>CM037878.1:113824151-115024151 GCA_021292165.1 Shinisaurus crocodilurus | reverse complement strand
CGTTCCAGAATGGGGCTCAAACATTTAGAAAAAATCATGTTCCTCAAATGCAACATGGATAAGTTTTAGGAAGTACAGCAAGTTTATTTTTTAAAATCATTTTTCTAAAATGCAACCTTTCAGACATTTTGGGTTTGGCTGCCTCTGCCTGCCTGTTTGGGGTTCCCAGCCTCCTCTGCCTGCCTGGTCTCTTCTTAACCAGTTCCACAGTTTGAATTGTCCAAGACAAAGGCCTCTGCCTGCCTGCTTTGGGGTTCCCTGCCTCCTCTGCCTGCCTGGTTATTTTGGTTTTGTCTGCCTGATCTGTTCTTGCCAAAATCAGTTGCAGAGTTTTGAAATAAAAAGGCACACTTGTGCCTAGAATTTATTTAAACCACACATCTGAAGTAGCCTTATTTTGTTGGGGGAAAATCCCATTGATTTTAATAGGGACTCGTGGAGTCAGCTTTGGGAGTGACTCGTGACTCGTGACTCGTGAGTCACCATTTTGGACCAAGGACTCGGACTCGGACTCGAGACTCGGGTCCAAAGACTCGTGACTCGACTCGTGACTCGAGACCAAGGACTCTTCAACATCCCTGGTCTCTACCGTGTCCATTGGTCTCTAAACACATGAATATGTGCACGCTACTGTCACGTCACCTTGGAGATCCATGCCCCACTATTTGGATCACATGCACAGGGAAGATATTTTTGCAGCAATCATAGGCAGTAAACTGGCATGTTCCAACAAAAGAAGAAGTGTGTGGGGGTGGGGATTAGAAGGATTTCTAAAATCAGTTGTTTTAGCTGTGATCCTCAAACCAAACTACCACAGTGTAACTCCTGTTGAGGTCAATTAAATTACCCCAGAACAATTGGTTTGAGTTTTGGAGCTTTAAGCCCTTAATTTAATTCACACTTTAGTATTTTTGTCTTGAATTCTCAGATGGGCTCAGCAAACCTTGTGATGTTAGCAGGAAGCTATGTGCCAGTGGCTGCACACTCAGAGCTCTCTTGCCCTGCCTCAGAGATGGATGGAACTATTAGAAAAACAGTACCAATCAACCATTAGGCAGGGCGGAACAATGGGAGAGGGAGAAAGGTATACTCGTGCCCAGCCACCACAACCAACAGGGAAGTGTGAATTCATGTTGCTGGATCTCTCCCTGATCTTAAAACTTATGGCTCCCCATGGTCCATCACATGCTACTCCAGTAATGGAAAAATGGAAGAGGCTGAAATGGGTGTGACTTGCATTAGCATCGGAACATAGGAAGCTCCTTTGTACCAGTTCAGAGTTGACTATTTGTCGGTCTAGCTGAGTATTGTCTACTCTGATTGGTGGCAGCTATCTATGGTCTCAGCTGGCAGAGATCTTTGCGATCATCTGCTACGCTGATCCTTTGAACTGCAGATGTCAGGGATTGAACCTGTGCTCTACCACTACGCTATGTTCCCTCCCCGTATTCTTCCTACACGATCCCTTTCTTCCTTTGCGGTTTCTGCATTCTTACATTAGCAGAGAGGCAGGGGTGGAGCCAGAGTTGAGTGCTAAGCATGCCACTCCCTATACACAAGAATCAGGCCACAGTGAAGAGTTAAAGATAGAGCTGGCAGCCTTGACTTCTGATTTCCTTTCCTTTCATGCTTCCCCCCACCCCTCCAGAGTCATTCTTCTAACCCCTTTCATTATTATTACTATAAATAGTGTTTGCTACTATTTCCTGTGAAACAGAGTTTTGGCTTAAAAGAGTATTTATTTGGCACAAGCATTAATCAGTATATGAAACATTAGTACGTATCACTTAAAACATTTTTCCCATGGCATGAAGGGAGAATGTTGGATAATGAAGGATAAGAGATATGTGGTTTTTCTCTCTCTTAATGCCTTTTAAGAAATACTAATGATGAAGACATGTTTGACATGCTGTGAAATACATTTTTCTAATGTGAAGTTTCTGCTTATTGTTGGAGATGAGACAAAGTCCCCAGAGGATTTTAGAATTTGTAAATATAACATTATCTGCCTCCATGGTTCTCTCCCCACACCTCCCATTCTTTTTAAAAGGCTGGCAGAAAGCCAGATTACTTACATTACTGTAATAGATTTGATGACCTCTGACTTCTGCTGCGGAGAAGTACATTGAATTTTTTATTACATCAGAGGATGCAGAAAGCTAAAAACTCAGAATAGAAGGGACTATTATTTAATTCAGCATTTAGCTAAACAAAATCTTTCCCCCCCTTAAAAGAGAGGGGAAAATAGCCACAATTAGATGTAATGGATCTCGGTTTGCACTAAGTCAGGATTAATACAACACTGGTTTGTTCATCCAACTTGTATTGATTTTTTAAGTTGCCTTTATTTTATACTTTTTAAAAAAAGGATAATCTTGCTTTTCATAGTCATTGAATTTAATCAGGAGCTCAGTTGATGGCAAATACTTCCCTACTGTTTCTGCTCTGGGCTGGAAAATGCTATTCTTGTATTATTCCAGGGGGGGAAAATAGCCCAGTGCTGTTCAGAAATCCGCTGCCTGCAGAAGGATTGTTCTTTAATACCTGACTGTTTGCACATTCTAGTTATGTTAATTATCCTATAAATAATGCATTCAATCTGAATTTATGAATTACACTTACAATAAAGCTGTTGTCAAAAAAAAAAAAAAAAAGACACACCTCCCCTTCCCAAATCCTGGATTGCTTGGGAATAAATACCCTTGCCTTCCTGTCCCCTCTCCTCCCTTTTATCTGTTTGTCAGAATTTAGGTTGGAATCTCTTTGGGGGCAGGGACATAAACTCTACTTATGAAACTCTCCAAAGAAATTATGTATTTAGCTGTATATTGATGGCACCGTAATAATCATTGGCAATTGTTAGACCCACATGTATTCAGCAAAACTGCTTCTTAGGAATCCATGGGCCCTTCGCCCTACTCCTTCTGAAATGAAAACCTTTTTCAAATCTAGTCTGTTTTGGGGGAGCGGGGAGGAGTTGTGAGTTGCTATGCATTCTGGGCCATTTTCTGCTAATGTTTGTGAAACGCCTCCTTTTATCTCAAGCGGAAGTGGATGGAAATCTTCTGCGGAAGGGACAGCTTTTTAACACAGAATGAAGCTGCTAATTTCAGGCATGTTGCATTCTGTGGAAGTATTTGTAAAGCTGAGAACCACATTCCTCCTGTCTTGGGCAATATTGACCTATAGTTGGCTAAATACACTGTGTGTGTGTGTGTGTGTGTGTGTGATGTTTTAATAGCACGTTAGCTGAAGGTTTGAATGTTCCACGAGCTTTATTACTCTTGTACTATAACCGCTTCTAATAATCAAATGATAAGATCGCATCCGGTGGGCAATTATGTTGTACTGTGACAGGGCAACTGAAGAGAAAAGATTCTAGGAAATGGAAACCTCTCCCTCAAGTTGCAGTTGTTCGTGGTGCTAGGCTTCATTTGAATCCTTCTAAGCTTTACGATGCATATTCACCTATGCTTTGTTTTTAAAACAACAACCGCCTCATTGCTGTGGAGCAGTAGTGCTGCATTAACGTTTTTATGTAAAAGGAAGAGGGAAGCTACTGCACTAGGACAAGTCATCCTTGTGTTTTGATTCAGTTTTTACCTTAGTCATGCCTCTCTCCAGATACAAGAAACATTTAATTCCAGATTTCCTGCTGTTGGCGCTAGGCCTTCGACCAGCTATGCAAAATGTATTTTTGCCACTGTACCTCTGCCAACTGCTGAGCTCAGTGAAAAATGACTAAAATGGAAACATACTCCTAGCGTTGAACTCTCATCAGCCCCGATTCCTAATTATCCCTGGACCTAATGAGTTCTAGGGATGTATATGACAACAAAGAGGTAGAATGTTTAGGGTTTTTTGTTTTCTTTTTTGTTTCGGTGGTCAAAATTTAAAATTGCCATAAAAGGTTCCTCAGAAAGAGTGCTAACAGTGATTAATCTTGTCAAGTCTGGCCTTGTTCCTGCTTTAACTGTGAGGGTAATCACACAGAATATTTTATTAAAAGGACTAGTGATGGTTTAGTATCATCCTCTAATTTAAAGCTATGAGCTGCTTTTGAAACATTTACCAACGGAATATGTAGATTTCAAATGGGCTGTGCGTTCCCATGGCAACCAAACAAAGTCAAACAATCCTTTCTGCAGTGCTAACAACTATTGCCACAAAAAATGTATTTTGGTTAAATCTGATTCTTTAAATATTTAACACATGGCAGAAAAGATATAAATATTGCTCTGGATGAAACCCAACCTCACTTCTTTTGCTTACAGTCCCAGACAGAGGAAAATGTTTGAGTGTGCCTTGAATATTTTGTGCTTGTTACAAATGAAATTTAGCAGCCTCAAGTATGAACAAGATTGTATTTCTCTCCCCTTATTCTACCTTGTTATGCTTCTTCTTTTTTTATTACATAAACATTAACTGTAATGTTACAGTGGGAAGCAAGTATTTGGCAAAGTCCATATTATTTCGCTAAGCCTGCATAGAGAGAGCCGTTTTCAGTTTTAGCAGCTGTAACATGTTTAAACTCAGTTTGTAATGGGATCTGAAGACCAATATTCCCCATGGGCATTGCTTAGCTTCATTACTGGACTGCTGCCAAATTCAGGGCTCAAAAGTATTATTCACGCCTCTCTGCACATACCCATGTCAGAGCATGCTCAGTTAATGAATTTTGTTTCTAATATGGCATAAATTAGGTTTATATTTTAACATAATTTATGTTGTATTTTATTAAAATGTGAAATACTATCATTGCGAGCAAACTAATTTCCCAGCTCTCTTGAAGCCAAACTGTATTTGAACATCTAAATCAAAACTGCATGGCTCAAAGCTGATTCTGGAATAACAAAACAAAACAAAAATCTTTGTCTGAGCAAAAGAGGTTTTTTTTGTCTTGAACTCTCAGATTAAGCTATAATTAAGGAAGTCTGATATTTGACCAGATTAATGCTGTTTAAAAGGCAAAGTACATTTACTTCACAGATACCTTTAAAGAAACATGTTTCCCATATAAAAGTTTATATTTTTAAAAGTCACAGTCTTGCATTATTCCTGCTATGAGTCATTCATTAATCATGTTGAATGCATTATAAAAACTTTAATCACTGACGCTGAAACTCAGATTGTAATGCAATCCATTCCTTTTAATAACATTGGTGAATTTTTCCTTTTTGGATCAAGAGCCACATTGTGGAGGGGAAACTTGTTGATTGAAGCGTTGATTATTATTTTTCTCTTCTAAGGCAATTTTGCACACTACGGAAGACAAAGTTCTGCAATTAAAGTTCTTTGATTTAAAAAATAAACAAAAAACTTTTACTTCCCTAAGCCATGCCCACTGTGCCAACTACCTCCTGGCAGAAACTGCTTGCTTCTCTTTATTCTTTCCCTGGAGAAAGAGAAGTTCTCTCAGAGTCTCACCCATAAAATGTGCCCCCCATGACACTTCAGTTTTCCATAAAGAGGAAATTTATGCTGGTAAAAAGGCTCTACACCCTATTTTTGTTTTGATAGAATCATATCTTGTCCACTGGATATTGAAGGTGGATTCCCAAAGACCCATTCACAGGGTAGTAAAGTAGTCCAGCATTATAGAAGTTCTGAGTGACCAGGCTTTCATGCAATAACCGCAGGTGTCATAGGAAACTCATATACGTCAGGGGTGGGAGGTTGGTGGTGCTGGGATCAGCACCTCCACTCAGATCCAGTGCACATCCCTGCTGAAATTCTCCCTGACCCTGTCTGCTGTACTTTGCTTTCATGGTTTTTGAGTATGCAGAGATCACTGCCGTATGTTTACACTGCCGATAATCAAAAAAATAGAAGCGGCAATGCTAGGTGTCAGACGGATTGTAGTGTAGAGCAGGAGGCATCAAGAGGCATTGGCTGAGAGAATGGGTGGTGGGTCTAGTCCCAAATCTGCTTTGGGGACAGATTCAGGGATCTAAGACCTGAGTTGACCCAGTCGAAGACATAAAGACTCATGCACATATCTTCTAAGAATCCATCCTGGGTTTTCCAGCTTATGCACTGTTGTGATTGTTTACTGTTTTATGTACCTCCAGGATGCATATGGAATTGCTGTCAGAAAGTTCTGCCTTTCGTTGGTCACTGTAGGAGTAGTCGGGGGGGGGAGGACTTTTGTTTAGCATTACAGGGTTTGTTGGCTTGTGACTCTGGCTTGCTGGAGGGCGGGGAGGGAGACAAGCCAGAGTTCCTGGTTTGCACGTAACACTAAACAAACCACAGATCAAAGGTCTGTAGTTTGTTTAGCCACTCCCAATTGGGCAGCCTCCATGAGCATGCTCTTCGTAAACGATTATCATGACATGCAGACCAGACCACTAATTCAGTTAAGTAGCCATTTGAAAAAGAAGCTCCTCATTTCTAACACGCATCTCTGACTTTTAACCATCATATCTGAGTTTTTACAAGAAGGTTTGTAACAATGAACATCTTATAGCCAATACTTTTTTGGGGGTCCTTTGGTGAGAATTTCTAGAACTGATCAATTATTTGTTCTTTAGATTAATCCTGCCCTATGAAAGATTTATTAAAGGAGAGGAAGATAAGCCACTACCTCCTGTGAAGCCTCGAAAACAAGATAATGTCACCCAGGAGGGGGAAAGTAAGATAAAATTGTCTGGAACAAAACGCATCAAAAATGAAAACCAAAAGAGCAAGAAAGAAAAAGACAATGCACAGAAACCCCAGGATGCACCTGAGGTTAGTTTTGCTTTCCTTTTTCTTTTTTATTTCTTATCATTAACTTTTTATTTGTACAGTGCTGCTTTGATCACATAAAGAAATAATCTTTTGAACCAGAACTCTCTAACAGGAGTTTGCTTTTATGGCTTGTCCCCAAGTTATTTTTTTACTGACTTAAGGTCTTACATGTGTGTCCCGATATGCACGTAAGCCAATATGTATCAGTATAAAGATGGCACACCGAAGAAGAATCCCATTTCTACAAAAATCAGATCCAGGCATCTAGTAATATGCAAATAATCATTCAAAAGTTATATGTACATATGTGCATTTAAAAAGCCTAACATTAAAAAGAAATTTAGGAAAAAGTTCCTCAGTTTATTCTGAAGAACTGAATTATAATCAATGGTATTTTTACTTCTGTGATTATGGAGGGCAGATAAACACTGACTACAATAAGTGTATTTGGCAGTGAGATGTCACTATGGGAAGGCCTTCATTTGCTAATAACAGATAGCTTAGGGGCCTCATGTGACCTGTGATATCTTTGCTTATAGCCTTGCATGGCCTTGGCCTCCACTTCCAGTCCCACATACATAGCCTGGCCCATATGTGGGAGAAATACTTGGACCAGTTTAAATGAGCTCTGGGCTCTTCTCATCAAATAAGTTCTGGCTATTTAGCCATTGTGTGAGAGCATCTGTGTTAGTTAGTGTTGGTTAGTGGGCTGCCTAAACCCAGATCTTCACAAGTACTTTGACATAGGAAAATAACTGACACAATTTGCTGGTTGTTTCCTGTCTCCCCCCACTCCCCTGCCACACTTTTGTTTTGGTGGCGGTGGTGAAGTGTCCTGGTACCATCACCCAAGGAAGCTGTTCTGATTCTAAACCAGCTCTTTGATGTCAGTAATGGACGGGATGAGGGCAAACAAATGGAAGCTTAATCCAGACAAGACGGAGGTGCTCCTGGTCAGTTGAAAGGCAGATCAGGGGATAGGGAATAAACCACTGTTGGATGGGGTTACACTCCCCCTCCCCCTGGGGTTACTCCTGGACTCTGCCTTGAACCTAGATGCCCAAGTTTTGGCGGTGGCCAGGAGTGCGTTTGCACAGCTGAGGCTAGTGCGCCAACTGCGCCTGTTCCTACAGACGTCTGATATGGCCACAGTGACACATGCCTTAGTTACATCCCATTTGGATTACTGTAATCTGCTCTACATGGGGCTGCCTTTGATAACTGTTCAGAAACTTCAGCTGGTCCAGAATGCTGCAGCCAGACTGTTGACTGGGGCCAATTGCAGGGAGCATGTGACCCCCCCCCCACCTTGTTACAACAGCTTCACTGGCTACTGGTCTGTTTCCGGGCAGAATTCAAAGTGCTGGCTATGACCTATAAAGCCCTATCTGGCTTGGGGCAAGGCTACCTGAAAGACTGCTTTCTCCCATATGAGCCTGCCCAAGTCTTAAGATCCTCAGCAAAGGCCCTTCTTCCAAGACTGCCAACTTCAGAGGTGTGTTTGGTGGCGATATGAAAGAGGGCCTTCTTAGTGGCTACTCCCAGGCTGTGGAACTCCTTGCCAAGGGAGGCTACGTTCACTCCCTCTCTGCTGTCCTACCACTGGCAGGCAAAGACCTTTTATTCAAGCAGGTCTCCAGCATGTAAGTGGGTCTGTTGGGTTGGATGTTGTTTTTATTCTGTTATTGTTCTATTTTTAATGGTGTTTTAATGCATTTGTTTTATTATTGTTTTAATCAAGTTTTATTTGTGATTGTAAGCTGCCTTGAGCGACATTTGTTTTTTGCTAGAAAGGCAGGGCACAAATCAAATAAATAAATAATAAAACTGCAAATTATCACATCACAGCCATTTTCAGGACAATTTAGTTTGCAATTTTGCTTTGTGTGAGGGCAGTATAATAAAAGCCACTGTACTGAAATAATGGGGGGGGGGGGAAGCTTACCAAACCAGTTGAGCCATAATGTGAGTTAAATGGTAGCAGAACTGTGGTGTGTGGTTTAGACAGGGTAGGGGCAATTGCAGAAAGAACACAGATTGTTGGGGGTATGTGAGGGGGGGAATATATTTCACACAGTTATGATTGGCACGGTTTTTGCAATCGATTTAGAGTGGGCTTTTTCCCTTTTTAATTTAATTTAATTGTAAACCAGGGCATGTTATGAAAACGTACTATCTTAAGATATACATATAAGAGGGCATGCAGATCTGCTTAAGCAACTGCAAGATTGCAACAGAAATGGCCAGAAGTAAGGAAATGCAACGTTAGGTCTAGCATTCCTTTCCTTGTTCATCCCTTTGTGGCTTGTTATTTATTGCAGGGGGTTTGGATCAGCGAGTTATGTTACATACCATATGTGCTACAATAGCTAAGCATAGCATAACAAGCTAGCAATAGAGTGTCAATCTAAACTTTGAACTTCCTTGCTTTTGTTGTTTGGTATCTCAGATTTCCTGCGCCTTAAACTGCAGTTATTTTTTATGTGAGCCACAGGTCAAGTTCTTAGATGGAGAGTAGAAACTGCGTAACACAAAATGCAATTATGTGAGCTTCCTACAGCAAGAATATAGTAATATAATTCTTTCTCCTGTCAGACTGTGTAATGTGGATGTTTCAAATATCAGATTCTCACAAATTCATCAGGCACTTTACAAGGCTTTTGATTATTGCAAAATCAGTTTTCATATGATCCAAAAATATATTCCTAATTTCTTGTTTATGAAAACCTCATGTAAATATTACTATGTTTTCATTATGCCTTTTAGATTTGGAAATTGAATTTCCAAACCTAAAATATTTTTTGGGTCAAATTTTAAGAAAAGTAAAAAACCCATTCGGGGCAGTGGGGCTGGCATTCCTACAAAAGTTGAAACTATGTCTGTTTATACAGAAGTATGAGCTATATACAGGTACAGAAAATGACAACACTGTGAACCAAATTCTTCTTGCAGTTGCTGAGCCTAGTATACCAAGGTGACGGAAGACATTCCATATGTGTCCTTTGTAGCTAGTGCTTGTTGGGTAGCTTGGAAAGTTTCTAAAACAGGCAGAATCCAGAAGAAGTTAGTTGCAAGCAACTAAATCTCATGGCAATCAATGAGATTTAGTCACAAATACAACCAACTTACTGCTTTCAGAGGGACTTAGTTGCAACTACCTTTTGCTGGATTATTCCCATAGTTCTGTGCAGTGCGCACCCAAAATCTTTGGCCTCAAAATACCCATTAAATGTAACAAATATTTTAAAAAACAGTATACCTTGTGATGCAGTGGCTGTCTCTCCTCCCCCCTGTAGACGTTCTTTTTCAAGCCCTCCCACCAAAATTGTATTTATTTATTTATTTATTTCATTTATACCCCGCCTTTTTTCCTGCAAGGAACCCAAGGCGGTTTACATAATCCTCCTCTCCATTTTATCCTCACAACAACCCTGTGAGGTAGGTTAGGCTGAGAGGCAGTGACTGGCCCAAAGTCACCCAGTGAGTTTCATGGCCGAGCGGGGACTAGAACCCGGATCTCCCGAGTCCCAGTCCATGATAATAATGATAATAGTCCTGCATCTCCTGGGTTTTCATTCCATTCAGAGTACAGAATCTGAATATACCAGTGGTATGGGCTTTGTTTATATGTGCCATGGGGCAGGCTCTGTGTTTTGTAGTTCTGTACAGTCAGCCAAGCTGCTTAATCACATCACATATTTATGGCTTTTGATAGGGATGCCACCTGCCCAGTTTTATGCCAGCCTTACCAGTAATTCTGCTGATTGTTTTCATTTTTACTTTCTGTTTTCCAATCAATGACCACTCTTCTTTGAGCACAATACCCCCACTGTAGTCATGCCCAGTTGTAGGTGATCCAGTGTGAGAACATGAAGGATGGAGGCATTGGACTGAGGGTCCCTGTTGCTGTTGCAACAGGTTGGATTTATACGAAACATGGAGTTCCTTTCCAGCTCTGATTCTGTCATCCCAGGAAAATATACCGCTGGTTAAGAACTTAATGTTCTCATGACGAGCTCATATGCTGGCTCAGCTTGTAAGCTAAGCAGGGTCAGGCCTGGTTATTACTTGGATGGGAGACCCCTCCTCTAGTTTCCTGCATTGAGCAGGGGGTTGGACTCGATGGCCTTGTAGGCTCCTTCCAACTCTATGATCTATGAAATCTATGGCCATTTACTAGAGCTGTCACTTGATTAAAGACATCTCATTCACACCAGAGGGAATGCCTCTTCTGAGATTCCACCCGCTGCAACAGCTGCACGCATCATCTAGAAACAAAGGGAGACTGCTTTTTTTCTTCAGAAACATAGCACATTTATACAGATTTAATTGATTAATTAATCAATTGATTAATAATTACCATTTTAAATTTTGCTGCCTGATTAGTCAAGGACATATTTTTTTAACCTTCACATCTAACCCAGCTTTTCCCCACCTTAGGTCCCCAGATGTTGGGCTAACAATTTCCATCACCCATGGCCATTTGGGCATGCTGGTTGGGGATGATGGGAGTCATAGCCTGACACGATCTGGAGACCCAGGGTTGGAGAAGGCTGAAAAACTGATTGATTAAAATTGCAGTCTTGCCATTTATGTGGATATATGTATCATATGAATTAGTGATAACATACATACATCTGATTTCCATGCAGCCCCTGTCAAATTAAAAACTGCAACCAGCTCCAGCATTCCAGTCTGTTGGGAAACTGGACACATGTATTGCTTATAGCTATACAGTAATACCTTGGATTGCAAGCATAATTTGGTCCGGAACCGTGCTTGTAATCCAAAACACTCTTATATCAAAGCGAGTCTCTGGCAGGCATGAGCGGGGCTGATTTCAGCCCGCTACGCCCACTTGAGGCGCGCGGTTACATCCCTACACTTGTATTGCAAGATGTTGCTTGTTTATCAAGTCAAAAATTATTTTTAAAAATTGCTTGTCTTGCAAAACGCTCTCAGACCAAGTTACTTGCAATCCAAGGTATTACTGTATCTGTGCCTGGGAATCACTTCTGTGTCATGTAAAAAGTCTGGTTTGGTAAGGCTGTTTTAAAAACTGGCCTATCAAAAGCCCTCTGCTATTTGATAGCCCCCCCATCAAAACAGCCTTCAGTGCTGTTAGGGCTAAGAAAGTAATAAGGCCCACTGTACACACTGGGATGACCTCACATCTCTCTTGATAATGATCTGGCTTTGGGTTTCATGTTTCTGCAGGCACTGGGATCATGCCTATGTCAAATTGTCTTCTGAAAGTACTCTCCCAGTGATAAGATTTTAACTTTTCACATGCTGAGAAACATGTGCTTTAAAATGCTTTTTGAAGGCTGAAAGTCATCTTCTAAGGACCCTTCTATTACCTCAAAAATGATTATGTGAATAGGCCATTAATTGGTTACAGTTCAGTGTTACACTTGACTCTTTGTTGTTGTTCTGACTGTAACTGAGTACAAGATGACAAATTATTATTCCTACCCTACCCGCTACTCTAATACAGCTAAAAACTCCAATCAAAGTGTTTCCTAACAGAAAAAAAAAAAGCAGGACATCCAGTTATTAAATATGAGTTTTTCTCCATCTGCTTTGCTCATCTGTCTGGTATTTTCCTGTAATTGTATAAGCTCTAGAGGCCAATGATAGGATTTTTGCAAAAGGGCTAATGATGGTATTTGGACTGCAAAACACATCTTTTAGTTTGAGTTTCTTTGCGGAAAAAATTATGGAAGCAGTCACAATGAGTAACAGACACTTTAACTAATAGGAAATAGAAAAACCCAACACACGGGAAAATTTAAAAGCAGCTCTAAAGACATAAATCTTGGAGAAGATTGTGATTCATTGGCTGTCTTACATCCATCTCATGACACCCTCTAATGCAGCATTTAGATAATAACTTTCCTGATGCCTCCTCTTTATAGCAAAGAAAGAAAGAAAGGGGAAAAGAGAGACGGGAAAAGAACAATAATAATAGAAGAGCTCAGACAATGTTGCTGCTTTATGACTGCCTCCTACTAAGAGGCATGCCAGAGCAGAATGACAGTAATTTTGAAAAGGCTTGTCAGTCAGCTGTATCATATGTGGAGCACTCTAATGACCTCCCAGGTCACAGTTCATTCGTCTACATAATGGAATGAATAGCAAGAATGGAGTGCACAAGCTTTATTAATGAAGGAGCAGAAAGAGATGCAGTCTCATTGGCTGTAACAGGACAGCTATATCTGGAAGAGGGCAAAAATGCTTTCGCTGCATGTTGACAACTTTATTCTAATCTCTAAATAAAAGAGGCCCCAGTTGAGCCACAACGCTGATAGTTCAGAAGGCATCAGCAATGGCTTGCCTTCCCCCCCATTGACATAATTTTAAATATTTTAATAGGGATGATTCATTTTGGTAAGCACTGTTTTTAGTAGTGCCATGAGATTAGATCCAAAATAGAGATAAAAGAAGTCAAGTCAACCATGTTTGGACTTGTGTGTGTGTGTGTGTGTGTGTGTGTGTGTTGAATATGGGAGCAGTTTTATATCTTCCTAGGTTGCATTGTGAACACAGCAATTGTCCCCTTAATTAAAATGCTTCCTGGTGAGCACATCAGTGGAACCTATTTTACGGGGTCTGGTAACATATATTTTTTAAAAAATTGGCGTATTGTGGCATTAAAGGAGAGGTTGTATGTCTTAATATTTTCAAAAGGTATATGTGTCTGTATAAATCTGATAGTGACTATTAAAAGGTTCAGGTATCAAAACTATGATTGACAAGTTTATTTGCAAGAGATGTCACTATCTCCTGTGTGTGGGTTTAGAGGATTTTTAGTCTTTCAATCTTCTCAAAGTTGTCCATTGAAATGTTTTATTAGGTTTCATCAGAACAAGAGAAGGATCAAGAATGTACAGACCAGAAAAGCTTATCTGAACTAACTGTGGCAGAGGAGATGAAGCTGTCTGTAGAAAGGCCCCAGGTTTCCCCACCGGACACAACTGAGACAACATCTTTGGAAAAGACGGACTTCAAGGAAACCAGCTCAAGTATTGAGGAGGTCAAGGAGGAGGAGCTGCCATCCAGTGTTTCTTTTTCAAGTGCTTTGGTGCCCCCAGATGAGGATGTTGTCTTGGATCCTGCAGTTGGGAAACTACCCAGTCTATCAGAAGACCAAGATGAGCCAAAGCAAGAAGAAAGAGCACCTTGTTTTGCAGACAGTTTAGAAAGTGATGCCCACGAAATTCCATTTAATAGCTTCCCCACCATCCAACTACCACTGCCAAGTCAAAATGTGATGGAAGACGACAAGCTCCCAGAGATGGCGGACTACATTGCTAACTGCACTGTTAAAGTGGATCAGTTAGGAAATGAGGACATACACAATGCACTGAAACAGAGTCCCAAAGTCCTTGTTGTACAGAATTTTGACATGTTCAAAGAGAAAGAATCACCGAGTTCCCTTAACGGTGACCCTAGTTTTGGTTACACACCACTACTCTACTCCAAAGGCAACCCAGGCATCATGTCACCTCTGGCAAAGAAGAAGCTCCTGTCGCAAGTCAGTGGGGCATCCCTCTCATGTAGCTATCCTTATGGCTCACCCCCACCATTGATCAGCAAGAAGAAATTAAGCAGCAAAGAAGACCTGTTGTCAGGCATGCCGCAGGCGTCTCACACCCCTGTGATGGACACTGTGGCAGTCAGCAGGCCATCTGTGATCCAGCATGTACAGAGTTTTAAACCCAAGAATTCAGAGGAAAGGAAGCCCGCTCATGAAACCTACAGGCACGAGTCGCTACGAAAGAAAGCGGATTCGGAATGCTGTGATTTTTCCAAGCAACACCTGAGTACTCTGGCTGAATCCTATGCACTGAAGTCAGACATCCAGGACATGAAAGAGAGAATGAGCGAAAAAAGGGCCCTGCACCACTCCCACATGCCCAGCTTCTTGGCAGACTTTTACTCCTCTCCTCACCTGCACAGCCTTTATAGGCACACCGAACACCACCTTAATAATGAGCAGGCATTGAAGTACCTCCCGCGAGACATGTACAGCAGAGATACGGAGAACATTTCCATGTTCCCTCAGCACAAGCACCCAGACAAACGCAACTTAAGCTATCACCCTCCTTTGCATCAGCAAGAGAAAAAGAGCCCCATGGAAGCCTCGTCCGATGATCAGCCGACAGATCTGAGTCTTCCGAAAAGTACTCACAAACAGACTGCCAAAGCACTGGGAACTTCCCTCTTGCACGCTTCAGGAGGACAGCTGGAGAGCAAAAGCCTTTCCCAGTTCCAAGCCTTGAACGGGCCCCCTCTAAGCATAGACTGTAATCCCAAAGCTTGCCGTGTTTCTCCAATGACCGTGTCAGCCCCCCGGAAGCATGGCGAGCCCCTTGTAAGGTCCAGCAAGCAGCAGAGCCTGAGGAAGATGGAAGGCATGGTCCACCCCATCCTAAGCCACAAAACCAATGCTCAGACCATTGGGGCAGCTC
The DNA here is from genome assembly GCA_021292165.1 of Shinisaurus crocodilurus. Taxonomy (NCBI): domain Eukaryota; kingdom Metazoa; phylum Chordata; class Lepidosauria; order Squamata; family Shinisauridae; genus Shinisaurus; species Shinisaurus crocodilurus. The sequence goes on along the minus strand of CM037878.1, from coordinate 115,008,945 downwards.
GGCCTCTGAAGCGCAGCCTGGAGGATCTGGACAAAGCCATTTCGGAAAAGAAGATCCGAGCCGTCTCCCCCCTCCGCTTACCAAAGGAAGCCCCTGTGAAAGACAAGGGTCTTGAGCAAGAGGCAGAGGGCAGCAAACCGGTGCCTGGCCTACCTCCCAGTAGCATGCTGGAGGGCCACAAATTTCCCCTCTCGAGCCCCATCTTCACAGGCTTGTACCCAGGGACTTTGTGCAGCGGCCTGAGCAACCGCATCCCAGCTGGGTACTCTCATCCTCTGCAGTACTTGAAAAATCAGACTGTGCTTTCTCCGCTGATGCAGCCTTTGGCTCTCCATTCATTCATGGTGCAAAGACAATTCCTTACATCCCCTGGAAATTCGCAGCAGCTTTACAGGCACTTAGCTGCAGCAACACCTGTAGGCAGTTCGTACGGTGACCTTTTGCACAACAATATTTATCCTTTGGCTGCTATCAATCCTCAGGCTGCTTTCCCGCCTTCTCAGCTGTCTTCTGTACATCCAAGCACAAAACTGTAAACCTTCCCTTATCAATGACAACAAACTACATTCCTTTAGCCTGTGATGTCTTGCAAAATTTAAAACAAACAAACAAAAATCAATATTTGTGTTAACCAATAAGCAGTTTAGTCCCTCATTGTTGAATGCTTCAGATTTGATTGAGACAAGACTGTGGTTTAGTTGGGCTTTGTTTTTCACCTATGGCTCCCACGTCTACGCCTTCCATGGCCATGTCATCTTGCACGAGAGGGTTTTGAAAGGATCCGTATCTTGCTGAAAAGAAATGTCAGAGCAGACCAGGTGACAAGTTAGGCTTTGTTCCTGGCCTTGGAGGAAAAGATCTCTGTTTCTTCCCCCCTACCACCCCACCTCACCCCAAATAGTGTGAGTTTTGGAGCACTTCAAATAGAAAAGGAGGCAGGTCTGATGAAAGAGAAGGTAGGAAATGCAGATGATTTATGGATGTTACTTCTTCGAGTACCATTTTGGTTCCTGTTTTTTCAGAACTCAAATCAATGCAATGTACAGTAAAACTGCGTCAAGTTTCATCTTAACACTATCAAAACATAAAAAATACAGTTAAATTAGACTGTACATATCTGCTTCAAAAACAAAACAAAAATGACCAGTGTCAAGTTCACTTGTATAATTTGTATAAGTTCTTATTTCAACTTATCCTGCGCTCTGTCTGTTTTTTAAATTAAACAGTCTCTCTTTATCTGCTACTTTTTTTTTTGGGTAACAGAAAAAAAGGCTCTGGCTATTGAGGGCTTTTAAAAATTGTGTCTACGTTTTTATCTTTTCTTCCTCTGCTTATGTTTTTAGAGCAACTTTTTTTGGGGTGGTAATGTCATTGTTTACAAAGCAAAACCATCGATTTTCAGTGAACCTTTCCAGTGGATAGAAGCATACTGTAGATCATGCAACGGTGTAGCTTAGTCCTAACGTCAGTTCCTTCTCTAGTGACCTGGTCCTGAAAGGTGCTGAGCCCTCGCCTTACCCATCAGCATGGTTCTCTCATGGTTCATACATTGCTGTTTTACTGGCTGCTGAGATTTGCCTTTCCTGTATCATGGTCTGTGAATTTGTTAAGAATTGTACTTAACCTTATCTAGGCTGTGAAACTGTCCTACATACCAGAGAGGGAACATACTGAGGGCTGCACTGGCAACAAGTTACTCAATAACATTGGAGTCGAGAGGACCTTCCATGTGGGCTGAAACTATTTGGAGAATGTCAGCCATCAGAAGAGAAAGGGGGGGGGCAGCGTTTTAGTTAAGGATGGCCTGGATTCTGTGCTGCTGATGGAGGATTGGTGAGGATGGATGTCCTTCCTAAGAAAGTGATTATGATAAGGAGCAGTGCAGAGTTTGGTGGGCTGTTTGAGGGTCAAATTTGGCTGTGAAAATTGCTTTTGCTCTCTGCTCGCTTGTTCCCTGCAGCTAATCCTGCAACGTGTTGAACACCCCATCTCATTCCCACAAAGTACTTCAAATGTGTGGTTTAGTATTTTAAATATGATGGCAGCTTACTCTACAAACCACTTAAGCCAGAGTAATTAAGTTTTGACACTTTGGTCCCATTCAACAAAGGTTCCAGGACAAAGGAACTTTTAAGCCTGAGCATCCCCTATGGACCCTGATGAGAGTGTTCCTTCTGAAAGCTCAAATGTCTTGAGAATGATATTTTGCTGGAACAGGCTAGAGTGCTCAGATCATTGCAGGATCGGGACCATGGCACACAGGGTCAGCTACTGATTTTTAAAGGGGAATCTATTTGAACTGAGCATTTGCTTTTGTCTTGGCTTGTGCATGAGCACCTAAAGTGCAAAAATAGAGATTTCTGCAGCCTCTGTTGCTGATCATACTGTGGGAGAGGAGCTCAAAGTAGGGGCTTGTGGATCAGTCTGTTTCACAGTCTGTGTCAGTTTTGTGCATGTTCATTCATAAGGCAATTCTGTCCCATTTCAGCATTGAGCTGAGATTTTTTTTAAAAATCTGCACAAAATGTATTTAAATATGTATTTTTGAACACATTTTCTCAGAAAATATGCATTCTAAACATATTTTCTCCCAAAGTACACATTTCTAAAAGCATTTTATCCTAAATTACGCATTTTGTATGCATTCTTTGAGCCAAGGACTGCATCGCAAAATTTGGAGAAGCACGAGATCCAGAGGGTGACAGTGTTCTGATCTACACGTTAGTCCAGGAGATGCGGATCAGGTCAGTTCATAGTGGACTTTGCAAAGAATGGATCTCTCCAGCAATTCTATTTCAAAGAGCCCTTTGCCTTTGTCCTTGAGTGAGCCGCTGGTGACTTAATAAGGGGAGGCCTCCGCTGAACCCTTTCTTGCTGTTCACATGGGGGAGAAGACTGTGGAGGAGTCGTTGGGTCAACAGTTATGTAAAAAGAAAGTGCTTGAGGTGCACAGTGGGGAACAAGAGCCTTGGAATCAGGATCTATGCAGAAGGCCAGAGAGGAAGCCCTCCACCCCAACCCCTGGGACCATGTTCAGCCCCCATGCCATGGGTTCATTTCCTATCTTATAATGCAGGGGTGGGCAGAAGCTAGATCTCCAGATGTGTTGGACTTCGCCTCCCAGAAACCCTTGCCAGCATGGCTAGTGGTCAGGAATGTCAGGAGTTGGAAGCCTAAAATACCTGGAGATCTACTTTTTGCCCACTCCTGCTGTAATGCACCTGGTACAATGGGCATTTCCCGTTTCAGGGGTGGATTTCAAGTGCTTTGACGTAGCTGACTCTGTTCAAGTCGAAGAAACAATGGCAGCTTACCTGGACTGGAATTGGCAGCGTAGCTTGAACACCACGGGGCATATCCATGGAGGCTGCAGATTCTGGTCTCTCTCATTGATTTGCTGAGTTCCCACCTCAAAGCATCAAAGGCAGCCCGATGTATGCAGACCACCTCACCTCCCTGGCTCCACAGGCTGTCGTGGCTGGCCCTGCAGCATGGTCACGGCAGCCCAGTGATCAGCTGGCACAAGGCAAACCCAGATCAGCTGGAGTCGTGTGGGCCTCCATGAGAGGGTGAAAAGCAGCCACTTTCCTCAGGCACAGGGCATGATTTCCAGAGTGAAAAGCCTCCAAGTGCAAGTGGTGGTTTTTCCCCTGGGAAAATGGTCCTCCTGTGATGGTGTGGATTTGTTTTGTTTTAAGGGACTAGTTCTGTGCTATGGGTCTTGACGTATGGACAGCTACCCCACAGAGAGGCTGAACTTTGAAGCATTTTACAATGTGAGCATTGGTTATGATCTGAACCCATCCCAGATTGCAATTCAAATGCAGTAATCATCAAAACTAGTGGAAACTACTTAAACAACACCGTACATGCATGCCAGATATCCTATATTAAAATTTCCTGTGATATGAAGCCATTTGCAATATATAATGTAACCTATTTAATATACAAATCTGGTGGAAAATCCAGAATAATAGACATCTACTGTTAAAGATCAATGTTATCTTCAATTAAATGCTTTTATGTTCTTGTGGTAAAATGATATTAACTGATGATGCATATGCAGGCTAGTAGAATTTAGAACATCAATGTGCCAATGCAGATTTTGTTTTTCTGCTGTGCTCCAGACGTTAAAGAAAACAAAAGTCACAATCTCGGTTGATCAGATGCCACAGAAGGCATTGTTAGTACAATTGCACTAAACCTGACTAATGTAATAATCGAGGTTGGGGAGGGAGGGGGAGTTGGCAGGATTATACAAGCCTGCCTGCAATGAACATTGTCAGAATCATGTGCCCGGTATTGTAATCCAGGGAACACAAAGCATCTCTGATTCGTTCAGGATAATCTGCATGTAGGATTGCCTGATATCTCTTATGTTAAGGGATGTTCCTTGTTTTAAAAGGATTGTCCCTTGTTGTAGAACAGCACAGCTCCATCAAACCGACTCACCCTTATCAAGCAATTTACTGCATGTGAAGGCAGCTCCAGTTTGCTCAGAGAGGTACGCCGACCACAACCCAATTTCCCCCTACCCTTCCTTGGAGAGGGTAGCACTGTGCACAATCCTTTTGCACAGGTCGACCTGCTCCCTGCTCCATTGAAATGAATGGGACTGCCCACGTGCCCAGGAGCTCAATATGCGTATGAGGGTGCGTGACCGCCCTCTTATTCCAAATCCCATAGCCCTGGAATGATTCTTATTTTTGAACATTTGTTCTAGTGGCCCATAATCCATTAAGTCTTAACCTCATGTATTTATTTTGCACGTCTCCAATTTCAGTTTTATTGCATTGTTTTGGAAACGGTTCAGTCTGTTCTAAAACATTACGGTGCAGGGTTAATTTTTTCCCTTCTTCTGTTCCATAGAAATCTAGATTTAAAAAAAATTTTTTTTAGAAAGCTCATGATACACTGGCTAAGATGAGGGCAAATGAAGAGCAATGGGGGCAAAATCCCCATGGGGGTGGGGGTGGTGAGTATTTAAGGACTCTTAAAAAAAAAAAAAAGATCCATGATTTCTATTAAGTATTAAATTTTCCACTGGCAGATAACTACTTTCTATGTCTTAAATGTGGCTTTGTTTGAGTTCAAGGGGCCTTATTATTGAATGAAATTGCACAAGTTTTTCTTTGTGCAATCAAGCTATTGTTACTGGTAGGTTGGTAAAGGAAACAGTGGAATCTAATTGGCAACAGAGTAATAAATCTATTTACCAAGAGCTGGTTCCAAGAAATGTTTCAATTCCAACGCACTCTGTTCAGGATTTATTAAAGATTCTGAAGGCTGGGGAGATTAAAGACAAAGAAAACTGTTTTTCATATAATGTCTTGTTAGAAACTATTCACTTTAGTGGGATGGGGGGGACTGTGTTGGGTGAGGCCTTTGGCAACTGGATCCTCACTTTAATCATCAGAACAGATAGAGGAGTTTGCCGTTTTAATCAAAGCCCCAAATAAAGCTAAGACACTTTCCCAGCTTATCGAACTGCTGCATGAATCAAACACAGACGGCACAAACCAACAAAACGTAACTGTGACCTGGGCCTTGTTTAATACATTACCTAGAGTAATGTGATAGTTACTGCTTCTGTGGTTACACCCACATCACTCCGGGTAGTGTCTGCATCTTCGTGGACAAGACAATCCAAGATCAATGAATTGCGCTTTTGGCCCCATTTTCACCTTACCTAGGATAGTGTGGTTGTGTGGTTTCTCCTATGATACTCAGGAAAACACCAGCCCGCAGGGTTAACAGTAACCTCCTTTGGACTGGAGTATTGCTAGGTTAATACATAATCATGTAATCCCCCGACTCTCTGGGTGGATGTCACTGGGAGTGGCATACGAGTTACCATAGAGCCATGCTACCCCACACAGCATGTAAAGGGGCCCAAAGTCATATCTAACTTTTTTTTAGATAGTGTCCATAAACTCAAACTCTGACCTATGCTGTTATGTGGGCTAATGGAAGCTGGTAGATGGCTTCGGTAATATTTTGGATTGGATCCAGATTTAGTCATACTTAAGAGTAGACCCATTGAGATCAATGGGACTTAAGTTAGTTGTGGCAACTGAAATCCCATTGATTCCAATGGGTCTACTCTAAGTATGACTAAATCTGGATCCAACCTTTGGTGTGGCGCGTGTGCCTTTAAAGGGAGAGGTCAATTTCTACACATTCATTATTGCGCCTCGTCAGATTGTGTGGCAGTGAGCATGGTCAAACCTGGCCCCATTTCACAATGTGTATCACTTGTAGTGGGAAAATATTTCACTGACGTGAGGTCCACAGTATTGAAACTATCATCATGAGCACTTAACCGGTGTTTGCTGTAAATGTATTTGATATTTTACATGTATTCCCTTCCCTCCCATAGTTTTAAATATGGTTTAACAAAAGCAGCATAATCTACTAGCTGTTTATACTTTGTTTGGAACATTCTTTTGTTGTAAATAGTGTATACATTCTTGTGATTCAAGTTATTGTAGGTTATATGCTCTGTAAGGTGATTATTTGTATATAGAAAAAATGGCCCAGTAATATTATATAGTTTCCCATTTTTTAAAAAAAAATATTAAAGGGTTATTGAGTAACCTTTCACATTAAATAAGTTTAAACACTACCAGAAAGAAAGAAAAGCTGAGCCAACTATAAACACTCAATTTTTGTATGTTTTCCAAATTGTACGTATTAATGCTTTTGATACTGTATTATGTGCCAATAGTTTCCCAATCACATAGCAAGCAAAAGATATTTTGTACTTTTTGATCCACTGTAATATTTAATAAAAAATGCTACTATCTGTCCCCTTTTGTATTTAATACATCTGCAAACAGTTCTTTGATCACAGATTGTTCCATTAACCCTTTCAACCTTTTGTTACCCTCTCAAAGGTAGATTCTCTATAGCAGGGATTCTCAACCAGGGGGGAATTCCCCCAGGGGGGAAATTTTAGGGTTTCAGGGGGGGAGTTGGGACCATAGACTCAAACTGTTGGAATACTGATCTTTCTACAAATTACAATTCTACAGATTGTACATAATCTACAGGTCACCACACCTTATTGTATGGCACAGATTAAGTCAGACAATCTTGGAAAGGGGGGAATGACATTCTGACATATGGTTAAAAGGGTGCATGGGGCAAAAAAGGTTGAGAAACACATCTGGAGAAAAGCTCTCTCCCCAAGCCTGCAGTCATATGAAAGAAATGCAACCTCGCTGTTTAAAAGAGGGAGAATTAAGCTATTTGTTTACAAACACTTGTTCTTAGATTGAAGGATGGGGATGGGCAGGGATGTGTACATTAAAAAATAATAATAATTTTAAAAATCTAGGCCAAGATAACTCGAATTCTGTGACCAGAAAAGTGGAATCTTGGAACCTGTATAAATTATGCAAATATGTATGGTTTATTTTTTGCAGAATCTATTACGTATAGCCAGCTTGACTGGCTGGGGCATGCTGGGAGTTGTAGGACTTTTTGTCTATCTAAACACGCATAGCATTGTGCCTTAACTTGATTTGTTGTTGTTTGAAACTGAATTTTATGGCCTGTACCACATCCTGCACTTCTGCAGAGTCTCACCACACAAACCCTGCCCAAGCGAGTGGCTTGGCTTGTTTGTTTTTTTAAAAAATCACATCACCATTTCCATACAGAGAAGATTCATTCCTTTGCGTTTACAGAATGATTTTTGCTCATTGCTATACAAAGTTGTGGCGTAGAGAAGGGGAGGAGGGATGTCCTTTGATGGGCACTAAAGGGTAGCATGGACATAAGATGATCTCCACTGAAAACAGTAGGTTGGAGAACAGGAAAGAGTTTCATGGAAGCTGGGTTTGCACGACATGCTACGCCTCAGTAGGTTAAGTGGCAGAGCGGCTTAGCGTGTTGTCCGAACTCTGCTGGGTGGTTTATAAACCACCCTGCTAAGCCATGGCTTGTAGGGTTAAGAAATCCCCAACAGGTTTAGCGTGTAGTCCGAACCTAGATGACATGCTGTCAAGGTTCCACCTTTACCAGGACACCTTGATCAGCTCCTTAAAGATATTTTGCCTCTTTAAGAGCCCTTCCTGCCATCAGGATGCCACGTTCCTGCCCTTTGCCTTTTCTTCCCAGTAACGTGGGATTAGGCCTTAGGCGTGTTGTAAAAGCCACTCCAAACAATCTGAGTTTAACAATAACTGTTTATTTTGCTAAACTTAGTATGGTAAATTCACATTAACTTAGGGTATTTACACAAATAGAGCTGTAAGATTTCAAAAAGCATGTATAAAGGAAATAATACAGTTTCCTCTAACCTAGCTACACTTTCACCTGTAGGCCTTAGTAGAGACTCCCTTCCAGCCTAGCTCTGGCTGTTCTGCAGTTTTCTGTAATATTCAATCTCTCTGTCTCTGCAGCTTGTCTGTTCCTGCAGCTTCCCTGTCTCTCCCTGAAGTTCCCCACCACACACTGTCTTTATATACCCTCCCACATAACTAAGAGGCTACAAACACGTGACCTAAAACTGGGGAAATGAAACTTAACTCCATTAGAGGGGAAATTAAACTCACGAATGCCCCCTCCCATCAGGAGATATTTGGGTCTTCAGGCTTAAACCTAACTCAAGCCTGGGTAGACCTCAATCCTTCACACATGCCCTCTTACAAGCCAAGAAGGAACAGAGCCCTTGCCCAGAGCAGCTAAAAAGGGCTGGCCCTCTGGCCAAGGGGCTCTGCCCAGTGTCAGCTGGCCAGGTGCCAAAGAGGCACTTGGTGCGGACCCCAGCAGCTTCCCCACATGCTCCTGCCGATGTCCTGCATCAGCAGGAGCACACTGGGAAGCTGCTGGGGTCCGCCACATGCCGCCTCCTCAGTCCCCATTTGGGGGGGCTGGCGTGCGACAGGGGTACCAGCCTCCTGGCCTCGCTTCCTCTCAGGGAACCAAGCCTGAGTGCCTGGATCGCACCTGCGGCTGTGCACCACCTCCTCCACGAGCCCCACTCAAGGCTCGGGGAAGAGGGCATGTGGAAGGCCCCATAGTGGCAGTGGCACTTCCTAGTAAGGGTGGGTTTAGCAAGGGAGTGCTGCGGTGGTGGCGGGGGGATTGGCCGCGTGTCTTGAAAATGGCATGCAGCCAATCCCCCTCACCGCTGCAGTGGCTCCTCCTCCCAGACCCTGGCTCCTCCCCCTCCTCTCGCTTGGTGTGGTGCCTGCAGGCTGATGACAAAGAATAGGCCCCCCTCCCACCCCTGTGTGGTGTCTCCGCCCCCGTGCTTGTTCCGCTTCCTCCTGGGCACTGCTGTCAAGAGAGGTGCCATGGGAGAAGGGGAAAGGAGGGCGGGGGAAGCGTCCCCTTTGCTGGGCTTACGTAGGAGTAATACCACCAGAGGGGAGTGTTTTAATCACGACTGGATAAGCAGCCCTTTCTCCGGCAGCAATTGAAAATGCTCCCTTCTGCTCGGATTACTCCTACATAAGCCCAGCAGAGGGGGTGGTTCGCAGCGCTGCCAGGGAGAATCGGGTCACTCTCCCAACCTGACTAGCGAGAGATGCTAGTCGAGTTGGGAGAGGGACCTGATTCTTCCTGGCAGTGCCACGCAGAGCAAGGGAGCACACAACAGCTGCTGAAAGTGCTGATTGGGCACTTTTCGGCAGCTGTCATCCCCGCTCCGCTCCTCTCGGTGCTCCTGCACGGTGTACCAGCAGCAGGACTGAGCAGGAAAGAGGGGACAGGCAGTGCCTCCGGAACCCCCCTGTGCCCGATCATTAGTCGGGCACAGCCAGGGCCTGGGGCAACTTTAAACCCACTGAGCCTCCTGTGCACTTAAAGTGTCGTGTGAACCCACCCATCATTGGAGGACTTAACTTATTCTGGAATGGCTCTTGAAGAATAATGAAAGCAAAGACTCATTCGTTTTAAAACTGAGCTGGCTACATTTATGGAGAGCCACATGTAAGTTGCAATGCAGGCCCTTTGATGGCACACTGGTTTCTCCCAAAGAGCTGGTAACACAATTCCCTACATCCGCTATGCAGCAACATACTACCGCTGATGATCCATCCTTTTGAAATACTGATGATGCCTTGTGCTTATGTAGTGCCTTCTCTCCAGAGCTCTGAAATAATGCAGTAAAACTTACAAGTGCAGTACAGGCAGTAGAACTGAAGCCTGAGTCCTCTTGATTCACCAGTGACTAAGTAAGACTTACATAAAAGAGAACATTATCTCACATAATTCGATCAATGTACTACATAAAAGAAAATCAGCCAGTATGACAGCACACTGTCAGACAGCAATCTGAAATCAAATACTGTCTTGATCATAGGTCTGAACAAAAATAAATTACTATAAGCATGATGTTAAAAAAAACAACCAACCGATGCCATTTCTACATCAGTAAATGTCAATCAAAAAAATGTACAAAAGAATTCTCAGTTACATTTATGGTCATCTACAACATGACTTTCCATTTATTTGGCTGCTGCTTTTTCATTATAAACCATGCTCAAAGCAGTTTACAACAACATCAGAATAGACCAATATATATAAAATGCAACAGCATTTCAAGATACATCAACAACATTTAAATAGTCCTAGAATGAACATTTCAATAGGCCAATCAAATGTCTCATATCAATACATTCAATATTATGCTAAAATTGAACAAACCGCTAGTATTCCTGTCTTGCACAGTTTGGCCATGTGCCTTCATTCATGCTCAGTTATGAACATTTAGCATTATTTATTTATTTATTGCATTTGTATCCCGTCCTCCCTCCAAGGGATATGATGCTTATCTATTGCCCAGTGCTTGAAGTAGAAGGGATGGTAAAGCCAACAGTTTCTAATTGGATATTCTGCACACCACAATGCTACAATCCAACAAAGTTAGGCACCCTGAAGGCTATTAAAATCGATGGGCTTCAGTGCACTTCAGTCTGTGCTGGATTGTAGCCATTGTGCGATGTTAAAAAGCCTGTGTTGATGTACTATCATGCAGAATGCTTTTGGTACCTTTCTTTTAAAAAAGAAAAAAAAAAGTGGAAACATTTTGCCACAAGATGGCATTGTGTGCATTTTTTGTCCTGTGAACAAAAAGCAGCAGAGCAGACCAAAACACCTTTGCAAAAAGACTTTGCTTCTATTGTGAAGCCTGCAATCCCCCCACCCCCGGACATTTAATTCCCCAGACAGGTTTTAAAATGTAAAAGATGTCTCAATCTGGCAAGGGCAATCCATGCGCAGAAGTGGCGCGTGTACACACAGATGCCCAGCTGTGGACACATTCCCAAGCCATTTCACAATGTTCATTCAGGCCTCATTGGCATGACTGGATCCATCCAGAGCCATCAGTGAGTACACGTGACTTGTTCTGCCCACATCTGGAGCTGGCCTGCAGCCAAAGCCTTTTAAGACTTCTGAATGATAAACGCCCGTCTGCATTTCCATTAAAGACAATGCATTTAAAAGCAGCATTGGGTTGATGCACATATCTCTTTCTCTTTTGTTAAGGTTAATTTGTCAGAACTGACCATTTTTGCAAACTTGTTAAAAACAAACACAACTCAGAGAAGGGGAGGAGTTGCTCTTTAAAATCACAAATGGTTTTTTAGGAAAAAGAGACTGTTTAAAGAAGGACCTTGACTGGACCAGAGAGAGGCACTCACTGTACTCCATTTCATCCCCACACTTTTCCTGCTACTTGGAGGGTGGGGAGATGGTTGGCATTTCTGTTTCAAGGGCTGTTCTTCTCCTGCCCTACCCAGCCCCTCTCCTGCACACTCACCATGTGTTCCCTTCCCCCACCTCTCAGGCACTAATTTCAAGATGAGGTTCCCAGTCTGTGTTGTTTGGTAGCAAAGTGCCAAGTGCTATGAATAAGTGAAAGTGTGTTCAAGGAACAGCAGCTCCTAATGACTGCACAGCAGCCAAAATCTCTCTCTGTTGTCCAGCATCTCCCAAATAGAGAATAAAAAAACAAAAACAAAAAGCACACCCGTCTATAAACAGAAACTGCTACAATTGCAGTTTTGCTTGAGAGAGCCTCCTTCGCCACAGATTAGGAGCTAATGTAAAATTTCCGCACAAAACACACACACAAACTTCACCGTGTTTTCCCTCTGAGGGACTTCACATTTCAACAAATGCTTTTGCAGCAGGATTTTGAAAGGCAACTGGGTATGACCCAGGGCTGATTGCTGTCATTAGGAAAATATGTTTTTATTATTCCGTGAAAATAGTGTGGTATTTGAGCTCTTTGTGTGCTAGAATGTTTATTATTAGAAAATTCCAAGTTGGCCGCCACAGTTATTCTGGCTACATTAATGAAATCTTTGGAGCATAAACATTGACCTGAAGAACCAAGTCGTGGTCCAGCTGCTGTGCCCCGATTCCTTGCCACAAAACCAGCAACTCTAACAGCTTTGAAGCGACAGATAAAATTTCAGGCTTCGGGGGCTTACTGCTGGCCCGTAAATCTTGACATTAAGTTTTGACAGGCTATTACTACCAGTAAATATCAGCTTACATGAGTAGCCCTACTTATGCTCAAGGAGTCGTGTGCTAACTTGAGCCTCACGTGGATCTAAGTATATCATACTGACCATCAGTGCATCTTTCATCTTAAAAGCACGATCTTAAGCTCTCTTTGAGGGATGCATGATGTCCCAATTGCAGTTTTGTTCACTGACTGCAAATCAGCCTATAAAAGACTTCAAATGGATTATAGCAAACCCCACCCTGCTGGATGTCTGAGTGATAGTCAATGTAAATATCTTGGGAACACTGAAAAGATGGTGGCAGAACTGGGTCTGCCACTGAAGAGGTAAAAAGTGGGCGTGGGATTTTAAAAAACAATGGGCAGTTGGGAATGGGGTGCAGAACCCTGCCCCCCAACTGCTTTTTAAAGCCATGTCTAATCCCCTTTAAAGCCATTCAATTTGGTGTCCGTCGTTACATCTTGTGGTAGCGAATTTCATAGTTTAACTACCGTATGTGTTCCATGAAGCAGGACTTCCTCTTATCTGTCCTGAATCACCCACCATTCTGCTTCATGGGATGGCCCCTTTGGGTTCTAGTCCTATGGAGGAGACTTCTTCCACACCATGCAAAATGTTACACATCTCTATCATGCTGTGTCCCCCCCCCCCTCCCTGGTCCCATTTTTTCTGAGCTAAAGAAGCCCTAATTTAGCCTATCCTCACAGGGGAGTTGCTCCATCCTCTTGATCATATTAGTTGCCCTTTTCTGCATGTTTTCCAGCTCGTCTATAATATAATTTTTAAGGTGTGACCAGAACTGTCATTTTTTATTCCTTGCCAATGATGCCCAACATGGAATGTTCATAGCAGCCACACTTGGTTGATGATTTCATCAAGCTATCCTCCACAACCCCCAAGATCATGCAACCCCAAAATCCTCTGTTATAGCAATTCTGACAGTGTCCTATCTGATTTGGTCCTCTGTTCCAAAGATCAAATAGATGTTCCCTCTTCCTGCTACCTTCTTTCACCATGTGAGATCTTTATGGGCAACAGGCCTGGTTCAGACGTGTGTTCTCATCGCGTGATGACTGCGGCATTAAGTGATGATTTGCATGTGGAAATGGATAACTGCCACTCTCACCCCACAAACTGAACTTTCATGGCAAGTCACATCAGCAATAACACGAATTATGTCTTAAACAAGTGTAAAGAGATCAGGAGATGTGCATGCTTGCCCTTAGCAAGGCATTCTTCATGGCTGCTCTATAATTGCAGAAACCCCTTCCTTTGGAAAGCCACCCATTTTTCAGAAGTGCTGATATATATATTTGTTTTGTTTTAACACTCTGGTTTTTAGTGGCTAGGTCTGTATGAACTGCAGCAGGGTTTAATCTGTGTTAGGTTTTGTAACACAATGGGCCCGTTCACATGTAATGGTGGCAAAATGTGCGTTAATTAATTAACTCACAATTTGCTGGATTGCATGCTATGCGCAAGCTGCTTCCAATTGTAGGTTGCCTGGTTGTTCGTGGGTTAAACAAACCAAAGTTAACCTACAAACTAATCATAGGTTAACTTTGGTTTGTTTAACTCATGAACAACCCAGGGTCTGGGTTTGCATGTCACAAAGCAACCTATGATCAGCCCGATTGGAGGTTGCATATTATTTAAAACGGAAGCGGCTCGCTTAACCTACGGTTTGGCACTGTTACATGAGAACGGGACCTACTTGGCACTTTTAGGGTACTTAAGGTGCTTCATAAAATTATCACTCACAGGCTCAGCAAACTTTACCAAAAGTGTGGATGGCTGGGCAGTACTATTATCTGCATACGAAAGACAGGGGAAGCGCTGTGAGTGAGTGGAATGCCCAAGGCGTGGGAGTTTGTGGCGCAGGCAAGATTGAAACTGAGGACTTCCTGCAGGGCCAGCCTCAGGGTTTGGCACAATCAGCCTGCCGTAGGGATGTATGAGAATTTCATTTCAGTTTCTTAAACATCAGAACTTGCTCTGTTCGCACCCCCACATGCAAGTGCATTTTTTGGGCAAAGCTCATCTATTCCCGAGCTCGTGATCATTGCACAAAATACACTCATTAGAAAAATGTGCACTTTAAAAATGTGCATTTTGAAAAAAATATGCATTTTCATTCTTTAGCCAATGGGGGAGAAGTTAACATGATTGGGTGCACACATTTCCCCTTCAAACAACAACAAAAACTCACTCAGGAAGGGAAATGAGGCGGACTGTCTCCTGTCATGTACATTGATAGGGCCACAAACACCCCTGGAGCAACAACCTGTGATGACATGCTGTCTCTCACAGGGACACTGTAGTGTGTGTGTGTGTGTGTGTGTGTGTGTGTGTGTGTTCCTGGGAGGGATGGCACATCATGCATGACATCAATTCAATGGATGTGGCAGGATGCAGCTTTCTAGCCACCCCAGATGGCTAGTATTTGTTCAAAAGTGAGAGAGAGAAGTGTAAAACTTTGGATCTTTGTTTGGACTACTTTGTAAGTACCTAGAAAAATGTTTAAATTGTGCAGCTTAAAAAACAATGCACATTTAATGTGGAAACAGGGCGGAATAAACTTCAGTATGAGCAAATGTGAAAGGGAAACGAACTGAACTAAGACTGGTTTATCTATCCCTACTTGTCTGGTCGAAGACGTCAGTCTGAGGGATGGGCTACAAATCTAAATAAATAAAAGTGACCCCAAATGAATGACAGGCTTAGAAATGCAGCCACATCTCAGGCTACTCAAGAGAGCTACCCAAAATAACAGATGTGAAACATGGTTCCTAAGAAGTAAACGTCACGGAGCTTAGTTCAATGCTTTCAGGTCAACATGTCTAGCAGGCTGTGTTTATATCAATTTAGCTGCGACTGCGAGGTTATTTATATACTATAGTTCCTTAAAACCCTTGTCTTCTACTTTCTAATTTCAGGTAACATTTAAAACAATCATGTGATTCCAGGTCAATTAACTCATCCAGTTGATGTGTGCATTGCAGGGAAGGATTATTTTCTCCGTCATGTAAAGGTCGATGTTGTATTAAGACGCGATGACATTTCAAGTAGATCTTTCTGTTGCTCAGCTACTGCAATCAAATCAAGTGGATGCTCCTTAAGTGCTTTGAAGATCTCAATCAAGAAAATATGGAGGAAAGTGGGAGGAATGTTGTTGGACAAACTGTGTCTTAAACAGGCTTGTTCAAAGGGAGTTTCAACAATTAAGGAGCAAATCAATTCTTTCTTTAGAGTAGGAGGCTGTCAAAAGTTTCCTAAAACAAACACACACTCCATTACAGCCTCGTTACAATGAAATACCAATTTCAGAAAGGTGAGGAGGAGGCACACACTTTAAAAAACATTGCAATCTTTCAGAAGGAAAAACAAGGAAATGTCACACGCAGAACCTCTGCGGTATTGGCCTCCCATTGGTACCAATAATTAATCCATAGGGGTCTTGTGAAGCTTTGTGTTGATGAAGTGTGGTGTGGTAAGAACTTTACCCGAAAAGAGGTTTTGCAGCAACAATGTTAGGTACATACACACCTGGGTTAAGAAATCCAAAACAATCTATCTGCCTTACCGATAGATAGCTTTGCATATTAATTGGGAAGGAGGCTACCTAATAAATAATCATATATAATATCTAATAAGTAATAATAAATGTTTAAAATTGAATCATGATGGGTCTGGGGGGAAATTAGATTCTGACCAAGTGTGACACATTGGTTTAAAATATTTGTTTTAAACCAATGTGCAGACCCATTAATGAAGTAGAGAAAAGCAACAGGATATGATACTGTGTCTACACTCCACATATATCATGCAGTTTCCTACAGATCTTGGCTTTCATTTTTAGGTATTTTTTTAAAGAACATTTCTAGCCCATATGATTGCAAAATATATGCTTGTAAATGTGCAGTCAACGCTTGCTGAAATCTCAGAACTTGGAGGAGTTTCTAGTGGCCGTAGTGTCAGACCTCAAGAACTGTATAGCTCCTTACCTATCATCATGATTGGCAGAAGCAGAACACACACACAGCAAAAATGTTATGCAAAGTAAAAGGTGTCATGCAAATTTGCTTAAGTTAATTTTACATCATTGTTACAGTTTGTGGGGGGAAACAACTAAGGCTTTTGTGGCAATTTACACACTAAGGGTTGCAGCCATGGTGTCATTCCACTAGCACAAAGCTTCTACTGCCGTTTTTAACCTTGCACAAGTGTCAAATCCAATACAGTGAGTCTGCATACACAAGCCGTTACGCAAGCTATAGAACATGTTGCACAAGCCAGGTGCAAGCTTTTCTGCAAGTCATTGCACAAGGAGTTGCATTGCACAACTCATGACAACTTCATTACATTAGATGTTGCTTGTGCTAGTTCTGAGTTCTATCTAATGCTATGCTAGTGCAAAAATTACAAGAGTTGGTGTTGTTCTGTAAGCAACCACTGTCCAAACTAGCACAATTTGTGCGGGGCCAGCCTTGCCATTAAGCAGCGCAAGGTGGCTGCCTAAGGTGGTGTGTGCTGGAGTGAGGTGGGGAGCAGTGACAAGTGTTGGAGGGGAGACGGATGCATGCCTCATAGCCTGCCCAACGCCTCCTATGCTAGCCTGTTGCTCTCGGGCGCAATGGATCTCAAATTCATGGAGGAGAAGGCTATCAATGGCTACTAGTCCTGATGGCTATATGCTACCTCTGGTATCAGAGACAGTATGCCCATGCACACCAGTTGCTGGGGAACACGTGTGGGAGGGTGCTGTTGCACTCATGTGCTGCTTGTGGGTTTCCCGTGGGCAGCTGGTTGGCCACTGTGTGAACAGAATGCTGGACTAGATGGACCCTTGGTCTGATCCAGCGTGGTTCTTCTTATGTTCTTACATTGTCCTGTCCCCAGACTGTGTTGACATAAGAGTCAGCTGCCCTTCTGGTTGGCTTCTGTACATGGAATGGGGTGGGGCACCCGCTTGTTCATCGCCTCAGGCTTTTGCGCTAGTCCTACAAAGGGGTAAGCAAGCTTATCTTTCCCAGTGGAGTTTTAGCTGGCATTGAAACCCCCCCCCCCCGATAAAATTAACCTGCAGATCTTGGGGTTTCCCTCAGCCAAGTTCTATCGTGGTTTATGGGGTGGTGGCAGCCTTGAGGAAGGGAAACCCCCTGCAACCTGGCCCACTCCACAGGGCAGGTTGACACATATTCTCCGCAGCACTGTCCTATGAAGTCCTCCTCCTCTTGCATGCTGAACATGCAGCTTCTTCACCACATTTGGCGGCCCTTTGAACACTATGAAAAGAAAGCAAACTGACCAGGGCCCTCTGATAGCCTTGGAAGGAATGCAGGAAAGACACAACCTAGTTTCTATCATAATACTTAGCACTGGCCTGCAGCCACCTGCCATCTTCATTTCCCAAGGATGTATCTGAGCCGCAAGTGTGGCCCAGAGGCATCCATGAAAAATGAAGATGGCCATGGCTGGATGACCTCACTTTGATTTGAAGCGATGCCAAATGCCAGTAAGAAAATTTGTTAATAAAAAAGGGCGAAGAGGTAGGGCACCTTGGTGGGCACCAAAAAGGTATCCGAGGACACACTGGTGCCTGCAACCACCACCTCGCTTGCCTTCTGATGTTTAAAAGATGACCTAAGCAACATAGGGGGAGGTTTGTTTCCTATATGTGTCAGACTAAATGAAGGGGCATAGATATCTAAAGGGTGATGGTCAATGTGCCCATTATCTCCCTTTTATTATTATTACACTCTTGGCAAACTCAATTTCAGTTAGCTACAAGGACTTCAACGAAGGGCCCATGCACCCCAAATGCAGTGTCACTGCTTTCGATATATGCAGAACAAAACAGGGCTTGAATGAGGAAGCAGGAGTGGAGTTGGAGGGGGGGGGAGAGAAAGGTTATTTTAAGTCATGGGCTTTTGTCCATGTACAAGTGATAGAGGGTTATTCTTTTAATAAAAGGTGGCACTGTGAAGGAGGATGAATACACAAAATAAGGGCACAAACCAGCCACCTACCTACCCTCGTTGGGTTGTGGCAACACAGAGCTACCGTGACTGCTTGAATTTTCAAAATGGCCACTGGCACACATGCTGCAACCCACCGTGGCTTAAATAAGCCACGGTGGGCTGTGGTGATAGTGTGAACCAGGTCATAGAGTGGCCACTTATAAATCGCCAAAGAGAGGAAATTCAGCACCAAAAAAGAGGCCAAAAGAGGACACAGATTTGCATATGCTAATTTAGAGGTATATATGCAAATTTAGAAATGTTTATAATTTAAATAGAAATAGAGTGCATCTCACCATAATGTGGAAGGGACGACTGTGACCAGGTGACCTGTGTGCATTGCTCAGCCTGCTGTCCAGGTGCTGTTGATGGACGTCAAGGCCCAACTCCCCCTTGATGGCTGTTTACCATTAAACTGGACTTGGACAGGACAGGCCTTCAGACAGAGGACACTTTTAAAATAGAGGCCTGTCTTCACTAAAAGAAGATGCATGGCCACCCTAAGAACATACACTGTCAGGATTCTCTCTTGCTCCTGTGTCCTTCATTTCAAGGCTATTCTGGCATGCTGTAGTCCTTATCATGTCTGTGACATTGTGACATCATAGCTGACCATGCTGTTGCTGTTGCTACCTAAAGGGCAACCACCTGTGCACCTCAGCTGGCCCCACCGGGTAACTGTCCATGGCAGATTGTTGAAGTTTCTCCCACAGTGGCTGAACGACAATGAAACCAGACCAGACCACCCTGTGTTTTGTAGTGCCCAAGTCATATCATTCTATTATCTGTTTATATGGAGGACTGATTTTATTCATAACCATGGTAATATTCCTCCTGTATGTACCTGTGTCATAGAGCTGGACAGAACCATGAACGTGGCAAGCTACTCACTTGGAAGGAATTGTTACTTGCCCTGGGAGCATGCATAGGAAAGGTTTTACTACACTGCTGGATTTCAATGAAAGCTAGAAAATAACTCAAAGGAATTCTACCCCAGCAGCCCTCTATCATTTAAATACCTGCTACACAATGTATTTTTCGTAATTATGTGACACTTTCTGGTCCTTACAGCAGCTTATAATAAAAGCACTGAAATTAAAGCAAAGGACCAAGGAACCAGGAAGGAGCAATCAGAAAGAACAAAGGTGTGCCTTGACAATACTTGTAGGGAAAATAATTTAGACTCCTTGTTGTAGCATAAGAGGCCTCCTACAACTTACTTCATACTATATTCAGCTTTGATTTCCTCTGCAGTACTAGAGTGCAGCTATATGGCATTACTCCTTTAACAATGTAGCCTACTTGAAAAACCCACTCCATCACTGAGCTCATCTGAGGATACAACACCTTTCATCTTAGTCTTTCTTTTAACCATCTTAATTGGTGGGGATTTTATTTACATCCTTTCTTTCTCTCAGGGGAATTATCCTTTCAATGGTGCAGAAGTCCAGATAATTTGAGGTCCTAGGGATTTTTATTTGTTAAAAAGAATCACAAATGGCCAAGGATACTATGCATATACATATCTGAAAGAAGTGGACGTGAATTCAAACCCTTTATGTCCTACCTGGTAAATGGGAGCATGATCGATGTACATTTGTGCTGTTACAAAGGTGGTCAGGTCTTCTTTCAATTTTTATCTCACTAAATCTCCAGAACTGGAGAAAAACAAAACACCAACCATACAGTATACCCACAACCTAGAATATGCATAACTCACATAATACGTATGGTTTATTTGCACAATATCACGTACAGGCAGGTTGCATCTGATTAGCTCTTACTGGTCTACCATGTTCCTTCTTATGGGAAGTAACTGACATGTACCCCTCCCCTACAACATCCCTTAATGTATTAAGCATGAACTTTCTGTGCTAGCTCCTTCACTGTGGGAAGGAACTTTGCAGCCTGGCAATTATATGGATCAGGCATCTATCTTCCAAAACATCTGGTGAGTGATCAGGGCACTGTTAGTTTTCAAAAATTTGAATTTCAGCACCCCCCTCATTCACATGTAGGTGTTTTGACCTGGTAAATCTATATATATAAAAGAAGTCCTGACTGACTGATCAACGCCCAGCTCAAACCGTTTAATCTAGGAACGTGAAATTTTGAAGGAACATTGTTTTTATGACGTAGACACCCACTAAGGAAGGATTTTTGGAAATTTCGTCCCTAAGGGGGTGAAAAAAGGGGGCAAAATCGCCGCACTCTCATATCTCCTATGGGCAAAACAACAGGGGAGCAGTTATGCAAATTGGCCTCACCTCAGAATTGCTGCAGGAGCCAATAGGAGCAGTTATGCAAATAGCCCATACAACACTTAGAAAGTTCGTATGAATTCCTGCAGGGGAGGGGTGGGTTTGCAAATCTCCCATAGGCCATTTAGAATGTTCTCTGAGGGGGTAAAAAGGGAGGGAAACTTTTAAAATGACAGACTGCATGACTGCTGGGGGGGGGGGGGCGTCCATCACGTTTTGACGGATCTACCCCAAACTTGGCACGGTCACTCTTCATCACCTGTACTCTCAGGATTCACCTGATTTTTCTTTAAGATCAGATATTTCTGTCAGAAAAGTTTTCTGCTGCCAGCACCCAGCCTAAACATTACACTTTCAGTCAGAGACACTGTATCTTTTCCATTGTACCAAATCCTAAAATCCACACGAGCGCAGCTGCGGGCAACAGCTAGTGTAACGTAAACACTTAAAAGTCTAAATCATAAAGTCTAGAAACTTATTTCAGTTTTCAAATGAAGGCAGGGAGTGTGAAAATTCTATTTGGAAAAACATCTGGCTTGTGATCTACTGCTGTTGCATCGGTGTAAGCCTTATGCATCATAGCCAGTGGTGCCGTTCTGTTTTGGAAGCAGTTGTTAATAGAACCAGGAAGGGGGCATTCTCCCCCCACCCCACAGCCTCCCTGTGGACCCTCAAAATTTGCTCTGGAGGATTTTCAGACAGCATGGAGGGCTGCAGGGAGGAGAGAGGGAAAATCCCATTGGGCTAGCAGACTTCCACTAGCGTGACATTCGATTTCTATGCAGGTAAGCCTATTAGATTCAAAGTAAGCATGCATGGGATTAGACTGATGCATATTTGTGCCCTTCTTTCTAAAGTAGGTACTGACCAGTCTAGCTCAGACTAAGACCACAGACTAGTTCACAACTTGGCCTAATGGAATAAATCAAAGCCCATGATGACTGTTTCTTTAGGATGTTTAATAGCTTCAGTAGAAATGGAAACACAGTGAAAGTTGAGTGTATGCCTGCTCTTGGCCTTTCACCGTAGATACACCATAGAAAGATGCAAGCTCCTCACAGCCTGTTCACATGTTGCAGGTACAACCTAAATTTTGAAGCTGTGTTGCTTTCTACTGCAATGTGTAAAGCTGCCCCTATTCCATTTTCTACCGCATCCCATTTCAGGCCAGGACAGGTAGCAATAGCTTTGGAAAACACTTTTAAGCATGAGAGTTTCAGAATCTCATTTATCAGATCAATAGCAAAGATCAGCAGACATGGTGCGCTCATTGATAGTTATTTTTCTTTAGAAAGTATATAAACATTTTGATCACTGTCTTGAAAAATGTTTAAAGATTATTTTCCATGGAGTAAAACCAATGTATTTTGATGTTTTGCAGACAAACTTTTATGTGCATTTATATTACACATATGGGAGATCTCAATATAACCATTTGGTAGTGGTTATATTAAGATATTATCCTAGCTTGTTTCAGTATAATCCCTTGAAGCAAACTGCTGCAACTTTGGCTGCAATCTGATTTTCATTAAATCATTCATCTGTACTGCCTTCCAAAGCACCAAATTCTAAAAAAATAAAAAATAAAATCCATCATACTTCAGCATTCTTCATAAACTCATAAATCAATCCAGTTTCTCCAAGATTGAAGTATCTGCCAAGCTTCTTGTAACAGTTTATTACAGTTAGTTGATGATAATTGGGTAAAAGTATACTATGTCTATGTTTGGCTTTTAAAAAGCAGAGTATTTGCAATATTCCATATAACCAACAGCAGTTTTTGCTCCCTGAGCCCAAGAAAATAGAGTGCTTTAAAATAAATCTGTTCATAATTCCCTATATAAACCGTGCCGAGGTGCCTGTCCAAATCTTGTGGCTCGTCGAGCTGCACCCACTTTAAGTAACAATTGCATTTTCTGTGTGTACACCAGTTTCCCATGCAAATATTAGAGCGTTGATTTAAAAAATGCACATATTTAAACAGCTATGTACATGTATTTGGGGATCCTGACTGAGGGCACCTACCTACGATATGCAGTAAAACTCAGACTGATGTGAGTGGCATTATGTGGGTCTTGGCCCTCAAAAGATTAAGTACCCAAAATTATAGCCTTTTTGCTTTTTCAATACAAGAATCACCCAGACCCAAATCCGTCATCTCCAGGGATATATATAAGTGGCATATATATATGCCACTTAACCATTCAATGCTAGCAACTCTAAATGGCAGGATATTTTTTTTTTAAAAAAAAACAACTGGCTAAATTATTTGAAAAGCTTATTTGTTCAGTGCCCCTTTACATACCTTGGAGAATTTAGAAAACAGAACAGCCAGAGAATATTGTGCTCAATGAAGTGTGTTAAAGTGAGATGAATGTCAGTTTATATAGTATGTCCAATTACTTTTATGAATATTTCCTTTTTTTAGCGCTATAACGGCTATAGTCAGGCTATTAGGGCTGTAATTAACATTCACTATTGGATAGCTTTATATCTTTGCCTTGTTGTTAGAGCAAGGCCAACATACTGTTTACTCTTCAGCTCTAGCCCAGGGGATCCACTCAGCAGATTGTACAATTTAAGAAATTAGCTCAGTCTAAAATAGTTCTTTTATTTCATAAAAGTCAAGGAAGCATGATTTATAATTCTAAAAAAGTACTTTAAAAAGATATAGGTAAGAGCTAAAATGATATATTTTATTGGGCCAACTGCATTGATTGGGAAGGCTGGGATGCTTTAATATCCAAAAAGCACTGCTTTGCCAACACAGTCCATCATTCCAAGAAGAGAACACCATTTCAGACCTCCCTGTTCCCTCTTTCTTGGAGACCAATATAGCAATAATTCTTGTAACAAACAGGGATGTTTATTGTTTAATAGCCTATTAGTACCCACACTATACAATATTCAAGTTTAACCATTTGACGACATATCTTAGAATGACAAGCAATACACGTTTTAGCAGCAAAACCAACATCTACCGGCTATCAACAGGCATTTCAAGTACAAAGTTATCCACTTAGCTTTAGAAATACATGGAAACATATTAATCCCTAACATAATTTAAAAATGTAAACAGACTAAAGGTTAAAACACAAACACACAAATATGAGAAGTTAAAACAGAGTGCCCATGATATTAGTTACAGTTTATACTGCAAATAGTCACTAGATATTACTTCATTAGTTACAAATTTCTAGGCAGGTCAGAGGAAGTTCCACCTCCACGGCTAATGCAGTTTGCCCTCTCCTTCATTTATAGCTGCTGAGTTAGGGAGACCACAGATGCACATTCACCTCAAGAGCAACACCAAATAAACCCCACAGAACCATCTTACAGATCACATTACCTCAAATACAGCTCTTTTTAATGGAGGCGGTTCTCATGTTCAGCTGTCATCAAACAATAAGCCACGGAAGGATGAGATTATGAGAGATGGACATGCATATGTAAATCATCCCATAAGAGCCCAGTCAAAAGGTGGGGGGGAGTCTATAAACTTCTGGTTTCTTATATAAATTTCAATTTTATTATTGATCATTTTTATTCCACTCTTCCTCCAATAAGCTTATGGTGGTGTAAGTTACGATCCCATCCTCACAACAGCCCTGTGCAGATAGACTGGGAGAGAGTGACTGGTCTTAAGTCACCCAGTGAGCTTCATGGCCTAGGATGGATTTGAACTCAGGCACCTTGGAGCCCAACACACTATCAATTACATCCCATCCTGGCTCACGTGCACATGGGCAAAATCTTTCCCAGAACTAAACACAATGAGGCCATCCTCAAGTCAATTTTGAATCCCAGGCTTTTTGGAAAAAACAAGAAGTGGCAAAGTAGTTATGAGATAAACCTAAAGGACATTGGCTGGTAAACATACAAAGGCAGGAAAATAAACCCAGGGCAGCCCTCTCTCTTCTAGGCAAAAGTGTGTCACAAATACTATGCTGAAATTCCACTGCAAGGGCATTTATTGAATTCAATTTTCCATGCCATGAACTAGACTATGCCCAAGGGAACATGGTTCATATCAGACTTGCAAATAACTTCTTAAAACTCACACTCCACTTTCTACAGTCTGCTGTTCTTCTCCCACTTTTGGTGCTGCTGAAAGGGTGCAAACCTTTCCTACCTATTATTATATCGAAGTTTCCCAAGAATGAAGTAGAGATGACAAAAATGCAGCAGAAGAAGTCCCAGGGAAGGGAGTTCTTGCAGCTTTCCTAGCTAGCACTTTAATAATCAACAGTCACACCTGCAACAGCACCTGGAAATGCGGTTGGTCCTGAGTGATGAACATGGTGGTTACCTCTCACAGTCTTAAAGGCGAACCGTGCAATCTGGTGCATTTACTAAGAAGTAAGTCCCATTGCAGCCTAAGTTATCTAACACTACACTGATCTTTCCCAGAGTCAGAAAGAGTACTGTGGCATGCTTTCCAATTCGAGGGGTCGGGGTGGGGTTGCACCAGCCAGGGGCAAGCAGGGCTATTTGCCTCAAGTGAGCAGCTTTATGGCATCTTTGATTCAGAAAGAATAGTCCCAAATCCAGCAGTCCCACTATGCACATGGGGATGATAATCTCTCCATCACTGAAGTCCATGAGGAGGTTGCTGCTTGCATGGAGCTCTCTGTAGAGACTGTTACTTACTGGGGAGAGATCTCAGCATGAGAAGAGTCTCAGCACACATGCACCCCCGCCTAGGGAGGGGCATAGCTCAGTGGTAGAGCATGTGCTTTGCATGCAGAAGGTCCCGGGCTTGATTCCCAGCATCTCCAGGTAAAGCTGGAAAAACTCCTGCCTGAAACCCCGGAGAGCTGCTGCCAGTCAGTGTCAACAATACTGGACTAGATGGGCCAATGATCTGATTCAGCATAAGGAAGCTTGCTTCCTACATTCTTATCTCCTCACCAGAGAAAGAAATCATGCCTGACCCAGACTGTGTTTAACGGCATTTTCCTTCTATTTTTCCCATCTGGTGCTGCAACTGAACCCCTTTCCCCCCAATTATTTCCAGGGATGGATCTGAAGGGTCAGGGAGAACCCATGGTCAAATAAAGGTGGCACAACTTAGATCAGGCGTCACTGTTCCCCTGTTATGAGGGGGTTGGGGGACAGGGGGTGCGAGCCCAATACCTTTACCACTTGAGTTCTCCTCTGGTAATGTCTGAGAACCAGACTACACATGATGATGGCAGAGACAGATTTGCTCCATCAAGTTTAAAATTGGTGTAGGGGTAAGGTTTAAAGCCTGTCTTCTCCCCCGTCCCATTGCCTGGAAGCTCCTCTACCAACTAGGCTCACTTCTGGTTCTGAGAGTTCAGTTAGGAGAAAAAGGAACTCAGGGACAAGCTGTGAGCTTAAGAGTCGCAGGTAGAGGTAAGGTTCAGGATCCCCCACCATCCTGTGCACCCCTTTGGTACTTTATATTACACTCCCCATCCTGTTTACATATGAATGGTGCAAACCCATTTAATTTAGGTCCTGCATGTGACTCAGAAACCCACAGAACTTCAGAAATTGCAGTGAAACCTGTAGCGGCCTTTTTTTTTTTTTTTTTTTGCTAGATCACAGTTTTGCTTAAATTGTGCCAGACAACACCAGATTGTTCTCCAACTATATAATGGGACCAGCCACTTCAGTATCTAAGTGTGTAGATGAAGTGTCTCGGCAGCTATTTCTTGGATTGAAACAGTGCACTTGTTAAGCCAAATAAGAAGAATACAGCAGTTTCCCCCCCTCCCATTCAGCTGTTTTGACATTCTGGCAATACAGTAAAAAGGAAAGGTGATCTCCCTGCACCCCACACAAGAATTTTTTACTATTTCTGAATGTAGACTGCACATAGATAGGCCCCCTGATGGAAAGATTCAATAGTTTGACTATGTGGATGAAAATACAATATAATTAACTTCAGAGGATAAACTCTGTGGCTAAGAACTGCCTTGCAAGTTCAGCCAGAGTTGCAAATGCTTTAGAACTGCATTTGCTAAAGCAAGGCTTCCTCTATGGACATATTTCATGGAGATTCACTGTGCTATTGCGGCTTGCTAATCAAATAAAGATGTAGGAATTTGGAATGCTTTGCACACTGCTAATCTGTAGTTCAAGGCATGGAATAAAAGCAAATATCAATAAGCTCAGCATATTCCTGAGAGTCTTAAAATTGAGAAGATTGCTTAATTGGCACTCCCTACTGCTAACAGAAATATGCCAATTAAAAGGATTCTACTATACTCATTAAGGGATTAGAGAGCATTAATGTCATATTAACCCTCTGCTACATTATCTTTATTCTGCTCTGTAAGAATACCTAAAAAAACACACCAGGTGAACATGAGATCACAGTTCCTCGAAACTAGATCATGTACCGTGTACTTTACACATAGTATTTTGCTACATAAGAAACTAATACATAAGCTAAAACCGTACCTGATCCAATTTCATTGTTATCACACATGCAGTAAAACTTGCATTCCAACCAACATCATCCATATTTACAGTCCATTATTACTAAACAAAAAGGTAATAAGCTGCCAGAGAGCTTCGGCTATTGGGCGGTATAGAAAATTAATAATAATAAAAATAATAATTTATTTGCTAAAATGAACTTGCAGAGGAAAACATAGGAGGTTGTATCCAAGGCTGGCCGCCAGCAAGCAGAATGGAAATGACTGACGGAACGGATTTCCCCTCCCGCACTCCCCCCAAATCTGCTCCAGAGGATTAGGGGACCCTCCGTAGCAGATTTGGGGAGCATGCAGGGGGGAGGAGGGTAAGG
This sequence comes from Shinisaurus crocodilurus, assembly GCA_021292165.1. Taxonomy (NCBI): domain Eukaryota; kingdom Metazoa; phylum Chordata; class Lepidosauria; order Squamata; family Shinisauridae; genus Shinisaurus; species Shinisaurus crocodilurus. Next base: position 114,981,395 of record CM037878.1, on the reverse strand, counting down.
AGAAGTCCACTTGCAGACAGAGTTGGAATTAGGGATTTCAAACTGGCAGAAATAACTGAGAATAGTGCCTTAAAAAAACAAAAACCTTCCAAGTTACATTATACACTATCAGTTTCAATCAGAGTTCTAAAGAAATTGCAATTTTATTCGAAAACATATGTGGGTATTTCCTGTATTTTGTTTCTGCTTGCAATACAGAATATATTTTCCTGTATGTAAGTGTGTCTGATTTGCTACAGCTGATTATATAGATGGCCCCTTAGGAGGAACATTTGTATTTTACATAAAGACAGAAGTTTATTCCCACACCCCCTGACATTTAAGCATTCTGATGCTGACATTTAAGAATGCAGGGGGAAACATTCACAGTCCAGATAGGCATCTGGTGCCTTCAAATGTCTTAAGAGCTGAGGTCCTGTCTCATGGCTCCACCCACAATATCATGAATATGTACCTACCTCATACTCAAAATTCCTGTTGCACAAATGATGTCAGGAAAATACATAGAACATATCTAACAAAGTCAGTTACTCTAAGAGGCTTACAGGGCAAATAAAACTACAGACGTTTTTTTATAGGAAGGACCAGAAGACTACACATATGCTTAATTTATCCGGTAAGCTCAGGTACAGAATTTGGAAATTCTTGACACCCTAGAATTGCAGTGGAAGGCCCTAAAGGAACGGGCGTGACAAGAGAATGAATTTTGTTGCAGACATCTCAATAGGGATCTCAAATCTCATCTGACATTGCTCAGTACACTTTGGAAGCCCCATGGCAAAATGCCCTATCAACTCTAACTGCATATCAGTGGGTCGGGGCGGGGGTTAGAGCTAGAGGAAGGGGGCAAGAACAAAAGAACTGCATGGGGCAGGTTAGCGGTAGCCAAGCAAGCCTACAGGTATTTCCCTTTCCCACAAAAACTTTGGTAAGGTCACTCTTGTCGAATGAGAGCAGAACATTCAGATAATGCTATTACTATGATAGCCTATGGATTGGTCCTGTAAACTTTTATGGGCAGAGGCCAAGAGCAGACACGGTTAATTCTGATAAAACAAATAAGTATTTGTTCACCTCAACTAAGCAGAAAAATTCCTGTTCAAAAACATTTTGTAAATTTGAGAGTGCACATTTGAAATGTAGTCTGGGGAAAAGGTACGGGTTAAGTATGGCCATCTTATAAAAGATGGTAAAGTTGTTTTGGAGACAAGAACAGTTTAAGCCTATCGGTAGGTTCTCCATTTTTTAAAAAGTCACCGATTTGTATCTTTGCTGAAGAATCTGTTTACAACATTGGCAATGACAAGCAGATCAGAATTTGTGTGTGTGTGTGGGGGGATCCTTTCTGCTATAATCTCAATCACCTTGAACTTTAGCTGTATGTTGCAAAGAAATGTTTGAAATACCTCAGGAAGTCTGGTGAAAGATTTTGGTCAGTGATAAAATGGTAAACATGGCTAATGAAACATCTCCCCCACCCCTCATTCTGAGCAAACCCAAGCATCAATACTACACCTGTGACTGCAAATAGGATCTGGGATCCAGCATCTCTTTGACTGATTTCTGCCTAGGAGCAGGAATGGGTTTATCACCACAAACAGCCTTTGTAGCTGAAGGGGCAGGGTTTTCATTGTCAGTGAAGGTGCCTTTCTGACAAGAAATTGGTTTGCATGCAGCTGCAATAGCCCGCTTGAAGTGAAAAGGAGATAAGCTCGAATCAGAAGAACATTTCCTACATGGGAGAGGAGAATTATTCCAGATGTTTTCCTTGCCCCGTTGATTTGATGATGTCAGCGCTGCCAAGGTATATGTTGGTTTATCAGAGGGTGGAAGGGGTGCTCTTCTTTTTTTGCCTTTCCTTTCATGAGGGTTTACAGCCTCTTCATTTGCTCCCGGAAGCATGTTTTTCTGCACAAGCATCTGCTGAGAACCATCAAATGTTGTAGCCCATGAGGGAGGTGCACCTTCTTCTTCTTTGCCAATTAGCAACCCCCCATTGGCTTCCTCAATTTTTTGTTGCACTATGTCAATTAACGCTTCATGTTTTGCCGGGGAATCAATGCCTATCACATTTAAAAGACAACATAAAATGCTTGTTAAAGTGATACTTAGCTACAATGGTGATCCCAGTGCTTATATTTTACACCCTAGCAATGATTTAAAAAATGCACACTTGTAGTACAAAAAACAAGAATTATCAATGACAGAATATCTTCTACTTTTACACAACTATACCATGGCAAACTGAGCGAGAAAAAGCACATAATATTATGAATACAGCACATTATGTTTTTACTGCCCAATTGTTAAGTGGAATACTTTACCTTGTAAAATCAGCAGCAGGAAGTTAAACTACTGTGAATCTTCATTAATTTTTTAATACATTATTATCATTGACTGGGGAAAGGGAGAGATTATATTGAAAGCCAATACTTCACAAGAAGTTCCTTTCATGTTGATGAGCATAAATGTGGATTAGTCAGTTTCTTTAAAATCTATAATGCAGTATTCAGACAGTGCCTTCCCAGTTTATATTTGGCTGTTGATTTACTTTTAAGCCACTTAAGACACAGTTCAAATATTACTCTGCATTTAGACTGCTTAATGCATCAGTACACTGCAATTAACCGAACAATTTTTACAACCATTTTACAGGGGTAGCCAACCATTATTTTCTGCTAGTCAGCTGAAAAGTCCAGTCTCACCAAAATATTACCTGCAACAGTAAGGGAACAATCCTATGGTCTGTAGACAGCATCTGAAGGGCCATAGGGTATTTCAGATTCCCGAATCCGAGGCCGGAGATAGCACTCCAACCTTGGAGAGGGAATTGGAACTCCGACCCACCCTCCCCCTCCCAGCAGTGCAGAAAGAACCGCATCAGCTGCTCTCAGAGGTAAGGAACTTGACTTCGGAGAAGGGGGCATTTCAGTGGGCAGGGAGGGGAGGAGACTGGAGAGACCAGGATACGAGTTAGCCTGAGGCCTCTCCAGCCTCCTTCCCTCCCCCTCTGATGCATCCCAGCTAGATGGGCAAAAAAGCCCATCTAGTGAAAAATTCACGGTGGGTGGACAGGGAGGTGAAGATCACCGCCGCCACTTCTCCTGCCGTGCATAGAATGTTCATAAGCCTCTGAGTTTATTTACTTAGACCAATCAGACCTTATACTCAGAACAACTTCACCTTCGGTGTTTTGTTTGTTATGGAAAATGTACACATGGTATAGTATTTGAGCTTTTGAGATTCTATACATGTTTCCTTGGAAGTTCATGTGAGAGTTGGACTGACCCGGGTTCAAAAGCTCCCCTAGCTAATGACCCTCAGTCCCAGTCACGCAAGCGGAAGGAGGAGATAACAGCAGTTAATAAAGATTAAAGAGTTTATTTGTAAGACCCAATTACATGGGATTAAGGCAATCAATGCATTTCTACTCACTACATCATAGCAGACTCAAAACCTATACCCCAGGGGTAAGGCTAGATGAAGTGAAGTCCAAGACAATACATGTCGAGACGAACAAGCAGCAGAGAGAGATGAAGAGGAATGACGGAGGTCAAGCAAGTGTGCTAGCTTATATACCCCAGACCCTGCACCTATAAATAGGACATTACTCACCCAGTAGTATAACTTATTCATCAACATGTTTATCCAAACCTGTTCAAGGCTGCTGAGTCATATCACCTCGAGACTATGTCTCCTGACCAAAGGCCTTGTATACTTGAACTCAAGTAACACCCACCAGGTCAGGTGATAATCCCGATGTCAGGTGGTAATCTCGTTCTGCCTATATGCAAAACCTAACATCCCCCTGCTTTTGCATTTGCGCAGAACGTGGTTATTTACCTCATACAACAGCAACAGCTTTGTTGACATCTGATGCTGTTCCTTCATCTATGGACTTTGATAAAAAAAACTTCTGCAGGAATTACTTTACCTGTCAGAAATTTGAACCACCATCAAATCACTTCTGATGTATCCCTTCTTATGACACAGTTTTATCTGCAAACCCAAAACGTTGTGTATTGCTATCTGCCTGCAGCATAGCAATCCTGTCTTGGTTTCCTGAAAAAACTGTAATAGGTTTTTCACATCAATCCCAGCATCATTTAAACATTTTTTTACAATTTAAACTATTTAAACAAATGCAATAACTATTCAAGCTTTACAATAGCATAATAGCACAATACATAATACAATGCATTCAGTTCAGCTTCAGTTGAACTCTAACTTTAAATGATTGTTTCTACAAAATCAATCAAACAAAGTATGGTTATAAAAATAACAAACTTCAGGTGTGTTCTTGTTGTTCTTACTATCACAACCACAACTGGCATTTCTGTGAATCTGTAAGCCACCTGTGCTCTGACTTGTAACTCTTAGTCTGAAGTGTGATGCTCCTTCCAGATAACACTCAACTCCCTTTCAAGAGCTCTCCAAGCATGTCCTGTTGGTCTAACAGTCTGCCCACTACACTGACAGCAATACCTGGCCTTGTTGCTTGTACAGTAAAGCTCAACAGCCCAATGCTTCTGTGTAGCATTCAAACTGCTTTTCCATCAGCATGTGCTTGAAAATCCTCAATTATTTGGAGTCTTTCACTGAGTTAACTATCTCCAAAATTCTCAATCACATCCATGATATTTCTCTGGTTTGTTGCAGTAAGATACTGCCCTCTTGGTTCTCCCTCAACTTCTATTTACAAATAAACAGTTGATCCACCACCAAGCAGTTTCAATTCAATGAAATTCCAAACCCTGGATCAATTATATCATATTGCTTTTATCTGTCCAGAAAAAACAATAGATCACCCATCTAAACAAAGTACATACAGTCTATGTCCCTGTTCCTCCTGTTCAACAAACAAACATTGATCTGCCTCTCTGTGCAAATCTCAAGTCAACAATGTTTGAGTTTAAAACAGAATTCCAGCCTCCAGCTAATTTCTAACTTTTCCTAAAGAAAATTCTCAGACAGTTTTCCATTTAAAGACTTCCTCTCATTTAAAATGCTTATGTTCCAATATTTCAACTTGTGAAATATTCATACATCTTCCACATTCTTAAACATCAGTCTAACTGTTTCCAAAGCAAATTGTTGTTGCACTCATCTTATGATTATCCAGCTCCTTTTAACTTGAGCAAAATCACAAGCAACCAATCTTGCTATTTGACACACATATATATCCTTTTTTCAATCTGGTTAGTTTTTATTTAAAAATCTATCTGGTAACAATGAGTTCCATGGACTGCTGTTTGTTTCACCAGCTTCCATGTTTTGTTCTTTATCCAAAGAATTCAACTCAGCTTGCATAGCCTGAAGCTATGGTTCAGCTTCCTTAACAGACAATTCTTTCACCTCTTTGAAATTTTGAAGTTTCAAATGGCTTTTCCTGCAAATTCATCCTGATATCTCACAGGTTGTTTGACTCAGCTGTTCCTTACCTTATCAGTTATCAGGTTCCTGTTCCAATAAACTTGCACCAATGATGAACAATCATTTGTTTAGCCTCCTCTAAACCAAATGTGTATCAGAGTTTGTCAAATTTACCTGACTGTCTTTCAGCAAATGCTTTTCTATTCTGAAAAATGATCTCACCTTTTCATTTAGCATTATACTTAACACTTCTAGATAATCTCACTATCCAAGTGTTGTTCATGTAAAACACAATATTCTCATTTCTAGAAAAATCTCATGTAAGCTCCCTTACAGATTTCTTCTAAATTTGAGGTGTATGTACCTACATATCAGATCCAAGATCCTGAAATGTTTCTCCAGAAGATTCCTCCTTCTACACTACTTTCTATAAGATGTACAGTTCAATACAGAACTAAAACTTCTATCATGTACATAATCAAAAACATTTAAGAGCTTCTACCCAAACCTCATTATCCAAATTAGCATCACCTCTTCTGAGTGTTTGTTTACTCTTCTACACAATCCATGTGTTCAATATCACATCCTGTTAGAAAGTCATCAAAGCATGCACTGAATTGAACTTCCCCATATCTGAAAAGAAATAGGTAACATGGGTAATATGCTTGTTTCCCATCCAAGCACAAAACACCTTGACTTTGTTCAAAACTCCAGTTTTCTATCTAACATGTACACAACCTGTACCTCGTGTATTGATCAATTAACATCATGAAATAACGTGCCTTTCCTCTACAAACCATCAGAGTATCCACAAGATTACCAAGAACAAATTGAAATGAAATGAACTGTTTTTACAGCTTGCCTTCCAGTTTACCTGTTGAAGCTAGCATCCCTTGTTTATATGCACAAAATTACTTTTCATGTGAAAATTACAGTTTCCAAATGCTTTCCCCACAAGAGTTTGCATTTTCTTTCACAAGCCTGTGAATCTAAATGATCAAACAATCATGTGATATGCATGCATGTACATGTCATACAATAAGCATTTAACCTTTTATAGTTGCATCAGTACAACATTCCATTTCTTTATTACACCATTACAGTATGAAAGAAATAATCCATCTCTTAGCTTTGCCATATAAACATACCTACTAATTCAGTATTTTACATTTTGCTACAGAAAAATCCACAATATACTCAAGTCATATATACATTCAGTACATTTCCTGACATTTCAAAGAGCATATATTACACTTTCTTGAGTCCAAGTTATCCAACTTTCAAGAAATACATTTCCAAAACATGACTGTTAAACCTCTGACCATTTGCATAGTCCTCTTCCTGTTTATTCATGTGCAACACAGAAAGCTTCGTTTAAACAATCCACCGTTTCTGCTCACAACAAAATAATGTCCATTTTGTTATGTCCTGGGTTAAAACACAAAGGTTTTCCCTTCAGCAGCACCCCTGCTGATTTCAAGCTCCTTTCTTCTGTGATCCCACATGAAGAAAATGAAGAACAGCTTCCCATTTTAAGCACAGCTTTCTCTGTTCAAAACTGACGCGCTGTTTTTCCCTGCTTAAAACCACGCCTCCGCTGGTTTGATACAGCCTCCGCTGTAGTATCAGGTTTCCCGAGATACGTTTGTCACACGTGACCTTGCTTTGCTGCGACATGACGCTCCAGACGCTTTACCCACGTCAGACGTAATCCACGCATTTGTAATCCAAGCCACTTGTTGATACAGTGCAAAAGATAGCTGATCCGCTGCTGTGTGAAGAAAACTGTAAATGAAATATGATCCTCCTGCCTGTAGCCTTGACTCAAACGAGTTGACACACAGAGCCTCCTGAAGATTATTTCTTTGCCTTATACAGCTCCTTGACAATCACTCCAGCAAGCTGTGGAAAACGAATCCTTGTGTCCAGCGTTGTTCACTTTTCAGCCTAGTAGCTGCCCAAACCTCGGATTTTGCCAAACCTGGCACCTCCGTTTCAGCTGCATTTCAAAACGAAAAATCCTCCGTCTCTCTGTCTCTGCATTCTTCTTCAGTTGTGCTGCATTCCAAGCCGCTGTTATCAGCATTCAGCTTTAGCAACATGCCTTCGCCTTCCCGGTTATTTACAAACCGTTCTTACAAATAGTAAACAAATTCCTTTAACTCTATAACTGCTGAATTTCTCCAAACTGCGTCTCTGTGGCTTATCTGCCCATCTAAGATAACCATCAGATCGTAATCTGATCCTTATCTGGGCCCATAACCGATGTGAGAGTTGGACTGACCCGGGTTCAAAAGCTCCCCTAGCTAATGACCCTCAGTCCCAGTCACGCAAGCGGAAGGAGGAGATAACAGCAGTTAATAAAGATTAAAGAGTTTATTTGTAAGACCCAATTACATGGGATTAAGGCAATCAATGCATTTCTACTCACTACATCATAGCAGACTCAAAACCTATACCCCAGGGGTAAGGCTAGATGAAGTGAAGTCCAAGACAATACATGTCGAGACGAACAAGCAGCAGAGAGAGATGAAGAGGAATGACGGAGGTCAAGCAAGTGTGCTAGCTTATATACCCCAGACCCTGCACCTATAAATAGGACATTACTCACCCAGTAGTATAACTTATTCATCAACATGTTTATCCAAATCTGTTCAAGGCTGCTGAGTCATATCACCTCGAGACTATGTCTCCTGACCAAAGGCCTTGTATACTTGAACTCAAGTAACACCCACCAGGTCAGGTGATAATCCCGATGTCAGGTGGTAATCTCGTTCTGCCTATATGCAAAACCTAACAGTTCAATGGGGTTTAGCCAGAGCTCCTATGCACACTTACCTTACATTGAACTCAGTGGGGCTTACTTCCAAGTGAACATGCATAGGATTATGCTCTTAGGGAAGAGGAGACAAGGAGGGATTGAATGGAAGTGTATCAAAATCTCTCTACTATACACCCAGATTTTAATCATGACATGCAAGATTAAGCACATTTATTATTGACACAGCTATTAAGAGCTGGACACAGCTCTGCAAGTCCCTTGACAACTTTCTGGCACCCCCTTTTCCCATGCCGAACACATATGCCATACAATCAGACGGCTTGTGAAGGGAATGACTGGCAGATCGGCTTTGGCGAGGATATGAGCTGCCAACATATTCCATCCTTTTAGCTCCCCTCTTGCCCCCACTTCTTGCACTTGCTTGAGCTAAGCAGCACAACCTCTGCACCTCCTCCTGCTACCACAAAAGCGACAAAATGGCTGTTTCTGAGGTTTGCCTTTCTGCCACCAGGAGAGCTGAGCTAAGGAACACACCAACCCACGCACCCATGATTCTGGGGGTGCTGTAAAGAACTCTATTTGGAGTGCTCCCTTCCTGCTTCAACCCCTGTACCTCCTGCTACTACTATCATTGATGGGTTAAGCAGGAGGACACAGCTTCTCTTGCTTTTGAACGAAAAGCACAGGCTGCAGACCTGTTGCTGAGCTCAGAGCTTGGTCGAGAATTAGGTGCACCTAGGACCACTGAAAGTAAAGGGCTGAGGTGCACCTAACTCTGTATGCGATCAGTCATCATCTGGCCCCTGAGGATTCTTACTTGGCAGGCTGGCAAACATTCTCACTGGTGGCAGGTTGGAGAATTCTTTTGTGGAAGACTGCTCAAGAGCATCTCTAGCACATGGTCATTGGGCATTTGGAAAACTTCAGCCACAGTCCAATTACATTTACTGAATACGATGATCTAATGGCAAGTCAACACATTTGGCAAAATCACACAGGAGTCTCTGTGACTGTTATCACTTTAGACTTCAGGGATGTGCATGTTTTCTTGAATGTTGATTGCTATAAAAAAAATCCCTGCACACGGATTTATAGTATATCAGGGAGAAGACTAGGCTAGAGCTTAGACTCAGTTTTCTGTGTGCAGGGAGGGGTTTCCTTTTCTCCAAATAAGGAACACTTTTTAAAAAATGAGATTTTCTCACCTGAAGTGGTACACTCCCCAAAGCCAGTGTGGCGTAGTGGTGAGAGTGCTGGACTGGGACTCGGGAGATACGGGTTCTAGTCCCCGCTCGGCCATGAAACTCACTGGGTGACTTTGGGCCAGTCACTGACTCTCAGCCTAACCTACCTCACACGGTTGAGGATAAAATGGAGAGGAGGGGGAGGATTATGTAAGCCGCCTTGGGTTCCTTGGCAGGAAAAAAGGTGGGGTATAAATAGAATAAATAAATAAATAAGTACTCTACCATGCGGGATTGCTACATTGTACACTTTGGTTCTTGGTATGTCCTGAAAGTGTTTTAACAACGGATAACTGTAAAATTATTTAACATTTTCATTCCATCAACTCTGGATTTCTTCTCTGGTGGATTACAGGCAGAAACAAAACAACCCCCTCCCCACAATCCCTGCATGGTTTCTAGCAACTGCTGATTAGTGTTCACAATCATTCTGGTCAAAATATATTTTTCATCAGTTATTAAAAATCAATTGCTGTTTTCTATAATGCCCAAGAGGAGAAAGACACTTGAACACAGGCAATGGGTGCAAGCCTGCACAAGCCTCATGGAAAATAATGGGAGCTATGCAAGAACAGAAACTGACTCAACTTCCACAGAGATTATATATCAGAGGCCGCACAGGTTGTGTCCAGTGTTGCTTCAAATACCCTGCTATCTCCCACTTACTCATTTCTTGGTAAACTGAAGTGGCCTCTTTTGTCAAGAACAATGGCGGTTTCCGTGGTGATATAATCTCAATTTTCATGAATTCTTCACAGCAGTGTTTCCACTGGCCTGCAGAAAGCAATGAGTAGAACACAAAACACTTTTTAAAATAATACAAGAATTATATGGCTAAAAAACTGCCCAATAATAGGATATTGTTTCATAAATACTGTATCTCAACTTTTACAATTCCTCCAGATTGCCAGCTGACCAAGAGCTGAATGCTCAATAGTGCCAGAATCTCAAGCAGAGTAAATGTCTTTAACATCTACAGTGGCAAAGCAAGCTCTGATTTCTCAGTTTTCCAATATTGGATTTGGTTAATCAATTCTCACAGCATGACCAAGCCCCATCTTTACAATTTATACCTTAATGCTATTACTCTCAGATATTTCAGTTTGAGATAAATATTCATTTCCTTTATTGCAAATGACTGCAAGGGGTGGGGGAAGAAAGAGGGACTCACTGGAAGACTCTAAACAGGAGCTTAACTGGTTATGAGATTTATTTGTAAAAAAGAAACAAAACCCCTGACTTTTATACCACACTGCTAACAAAAATTCAGTGGGTAGATTCCTAATAGTCTCCTTTCTGAGCCCCCAAAATATGAAGAGCATAAATGAAGGATTAGGTTATGTAGTTTTTTCCTGTCCTTCCTCTGCAGAACATGCTACCTGATGTGCAGGGTAAGAGAGGCCTTTCCCCACCCCCTCCTTGCAAGTGACAGGATTGTTATGCAATATCAGTTGCATCAGTTCAAAATGTTCAGTGCATTCTTTGAACATACATAGGAGACGGAGCTACTTACTGAAATCATAGAAGTGCTGCCAGAAAGCTTCCATCCACTTATAAAGGTCTTCCCGGATTTCAGCTGCAAAAATCTGAGTCACAGCCTCACCAGCCTCAGGGTTGATAACAGAAAAGTTATTGTTTTTTTCCTGGGTATTTTTATCCACAGCACGAATTCTGGTTTCCTAAACATTACATAAAATACAGAGTGAAATATTACTTCTCTCTCTCCCTCTCTCTCACACACACCTTTAATCAAATAAAAAAAATCATAGGCGGCTTGATCATTGTGAATATAGTGTTATTTAATCCAAAAACAGCTATTTTCAAGGTAATCTTATATTGCCATAAATTCTACTTTACAGAAGTGTAACTAAAATAAAGCAGTTTTGTATTACACTAAGCACATATAGAAAGAACATAGCTCACATAATAGAAAACATTGGATGCCGCTAAACAGGATTGCTGAGCTTCATAAAATGGAGGCATGTTTCATATCCCATCATTAAAAGAATGGGGTAAGAGAACTAATTCATTGTCAATTCAAAGTGATATCTGTTGTAGAACTGATTAAATTATGTCATATTGACCAACTTTCCAAAGAAACCAATACCTCATTCTCATCTACTATACTGACATGTGCTTGAACTACTCTCTCTCTATGTCATGCACATTTTAAGAACACTGATATCAGTTTCATTTTCTGGACAGGCCTCAGTGTCAGGCCTCCAATCATATATTGGAGCCCTGGAGAAACTGGGGCTTTTTAGATTGTCCAATACAACTCTAGCTGCATTGTTGTAACAAAATTCCCTGTGATTTCCAAAAGTAGGACTGACAACCAACAACAGGTTTTGAAAGGTATATTAGTGCCCTTCAAAAAACAAAACAAAACAAAACAAAACAACATTTGGCTTCCGCCTCATTGTCTGACAAACATTACCAATCCTTATCCAATCTAAGTTTCTTCTATTTTCACAGAAAGAATTTCTATCACCTTACCAATATTCAGAAATCAAAACCAAAAGTTATTAAGTCAATTGTTGGAAAATTCAATAAAAAAATTCAAAAAACAAACAAAAAAACAATAAATCACATTTGTATGATGTGATTTTTCTGCTTGCCCCTTCTTGCTGCAGCTCCTTGTGCCACCTGAAAAGCCACTCCTGAGGATTGGGAGACTCTCCAGAAGTAGGGGGCAGGGGCTGCAGCAAGAGGTGGGAATCAATAGATAATGGGGGGTGAAAGACAGGTTGCTTACCTTTAACTAGTCCTTTGAGTGGTCATCTGTGCAGTCACACATATGGGTTCTGCGCAGAGCCTCTATCGGAACATTCTAGAGCTGAGACATTTAGGTGGGAAGCCTGACCTACCCCCCTTCTGCTACCCTCAGCCTAGCGGGTAGCGCTCCTGCCTTTCCCCAGTTTCTCTGAGTGTGCTGCAGCGACAGTCCAAATCCAAGAGGATAGGTGAAATGAAAATATACCAGAACACCTGTAGTGGAGTAGGAGGATGGGTTGTGTGATTGCATAGATGACTACTCGAAGAACTACAGTTACAGGTAAGCAACCTGTCCTTCCTGGTCTCTGTGCATCTCACATATAGGTGATCAACCAGCTGACTTACCAAAGGAGGGAACAGGTGGTCAAGTCAGTACAGATGAAAGCACTGTACATTCAAAGGAGGCATCCTTTTGTGCTGGATACATCAAGGTAATAGTGTTTAACAAACATTGTGGTCTGGGACCATCGGCCCTGCATAAATCTTGCAGAGGAATGAACACCTCTTGAGAAAGCAACCAAGGAGGTGATAGCCCTGGTAGAATGGGCTCATACCAACTGCAGTACTGGGAGTCAAGGCAGTGTGTAACAAAGTTTAACCATTTCTGAAACGCAAACTGAGAGTTGTGCTGAAACAGAAGAACCTTTACTCTTACCTCCATAAGAGACAAAGAGTTTCAGAGTCTTTCAGAACGAAGAAGAGGTCCAATGAAGATAGAAAGCTAGAGCCCTTCATACATCTAAAGTCTACAAAGCGGTGACTCCAATGGTGTGGTTGGGTTTGAAAAGAAGACAGGAAGAGTAATATCCTGGTTCAAATGAAAGGGTGACACGACCTTAGGCAGAAAAGTAGGATCTAGTCTGAGTATCGCTTTGTCCCTGTGGGGGATTGTGAATGGGGGATTGGACCAGAGGGCTGCCAGCTCACTTGCTTGACATCCAGAGGTTATGGTGACAAGGCAAAGTACTTTAAAGGTAAGTTGCCTAAGATAAGACATAGTGTGTGGCTCAAAGAGCTTGGGTATTAATGTAGTCAACACTACAGAAAGACTCCAGACAGGAATTGGCTGGGAAACTGGTGGATATAAATTCTTTAGTCCCTTTGGGAATTTCTGAGCCATCAGATGGGAGAAAGCAGAATGCCCCTGAATCTGACAGTGGGGTGCAAAAAACCTCAAAAAGCTGACAAGTCCCCAATTGCAGTGTCAGCAGGACCATAGTGAAGAGGACAGGTAACAGGATCAACTGAAACAGAGGCAGCATAATTGGAACACTCGCCACTTAAGAATGGGGTCGGTGGGTGCTGGGCTTCTGTGCCACTTCTAAAATTCCTCTGAAGTCCAAAAGGATCAGCAAGGAGAGCAAATCTGCCATGCTGCCAGTTGGATGAAGGTGGGATCCAGGTGTCACACATGGCCATTCTGTTGAGTGAAGAAGGACAGAGAACGGGGGCAATGTTACTCTGACTCCTGATGACAGGGACAACAGCATGGCCACCATGGGGTGACAAAAGTGACATTTGCACTATTGCGCCTGATCTTTGCCAACACCCTTCTATGAGGTGGATCGCGGGGAACACATATAGAGGGGTATTGTACCAACAACACAGGAAAACACTGCCTAGAGAGTGGCTATCAAAACCTGCTCTGCTGCAGAAAAGGTCGCATTGGGAGTTCATACTGGTAGCAAAGAGGTCGATGTGAGGGTTGCTCCACTGATGAAAAAGACTGTGCACGACTGATTGGTCCAACATCCATTTGTGCAAAGTCCCTTCCCTTCAACTTAGCACATCAACCAATGAACTGGTTTGCATGACACGATAATCCATCATGGGTAATTAGCCATGATGGGTTGTTGTGTTGCCTGAATTTACACCGCTTCCTGCAGGGTGGCTTATTTTTCGGCAACAAGCCACCCTGACAACACATGACTTGCTCTAGGAATTGTTCGACCCATGATGAATTGTTGTCATCCAAACCCACGAGAGCAATTTCATTGTGGGTTGCGGGGATCGGCTGGCAAGCCACTTGGCAAGAGCAGCAAACCCTCCTGCCGCTCCTCGTCATCTTGCCTGTGCCACCGCCAGTGACTGCCCCTCCGCCAATGCCCAAGCAATGGAGCAACTGTCACTGGGTCACCAACCTTTCCCCCCCCCCAACCCTAAAAAATTGTGCAACAGTGTTTGTAATTTTTATTTTTTCTTGGTTTTTCACAATACGCTCTTACAACTGTCCAATACATGTAGCTTTGCCTGGTCAATTTCCTTGTCAGTTTCAGCTGTCAAAGGGAAAGGCAAAGTGGAGTAGGTAACAGATTGACAAGGCAAGAGTGCATATAGGCTAATTTGTGCACACTTCCCAGGGACAAATTGCCTAGCTGTCAGTTGAAAAGCACTAGTAAAGGGGGGAAAGTGTCAAAAGGTGCACAAATTTATTTCTAAGGGTTTCTTTTTCTGAACTGTCAGGGAACCACAGTAACTGTAGCAGAAAGTGCTCCAAAAAGGAGTTGTGAAAGGGGCGTGGGAGTTAATACCTCCCCTTGTTGGAGTAGCTGGAGACTCAGGGAAGTGGTTTACTGAATCTGTTGTGTGTAAAGGACATTCCCAAAGTACTGCACAAAGGCGAGAGGAATGATTTCACTGCACTTGCTTGGTAAAACCTTGGCAGTGTGAGCATGATTGTACCACATGGCCCTCATCTAAGCAGAAGAGGCAAAGATTATTTCCATCAGTAGGGGTTAATTTGCTCCCACAATCCACACACTTACAGAACGAGGCCGGAAAGGCCACAGACCACTGAAAGACACCACTAAAGTGGTAACATGCTGCTGGAAAAAAGAAATGCTAAAAAGTTTAATAGAAAGAAGGAACACCAAAGAAAGAAAGAAAGAAAGAAAGAAAGCCAATACTGTATTAGACAATACAGTATTGTCTGGTTCAGCTCAATTGCCACAAAACAACAGCAATTTATTTGAAGAAAGCTCTCAATGTTGCTGCTGCTTCTGCAGTGATTAAAGAGAAACTAAGGGGAAAGGCAGGAGCACCGCCCTGTAGGCATACATGGGAGGGGGGGGGGTAGGGCACGCTTCCCACCTAAATGTCTCAGCTCTAGAAAGGTCCAATGGAGGCTCTGCACAGGAGCAGAACCTGTATGTGAGATGCACAGAGACCACAAAGAAGAACTTGTATAAGCAGAAGTGCTTTCTACTCAGGCAAGAGATCCTCTGGATATCAGAGTATTTTTTGTTGTTGCTGATTTTTGCCCCAGGTGGGGAGGAGGCATTCCTGTTTCATTCCTCTCTGCTATGTGCAACTATTTTAAGGGCTTGGGAGAAAAAACAACAACCCTAGGATCTGGGAATCTATCCTCAGGGCAGCTTGACTGGTGTACAACTGCTCCCCCATTGGCTGTCAGAAGACATTCCAAGAAGGAAGAAGGGGCTACACCCCCAAGTTTTGAATGCCCCAAGATTTGTAGATTGCCACCTGGGGGGCTATAAGGTCTTGGTTAAGTAACCCTGGTTTAGAACATCAGCTATAAAACACTTTTCCAGTAAACAATGGGACACTTTAAATGTTATCCTACCTGCCTAAGATACACGCTTGTTTGAGTGGCTCCCTTGCAACAGATAATATCTGGGATAAAGCCTTTACAACTTAGAACCAGCATATACCACAAGGACTATTTCCTCTCAAATGAACCTGCCTGGATGTTGAGATCTTGCTCAGGCTCTGTTGCAGGTCCCACTACTGCTGGAGTCAAGGCAGTGGTAACTGGTAACCCATGGTAGGGCCTTTCTTTTCTATGCTTTCCCCTGGAGGCTTGCCTGGCAGTGACTATCAGCACCTTTCAGCACCAGGTGAAGACTTTATTAGCTCAGGTTTTTAGATGTTGTTTTAACCATCAGCTTTAATTCAAGAAAGCTTCAGCTACTACTACTAGTAGGCGATCACTCGTGACTGAGCTTCAGCTACTGGGCGGTATAGAAATGAAATAAATTTAAAAAAATTAAAAAATTTAATTGTACCTGGCTCTTTTTTATTGTTCTGCTATTTTAGAATTAGTTACTGTATTTGTGGTTTTACTGTTTTAAATTTTTGATCTGCAAGCTGCTCTGGGTTTAAGAGCAGAATAGAAATATATTAATTAAACAAACAAGCAAACCGAATCATATAGGCTGAGGCTGATAATGTAGGTTCCAACCACAGAATTTGCACTGATTCTGTGGTCAGGACCCATGTGATTGGTCCTCACCTGTGTGGTTGAGTCATTTAGATGTTATCCCAGATGTAGAGGAGCCGCTCACAGAAAATCAAGTCCTCTATGCAGTCAGTGTGACTTTTTCATTCAGTTAATAACCCACCTTTAAAAACCTGCAATTATTCTGAATGAATGTTGCATGTTTTAGACCAATGAAAAATGAAGTTGCAATCCCCACATATGGTTACATGTGCCGAGTATGCCACAGATATCCAAAGCAATGTATTCACAATTGAATTGAAGAGAACTGCAATGTAATTCTCTCAGGTCATACCAAAATATTTGATTATTTACTTTATTCAACCATTTCACTGTGCAAGAACTAAAAATAAATCATCATCTTGTTCAGCACAGGAAGAGAACCATTAAACCCATCTCATCTACAAGCCCCAAACCTACTAGTTATAGATAGGAGGCTTCTCTGTTCTTATTTAATCCTGTTTCACTTCAAACACACATCCACATTTTCCCTTTTCTACTGCATGTCAACCCACACCAGCAAAGATGAAATATGTAACTATAAAAAGTAAGTTACGTATATTGTCATGAGGGAAAAACCCAAGGACTGACAGTCTTTGAAAATCTGCAAAATATTCTTGAGAGGGTACATTTTTAAAGAGGCATTACTGGAGGAGCTGTTTGAAATACAAACACAGCTGTTTGTAGCATATCTGATGAATTTGCTCATTTAAATTTTTCATTCTAAAAATAGGAGATTAAGTAATTCATCCATAAATGCTGTGTCCTATTAATGCAGGTAACCATAGATACCAGTATAAAATTAAGTCAAATAGATTTACATTTGACAGGTTAGAACTTCAAGCAACCCAGTGACATAAGTTCATTTAATGTTTGCTGTGAATCTTATGCCACAAAAGCTTTATAAAACAAAAGCGATTTTCAAGTAAGAGACATTTTATATCTCATTTGATTATTTAAGTGATAGAAGATGCTAACTTCAGCAGTAATAGGTTGATGTGCTTCTGAAGCAGTAATACATTATGCAACAGATGGGATGTATCCAAGGAACCGCATATTAAGCATACTATTCAAAATGCCCACAACCTCTCTAGCGTAACACATGGGTTTGAACATGCTACCGAAGCAAAATAACCAAATAAGACTGCACCTCCACCCCAGTCCTTTGGCACAATACCGTCACCCAATACTTTAAGTAATACTGATCATATTAGTCTCTCACAGACTAAACAAATACCTAGTTTTTTTGGGGGATGCCAGGCCTTTCAAGTCTAGACTGAGGTTGCAGTTCTAAACACAGTTACTGAAGAGTAAGCCACATGGAACACAGTGAGACTTACTTCTGAGTAAGTGAGCACAGGATTGCACTGTGAGGGACAGAAGTGCTCCATAAGACTTGGTTACCAAACAACTTATTTATCCATTGGATTAAACATTTTTAAAGATGTTCATCAATCTGTGGCTTAATTATCTGCCCTGATTTGCATTCCCTCAGACAGGACTTCATGGCACTGAGGTTTCAGATGATGCCATCTCAGTGCTGGAAGGTTGCTATTCTCAGCCTCTGCTCACACATCTGGCAGTGGTATGGGGGCTACTTCCCTGCAATGCCTTCCTGCACCGCTCTAGGAAAGTTTGGATCACATGAGTGGGCCAACTGCATAGTTCCTTCCCACAATGAGGTAGGAAGGAAGAATGTAATTGACCCTATCCATATGGTTCCAGTAACCAAATAGTCTCTGCCAAATGTGTACAGGTTGATTTGTGTGATGCCTTCTAGTATCTCGCTTGCTGTTGTTGGGTGTGTGAACTGGGCCAAAGACTAGCATGTGAACTGCACACTTAAGCATCAGGATACGGAGACAATCTTCCTCATTCCTTCCTCAATTGTCCTTTTTATGCAGATATTTGAATTAAATTTCTGGACCGTTTAAAAAAGAATAATTCCCCTATTGATCAAAACAGGGGGGGAAATTGCTTGTGTGGCAAGAACATTAAAAAAATCACCTTCACATTAGCTGCAGCAAAAACACAGAGCTTAACTGTCAAAAAGAGCTACAATTATTGGTAACTGGAACATAAGTAGAGTTTGATTGCCATGCTTTCTGCCACTGGACATAATCTGAATATAACTACTGGTTATGCCATGTTTATTTTAACATATTATTTGTTATGTATTATGCATTATTGTTTTCTGTTATGGCTGCTGGCTGATGCAGTAGTTTCATAATCTAAATCTACTGATAACATTAAGAAAGAGTTTCACTGTTGGTGTGTGTGTGCGTGAGCAGCAGAGTGCGTGTGCGCATGGGAGATTTAAAATCCTGTCTGTGTGCTAGCAGAGGCCTGTTATTCCACACACAGATCTTCCATATCTCAGTTCCCCCCTTTTCGCAGCGTGCAGCGTGTTGTGAAGATGCCAGCCCAGCCTGCCTGTAATCCAACTTGCTTCTAGCTTCCCCGTTTTCGGATTAATCCATGGAGTCAGGAAACACTCTGTAACACCACAGGTCTAATTCTACCTGTTTATTCACTTAGCAAGTAAAGTTCTACAGAGTATACGTTTCCTAGTTGCAGTCCATGTGCAGAGTATAAATGCATAGCAAGCATTACATCCAGTGGAGTAAGTTGAGCTTCACTCCACCTGAGCAAAGGCGTTACATTGTTGCAGTGACAAAATCCAGCAAGAAGAACAAAGGAGAAGAGAGAAAGCAGACCTGCCTCTCTCTAAGATGGCTTCAGACAGAAAACAAGTTAGCACGTCATCAGAACATTCAAACCATGTGACTAGCTCATAATGCTCCCACGGTCTAGGCTTCCCATGCGAAAAACACGAGAACCCAGAAAGACATAACAAACTTGTTTACAGCCATTCTGTTCTTTCCATGTGTAAACAATGTGCTGCAGCTGGTATAGTGATACATATCACAACATTTTACAACTAGCTTTGGGTAAATCTAGACTAAAGAAAGTTGCACCTAAAAAAAGAAAGCTTTTAAATGTCAGTCATTAAGAAGACTGATCTTCCCAAAACTGACTTCAAACAATGAGCTATTCAGAGGTATTGTTCCTGGGTTAATAAACCATGGTTATAAGCTATGGTTTATTAAGCTGAGAATAAGCACTAGGCATGCTCACTGCCCCCTCGCCTCTTCCCTTCGTGGCAGCTGTCATTTCCATTCTGGCTTCTTTAAACCAAAGTTCCCCCATTTTGGTTATAATGGGAAACTGTGGTTTAAAGTGGCCAGAATTGAAGCAACAGAGCCAGCATGCAAAGGGGGCAGGGGTGATGGCGAGCATGTTGGCCTGATGTTCATTCAAACCTGAATAAACTGTGGTTTATTAAGTCAGGAACCTTATATCCAAAATGGCCCAATTTCTTTTCACAATTGTCTTGAAATATTATAATATGCCTCAAGTATATTTTCAAGCATTCACCTATTATAAATTGTAGGTTGTTTACTAGCTTTCCCCATGTATTTTGAAGCAGTAATACTTCCAGGGTTTTCATCTTTTTTTCATAAAGCATGCCAATAAGCAAACACTCTGCAGAACATTTTTATATGTACCTAAGTGTAATCCAGGGATTAGATGATCAGGCTAGAAACATGGGTAGAGGGATGCCATTGTTATTTTGGACACTGGTCTACCACCAGTCTAGGCAAATAATTTCATCTCTCCTCTTTACTTGCCTCCTTTCCTACCATTAGGGTCACTTTCCTAGTTTTATGCAAATTCAAACTTTTACCAAGTACTTGCACCAGTGAAAAGTGCTTTAGTTCAGAACCCACTTGGCTCCAGTTAATGAACCAGAAATGAAGTCCTCTTAGCCTCCCATACAATACTGTCCTTAACATCTACACTTGGGATGGAGGTAACCCATGGAAACCCCATCAACTTATGCACAAACAGCATTTAACAAAATAGGCAGCCCATTTGAGATTAACATCAAACAACAGAAGTGCCATAATTTAACTTCAGCTGACTAGGTGAAGTTATAGTTTACCTTGTTGACAGAAACTGTCAAAGTTGGTTCCACCTTAGCTTCTGTTTCTTCTGGCGTATGGTAGCAAAGGAGTTTGCCACCTCTTAGCACACAGTATAGCCTCCGCCAGCTAGTCAGATTCCCTACCATTTGCTACAAGAAAGAGATCAGTTATTGTCACAAATCATTAGCATCAGTTTTATTTTCCAATGACCAACATTTTCTAGGGGAGGGGATAATAAATAGTTCATAACATACATAAGAAAAGCCACCGTCTCAGCTAATCAGACAACTAAGTTGCCCTCATAACAATGTTATGGCCCTTTAATAAAAAAATATTTCACCAAGGGCTAAAGCAAACCTAAGATCTCATAACCAAAGACTTACCTGGTCATCTTTTAATACATCATTAGTGTTTGCAACAACGGAAATAATGCTCTACCACTATTTATGACATGATTTATCTTTTTTATCTATACTGCCCAAGTCCTTTCAGTCTCTTCTCCTGCCTTGTGCACCTTCCAACAGCCATTCACATAGAATTTTGCTAGCTAGAGATTGCTTATTATCCAGAACACACATGGGTAGATTAACAATAATACTCCTTTAAAACGTAAAGTTAGGATAACATAAAAAGCACGGAAGCAAGAAAGTGCAAAATGAACAATTCCTGCCCACAGTGGGCAACACTATTACTTGCTGCAACAAGCAGCAGTAAAAAGAACAGACATTTCTGTAAATAGGTCTATAAAACATTGATTAATTGGACGTCATATTTAAGGTTCCCAAATTATTAAATACCCTTGTCTACTCAACAATGGTGAATAACAAATTGCCTCTGGGTGAGGACAGACTGCTGCTTGTGCAGTTATAGATATTCCTTTCCCAGTTCTTTGGTTTGTATGTATGTCATACACACTTCTGCTCCCACCCCTGGGGTTTTGATTATTAAGATTAGAACCTACCGTATGTACTTGAGCTTCCTAGAGATCCAGAGCTCTTTGCAAAATAAAATAGAATAAAAATCCCTACCCTGCACAGGGGTGAGGACAGCTGCTGATGGGGCTAACTATATTTTTATGCATTATATATATGTAGGGGAACCTCAGTACTAGCAGTTTTTATTGAATGGTAAGTTAAGGGGACACAGACTAGCTTTTTAGTGTGCAAGAAAGAAAGAAAGATGCATATTTTGCAAGAGAGCCACTGAATTCATTTGTAGATGGTAAAAGAGGTGCAAAGTCATCTTTCATTTTGTAAGCTATTTATTTTGCCTGAGTTTTGCTGAAGATACAGGAATCTTTAACTCCAAATTGGGCTTTGCACAAAGTTTGCATTGTTTTTGCAAATTAAAGCTCCTTGGTATATTTGTCCTCTCTGAAATCAAAGATGCCTGTTTCCTGTCACCACTTAAAACTGCAACCCAATAGACACTTCAGGTCCTATTTCATTCAGATGTATTTACTTTCAACTAATAAACATGTTTACCATAGGGCTATAAGAGTGTAGTCTCCGGGTATACCACAATCTACCCAGACACTACACTCAACATCTGGGGCCTTCCTCCAACTGCCACCTCCGAGGGAGGCTCAGAGGGTGGCAACAAGGGGGAGGGCCTTTTCTGTGGTAGCCTCCCAACTGTGGAACAAACTCCCCCAAGGCCCACGTGGTACCAACTCTGTTATCTTTTCGGCGCCAGGTTAAGACTGCCCTCTATGTTGAGGCTTTTAACAAGTCCAAATAGTGCATAGTGGGGTGGTTATTTTTTCAACTCTTTTAATGGTTGCGTTGTTTTAACATGTTTTAGATATTTGAGTTGTTTTTTAAATTTGGTTTAAAAAATGTTTATAATGCTTTTATTGTGTATATTTTATATTGTATTTTTTACTGATTGTTGTAAACCGCCCAGAGAGCTTTGGCTATTGGGCGGTATAGAAATAAAATTAACAACAACAACAACAACAGTAATATAAGGATCTTACGTAGGAACACCCATCCCTATCAGCCACTCCTATCAGCCTCTTTTTTTATATATATATACCCAACCCCAAATCCAGCATGGGTAAGCTAATAAATTATTTGTTGGCTGGTAAATGTTTGGACTTATTTGCAATGCTGGATTTAATTTAAGAAGTATTTTACACCCCCTCTCCCCCCATAAATATATTAATGGGATAGATTTCATAAGACAAAGGGTGCAATCCTATGGCCGCTAGACAGAGTCTAGATGGCTATAGGAGAGGTTGGAGTCCCAGCTCCAACCTCGGAAACATGCTCCGGGGTCAGCACTGGGACTCCGCCCTTGAAGTGCCCACCCTCCACCCTTGCAGCCGGCATGGAAAGAAATGAGGCAGCTGCAGCTCTGAGGTTGGAAGACCCTCAGAGCCGGAGGTTTGTGGGCGTTCTGGGGGGCAGGGAGGGGAGGAGAGTCTGTTCTCCTTGCACTCCAGGGCAAAAGACTTAGACTAAGTCTTTTGCAGGGTGGGAGGAGGAGCATGGAGGCAACCTTCACCTCTGCACTCCTTCCGCCCTCCAAGTTCAGAGGGTTACGGCCAGCCACACTGAATTCTGCTGTAGGTTGCATTTCTTATTTTCACATTTCCACGCATTTCACAGTAGTTAGGTAAGTATCCTTAATCTGAATTGTTATACCTATATTGTAGAATGGCTTTCCAAGGGAGGTACGCTTGGTTTCTTCACTGCCCATTTTAAAACATGCATTAAACACAATTTTGATACAGCAGGCATTTTAATTCTCTAACAGAGCAAGCCTATAGTTCCTAGACAGTATTCCAGGGGTCATACGATTGTTCAGGAAAACCCCTCCAAGGTCTTAGTCAGAGCTCGGACCTTAAAGGGGTTTTCCCTGACATCTGAACCACAGTCCTGGCTCCTACCAGCCACTGCGGAGGCTTCCATTGTGACTCTCTCTAGGGGGGAAATAGGCATACTGGGTGGGTGCCAGTGGGTGGGAAGGGAATGGCTGAGGATCTGAGGGATCCTAAGTTGTCTCATCCCCTGACCACGCCCCAAACACAGGTGGGGGAAAGAGGTTAAAATTCCTTTGCCATTCCTTCCTCACTGCTGGCATGAAAATGGCAGGGCTTTGGACAGACCAAATCCTCCGAGATTGGAATACTTCATCATTTGGACTCCTCACTTATAGGATTGCACTGTAAATGTGTCTCTACCCTATACCTACTTTTATTACTGCCTAAAAACTGTCGCTTTGATTGCTTTTTGATGTACTGCTGTTAGCATAGGAGCTGCTACTCTATGCTAAGATCCCATGTTGCTATGGTAAACATCTGAAAGCAGGTAACATGGGCTGGGGAAATCACACAATTTTGGCTGGCTCCCATCCAAGAGTGTAATGAATGGGTTGGAAGAAACCACACAATTGGTCAAGCACATTAAAGAGAAAAAGAAAAAAAAAGCAGGGAGGAAACATACTTTAAACAACATTTGTATAATAAGAACTATGCAGCTTCAGCTTGGAATTGGTACTATACATTTCAGGATTGCCTAGCAAGAACTGATTATGTTTTAATTTTTGACTGAACACATGATAGAAATGTGGAATTGCCAAGATTTAACACAAATGCTCTGTGGTCTTAAATATTCAGCAGTAGCTGTTGCTAAATATTATACTAAGTAGGTATAGGGGAAAGAAGAGACATCCCCCAAAGCAATGTACACTCCCCTAACATAGGGGTATAAAACATTAGGACTAGGGGCCAAATCCAGCCCTCTGGGGTTCCTGAGAAGGCAATGACCCCCTTCCCTGGCCACACCCCTCCCCTCCCGACCACTGTTTGGTGGTTTCCTGGCTTTTGTGCAGGTTTTTCCTCACTCTAAAAGGTTGAAATTCCTATCCTAGGGCTTAGTTACTGGCAGTAAGAGCTTTAAGGTAAAATATGGTGGGGGTTATTTTTTTTGTTATTTTGGCTTTGGCCCTGCACAAACCTGAACCCAAGATCTTCTCCAAAATTGAATTCGGCCCTTGGGCTGAGAGAGGTTCAATACCCCTGCCCTAAAGCTTAATTGGAATATTTTAAACTAGCAATAACCCTCAATTACATTTTGCTTTTGGTTGCTGTTAAAGAGGTTCATCTTCGAGTGCAATCCTCTCCCAGACCCACTGGTTGGAAGGGATCAGGATAGGGCAGAGGAGCTCTGCTGGGGGAAGGCTCATCTGTCTCACTGGCCTGAATGAAAGCAGGTGAAAGCTTTGCAGTCATAGCGCTACAACCAGTGGTGTTCCTGCTGGCAACTGCCAGCAGCAGATCCTGAAATTGTGCATTCAGGGCCTCAGGATTGGGCCCCTTACCTACACCATCCTCAGGCTGACGTACCGTAAGTATTTTCCCTCCCACTAATCTCAATGGAAGAGGAAAAACAGCAACCAAGAACTTCAGAGAACCCCACCCCGAAACCTGCCCCGACTACCTGCCATGGCCGTTTGTGTGCCAGCAGAGCTCTGGATGCCACGGTGGCTATGCAGATCTCCCCTTCCACCTCACTTCGGATTGCTTTGTTTCTTAGCATTCTATGTATTGGTAAGCCAAGACAGCAGATTTCCTCAGACCAAGAATAAAAGTCATCAAAGGGGGAGAGGAGTTGATGTAAATGTCACATGAGCCAATAAAATGTGTTGTTATGAAAAAAAAATACCTGTTGATTAAGAAATCCAGTCATCATATCCTTGGTCATGCAGGATGGTTGAGCAACTAAACGACAACACATGCTGCCATACAACGGAACCCAAAAAGACGATTCCTCTACAAAGAAAGTTATGGTGATAGCATATTGTTAAATTAGTCATTACTTGATAAGAATTATTTTTTGTCGATAGCCGCCTATAAGACATGGAGCAAAGTCTGGAGTTCTGTGCCTCAAAACCTATTCAAACAAATCATCTTGTCCAACAAATGGTGACTTATTTATTTATTTATTTATTACATTTATACCCCGCCTTTTTTCCTACAAGGAACTCAAGGCGGCTTACATAATCCTCCTCCTCTCCATTTTATCCTCACAACAACCCTGTAAGGTAGGTTAGGCTGAGAGGCAGTGACTGGCCCAAATGACCGGAGGGAACCAATGAATAGTAATAGACCTTTCAGGCACCATGCTTTGGACAGCTGTCTTTAGTTTTGTCAAAAGCATCAAGTACCTAGTGCATCCACCAACATGACAAAACTGAACACCTGATTCTATCTTCAGTTTTGAACTACAGTTGCCTCTTCATACATTTATTTTACAAAACAAGTGTTCTTTTCCCCCCCCACACACACACAAAGGGCAGCTTGAGTGAGTTGCTGGTATGTGTAGTTATGTGGTCAGCTTCTGCATTTATTTTATTTATTTATTTATTATATTTATACCCCGCCTTTTTTCCTGCAAGGAACCCAAGGCAGCTTACATAATCCTCCTCCTCCTCTCCATTTTATCCTCACAACAACCCTGTGAGGTAGGTTAGGCTGAGAGTCAGTGACTGGCCCAAAGTCACCCAGTGAGTTTCATGGCTGAGCGGGGACTCGAACCCGGATCTCCCGAGTCCCAATCTAACACTCTCACCACTACGCCGCACTGGCAACATGTAGGAGTTGTCTGACCAATTCATCCATAATAAAAAATAAAGACCAAAAACAAAAAAGAACATCTGCAGCCTGAGTAGTGCAATATATTAGAATGGTACAGTTCTGATCTAAAGAAATCCAGAGTGATGTTAAATGGGTCTGTGGCGTAACCCCACAATTCAGTTCCCTGGTGTATGTCTACATTAGTATGTTTAGTGAGAATAGAAGGTTGAACTAAGTGGGTGTGGTTTGTGATGTCTTAGAAAGGGTGGGAGGAGGAGTATATAAGGTGTGTGTGAGTGATGTCAGAGAGGTTTTACAGTCTTCTTACAGTGATTCTTACAGTTCTTGTCTAGTCTGTCAGGAGTTTTGAGAGAGATTGGTGCTTGTCTGAAGAGTGAAAGAATTTGGAGTCATAGGGACTTAGGATAATTACAGAATGTTTGGTGTAGGCAGGTTTAGAGTTATCTTCTTGAACTAAGATTTTGTGAACTAAAATAAACTTATTTTTATTTTGTTTGCTACCCAAATCCTACGTGTCAGCTTGGCATTATTAACCTGCATTGCTGTTGGGCCTACACACACACACCTTTGTACCTACAGTAGAATATATTCAAAATAGATCCTTGGGAGACTTTGTTGATCTTTTTCCTCATAGGTAGGGGAAAGGTTTCCTTGGACCCTCCCCTCAGGTTTTTAGATGTTGGTGCTTAGCCTGAGAAGGGTTTATGCGGCTGGTTCTAGAATGTAAGGACGGTGACGTCGCAGTGTCCCCAATTGTTCCAAGACTGTGATTCAGATCACGCATGGCATGGGTGTATTAAATTTTCAGTGGAACTGTCATCTAGCACACATGATGAGAGTTACCAATATTTGAAGAAACATACGAACATGTTTCATCAAATGTAGAATTATTGATTCTATATATAAAAATACTGGGGAAATTGGCATTCTCTCATGTTTTCCTATCGGCATCCTCTGCACCATACACTGTTTGGCTTTTACAATTTGTTCCAGCTTCTGGAATTATTTTCACTTGCCATAGGCTGCAATTCTATGTCAGCTTACTTGAGAGTAAGCCCCACTGAGCAAAGTGGGACTTATTTCTGAGTAAATGTTTATAGGATAACGTAAACGCATTACAAGTAACAGCGTGGGGGGGGGCACTATGGAAGGAATTGTGTTCTCCCATCTTGTCCAAGTTCTCTCCTTCCAAATGCTGTTAATGTAGCAGAGAGAAAAGTTTCCTTAATATACAGTACTCTGCATGGTTTTGCAGAACATGCAGCAAGAAAAACAATAGCCACTTCTGCTTACTATGAAACCAAGTTGGAATATTCTATTTATTCATTGTTTACCTTGTTAAATATGAACTTACCATTTCCCACAACAGTGAGGCTATGGGTCTTGAAGTTGTCCTCAATACTCTCCAGCCCCAAAGATGTATGTGCCAGCAAGTTGTATTTTGCACCACTGGTGAAGACAGATAAAGTATGTTTATTTTAGTGTTGTGAACAGAGTAGCAGGTTCAGTATCAAAGTCCAGTTAATTCAAAGGCATTTTATTTTTGCCCTTTGCTCTTTATATTATCAAAAAGGGTTGGAAGAATTGATGGGGAACCTAAGCTGTATATCCTTTTCTTTGTTCTTGTCTGGGTTAAGTGCTGTTCTTTCATAATGACCGAGAAAGCTTTGCTTCCTTCCATGATGGCCCAGTGCAAGTGTAGTCTGTTTTCCTGTAACCACAGGAATGATCATCAGACACTTCACTTCAAAATAATCCTATACAAATTCTCTCCCCGCTTCCAGCTAATTTGATATTGACTATAACAGGGGTTGGACTTGTTAAATAAGTTAGCTTTCAAGGGGAGATCTGGTGACAGGCTAAAGATAATGTTGGGATGTCCTCTTAGCTCAGAAGACTAAGGTGGCGATGAACAAGCAAGCACCTGTCTAATGGCCAGCACTTTTCATGCTCCTTTGTTTTAGGAGAGGCTTTGGATTCTCCCATTTTGGAATGGAGTAATTTTTTAACTTCTATTTTTCTGCAACTAAGAACTAAAGCCTCCTAGCCCACCAACATCAGGGAGTCAGGTATTATTTAAACTAGAAAGGGCTTATGTTTTGATTTTCTTTCATCTTTTCCAATGTATCAATTCCAGTTGCCTTCAATAAACCCAATTTTTACTTTTGCTTCTGTCATCTGTTCTTGGGGCTCATTATATACTCCACTTCTACCCATGCTACTGGAAGGTTATAGGTTTGAGCCTTACTTTAAAGAGGCTTCCTCTTTTAGTGTTTGGAGACACTCCACAAGTATTTGGGGGTTCCCAATGTAATTCTCTCTATAAAAAGGGCCTAGATACCCTAAATCAACAGGTGGCAGCAGCAATTGAAGAAAAGGGCAATCTGGGAGTCCTTTTTGGGGTCACTGAACCCTACCTTTGACCAAGCGTCAGTAAGACAGTTATTTTAAAAATTATAAACCTTATCAGCTTGTTTGACCATTAGGTATTTACATTTGGTAACCTAATCAACATGAAGACTTATTTGCTTTCTCTCATTATATATCTATACAGAGAAGCTGCTTTATATTTCATAGTACTTTATGGCTTGTTCCAGCAACAGTTGAACAAGCTCCACTTTCTCCGAACAGTTCAGTCATTTTTATTTGTACCAATCTCCCCCATGCCAAGAGTTGTTATCATAGGGTAATGATTACATTTATTTCACTCATTACACAGGATAAATACCATTGCTGTGCAATTTCCATTAGCACATCAAGAGAAAAATCTCTGAACAGCTGAAAACAAGGTGCTGGTTATAAATTGATTCCAACCAAAAGATTCTCAATCACTAGACAAACACATAAAAGCCATCTGTAAATGAACATTTTTGTTCCATTTTAAATAGCTGTGTTTCTTTTTACAGATGAAAATCTTTTTGTGCTGAATGTTCAAGTTAGAGATCCTTACTATTTATAGTGCAAGATTTGCCAAAGAAAACAAACTACTTCACTATTGAAATATGTTTCACAGTAACATTTTCCTTCTAAAACATGAGATTCTCTATTTTTTGGCTAACTTCAATATCTCATTTCCAAAATTGTTATCAGTTGCCAGTTTCTTAGTCTTTATCAGTTTTCAAATTTAACTGGCTAATTAGCACTGCTAGCAATGTTTTGTCTAAATGTTTGAATTAGAGTACTGCCTTAAATGGAAGTATCTTTGTAGAAACAAGCCAACCATACTTGCTAGCATTGGAATAGTGTTTTGCACTTCCATAGCTCATTCTATAAGCTGTTTTCAAAATTTTGTACTATCTAAACACTAAAATTCATACTATCTTCCTGGCTGTCTTCAGTAGAATGGCAGCATGTTATATCAGCACACTTGATTCAAAGCCTCAACCAGTCCAGACATTACCATCTACAGCATATTTGTGAGTAGTGCAGTTATTCCTATTACAACAACAAAAGTCTATGCCAGAATATTCATTTAATGTTGTACTTCCAAGACTTATCAATTGATTCATGCAACTCATTTTCCTAAATTTGTAAACATTTTGCAGAGCATTAATACTACTCATTCAGCATACAAATTTCTCCCATAGGTGATACCAAAAATCACACGGCATGATATGGTGCTGGCATTCTACCAATATTACACAACTGTACCAGACACATGTGCTACTGCAAGCATTTAAGATGGGGATGGCAGGATGTCACATCATCATCATCATCATCATCATCATCATCGCGAGGCAAATGCTAAAACAGATACTGAAAACATCAATTCCAAACGTGACCATCAAAAAAGGAAAAGAGCATAAGAACTTATGCTTTGACACAGTGGCTTACCCTTAGGCACTACAGACAACTAGTGGTGTGGGGAGGAATTTTTCTCTAGTGCTTTATTTTCCGTGGAAAATTTCTGGTTTTATAAGTTCATTAGTAAAAATGAATGTATGCCAACTGCAAATACAATATTAGGCAAGCTTGACAGTTTCAAAGTTGTAATTAATGTTTTTCAAGTGATTATCCCTAGCAAGAATGTGAGCGAACACATATCTATCACTGAAATACATATATGTCTCAGAGGGAAATGGAAAAAATAAATAGTGACAGTGAAACTGAAGGTGCCCAACAACCTTAGAGGAAGAGAGCTGAACTCTGTTGAAATAATTAAGTGGTTGTCAGCATATCATGCACACTTCTTTGGGTTGCTAAAATTAATGAGTTTGTCAACAGTTTTCAGTACCTTTGTTTTCCCCCCTTAAATTTAAACAATGTAAGGGAAGTATATGCTATTGCCTTTAAAATTTTTAAAGTATTTGAAGAAAAATTCTACATAATATAACATTTAAATCACATGGGCAGGACAATCCTATGGCCGCTAGACAGTGTCTAGATGGTCATAGGATTTTTCGGAATCCCAGCTACGAGGTTGGAAAATGACGGCATGAGTACATTAGGGTAGTTAATGTCTATTCAAAGGGGCAGCATTAGTTCATCCTCACAATAGTTCTTTGGTCTCATAAGTCCCTACTCTTCCATTTACGTGGGGACCATAGCTGAGTTGTAGAGCACATGCTTTATGTGCAAAAGCTCCCAGGTTCAGTCCCTGGCATCTCCAGTTAGAAGGATCGGGTAGCAGTTGATGTGAAAGACTTCTGCCAGAGACTCTGGAAAGTCATGACCAGTCAAAAGTAGATACTGGGTTAGATGGACAAGGAGTCTGACCTGGTATAAGGCAGCTTTCTATGTTCCTATTCATCCTTCTCAACCCCACTACATGATCACTGTGAGAAAACAGCCCTGATACAGAGCAACTAGCAGTGCAAGAATGTCTAGGATGCCTCCAGCTGATAGCCAGGACAAGAAGTGGCAGAAATCAATCCCTATCTCACTTCCAGTCAAATATAGGCATGAATTGTCTTGGCCACTGGAAAACAGGTATCCACACATACATCTCAAGCTAAAAAAAAAAAAGGAAATTGTTCAATCAGAGCGCTTTGGTTTGACCTCTGGGAGGAAGCTAATTGGCAGGTTCTATGTACTGCTGGTGAGAGGACAATACAGATACACTATGCAAGTGTATCCAAATTGCCAACAGAACAAATCTATGAAATTGCCAAACCAGATCTCTGCCTCCTGACCCGTTAGCAGTGGGAACGTAGATTTTTAGTAAGTTAAAATGTCAATCTACACACTTGATCAGCAGACGCAGAATCCTTTTTCAGACACTTAAAAAAAAAAAAAGATCAACCCCACCCAACCCCTCCAAAAATCCTGGAATTAAATTAGGGAACAATTCACTCACAGTACGACTGTGTCAGTGAGCAACAAGGATTCAGGGTTGCCATCATCTAATGTAGAACTGAGTTTCTTCCCAGTAGCTTTCCCAATTGAGGTTTTCAACTTCTTAACTAGCTTCTTGGGAGTGTTTGTTATAGCTGAAGGTTCTTCAGTACAACAGCAGCTGTAGACTTCAACCTTGAGCTGGAAGTCTGGCGCAGCTTCCTCGCTAGAAAGAATTTTCACAGCTTTAGGAGAAGTGCAATTGCTAAACTGTCACACACACACACACACACACACACAAATAAAATTACAACGACATATTTATTTAATTGATGTATTGGCTGCTCTTTAGTGCAAGTCTCTAAGTACAATTTAAAACAGTACAATAAATCCTCCATATTAAAAGCACAGGAGGAACAGCCCCAAAATCAAAAGAATCCAGCAAAACCATAAACACAATACTAAAACAAATGATGAAATATGCTGGAAGGTCTGGGCAAATTTTAAAAAATATTTCGTAGTACTGAAAATACATCAACACTGATGCTAGGAGAGCTTCTTTGGGGATGGCATTCCAAATGGGAGTAACCTCAACCCAAAAAAGCCTTCTCTCTGGTCACCACCTGTCCAGCCTCAGACATTGGGGGGAACTGGAGGAAGGCTTCTGATAATTAATGGTTTGAGCAGGCTCATACAAAAAAGGGCAGTCCTTCAACTCATATCAGTACCAAAAATAAGCAGTTTTTAACCCCACAATCAGCAATCTGAAACTTTGATAGAATAAGGTATTTTATTCCGTGAAAACAGACAACAGTGGCTGTCTAAAAATAAAACCATTGACTGGTTTCACATAATCACTGCAGCTTGTCGTGGCTTATTTAAGCCACGACAAGCTGCGGCACCCACAGACGCCACCCTGAATATTAAAGAAACAGTTGCAGATTGAATATTCAAAATGGCCACTGACACACACAGCAGCCCATCATGGCTTAAATAATGGTATGTACCGGTATCCAAGTTATTGAGCTTCAACACAAGGCCTTTTGTCAATACAATCAGGATACTAAACCTGTAGAATTAATTAGGTAATGGTTAGGGTATCAATTTCACTAAGTATGTGTTACATTTTAGTCTCCACGCAAAGCTGCATTTGGACACCTGTGTATATTTTATCTACACAGATATATACTCGTATGTACATTTAATCACACACAGTGTACAAGCTTTAACTAAGCAGGTAAGAGGGAGGAGGAGAGCAGCAACCAATCCTCACTAATGTCAAGTTCATGTTGGGTCAGTTACCCACAGTGGAGCCCTGACAGAAGTAGATACAACCTCAAGTTCTACAAGTTTGGCTCCAAGTGCTGTCTAGGATCCTGTTCTAACTTTGGCCAGATTTCCATCCTTCCATTTCCTCAGTCATCCATCAATGCGCAGGATGTATTACTCTCCTATGTTCCAAGTAGTATTCATAGCTTAACCTTTGTAAGCCTATGATTTGACAAGATTTGTCTTCTAATTTTCCTATTTTGTCTTCCATGTAATGAAAAGTGGGTGCAGTTAAGTTGCCTCAGATGACTGCTGCATTTTTTTAAATTAAAAAAAGGGGTTGCAACTTGGTGAGGCCTTGCAAGTCTGTATAGATCCAGATACTTACAACACAGTTACACTTTCAAAACATATGTCTGTGATTGCTTTATCCACAATAAGCAAGTCTGTATCCCAAACCTGAGCTCCTATTTTGAGTAAGCAAAAAACTGAATAACGCTGGGTTCCTGCAAAAAAGCAAGAAGAAATACTTTAAATACATGAATGTATTTCTGTAAAAAAAAAAAAAAAAGCCAAAGCAGTGCAAGATGGATATGTTAGGGCACAATCCAGTCCATACCCTACATGCATCATAGGCCCCGTGCAGCTCTCTGTGCGCGGAAGGGAGGTCAGAAGGAGGAAATTTCACATGCGGGAGTAGCATGCACAGGAGGGGATGATTCATCAGGCAACTGGATCGTGCCCTTAGTGTCCATGTAACTATATATTTAGCAAAACTTTTACTTTGCTGGTGAACTTAAAAAGCTCACACAACCTAGCGCAATTCCCAAAAAGAGTATACGTAACAATTCAGCAATATTTATACTACAGCATTACCAGTATATTATAGTTGCATCTTCAAAATTTATGAAAATAATTTTGTCCTAAGAGGACTACATTTTTAAAAACAGAAAGCCATTAAAACATCTTGACAGTATACACTGTATTATGAATGCACAATGAAGGATTAGAGTATTTTGTTGTACTGAGCCTCTCTGACCTTAAAGAAATTCAAAGTGAAATCAATGGGTGGGGGGAGCGGGGGTGGGGGAGACAGCTAGAAAAGACTCAGGGTTAATCTCCATGACACAGCAAACTGCATGCATTCGTGAAGACAAGCCAATAATCTATTTAACAGAAAACAAATGTTCATTTAGATAATACATTTCAGTGTTTTAACTGCCAGGAGTACTTTCTGTATCTTCCTCTGACATTTCCTATAAGCCCAACATGTGGAAAGACTCATACACTTCTGCCACTCTACACTTTTTCCAAGCAGCACATGTTAAGAACTATATATTTCCAATCAGCCTATTTCAAATAACTGTAATCAGCATCATCATGGTAAACCTTAGGTCTATTGTGAGGTCGCATAACATGTCAAGTGAGAAGTAATTCTGTACAATGTTCTCTGTTGAACTACTAATAAAGAGAGGAAGCTTTCCTGCTTAGTTTTACATAACCATTCTAAAAACAAACATACATACTGTCTTTGCTGCTGAAGTGATCAGAGCCTTTCCACATCAATGGAATTCGGAGATCTAAAGCAAACAGGAAAAAAAATATCTTTGGGAGATATGCTGCAGACCCAATATGTTCCAAAAATTCAGAACTGCTTTTCTTTTCATCCTTATCTAGAACTAAATCAGGCACACTCTATTCCAACAGCCATTCTAATCAATCAGCATCAATTACAGAGTTCCCTTTGGCAGCATTTTATAATAGTGACAACTGAAAAGACATGGTGAAGAGAAGTTTAGAACCTTACATAAAACTAACTAAAAATACTTACAAGATGGGAGCATTGATGTATTTGAGTTGAAGTCCATTATTCAGTCAAGATAATGATGCTATTTTAGCTTGGGAACATATCCATTTAGAAACAAGGAACACAGCTCAACGATAGCTATTTTGTACATATCAGATCCCAGGTTCTGTTAAAGGACCAAGGATATCAGGAATGGATAAGACCTCTGCCCCAAACCCTGTTGAGTCACTGCCATTCAGAGTAGACAATATTGGGCAAGAAGGACCAGTAGTCTGACCCAGTATAAACTACAGGTCCATAAATGCACTTGCCAGCTCATCATGTGTAAGCACTTTTATTCTGGTGAGATCCCTCAGCATCTCACAAGCCTTGTGCCGAGTCTTGGAGAGGCTTGAGAAGCAGTGAGATCTCTTACTGTTTGGCAAGTGTCTCCTCAGTCTGGTATGAGGTCTACATTGGATTCCCCCATTCCTCTCCCAAGCCTGAAAAAGGGTAGAGGGAATCTGACTGGTGCTGACTTGCAGAGAGGCTTGCAAAACAGTGAGATCCATCTAACTGCCTTGCAAACCTCTCTACAGTTCGGTGTTCGCAGCTCAGAGCTGGGGGAAGAGGGTAGAAGCTTTTTGCTACAACTGCACTGAGCCTCAGAGGCACTGGGGTACTTCTAAAGTGCAGTGTGACATCACAGGGGAGGGGCAAGATTGGCAGCAATCACAAATTTTGGCTGGCTAGCAGGGCCAGCCAAAATTTGGGGATCATTGAGAATAGCATCACCTGCTATTCTTCATGAAAATACACCCCACTATTTTGAAGTCATGGAATATTTTATTTTTGTCTTGCCAACTAATAAGCAAAATGACTGAAAGACCACAGCAAGTAGATACTGGAGACACTGTCATGTTTTTCCAACACCTTTGGGGGAAAATTAGGATAAACTTGGCTTTAAGATGACATGATGCATCCAATAATCACAGAAATAGTTGAAATGATATGTTTTAAACTGCCTACTAAAACTAAAACTGCAATTTATTATATTCACTCATTTCCTTTTCAGAGTAAAAATCAAAGTGACTTGGCTTTAGAATGATACTTCATAAAATGTATGAAACATACATGGAAATGTGGGATGGCAGCAGAAGTGAGCAGTTTTATGTCAAAAGAGATTAGGTCTCAGTCAACTCATCAGCAGACATTCTTTGGCCTATAGAGCACATCATCGAAACCTCATATTTCTGCAATAAATCCCTTTGCCAATGTATTATCATGAGTCTCTGCTTCAAAGCTTTCTTAGCATTTAATTGGACCATAGGTTATCCTTTTCTTGGAGTCACATTAAGAGAACAAAAGCCCACTGTGGCAAGAGTAAGGTAGGACTTAAATTAAACAGATAAAAGCTGGCAATGATAGTATAGATTCATTTTATTTTCAAAAAAGACTGATGGTTACCGGTATTTTCTTCAGGGCTTCACCAGAAAATCACTGGCCAGACCTACCAATCAAATCATATCTGTAGGTAGTGTGCAGGCAGGCAGGCAAGCAAAGGTCTTGTAGCTTGGGCAGGCAAGATGGTAAATTAGGGCTTTGAGAGTGTTGGGCTGGGACTTGGGAGATCCGGGTTCTAGTCCCCGCTCGGCCATGAAACTCACTGGGTGATTTTGGGCCAGTCACTCACTCTCAGCCTAACCTACCTCACAGGGTCATTGTAAGGATAAAATGGAGAGGAGGAGGATTATGTAAGCCACCTTGGGTTCCTTTCAGGAAAAAAGGCGGGGTATAAATATAATAAATAAATAAATAAATATAGCACCATCACTATACACTTCTTCCCTTCATGATTCCCTTTATGCCCTAGGTCACCATGATTTTGTCCTTAAGTTGGCTTTCCTCGTACCTGTCTAATTGTTATTCCAGTGTTTCCAAAGGCGGAAACTTTGTTGCTTCTCCTTGATTTCTCGGCAAATTTTGATAGCATCCTCCTGGACTAGCTCCGTGAGGTTGTTGGAGCAAGGGGCTCCGTATAGCAGTCATTTCACTTCCACCTGTGGGGTTGGTTCCAAAGAATGACTTTGGGGGGTTGTGTCTTGGCCCCTTGGCAATTGTGCTGCGGGGTGCCACAGGGCACTGTCCTGTCATCTATATAACATCTATAATGTTCATCTATATGAAGCTGCTGGGTGTGATCATTAGAGGATTTGGGACAAGGTGTCATTGGTAGGCAGATGACACCCCCAACCGAAATTAAATCCTGGTAAGATGAATCTGTGGCTGGGTGGTTCCTAGATCCGGGAGTTGGGGAATTTATCTGTCCTGGATGGGGTTGTGCTCTCCCTAGAGACAGATACGTGGTCTGAAGATGCTTTTGGATTCATCTCTGTCACTGGAGGCCCAAGTGGCCTCAGTGGCAAAGAGTGGCTATTAGCAGTTTTGACTGCAATGACAACTATGACCATTCCTGGACAGGAATTTCCTGGCCACATTGATTCAAACATTGGTACCCTCAAAATTGGATGACTGCAATGCACTTAATGTGGATGCCCCCGAGATTGGTTCAGAAGCTGCAGCTAACACAGAGGCGCTTCCTATAGCGCGCAAGTGACTTCCGCACTGAAAGCTCTGCACTGGCTGCCAATTAGCTAGCAAGCCATGTTCAAGGTGTTATTGTGGTTTATAAAGCACAAAACCGCTCAGGACCAGGTTAGCGTGGAGAGTTTCCGCTGACAACTAAAAACAATCTGTTTGCCTGGGTGTTTTCCTGACCACTAGCATTGCCAGCTACCATTTGTTATTTTAGTACAATGTTTAGTTGTTTTATTGATTTGTTTTATTATATTTTATCATAAGTTCACTTTGTGATTTGGATTTTTTTTAAAATATTGAAAAGCAGCAGATAATTATTTTTTTTAATGGATAATGATGATGATGCCCAGGTATGTTTTACATTCTGTTGGGCCTTACTTTCAAGTAGATATGTTTAGGCCTGCGGTATAGAAGTAATATTTAGAATGACTTAAAATTTCTTTGCTTTTATTGTACCAAAAGTAATTTTCCAAAGTGGAGACACACTTCTGCTTAGTTCTTAAGCAAGCTCCAATTACAGAAATGAAAATGTAAAATCCTATACTTTTTACAGGAGGGTCACACAGGTTAGGTGATAAAGCTTTGACTATTAGCTTAAATGTAATGAATGAATTTACTTTCCAAACGGAATTGGTCACAGAGACACCTAAGTCCAGCCATTTCACAAAGGTATGAAGATGGAACATGCATTTCAGTGAAAAGACACTGTATTACAATTTAGACTGCCAGATCAGCAAAATTTCTAGCACGCCTAAGCTTTCCAACTGTAGGCTTTCAGAAAATAAGCATACCTGATATGGCAACCTTGCCTCTACAAGCTGCATGGTCTTTAGTTGCAAAATCTGAGCATCTAACAAAAGAAATCAAACATTTTAATTAGATAAAATAATGAACTTCTATTTTCTTATATGAATTTTCCCTCTTTTTTTCCAAGATAAACTTGTCTGGGCTCAGATTAATGGGTATTCAATTATGTTTTATAAGCAGCCACAATAAAATATTATAACTCTACCTGACTCATTAAAATGACACACATTTTTGGTATTTTCTAGAACACTGGTAGTGCATTCATTACATTATACACATGAAATTATAAGGAACAAGCAGATGGAATCCACTGGAACATCTATGCAAGTCTTATTAGAACAAAAGCAAATTTTTACCAAAAAACAAACCACAATTGTGCTCGTGTAACGTCCTCCCTTTCAAAGACATTCGAGCATAAGTACTTCTTGAAAGATTTGGCTTTACGTGAGTTTCTCTAGGTATCCTCCTTATTTTTGATAAAGATATATGTTGCTAGTTATTTAACAACCAAGAACTCTGGTAACACATAATAGAAAGCCCAAATCATTTGAACCTAGAAACATTGGGATTTGCTGCAATTAAAGTGTAATGCTATTGATACGAGCATTACATTTTAATTTTTAAGTTACAAGGGGAGCCATATCGCTGCCTTTCAACCCTATGCTTGTGAGGGAATGTGCTGCAGTAATATGGTGACCCTGCGATCAAATGTGAAGAAAATGGGAAATCTTTGCCACTTGCAGCTTCCAGAAATAACTGAGCTGAAAAGGTAAACAGTATGAGGAAGATTCGATGTCTTCTATCTGTTTCTTCCATCCATCACACCATCCATACTGTTCAGAGCTGCAACACATAACTGCTTGATATGTACTGCCACATCATTATAGTAGGAACTTAGGAAATGTCATGGGGCAACTCCCCAAGGAAACTTGGTAGTGTAGTTCTATGAGCTGCCTAGAATTTTCAGATAGAATTCTTAGCACCTATATACAAGTACAGTACTCAAGTTTCATGGTAGAAGCCATGACATGTAAACCACTTAATTTTTCTACAATAGCAACTCTAAGATCTCCTGCTCTCGAAGACTCAACCTCTTTGCCCTTGATTTCTCCGATGCCTGAAACACTCCCTCAGAACACTTGCATTGTGCAATCTCTTCTCTTTCATCAAATCCGTCCACAAAACCTAGATTTTATCAAATCTTTTTGCTAAACCTTCATCCCCTGCTGCAAAGGACTTGAAACATGTACAACTGCATTTGCTCACATTCATCCCATGTCACCCTTGCCTTTCCCTCCCTGTGTGGTGCTTCCCTGTGCTGTCGTCTGACTGCAAAATTTTAGACTGTAAGCTTTTGGGGGGAGGGATCTGATTTTAGTTTCTTGGATATTTTGGGCTTATACCGTAATGTACCATTAGCATTGAATGTACTATATAAATAATAACGGATGAGTCCTCAGCAAGGCGATTTTGATCCATTGAGGAAAATCTGTGCAAGTACTTAGCAATTCTACTGATCTGCCTATGAGAACTGGTGCAAAACTGTGTACAGCTACTCCGTTTAATTTTGTATTTATTTTTTTACAATAAATTACTGCTTCTAAGTAGTTGCTTTAAAAGCATTGAAAAGGAGTTAATATGTACTGTCACAAGTAATTAAAACAAGCAAGCGACTGAAACTACAGTGCAGCACAATCACCATTAAATATAAGTATTTTAAAATCCTAAACAATTTTTGGCATCTATTTTTCCCCTCTCCAGGTTGCTGTAGTTAACAAAGTTGACCAGCAGATGGCACCAATTAATCATTTTTTTAAACAGGAAAGATCGAAAGTGACAGATATTATACTATAGAAGTTTTCCTATGCCTTCTAACGCTTAATATGGCCTCTCTTAACAAACTGTGTAATGATACTCAAAATACTTTAAGACCAAGCCAGCCCCAAAGATACTTCACTTTTCAGGGTTGCAGTATTGGTTCCCATTGCTTACAGAAAATTTGTACGTAGCCATCTACTCTTTCCTGTGCTCCCACATTAGAAGATATTGTAGACAAAGTTCCCCTAACTACATGGGAGCCACATTTCCCCCCAAGTGGCTTCTGCACAGCTGGGGTAGTGTTTAAGTGACTCAAGCATGTGGAGGGGGGGGGGATTTCAGCATTGGGGGCTGTGCATTTGGTCCCTGCCCTTGCAGTTCAGTTATTTAAGCGTGATCTCAGCTGTGTAGGAGCCACTTAGGAAAAAGCAGCTCCCACATGCATGGAGTTCTGTAACTGCCTTCAGTTGAATGCAGTTACAGCACCATTGTACACCTTCCCTGTCAACATGGGGAGGTCATGGGTGGAGAGGATGAGGCAGGATCTTTGTCACTCTCCACACTTATATAAATGCCTGAAGTGGGCTACTGTCCCTCTTCAGGACTGCATCTGTGGGATCTAGCACACAAAAGCATATCCTCAGTAAGCTTGTTCAGATTTCAAGGTGCAAAAGGAATATTAGCATTTCATGTATTTTTCACTCAGCACTGACCCAGTGTTGACAAGGCACAGCCTCTGCCCATCTGCCCAGCTATTCTATCAACAATGCACCCCTTTCTATCACTATGCCCTTTCAGTCATCCAGTCCTCCTGGATCCCTTTCTCAATGTTTCTCAGCTACCTCAACTCTCCACCCTTTTCCCCCATCTAGAGCGACAGCTTAAACTAAGATTTTATGAAATTTTAACCATGCCAAATAGATAATCTGCTTCTCTCATGGTAGCTGCATTTGTTCATCACCTTTAGCAGTTAGAACATTTGTGAACATTCTGTGACATCACAGCAGTTAAGCCAGAAATATTTTCATTAAAAGTCCCAAGATTTTAACAAGAATGTTCAAAGGCCTTGGAATTATATACAGCCCTGCAGGTTGAAGAATAGATAATCTGTGCTGAAATATTTATTTATTTATTATATTTATACCCCACCTTTTTTTCTGCAAGGAACCCAAGGCAGCTTACATAATCCTCCTCCCCCTCTCCATCTTATCTTCACAACAACCCTGTGAGGTAGGTTAGGCTGAGAGTGAGTGACTGGCCCAAAGTCACCCAGTGAGTCTCATGGCCGAGCAGGGAATAGAACCCAGATCTCCCGAGTCCCAGTCCAACACTCTCACCACTACGCCACACTGGATGCCTGTACTAGCCATTATTGTAGTGACAAGCTTTAAATGTTAAACATCTGAGGTATGCTTGTAAGAAAACTGAAATTACTGACTGCCCTGTTCTGTTCACAGTTGACTCTCCTGTCTTCCTCTGTAGTTCTGTCCTGTAGGCTAGTATGCGAGCATTGCAAACCATCAGGTTTTTAGCTGCATGCAATATTTGTTCTTTTTGTGTGCTCACAGCAAGCAATTTGCAAATTCCGTCTCGCATTCGCATTTCAAAGTCAATTTTTTCTTGAATGCTGCAGTCCTAAAACCAAAACACAAGATAACTATTAGATAAACATCAAATTGCAGAATTATAATAAAAATGAAGTTATTAAATATTGTTTTTGTTTTAACTAATTCATTATGTGGGGGGGAAATTCTTGATGCATTTTATTAGACAACAGTAATGATTAACTCAGGTATTGAGCTTGCCAATATTGTAGTTTTGGAAACTGTTTATTTTTGTAACCAAAAGATACTTGGTGAATGCAAAAGCCCATCTTCAGAGAAGCAGAGGACTTTTTCCTTGTGACAATTTATTTATTTATTTATTTATATTTATGGCGCAATCTAATCTGGATGTCTGTAGCCCTCCGAACTCAGAAGATTATGGGCATCCTACACAGGGCGGGAGGAGCACAAAGGCACAAGTCGCTTCTGCAACTCCTCCCTCCCTGAAAAGCACTTAGATGGCTGATTTCGATTGTCTAAGTGTGGCGCTTCAGAGCAGAAGGGAAGGAGGGTGAGGTATCGCCAGGATAACTCGTATCATGGCAGTGCCTGGACCGGTTCACATGACACGGGAACTGCGGGGGAGCAGAAGTCCCCCGCGGTTCCTGTGTCATGTAAACGCCGCCCAGGGGCGCCCCCGTGGGATGGCCGCGCGCAGGAAGCGCCCAAAGTAACCATGGGTAAGCCCTCCCTGTGCGCGGCCGAGGCATTGTGCAGACAGCGGGCGGCCCTTCCACGAGGGCCGCCCCCTGCCGCACAGGGACGGCAGCCCAGAGCGGCCTGAGCTGAGGACGGTGATGAGGCTGCTCCGGCCCCCGCAGGGCAGTACGGCACACAATTGAAGTGGCAGCACCATACAATGCAGGCAGCGTGGCTGCCCCTGCCCCTGGATGGGGAGAGATGGGGTGGGGTGGGACGGGGGTGGAGGGCTGTGCAGCCCTAATTGCGATGGGAAATGGGGAATCCGCCAAAGGGGGGCCAAGGCCGATGGGGGGAAAGGGGAGAGGCAAGCTGCCGCCACCGTCCAGGGTTGGCCGCTGTGAGCAGGCCCGCGCCGCGGAGGGACCACCCACCCCGGAAGCAGTGGTCAGGCACGCCCTGGGGCGCCCATAAGAGCAGCAGGCGTGGCACACGCCGTGCTGTCAGTTTGCCAAGGCAGCCCCCCTCCCCGTAGGAGCGCAGCCAGCCAAGGAACTCCATGCCCCCTATGGACACAGCAGATGAGGGGGGTTCCAGGAGCCCAATGGAGGGCCCCTCTGGAATGCAGGACAGACCGCCAGGAGGGGACTATGACGGCAGCTGGGACCCTGGGGAGGTGCAGGCCTTGGCGAAGCAGAGGCAGCGCTCCCAATACTGGAGCAAAGAGAAGACGGCAGCACTGGTAGACCTGTGGGCCAGCTAGGAGGCCCAGCCCCACCTGGCATGCCCGAGGCACGATACCATATACCCGTGGCTTGCCCGGGGCCTTGGGGGCAGGGGGCACACATGCACCGCAGCCCAGTGCAAACACAAGCTGCACTCGCTGAAGAAGCGCTACAAGAAGGTGGCCAGCCACAACAAGCGCTCCGGGGTGGTGCCCAGGATGATGCCCCACTATGAACAGCTAGAGGGCATCCTCGCAGACAGGCACGATATGGTCCCGGGCCACACAGCTGGGAATGGGGTGCTGCGTAGCCAGCCGGCCCATACACG
This sequence comes from Shinisaurus crocodilurus, assembly GCA_021292165.1. Lineage (NCBI taxonomy): Eukaryota > Metazoa > Chordata > Lepidosauria > Squamata > Shinisauridae > Shinisaurus > Shinisaurus crocodilurus. The sequence continues at coordinate 114,938,545 of CM037878.1, read as the reverse complement.
GCGCCGGCCCATACACGGCGCCGGCCCATTGCAGCTGCCAGCCACCCCACAACCGGAGCGGCGCCACCCGACACCCACAGCGTGGAGGCCGGGCCCAGCAGTGCCCCTTCCAGCACCAGACGCAAGGCGCCCAAAGAGACCACCATGGGGGCGGGGGCGCATAAGTGCCGCACCACCCAGGAGCTGGACCAGCTGGTAGTGTGTGCCATACGTGCAACGGGGCAGCTGGCAGACGACCTGGCGTCAGATATTGAGGACGCCCTGGGCACGCAGGCGGGGGCAACCCGGGGCATCCCCGCCGGCACCGATGGGGACGGTGGGTCGCCCCCGCCGGCACCCATGGTTGCACAGCCCCCGTCCCCAGAGGGGGCGGCCACTGGGGCGGCTGGCAGCGAAATGGGCCAGGGAGGGGCACCGCAGGGCAGCACGGAGGAGGGGGAGGTGCCCATACACACTGAGGCTGCCGCCCTAGCCCCAGAAGAGGAAGAGGGGCAGGGGGAGCTGGGGCACAGGCCCCTTAGCCTGTGCCCCTTTCGCGGCACAGGCCCCTTAGCAATGCGGAGCGCGCAGCGCATCTGCGCTGCAGGCGGAGGGAGGACAGGGTCCAGCTCGCCAGGGAGCTCGTGGCAGCCACAGAGGAGGTCGGTGAGCACTGCCTTGCAGCTGTGGAACGAATGGATGAGAGGGAGGACTGGCAGCAGGAGGCAGACCGGCTGCTGGCCATCTGGGTGGCCACCACCCAGCGCGACTCCTCCCGTGCCACAGCGGAGGTCATGCGGCAGGCCATGGCAGCCTCCGATGCAATGTACGAGCGCGCCATGGCAGAGCAGACGGCTGCCATCGACCGCCAAACAGCGGCCATCGACCGGCTGGCTGGCGGCGGCTCTGTCAGGACCGCCGCTGCAGTTCCCGCTGTACCCCTACGGGGGCACCCCACCCTGCCCGGACCCCCCAGCGCCCGCACCCGCGCCCCAGGCGGGGCCCGCAGCAGGGCCCGCAGCCAGGCAGGGGCGGCCGTGCCACCGGGGCCGCATTCGCAGGTGCCCCTGAGGCCCCCCAGCCCCTCCCCCCCTGTGCAGTCATCGACGAGGGGGGCTGCCCATGGGAGCTGTTTGGCACTGGCTCGCCTGGCCATGGCCACGGCCACGTGGGGGTGCATCCGCCCCATGACAGCGGCGGCATGGGGAGGGGCCACCAGCCAGAGCGGGTTCCACAACCTGTCGGCCAGCACCATGAGCGCCCCTGCCCCCTTCTCTCTGCCCCACACCTGGCCCCCTCCACTGCATGGGCACTGATGTGGCCCAGCTGCAGCTGCTATGGGTGGGGGGCGGCTCCCTGCCAGCTCCACCAGGGTCCGTCTACGTGCGCGGGGCACAGGTTGTCTGCGGCGCCCCACGGGACCCCGCGGACGCCCCCATGGTGCTCCCCCGCTGGCCGCCCGGGTCATGCGAACCGGCCCCCTGTCTCCTCCCTTCCTTGCCCCCGGAATTCCCACAAAATCCCTTCCCCGAGGTCACTTTTGCGACTTTGGGAAGCAACCAGTGTGGTTCTTTCCATGTCAGCCACAGGGTGGGGGGAGGCGCTCCAAGCTCGGGGTCACAGCTTCAACCTTGGAGAGAGTTTCCAAGGTCGGAGCTGGGACTCCAAAAAATCCTACAGTTTTCTAGATTCTGTCTAGTATTTAATTTAAACTGTTTGTATACTACTTGATATCCTAAGATCTCTAATTGGTTTACATAAAAATACATATAAAAACAATATAAAATAATAAACACATTAAAAAATGTTACAACAAAAACAGTAAAACAGAGCACTGTCATGGTCAATTACAAATCAGTGAAAGCCTGAGTAAACAGATACTTCAAGAGTCGTTTAAAGCTCACTACAGTTTCCACCTCTTACCACAAGTGAGACAGCATTCGAGGGTGTGTGCCACCACTGAGAAGGCCTACTTACGTGCTGTTACCCGAAAACACACTGTTGGTCATGGGATGACCAGTAGGGCCTCTTCAGAAGATCTCAGGTCAGGGGTCCATTTAGTAAATTTACATCTCACCTTTCAACTAGAGTCCTCAAAGTGGCTTACAGCACAATCCTATGGCCCCTAGACAGCATCTAGAGGGCCGCAGGACTTTTCAGAGTCCCAGCTCTGACATTGGAAAATCGCTCCAACATTGGAGCTGGGACTCCATGCACGGAGCGCCCCCCCTCGCAAAAGCGACCTCAGAGAAGGGATTCAGTGGGTGTCCCAGGGGGCGAGGAGAGGAGACCGCTGCTGCCAAGATATGATATATCCTGGTGGTGCCTCAGCCTCCTTCCCTCCCACTCCAAAGCATGGCAGTTACAGCCAAAATCGGCTATGTAGATGCTTTGCAGAGTGGAAAGTTGCTGCCATTTTATCTGTTTTATTGACTGAAATAATAATAAAAAAAAATAGTAAGCAATCTTTTGATTCTGTGAACCATACTGATAATTATTTTTTGAAGGAGTATACAAATTTATAAAACAAAATTAAAAATGGGGAAGGATTCAAACATAGCATTCCACACCTGCAGTCTGGGGCGCCCATAAGAGCAGCAGGCATGGCGCACGCCGTGCTGTCAGTTTGCCAAGGCAGCCCCCTGCAGTCTGAAGCGGTATGGCCCACTCTACTATTTCATTCTGGGGCATGTGTAGACCAAACTTTAATGATTGAGTGTACAAAACCAGAGATGGTAGTTATGCCAGATTAATTTATATTTGTGTATCATTTCAATGCTCACTAGCAGGTGGAATGGGAATTCTAATCTACATTGGCAATTGTAATTGGGGAGTGGGAGGAGAATTGTTTCTTCAGATAGATTAATCTTTAAAATAAGCACAGATTCTTCCCCTTCTTCAAAATATGACAGGCATTAAAAGTGAGAGCCAGTGTGATGCAGTGGTTATTGTCAGACTAGGACTAGGGAGACCCTGGTTCAAATCCCTACTGGGCCATAATGCTCACTGGGCGACCTTGGGCTAGTCACCAACTCTCAGCCTAACCTAACTCACAGGGTTGTTGGGAGGATAAAGGGTGGGAGGGTGGAAACAATGTATGCCATCTTAAGTTCCTTGGAGGAAAGGAGGGATATAAATAAAATAAAAATATCATAAGCCTTACCAGCTATAAACACAAGCCAAAGTGGAACTAGTCAATTAAAATAAAAAGATCAGGAAATTAGTGAGAAGGAACTCAGAGTGCTCTTTGGCATAAGAATTGTATCCACCTCACCAGCAGAAATCTACAATTGATTGAAATAGCTCATTATACACTGAGCTCTTTGAAAAAAGAAGTAAAAATATGAAAAGTGAAATTCTGCAATCTATATTAGGTATGCAAGGCAAATTATCTTATTTTTCTAAATTCTCCCCCTGCTGCTGCTAATGGGGAAGAGAAAGCAGCTATAATACATGGCAGTAAATCTCCAACCACTGTAGAAATCCTACACACATGCGTGCATGCATACATTTTCTGAGATCTCACCAAATTCTCTTCCAGGTGTGTGTGGGTCATTCCATGTAAAATCAACCTCCCAAAAATGAAAAATTTACCTCACCATCTGCGATTTTTTAAAAAACTGGCAAACTGGTAGACCAGCATGAGAAATGAACATACACCAAGTTATAGGTCATTATACCTCACGGTTCAAAAGTACAGTGTGCTCAAAAAATGCCTAAAACACGATTTTTCAGCATTTGTGACTACACAAAAAGTATCATAACTTCCTTCAGAATTGACCTAGAAAGTAAATCATGGTGTCATATGAAAGCTCTCAAACTACCCTTTTATATGATATGTAACATGAAGCATGCATGTGAAATAAAATATTCAAGGTCATAGTTTTTTTTAATTTGACCTTGAATTCCAAAAAAACCAAATGTCTTTTTTTGCTGGTTTTTTTTCCTCAGATAACCCATGTTTACCTTGAGTATATGTACCGATTTCCAGAACGGGGTTCCGAACAGTTCAGAAGATGTGAATGTTCTTATACATGCACAGTACCTCCCTACAATAACTTCACCCCCTTATACACACTTAAAACAGAATTTTTCGGAGGGAAATTAAACTTAAGCCTGCCCCCTCCCTTCTGGAGCTTCCGCGGCCTTCAGGCTGAAACCAAACCAGGCATGGGTAGGCCTCAAACCTTCACAGAGATATATCTCTTTGGATGTCTACATTAAATCAAGCTTTATTCACAGATTCTGATAAGAAAGAAAAAGGCAGGCCTGAAGCAAATTGTGATGGTTTGGGTGGCACTGTGAAAAGGTTAGCTGCTCGAGCAAGTTTGCAGCATCTGTATGAAAAACATATCATGACCCCTCGTCAGCTCTTTGATTGGGCAAAGGAGAACATCACACAGGTATTTCAATACACCACAAGTAAAGATTATGAACTGGAAGAAAAGCTTCTGAAATGTTGCTTCGAGAATTCAAGACGATTCCTGGGACACAGAAAATTCACACTGTAATTCCATTAACAAACACACTGTTGCTACTAAAAGATATTCATTTCAATGCGAATCCAGAAAAGAGACAGTGACTATTAAAGAAGGAGAACTGGAATTGCAAGAAATACGAGGATTTGTTGGTGGTTAGGTTGTGTTTTACAAACAGATGATCAGAGAGAAGTGTTAGTGAGCTTTCTTCATCCAGCTGGACCAGCAAAATCATTTATGTATCCAGATAAACAAGATGTCCTATGGATACCATCTTCAGATGTTTTGACAAAAGCTGATCCTTGTTGCCCAACAGGGCACTTCTATACATTAACAGACAAAGAGTGTCAAGCAGCAACTTCAAGACTAGAAACTACTGTTATGAAAAGCTCCTTAATTTAGGACTTGTTAACAAAATGTTAGCAAGTAATATTTGAACTGCATAAAAACTGATCAGTATATATAAAAGTAAAATGGAAAATCTCATCTATGCACAATAATGGTTTTTCAAGCCCACATCTAAGTACCGTAAATCAAAATAACTATGCTAGTAAGAGTCCCATTTTGAAATCAAGTACATGTTTCCAGGGATGTTAAACGTTATTTAAAACAAACGGAGTTTTTTTTGTCATTATTCAAGGTCAAACTTCTGTATATTTATTTGAAAAAAATAAAATGAACATGTTTTCCCCAAGCATACTGTTGAGTACCTTTTTAAAAGTACATATTTTAAACCTCATTCTTCTGAAAACAATAGGCCCTGCAACTTATTTTTTAATAAGCAGAACAGGTTCACCAAATCTTAAGCAATTTGCTTTCAGTTGGAAATATTCTTTGATTGATTTCATACCAGAATGACCACCCAGAGGAAGTATCATTATTCTACACAAAATGTCAGAAATATGCTATTGTGAAAAAGAACACCTAATTTCGGATAGATAAAAATTGCTCCGCATTGTGTTGGAGAGGATGTAATGTAAAAGGTACGTATGCCCACATGTGGTGGAGCTGTAAAAATGTTCTGGAATTTTGGCAGAAAGTATTTGCAGAAATATCTGAAATAATTGGAATGGAATTAGAAGTCTGCCCAAAATTAGCATTGTTAACAATTACAGAAAAGTTAGTTTGTTTAAAAAATACAAAAGAATTGATTGTGAATTTGTTAACAGCAGCAAAATTAATGATAGCTAGGAATTGGAAGGTTCAACATGTGTTTTCAATTACTGAATGGTATAAAGAGGTATGGGATATCGCGTTAAATGATAAATTAACTTGTAATATTAAGTGTCAAAAAGGACAATTGGAGAGACACCTTTGTGAACATTTGGGGTAAATTTTTGGATTATGTGTTGGTAAAGGGGAGGGGGAACAAACCGTGTCAAGATTTGTTATATTTTTGGAATATAGAATAATATCTTGTATATATACAAACAAACAAACAAAAAATTGGGGTGAGAAATATAACTTGGTCCCAAGAGGTGGGGGGGTGCACAATGTTTATGTTGTATTTTTTGTTGTTGTATTCATTAGTAGTTGTAAGATGTGAAAAATTAAAAATTTAAATTAAAAAAAAAACACAAAACAAAAACACCTAATTCAGAGCTGCACAATTATGACAGGGTAGTTTGTACTTGTGCACAATATTTTATTCAAAACCTAAGTGATAATGCATATTTTCTTAAGATATGTACAGTGAGATAGCAATACATATGACACATACACACAGAGCACCTCAAAAGATGTAACTCGTTTTCTGTTAAGAACCCCATTTTGAAAATTGGTACATGTATTAAGCACTGTCAGATGAAATACTAAAAGAAAACTCATGGAGAATTTTTTTTTAGTTTTTGCAGAATTCAAGGTCAAATTTTACTATTTGACCTTGAATATATATTTATTCCAAAAAACCACTTATGTTACATATCAAATGAAAGAGCATTTCAAAGGCTTTCCATCAACACCATGATTAACCTTCTAGGTTCTGTAGAACTGGAATTACTGTAATTTTAATGTTGTCCAACACACCAAAATTAACATTTTTCTTCATATTTTTGATTGCCATATCTCCAGAAGTCTAATTTTTGGAGCAGCTTATTTTCTCAGCAGACCCAACAAGTTCACCAAGTTTTTTCAAAATCGGTGACGGTCAGGTAAATTCATTGGTTGATTTTACATGGAATGACCCGTGTGCGTGGGGAAACTAGAGCCTTGCTAGCTGAGCCTATTCGAAGAAGCCCGTTTCCAAGCGGTTGCTCCGTCGTCAATTCTCTTCTGGGCGCCGCAGAGGCAAACGCGATTAACGGGCAGCCCCTTTCTTTGTGGTGACTTCGCCAACAGCTCCCGGGCCGTTACAAAGGAAAGGGGCGGGGAGGGGGCGGCGGCAGCAGGAGAGAGGCCAGTGTCCCCTTTCCCCCCTTGCCTCCCACCGTTCGTATCCGCAGATAAAGCCACTGGGACGGCTCCAGATTTAGTCCTACTTAGAGTAGACCCATTAACATCAATGGGACTTAAATTAGGCAAGACCCGTTTAATATCCATTGATGTCAAGGAGCAGTGAAACTTTCAAACCTTGGCAGAATGTGTTCCCAACCACGGGTCCCAGTTAGGAGCCTGGTGGCTATATTGTGGATGCTCCGTGGTGGTTTTGGGAAGGGCATTCTGCAGATGCTCAGAGGCACCCTTTTCATTCTTTGACATCACGTATTCCAGTCAGACCGAGCACGAGGGAAAACAGATTCTATGAAACGGTTGACATCAATGGGTCTTATCTGACGCAGCTTTCCCCAACCCGCAGCCCTCAAGATGTTTTGTACTGCAACCCCCATCATTCCCAGCGAGCATGGGCCACGCTCGCTGGGAATGATGCGAGTTACAGTACAAAACACCTGGGGGGGGGGGGCTGGTTGAGGAAGGCTGTTCTAACGAATGATTGGATCCAGCCCTCAGGTGAGGGCATAAAGAGGATGAAGAAAAAGACGAAGCCTCGGTGCTCAAGAGGCAGCAACAAGGCCGGGGTGGGTGCTCGCCGTGCGTCCGAAAAGGACGGCTTGAAAGAAAGACGCCGTTCCACACGGGAAGGCGGCAGGGTGGACGGCTCCCTGCCCGCCTCGTTGCTCACCGGTTCCTTCGCCAGCTTCACGCCGGTAGAGCTGCTCCCCCGACACCGCCTCATGACCGTAGTTTTGCTGCCGCCTCAGAAGCACTGCAGTTCAAACTTCCCACTCCACCCTCCTTCCTCGGCGCTCTGGCCCAACGGCAGCCCCGACCCCGCCTTCCTCCTCCTCCTCCTCCTCCGCCGCCGCCACTGGGCGGGCTTCTAGCCGGCAGCCCCGCCTCCACTGTCGGCCGTCGGAGTCCCATCGGCTTGGTCTTGTCGCGCCAAAAGTGACGAAGGGGTTTGTGGCAGATTGAGGCTGCGATTCTAGGCGTGCGGCTTGCCGAGGAGTAAGCCTCCCTCGACGCCGTGGGATTGGCTTCCGAGGAAACAGCCTTATTTAAAGAGGGTTGTCCCGCACGGCTGCTGCTGGTCTCATCTGGAGCGCGGTGTGCGCTGAGGACGAGGTGGTGGCTGTTTGTTTGTTTGTTTCCTTGCTTGCTTTGCGGTCAGTTATTCAGAGCGGAGGAGCCCCCCCCCCTACGTTCCTTCCTGGGCAGACGAAATCGCGAAAGAGTTGTTTAAAAGCGACTTGATCCTCAGTTAACAATCGCAAGACATGAGCCAGGACTGAGCTCCATAGAACCTGTTTTCCCTCATGTTCGGTCCGACTGGACTAGGTGACGTCAAAGAATGAAGAGGATGCCACTGAGTGTCTGCAGAATGCCCTTCCCTAAACCATCACCATGGAGCATCCACAGTATAGCCACCAGGTTTCTTATAGGGACCCGTGTTTGGGAACACATTCTGCCAATGTTTTAAAAGTGTCACTGCTCCTTGGGCCAGGCATTTATTTATTTATTATATTTATACCCCGCCTTTTTTCCTGCAAGGAACCCAAGGTGGCTTACATAATCCTCATCCTCCTCTCCATTTTATCCTCACAACAACCCTGTGAGGTAGGTTAGGCTAAGAGTGACTGGCCCAAGGTCACCCACCCAGTGAGCTTCATGGCCAAGTGAGGGCTAGAACTAGAACCCGGATCTCCCTAGTCCCAGAACAACACTAACTACTACACCACACTGGCTCTCAGCTCTCACATGTAAACTGAAGCTGCGTAAGGGAGGCTGGCCAATTACCTTTTTAGTTTTCCAGATATTTAATATCTCTTAAGGCGCAATCCTATGCATGTTTAGACAGAAAACCCCCCTACAATAAAACACTACAAAGAACAGAGAAAATAGAAATGAAAAAGCAGCACTAAAAACCACAACAATCCCAGTAGAAGTTAAGATGTTACAGGTGCAAACCTATGCATGTTTGGACTTTTTTTCTGTGCAAACATGCATAGGATTGCGGCACCCTTAACATCTACTGGGATTGATGTTCTTTATGGTGCTTTTAAATTTCTTTTTTCTCTGTTCTTTGTGCTGTTTTATTGATCAGGGCCAGGCCTGCCATTAGGCAAAGTGAGGCAACTGCCTCAAGCTGCAGCAGATGTGGAAGGGCCTCAGTGCCAGCCTCCTTGCTGTTCCTTATTAACACTCCTCAGCTAGTTCCCTCTCTCGGAAGACAGAGCTATTCATCAGCAAGTGCAAGCTAACACTTTGGTGATGCCATCTATCCAGCTTGGCGGGACAATACTGGAAAATGTCGATCATTTTCTCTATCTTGGCAGCTATCTTTCTGTTACAGCTAACATCGACAGTGAAATCCAGCACCGTCTGAGCTCCGCAAGTGCCGCGTTTTCTCGAATGAAACAGAGTGTTCGAGGATTGGGATATTTGTAAGAAGACCAAAACACTGGTTTATGAAGCCATTGTATTACCAACTTTATTGTATGCCTGCGAAACATGGACTATCTATAAACGTCCTTGAAAGATTTCCAACTACTTGAAAGATTTAATCAACGTTGCCTCCGGAAAATCCTGCGAATTACTTGGGAAGATAGGCGAACAAATGTCAGTGTACTGGAAGAAGCAAAGACTACTAGCGTTGAAAAAATGATCCTTCAACGCCAACTTCAGTCATGTTGTTCGAATGCCTGACTGCCGTCTCCCAAAGCAGTTACTTTATTCCCAACTCAAGGATGGAAAGCGGAATATCGGTGGTCAATATAAGAGGTTTAAAGATGTTCTTAAGGCTAATCTAAAAAAATGCAATATAAACATCAAAAACTGGGAAGCTCTGGCCCATGAACGATCTAACTGGAGGTTGGCCTTTCACAAAGGTTCTATGGACTTTGAAGACGCTTGAGTGCAAGGTGAAAGGGAGAAACGTGCTAAGCGAAAAGCACGTCAAATGAATCCTTTACAAGACCATCTTCCATCTGGTAACCTGTGTCCTCACTGTGGGAAGCTGTGTGGATCTAGAATTGGCCTCCACAGTCACTTACGGACCCATCGCTAGAGTCTACACAATTTTCTTTAGAATTTTCCTCCTTTTAAAATCTCCTTTTTGTAAATTTTCTTTTTTTTTTATTATCCTGGAAGATAATCTTACTTGGTCAAGAGTGATCGCCTGACTGAAACTAGCCTGCTGCATCAGACAGGGTGGATAAAAAGAAATGATTTTTTAAGAAAAATCAGATTTGGCTCCTAGGCCTTAGGTTCTACTCCCATGCTATAAACACTTACCTGGGAGTAAGTCCTATTAAACCTAATGGGGTGTACTTAGGATTGTGTTGTGAAAGATTTCAGTTTAGGGCAGGGGTGAGGAATCTTTTACAGCCCATTGGCCAAATTGGCTCTGGGCAAGCATGTCGGGCCACACCCAAAGTGGACAGAGCCACCCCACTGCTGGCATGCATCCCCAACGGTGATTGTTGTTCAGACCCCATTCACTCACATACACATCACCCCTCCCCCACTGCAATCAGGCTTTTAAAAAGGAGTTGCAGCTTTGGGGAGGAGAGAGCTAGCCCTCCCCGGCAGCAATCCCCCCTGAAAATCCCCCCCCACATGCTGCAAGTTCACTGCAGTGTGGGAGTGAGGAGGGGAAATCCTTTGATAAGCCAGCAGGGAAGTTGGCAGACCAGCTGGGACTTCCTGCAGGCCAGAGGTTCCTCAGCCCTGATGCTGTAACTTAAGACAGTGACTGGGTTCAGAGAACATGGTAACCCACACTTGGGTTGAGTGTGGGTTGTCGTTGAACTGTGAGTTGTTGAAACATGGGCTATCGTGTTGTCTGAACCCAGCTGAGATAACAAACCATGGTGAACAACCCACAGTTCACAACCCAACAAGAAACCATGGGTTCTCTTCATGAGTTGTTCATGGTTAACAAGCCATGGCTTGTTAGCGCAGCTGGGTTCAGACAACACGATAACCCACAGTTCAACAACAACCCACACTCAACCCATACTCAACCATTGAGTGTGGGTTATCGTGTTGTCTGAACCCAGTCACTACCACAGATTTCCCTCAAACCCCTCCCCTCTCCCAGAGGCTCACAAATACAGTTGTGTGACGTGTCTGGTTTAGGAGGTGTAATAATGAGAATAATCTGTTTGTTGTGCAGATATTAAAAATACTACTAAAGACCAACATGAAAAAAGTGTTGGCAACTTCATCAGTACAGTCATGCCTTGGAGTGAGAGCATAATTCGTTCCGGAAACATGCTTGTAATCAAAAAACACTCTTACATCAAAACGAAATCCCCCCCAAAAAATTTGTACAGAGATTTTTAATTTAAGCCGTACTACAGTACTTGTATTGCAAGACGTCGCTTGTATATCAAGTAAAAAAAAATTAAATATTTAAAAATTTGCTTGTCTTGCAAAACACTCTCAAACCAAGTTACTTGCAATCCAAGGTATTACTGTAACATGTAGATCTCAAGAGTGCTCCTGTACTTTTAAGGCTGCAAGTCTGGACATACTTGGGAATAATTCCTATTGAAATTGGTGTAACTTACTTCCAAGTACACATACATAACATCAGACTACACTGGTTTCATAAAAGACAGGATAGCACAGAAAACATATATATCATGCATACACAGAGATAAATGTGTGTATTCAATGGTGAAATTTATATATACCGGTAAATACTTTTTTTTACAAATTTTCTCATTCTGTATATTTTACTAGTGAATGGATCCAACTGTGCATATGTTGGAATAGCCGTTAGCTTGATATAGCAAAGCCCTCAAGCAAACAACTGTCAGAATTGGACATATTGTGCCTGCCCCCTTATTATTATTTGGTCATAAATCCCATACACATCAATAGTATTTACTCCAAAGACAAAATGCTTAGGACTGCAATTTAAGGACCCCTCACACCAGAGTAGTTCCATTGAGCAATCAATACAGCCTTCCACAACCTGGTGCCCTCCAGATTTGTTGACTACAACCACCATTATCCCCAGCAAGCATGGCCATTGCTGGCTGGGGATGATGGAAGTTGTCCAACACATCTGGAGGACACTTGTTCAGTACAGCTGAATAAGACTATTTCCAGCACTTTGAGACTATTTCCAGCACTTTGAGAGGGAACATGACAAGAACAGAAACAGGCAAGCATAACTATTTGGGTATGATTGAAAATTTGTCAAAAAGAAGTAATAAATCATTACTAAAGATTTTTTTTAAATGATCACGACAACCATATGTACATGGAAATTTATTTTCTCATTATTAATCCATCAGTACTCAATCAGGCAAACTTTCATTGCCTTGTATTTTCCCAAGGGTACATTTATCTGGAAGCTGTTGAAAAGCTGTCAGAAGATAGAAATAGTATAGTGAAAACCAGTATTAAAATTAAAAATCGGTTTACTTTCCAGCTGAAAGGCTCCTAGTTTCTGCATTTTTATTTTTTCCTGCTACATTAAAGTGCCATGGGGCACTTTATGGGGCACTTTATTCTTCTATGGCTGTTCTAAACTGATATTTGTTGTCAGTAAAGGTGTAATATGCTTTGCACATTTGCCTCTTTGAGTAGTGGCAGGAGTACCATGGGGATACAAAATAAGCCCCCATACTGAACATATAATGCCAGCTCTTACTTAGAAGTACACTAATAGTGCAGTTGTATGTCAATAGCATGTTTACTCAAAAGTAAGTCCTACTGAGTTCAATGGGGCTTACTCCCAAGTACATGTGTACAGAAGTACAGTCTAAGTCAATATGTTTTCTAAGTAAATGGATTTAGGATCAAGCTTTTAATAGTGAAAGTACACTGGCATTTTTTCAAGGATGACATGTTTGATGTCTTATACTTAATAAAAACAATTGCCTTGATACTTATGCCCAAATTTAGTCTTATTTACAATTTATGGTTTGCATTCATACAGGGTAGCCAGTTCCTAACCCAGAGACAGCATTAGTTGCTTTAATAATTTATCCACTCTTTCTCTACAGGAGCCGATTCTCATGCTCTTCTCCCCTACCTTCTGTCCTTCTACATAATATTTTTCTGAGCTGGAGCTGTTGAAGTACCAGGTGCTGACTAGGTCAGGAGCTGGCAACCCTAGGAGTGTGTACATCTAAGAGCCAAAAGAAGAGAAACATTTCAAAATCTTTGTTAACTCTCCCCACACCTGCTCCAATTGATTATCTTATATAACTTAGATGACTTCTTATAATTTAATATATAGCCTACTTCATCTCAAGGGATTACAGTGGCTAACAATATAAAGCCCCAATTACAAAATATTAAACCTGCTTATTGCCTTATCCTTCCCTATTTCTGGCCACCAAAAAGCATTTTGAATAAAGGTGCCTTATACCACTTCCAGAAGATGCCCAGGTTCAGGCTCTGGTGAATCTCCAGAGGAACAGAATTGCAGAGTTGAGGGACAATCACCAAGAATGCCTTTACCCTTGTGATCCTGGCTTGGAGCGTAGATATTAAGCATGAGGGATCATTCTGAATTGAACTTAGAGGTCATGCTGGAACATAGGGGTGGAGATAGGTCAAACTTTGGGTCTAAGACTACCTGAGGGAATATTTTTCAGGACCAGCTGAGCTAGTCTAGTTAAACCAGCTGGAATTCCCCTTCCTGTCCATCATCCCAATCTACAATCTTACAATCTAAAAGGACACGACACACAAGGAAAAAGGAGTGGGGAGGGAAGAAGGGGGAAAATTAATTCATACTTCTTGCAGGGCTGGTGGAATGGCCCTGCGCTCCCTCTCATCTCCCTCTGCACAGCCTGCTGGAATGGCTGCTGGTGGTGACAGTTGAGGGAGGAGGAGCCTTCATGAGGGAAGCCTTTCAGCAGGGCTGGTGAAATGGCCCTGCGCTCCCTCTCATCTCCCTCCTCTCAGCCTGCTGGAATGCAGCACAGGCTTTGGCAGAGACAGGGCAAGGTGTTGTGCAGGCGGGACAGATAATGATGTGCCTGGGGCAGTGATACAACTACACCACATCCTGCCCTCGGGTAGGGTTTTTGTTTTGTTTTTTTAATGGAGGGTGGGATAGAAATGGAAATATTAAATAATAAATAGTTACATCTCCCATTCTATTTGGAAGAACAGGATTGACAGTGATAAGCTGTAAGGCGGGACAAAACTGCTGTAGTTGTACTGAAGTGAATGCTGGAGTAGCTGTCAACTTTCACTGCTCTGTCTGTGCCCTGTCACAGTTTGGGATTAAATCCAAGTATCTGAGTCTAGCTATATTGTGGATGTGGCAGTTAATAATAGTTTGCGGAGATGACTATGAGCGAAGCATATTTTGATGGGATCTTTTCATATATTTTCCCCCTCCCCCTTTGTTCTCAAGCGAGTGGAAATGACATCAAAGAAGGGAACAAGCTTCTAGTCGTAAGAAAATGCAAGAGGAAATTAGGGAGTGCCAAACCAGCAGACCGCTGGGTATATTGAGTTCTTAACAATCCACAAAGTCTCATGTGTAGCCAGCTGCAGCTAATCAAACATGTCTTCCTTTGAATTTACTTTTCTTGTCCCCGGCTCACTGCAAAATAGATGGAGGATGGAGGCTAGCTGCCAAAGCATGTCAGTTTATTGTGAAAAGAAATCTGGCTACATATGGACTTGATTGTGTGCAGAAGATTCTGCACTCTCTAGGCTCACTAGACAGCAGAGGTTGAGAGGAAGCTAATGACCATTCATGACCAGAACAAAGATTTCTTTAGAAATTCCTGTTAAATTCATGGGCTAATATATGTGGTTTACCTGTAAGCCTGAAAAAGTCTCATGGTTTGGGGGCTTTTTTGACAGCATTTCAAGTCTTTAATAGTGATTTAATTGCATCACTATGTCTTTCTAAGCAGGAATATATCTCCAGCTCTTTGAACCTTTTCTTGGAAAGGAATCCACTTGCACATTAAGGAGGGGGAAGAGATGCCAATGACAGAATCTGCTGATGTTTTCCCAGTACATATTTTCACACAAAACTGTAAATATGAATCAGATCAAATGGCAGCAAAACAGATGCAGGAAAAAGGAAAATTAATGCAAACCATGACTTCAGAATGCAGTTAAGCTGCGCTGTGAAGTCAAACACTTGTGTATACGTGTTATGCCCTTGGGAGAAAGCTATCTGGTATAATTGTTGGAAATGTGGCTAAAGCTGCCATCTTATACCCACTTACCTGGGAGTAAGCTCCACTGACATGTGAGTAAACATGTGTGGGATTGCACTATTAGGCTGTAATCCTATGGTCCCTGGGGCCATAGGATTGTTTGGATCTCCCTGAGGGTGGAGGGGGAGATCCAACCTCAAATACCCCCTCCCAGCTCCCATGGAAGCCACCTCAGCCTGTACCTCTCTGATATTGGAGCTCTGACATTGGGTATCATGCCCCCGCTGGAGGAATCCTCCTCCTCTGAGAAGCTAGAGCTCCCTGAGATGGACAATGGCAAGAAACCATCCAAGTCAGGGGACCCAGGGAAGATGACCTTGTGTCTGTCCCCACAGGAGGAGGGGAGTTCCGCCTCTGAGGCAGAGGCTGGGTGACCACCTAACCTTGGAGAGCACTGTTGCCTCAAGAGGCAGACCAATAGGGCTCCTTTGAGAAGGAGTGATCAATTACAAAGGAGGGCTCCTCAGGAGGAAAGGAATCCTTGAGAGCAAGGCCCTCCTCATGAGTAGAACTCTTTTTGCCAGAGGGCCTGTAATGAACTACAGTGGGGCTCTGGAAGCTCTAGCTATATAAGCTTTCAGTTTCAGTCTAACGATTGCTGGAACAACGTTTTACCTTAGCTCCTAGTGCCTTATATTTTCCTGACCTTGCCTTGTGATTGAACCTCTGTGCTACTGACCCCTGGACTCCTGCTTGATCTGCTTTGTGGACTGTTTCTGTTTGACTGCTCTCTTGTGTTTGGACCTTGGCTGTGCCTCAGACCTCCCTTCTGGAAACCACCTACTTGACTGGTAACACTTTGCTCTTGCCTGTTTACGGACTTGCCCCTTAGTTTGCCCTAATGCTGAGCCTGATTCAGCCATAGCAGGATGTTGGAACAGGCAAAAAGATGACAAGTTGGGGGGAGAGGTGGTGTTCCTTGGGCATGGTAGGAGAGGCTGTGGACCCACTTACCTCTGGCATGCCCCCAGAACAGGAAGAGAATTACCCCAGCCCTGGATGTCGATGAAATGGAAACAGTAACAAAGAAAAATAACCAGAAAATAAAATTTAAATCTTTATTTTCTCCTCCTCCTCTTTTGCCCTGCTGGGCTTCTGCCAGCCGTGTTTAAATTCCTTGGAGGCGCCAACATCAGAGTTCTCTGCACTGAAGGATAAGATTACTCTGTTAGAGACCAATTGTGCATTTATTTATCTGTGAGTAAGTCTTCTCAGCAAACACAGGATTTTGTTGTCATACTGAGGGTTTGGGTTTGCAGTGCTATAAATCTTGCGCACACTAGCAAACCTATTGGAATCAGAGCACTGCTTGAATGGGGCAGGTTTGCATAGAGAGAGAGAAAAGATACAGGAACGGGCTGTCAAAAAGAAATATTGTTCAGTGGGTAATTGGGTGAAATGTATCTCAGCGCAGAGAATCAATGCAAGGCTCACGTGCCATTTCAGCTCTTCTTTTAAGCATTTCAGAGAAGGTTTAAATCAGATTTAAGTTGTGTTGGTCAACCTTTGGTTGACCCCTGCCCAGACAGAAGTAAATTTCACCGTCGTGACCTTTAGCTGCTTTTATCCTTTATACCAATCTCTATTCATCACAAATATGGTCCTGATTTCACGAGAAAAGAGGAAGAATTAAAGTTGTGATTAGTTGCAGGAAAAGCTTCCTGTCCTTTTGGCCTAGCTTTTTAACCTGGCTACATGCACTATAAACATTGAGCGTTCATGTCAGTGTGTTTGATTATAGCATCTCAAATCAAAACATCAGACTCTGTCATTCAGCACAGCAACTCTATATTCTTCGTGGTCTCTTTGCATCACACATATGGACTCTGCGCCTGCGCTGAGGCATGTTTGGGAAACTTCTAAAGCTCCCCTGCGCACCTTCAAGTGCCTCCCGCAGGATTGCCTGTTGTTCTTTCAAGGCACTGATATCATCTGCCTGTTGTTGCACCTGCTTCTGAGTGGCTTCTAATGATTCCCACACATTACAGAGCACAGTGAGAAGGATCCATCCTATTCCCATCACTGTCTTCTGCCCCCCTTTCTCCCCCACTCCCAGCATCTGCAAACATTTAGCTACAGCACTGGGTGTAGGGCCTCCCTCCTCTACTAGCTCAGATCTCCATTTCATTTCATTTCATTTCTTTCATTTCTATACCGCCCCACAGCCGAAGCTCTCTGGGTGGTTCACAATAGTTTATACATAAAAACAACAATAAAAGCATACAAAATAGTTTAAAAGATTAAAAACCAAATTTAAAAACACAGTTTAAAATAACAATCCAAAAGCTAATAAAACTGAGCCTACAGGTGACAACCCCCCCCCCCCCGTGCTATTCCAAGCTCCTAACTATTAAATGCCTTGGCATAGAGCCGGGAAGTCTATATGACACCCTCTAAGTCTAGAGGGAACTCCCATGACACCGGGAGAGTCACCCGGTTCAACATTTGAGCCACTGGAGCCCAGACACTATTGCCTGGCCACCCCAGAATGCGGCTCTGGACAGTACTCTGCACAGCATCCTCCTCTGCTTGTTTCCTTCCCCACCAGGGCATTGTCTCCAAATCCTGCCAACTATGCCAATTTGTCTTGCCAAGGGGCAAAAGGTTCTTTCTGGATTTGGAGGCAATGAACACGCAAGTGTGGGAGGGAAAACAATTTACTACTGCTTTTCAAATCATGTACAGGCAGTTAATGAAAACCAAAAGTAACAGAGGGGAAATACAAGAAACTATAAATGAAAGATACAAAACCAATAAATGCAAAGTAACAGTGAACAGATCCTTATGCCCCTTCTGCTGTTGGGAACCCCCGGGAAGACGACGGCGGGCGGACTCTGCACGGCACTGTCTGCAGCTCAGTCTGTGCTGAGGTTCAACAAGGGAGGGGGCTTCTGAGATTTATATAGGTATAAATCTACATAGTTTCACCTGGCACCTTAATTCTCTAGAAAGGGGGAGATGATTAATCATCTTGGAAGGGAGGCCAAGGCCC
Organism: Shinisaurus crocodilurus; assembly: GCA_021292165.1. NCBI lineage: Eukaryota > Metazoa > Chordata > Lepidosauria > Squamata > Shinisauridae > Shinisaurus > Shinisaurus crocodilurus. The sequence goes on along the minus strand of CM037878.1, from coordinate 114,920,447 downwards.
AGTATGCACTAGATGTGTCCAAGGCCAACTGATAAGCCTTGTGCCTGGTAATTGTCCAAGGACGAAGCTCCTGGCCTCCCTAAAGCTCCCATGCCAGGTGCTAAACTAAACACACCCCTGACACCATGATTTAAACAGATGAACACTGAAGTGAAAGACAAGATGACAGAACTTTACATTAGCAGAAAGGTATTAAGAAGGAATTTCAGGCGTTGTCTGCAACTGAACATTGTGCTAGCCCCATTCGTGTTCAGTTGCAGACAAAGCCTGAAATTCCTTGGGGGCTAGCACAATGGAGAGACTGTGGCACACCGCTAAACTCCTTGGGATACAATAATCTTCTGCGATGCCACTACACCTTGCTCCTCAGCCTTCACTCGTCCATACCGTCAGAGGAGGTGGCAACATCAGCAGCCGATCTTTGAAGTCCTTCAACAGCAGCAGCAGCAACGCCAACCACGTCAGCAACAACAGTCGGCGCAGAAGCACGGGTATCAATCCCATCGATACCAAGGCTACAGTAAGGGTGGCGACCAAAATTGACTTGCCAATGGACAGCTTCACGCTGTCATTCGGAACTCGTCTAGCCTCCTACCTACAATCATGGAGGAGGATTACCTCAGACAGCTGGGTCTTGAACATCGTCCAGCACGGGTACAGGATTGAGTTCAACGCCCTCCCACCCTTCTTCGGCATTCGCACCACACAGCCCTCTCTGCCTCTAATGGAGGAGATCGATTCGTTGCTATTGAAAGGTGCCATTCGAAGGATCCCATCAACTTCACTTCGAGAGGGCCTTTACTCTTGATACTTCACGGTGCCAAAGAAGGATGGAGGGCTTCGCCCGATCCTGGACCTGCGGGGTGTCAACTAGGTGCTCGGTGGACTTCCGGGTCCCCGGCGCGTCACTTCTGGGTCCCCAGCGCTACGTATTTTACGTAAAAACCAAGGTAAACTACCTTAAAATGGTCACGAACAGCAAATCACGGCCATTTTAAGGTGGTTTACCTTGCTTTTTATGTAAAAAACACAGCGCTGGGGACCCGGACGCCGGAAGTGACGCGCTGGGGATCCGGAGGTTGCTTTCCCTGGCTCCTCTCGTGTGGAGATGTGCCGAGTCAGGGAAAGGTAAGTTGCGTGGAGCTCAAGGGGGGGCGAGTTTGCCCCGCTTCCACCCCCGATCGAGTTCTGCGCACATCCCTAAGTCAAGTTCATCACCCCAAAAAAGTACAGGATGACCACACTCCAGTCCATCTTGCCTCTTCTCCGCGAGGGAGACTGGTTTGCTTCAATCGACCTCTAGGATATGTATTTTCACATCGCTATCCATCCCAACAGCCAGCGCTTCCTTCAGTTCTGCATTGGTCAAGACGCATTCCAGTTCACGGTGCTTCCATTTGGTCTCTCCACCATCCCAAGAGTCTTCACAAAGTATACAACAGTCGTCTGTGCCCACCTACGTTTACAGGGCATCCAAGTGTATCCATATCTAGATGACTGGCTCCTTGTAGACTCGACAAAACAAGCGCTTTGTCAAGTGGTGGACTTCACTCTACATCTGTTGAGCACCCTTGGATTCTACGTGAACTGAAAGAAGTCTGTCCTGCAACCTTCGAAGTTGATCCAATTCATCAGCTCTGTTCTCAATTCTGTTCGGACTCGATCCTTTCTCCCTCCGGATCAAATTGGCAAGATTCCAATTCTGGCAGCGAAGCTGTACCGCACCCACAGGGCAAGAGCCCACACCATTCAGCGTCTCCTCGGCTTCATGGCCTCGACAGTCGCAGTGGTTGCATTCGTAAGACTCCGGATGCGACCGCTGCAGACCTGGTTCCTGAGAGCTTTCAAGGCCGACAGTGATGCTCACTGGACTTCCTTAACGCTCCCAGTTGGGGTTTGAGACTCTTTGTTATGGTGGATGGACAGGAGCCACCTCTCGCAAGGACTACCATTTCTGCCAATCTCCCCGACCAGGACATTGACAACCGATGCCTCCTTGATGGGTTGGGGGGCCCATTCTGGAGGCATTGTGATACAGGGCCAGTGGTTGACCTGCGAAATCAGTGCCCATATCAATTACCTGGAGCTGTTGGCAGTATGGAAGGCGCTTCAGATCCTTGCATTGCACCTCTCGGGCCACCACATTCAAGTGGTGACGGACAACACCACTGTGGTTGCCTATCTCAACAAGCAGGGAGGCACAAGGTCCCACAGGTTGAATGCTCTGACTCTGAGACTTTACAACTGGGCTATCCCAAGGGGAATGCTCTTCACCGCCATACATATCGTGGGGAAGGACAATACCTTGGCAAATGTCCTCAGCAGGACAGCAGGGATGTCACACAAGTGGCAGCTGGATCCTCAGGTGTTAGACACTATCTTTCATGCTTGGGGCACTCCCACGGTAGATCTCTTCGCGACTGCAGAAAATGCGGTTTGCAAGGCTTTCTGCAGCAGGGCAGGGATGGATCCCGCGTCGATGGGGGATGCCTTCCTTCATCGATGGACAGGGGAACTCTTCTACCTATTCCCGCCCATCCCACTGCTTATGAGAGTCATCGCAAAGATCTGCTCTGACAGCACGAACTACATTCTGATTGCCCCAAGGTGGCCCAGGCAACCCTGGTTCACCCCACTCCTTCGCCTGTGCTCCGGGGAACACATTTGTCTGCTGCTGCAACCGTCGCTCCTCATTCAGGACAGGGGACGTCTTCACCACCCAGACCTGTGATCACTGCATCTTTCACCATGGAGAGTACGGCACTGACAGAACCTCCAATTCCACCAGCTGTTCAGACTGTGCTTGACGCCACATGTAAGCCGTCCACCAGGAGGTCATATGTGGGCTGCCTTCATGACCTTTTGGAAGTCTCCTGATGTGGACCCATCTTCATGCTCCCTTCCACTCGTGCTTGAATACCTGCACTCGCTGTCAACAAGGGGCCTTAAGCTTTCATCAGTAAAGGTCTACCTTGCTGCTATATTGGCATATCGACCTCCCATCGAGGGCAGGACTGTCTTCACTCACTCCTTGGTTCGGCAGTACTTGAAGGGTCTCCGTAATCTCTTTCCTCCAGTCAGAACTATAATACCTTCCTGGAGTTTGTCGGTGGTTCTCAAGACTCTCACCTCCTCCATTTGAACCTCTTGCCACAGTCGACATGCGCCTCCTGACATTGAAAGTTGCCTTTCTAGTGACTATAACTTTGGCTCGTCAGTCAAGTGAACCCTGTGCACTCCGTGTCGATGCTCCTTATCTTATTTTCCATCAGGATAACGTAGTCCTTCTCCCAGATATTGCCTTCCTCCCGAAGGTAGTCACGGAGTTCCACTTGGGACAAGACATTGTTCTTCCATATATACCGAGCTCCCCACCACCACCAGAACTCTTTACAGGCGAGTCCCGATAGGTTGCCCGGCACGTCCACTCTGCCTGGCAATGCTAGATGTTAACCCTTTCATCACAGTAGTCACGGAGTTCCACTTGGGACAAGACATTGTTCTTCCAGCTTACTTTTCATTCCCATCGACGCCATTAGAAAGCAAGGACTGAGTCTGCCCGTTGTTCACAATGGCTTTTTCTCTGCTATGTTGGTCAGCAAGTAGGTCTGCCAGTCTCTCCTCAGAGGTTCTCCAATTGGATTGTACAGACAATACGGCTGGCATATGAGCTCAGCGGTCTACCCCTCCAAGGAGAAATAAAGGCTCACTCGACTCGGGGCATGGCAGTTTCGATGGCATTTGGCAAAGGAGTCCCTTTACCTGACCTCTGCAAAGCCATGACCTGGTCTTCGCTGTCGACATTCGTAAAGCACTACCGACTCGAGACTCGACGTTAGGGTGAGATCTGACTGTGCTTTTGGCAGGGCAGTGCTATCCTCGACAGCAACCTAGCGACACCGACCCTCCTCTGGTAAGTCAGCTTGGTAAATCGCCCATATGTGTGATGCACAGAGACCACGAAGGAGGAGGACAGGTTGCTTATCTGTAACTGTGTTTCTTCTAGTGGTCACCTCTGTACATTCACACAACCCACCCACCGTCCCCGCTTGGACACCTACTTTTCTACACCGTGGTGTACTCTAGGCAGCTCACGATAAAACTACAGAACACAAAAATGCCAAGTCATAAAATACAAATCAACAATAAAACAATTAAACACACACTGAACATTTTAGTAATTATTTCTAATTTTGCATATGTACACACACAGAAATTAGCATGTGCAAATATTACACCCTCTTTTGCCTTATTTTTTGGCAATGTGTAAGTAGGCACCCTATGGAGGAAAGCCTCCATAGCAGAATTGAGTTTCTGGACAGGTTCCAGGAAGAGGTAATTCTGAAGGTACAGGTACCCTGGGCCCTAATTCCCCCAGATGAATAACACATCCTGTATTGGTCAATATGCAAATGTTTCCCAGCGAAAGTCAGCTGATAATTAGCTTTGAGACTTGCCTTTTATGTAAAATGGGACCTGGGAATTTGGGAAGGTCGACATCATCAATGCTATGACATCATAGTGCTAATCATGGCACATTTCATATTTGCAGAACAACAGATTAGAAAAAGAAGAAAATGAGACAACGTTTCTCTCTGCTGGAATCATCTGATAAAGAATACTGGCTTGTGTAGGTCTTTAAATTAGGAATAATAGTGAAAGAGGCAAAAATGTAGTTTGATCAAAGGGAAGAAACAGATTAATGGATCTGTCAGACTAGAGTTTTATCTCTTGGCTGATACCAAACCAACAGAACAAAGGAAAAGTTTCAGGGCATAGCTAAGATGTTTCTATAATGGCTCCAGAGAGGTACAAAAAACCTGTATTACTCCTTCCCTACTGTTTTATTTCAAAGGCTGGTCAAGTTCTTTCTTTTCCAGGTACCATTTGAGCTGACTAATTTTGTTGCAATTGTATTCTATAGATTTGTATTTGTCTTCTGTATTTTAAATGTCTTCTGTATTTGTAGCTTGCCTTGGAATTTTTAGGTGAAAAGTGGTCGATTTTTTAACACCCACAACATCACCAGCAATGCAGCCTGGAATCTCTTTGTGAGTTTTGCTTTCTATGCATGCATTAAATTTGGTACTGAATGGACTCTATGTAGGATTGCCAACTTTTAAACCAACCTCCTGTGCTTGTAATGGCTGCATGATCTGCCGATGTTAGCAGATAATAATGCTTATCTGCCTGTGGTGAAAAACCTCACTTGGTACAAAAAAGAAGTGATGCTACAGAAGCATTTTCTCCCACTGTTCTGTAAGGGGAGGGGCAAATCAATCGGAAGGCTCCTTTTAAGGCAGGACTCTCCAACCTTGGGTCCCCAGATTTATTTATTTATTTATTATATTTATACCCCACCTTTTCCCCCGCAAGGAACCCAAGGCGGCTTACATAATCCTCCTCTCCATCTTATCCTCACAACAACCCTGTGAGGTAGGTTAGGCTGAGAGTCAGCGACTGGGCCAAAGTCACCCAGTGAGCTTCATGGCCGAGTGGGGACTAGAACCCGGATCTCCCAAGTCCCAGTCCAATGTTGCTGGCCTACAGCTCCCAGCACCCAGCATACTCAGCCAGCATGGCTAATGGCAAGGGATTCTGGGAGCTGTAGTCCAGCAACATCTGGGGACCCAAGGTTGGAGAGCCCTGTTTTACGATGTTCTTACATCGTGTAGGTAAGACTGCCAACTGACCAGAAAAAATGGCCTGTGCTGCTCCCATGCTCTTGACAACAGCTTGATCCACAAACACAAATCCACATGTGAAGTGTTTTATAGCATGGGGATAAGCATTATTCCCAGCTAGAGACCTACACACCAAGTTCCTATTAAAGCCATAGGAGCAGAGGCCAGTAAAAAGATTGGCAACCTTACATGCAGGGTACATCTCCAGTTTCCTATTGACAAGCGCTGGCTGTACTTTATTTACTGATGTCGCAGCAGAACTGTTATATCTGTCACCAAAGCTCTTGTTGCCATAGTCTTTCATAATATTCTGTTGCGTTTGTTAATGTATTTTTAAAAGAGAGAAAGAAAACCTGGTTGCTATGCTTTAGCTATCAGAACAAAGTAGTCAAGCATACTGTATAGTACATCTCAGTCCTGTTTCTCATGTATTTCCGTTTAGAAAAATGCCCAAGCTTATTTCAGCAAGAGAAATTCCAGTGCTTTATTTAACATTGACACCCTAATTCTACTCAGCATTTTACTCAGAAATAATTCCCACTTAGTTCAGTGGGATTCTATTCTCTTGTAAACATGCTTAGAATTTTAGCCTGATTCAATGCACATGTATCCATAAGAAAAATTCCAAAATCCACCATTGCACAGCACAATACTTTTATTAGGATCTACCAACGTGTCACACAATAGTTAACACCAGGGTGCCAATTGCAGTTTCCCTGCTGGGTAGAATAGCAACTTCTTGGGGGAAGGGGTCAACAGGACCCCAGTGTGTGTGTGTGGGGGGGGGAAGGTGAATACTCCATACCACACAGTGTAGTCCAAATCCTAATCACCCCTCATGGCTGCAATTTGTATTTTTTAAAAAGATATGTGAAAAGCAATCCTACATTTCACATATCATCTAGATTGGCCCTAAATGTACAGACTTAGTTCTTTGTAAGTAAAAAAGTTTCAGTGCAAATGTGACTGTGTTCCCAATCATTTTGATTTGACTTAGATAAGGAAAACTATTACGGGCAGTCCCCGGGTTAAGACTGTCCCAGCTTACGGACAACTCATACTTAAGAACAGACCGCCATATATGTAAAAATCTGAGTTAAATACAATGGTTCGTACTTAAGAACGCATGCACTATACTTTGTGACACTTTGAAAACATTGTGCGGCTTCTGTTCTGACTTATGTACAAATTCGACTTAAAGACAGACTTAGGAACAGATCTTGTTCGTAACCTGGGGACTACCTGTACTGTTAAGAGTGCAATCCTATGCTTCTTTAGACAGAAAAAAGTCCTAGAACTCCCAGAATCCCCCAGTCAGCCTCAGCCATGTTGGCTGGGGAATGCTGGGAGATGTAGGACTTTTTTTTTTTACTGAACATGAATACGATTGCATCCTAAATTGCTTTAGAATCTAAAATCACTTGAGGACGTGGTGTGTGTGTGTGTAAATGTCTACATTTTCAAATGTCCTAAAGAGGAAAAAGGCTTTGTTGTCTATCAGGGGTGTCGAACTACTTTTAGCTTGATGGCCAAATACAATTTCAGAGAAGCTGGGGAGGGGTGTGTGTGTTCCAGTGGTGGGTAGGCCAAAAGCAAATGGGGGTAGGGCCAAAATACAAAGAAAAATATCAGCATCTGGCTGGGGCATGCTGGGAGTTGTAGGCCAAAAACATCTGGGGACCCAAGGTTGGAGAACAATTTTGCTTAAAGCTCTTACTGCCAGTAACTAAGCCTTAGGAGTTGCAGAAAGGCCATATTGGGACACCCGATGGCACAGATATGGGTCATGGGCCTGAGCCCTGACGTCCCCACCCACCCCCTCCCCGCTGCAGATAAATCAAAATGTTTTTAAGGACATCCTGACATAGTATTTTCCTTTCTAAATGGGGTAACAAGCTTCAGAAAATGGAAGACTACCTTGCTCCCCAATTTTGTGAAGCTGATATCCTCAAAGGGATCTGTTAGCAAAACTCTGTTCACACAATCCTTTGTGTTCTTGTGTGCTGCCTTAAAAAATGGTTTTGAGGGGTGTGCTCCAAAATCCCTTTCAATTTAACTAATTAGAATGAAAAAAACTACTAGTATCCAAAAAGCTTGTGGTGTGTGTAGATCCTGCCCAGCCTTGCCTAGCAGTACCGTAAACCTTCTAAAATAGAGTAAGCAGTACTTCAGCCAGCAGTAATTGGGCCAATTGCTCACACAATTCAACCACCACAAACATCCAGGCTGGTGGAGAAATAGGAGTCCCCAGCCAGCCAAATAGCTGTGGCACACGCTGTATTCTGCCTTTGTCAAGGTCAGGCAGGCTGCAACACAATGCTCTTAGCAGAATTACCTTCTGACCAATCTATAACACAGCCTTGCCCAACCTTGTGCCCTCCAGATGTGTTGGACTACAACTCTCATCATCCCCATGCTAGCTGGGATGGTGGGAATTGTAGTCTGACACATCTGGAAGGTTGGGGAAGGCTGCTATAATAGATGTGATATTTGTAAAGAGCTCTCATCACTTATAAATATTGGGCTGCAGTGCAGAGTGTGGAGAAAAGAGCCTCTGGGGGGTTCCTACACACACACACACACACACACACACACACACACACACACACCTCCTCATGTGTAAACCAGGTGGTCCTGGCTGGAGGCTGGGAGGAGGCGAAATGTGCATAAAGTATCTGATAAAGCATGGTGCCTGAAAGTCCTGAAAAGCTGGTCTAGTCTACCCAGCTTTCATATGCAAGATGCAAAAGCCCACTAGTCATGAGTCACCCCTCCTCCCTGCCTGGCCAGGTGAAGTTCATCCTGATTGGCTAGAGGCAGCAGAGCTACAGAAAGGAGGAGGGGAGGGGAAAAGATATATTGCCAAGGTGTGGCTTTTGTCTGGTCGTTGTTGTGTCGTTGCTGTGGATCATGGCAGCAAGCTATGTGGAGGTCCAAGCCTTCGGGCTGGCCTCAGGATCCGGCCCCAGGTGGCTCCTGGTGAAATTAGCTGATTGAGGGTCAGGCAAAGGCAAGCCTTGAGGAGGGCTACCCATCCCGGACCTTAGGGTGGGTGTGGTAGTCTCCTCGGGTGGCGGCTGTGCTGAAACCAACCCTGAAGAGAACCGGCCCCCAGGTAACTAGTGTGTGCCTGGGAGATGTAAGGAATCAGTTTTGTTATTTTGCAGCTCTACTGTCTGTGTACCAAAGCGTCTCTCTATTTTGGCTTCCCTCATTTCCCAACTTTTGTTGTAATATGCTACCTGAATAAACCTTCTTGGTTTTTACCCCACATGGTGTTTGTGGTTGCTCTGTGATTCAGCTAAATCCAGGTTATAATCAAGGCAAGTCCCTGGCAGAGGTTCAAGTAGGATTGCAGAGCTGAGGCTGGCAGTCTGGCACCTTGAGATCTCTGGGGGTCTTTTGGGTAGGAAAGGGTGGGCTGTGGCGGGTCAGCCAGCCCCCCTTCCTTCACACAGAGGTTGGACAGACGAGGGCATAATTGAGTATACATGGAAGAACCTAATGGAAGAAGACACCTTTTCTTTTCTCTTATTTGATCTGTTCTCAGGATGAAGCTGGGCAGCTGAGATAGCTCCAGATCCATTCTGGGGGTTTTAATTTAATTTTAAACCATTGGGAATGTGAGTAAAAAATATAGGTTTGCGGGTGGGAGGTAACTATTTCAGACCAGGGCCAGCCCCACCATTAGGCAGAAGTGAGGTGGTTGCCTCAGGCAGCAATTGCTGGGAGGTGGCAGCAAGGTGTTGGAGAGAGCTGTGTGCCGCACAGCCTGGCCTGCACCCCATAAGCAAGCCAGCTGACTTCAGGTGTGGTGGAGGATGCTGTCCTACTGCCAGTCCGGCTGGCTTTTGTTCATGAAATTGATAGGGGGCGCCATTGTGTTCTTCGCCTCGAGCGGCAAAATGTCTTGTGCTGGCCCTGCTCTTACCTGGCAACTCCATTTTGAAAGTACACACACACACACACACACATATATATATATATATCCTGACTCCAATATTGCTTCTCTCTATTTTGGCTTCCCTCATTTCCCAACTTTTGTTGTAATATGCTACCTGAATAAACCTTCTTGGTTTTTACCCCACATGGTGTTTGTGGTTGCTCTGTGATTCAGCTAAATCCAGGTTATAATCAAGGCAAGTCCCTGGCAGAGGTTCAAGTAGGATTGCAGAGCTGAGGCTGGCAGTCTGGCACCTTGAGATCTCTGGGGGTCTTTTGGGTAGGAAAGGGTGGGCTGTGGCGGGTCAGCCAGCCCCCCTTCCTTCACACAGAGGTTGGACAGACGAGGTAAATGAGATAATGAAACACAAAGTGTAACACGTAAACAAGCCCCTTGTAAATGGCTCGTTCTTGATGCCCCTTTCCCCCTCATACCCCTGTCTGTAAAAAGAATGGTAAATGTCAGCAATCAATCAGGTTTGCTCTAGAAAAGGGCTACCTATCAGGAGCCATTGTTATTCCTAGAGTGCGGAGAGAGGCTGGGTGCTGCTGCTGACGTACTTGGGACTGACATAATGGCCATTGGATTTAATCATGTTCTTTCTATGCGCTACCTCTTTGTTGTCTTGACAACAGAAATAATTCAAAAAAGAAAGCTGCTTCTTTCCCCCTCTCCCCTTTCAGTAAATTGCCTTGAAAATTGTGACATATAAGCTTTTTAACAATTAATGTGAATGCATTTCCCCTCTCCTTTTAAAGAAGTGGGTTGTGTTTAGCCAAACAGCTCCGAACAACAGAATAGATCCAAAACATACAAGTAGATTCTCATCTTTAGTTACTCCAGTTGAATCTTATCTTCCTTCAAACTGTTTTCTGTGGAAAAGGCTAGTGGGGGGGGGGGGGATGTATGCATCTGAGCAATGATACTTAAATTTGTTGTATTATTCAGGGTCACTATTCTGGTTTGTTTGGTCTGTGTAGCAGGGGCGGTGCTGGCCCTGAATCTACGTATATTCCATGCCCTAGGATCTATTCCCCAGAGACCTAAGTGTGTGTCCATTGGTACCAATGGAAAGTTTTCTCTTCAGCTTAACTGCCATGCAGGGCAGGGGGCAATCTTCAAGAGGGATTGCAGCTGGGGAGGAAAGGGTCTACCCCCCCTTCCCACATGCTGCAATGCCCCCAACCTCCCCTCCCGCCACATGGTAATTATCTTTCCATTGGTGCTAAAATAATATTTTTCTTAAACTTAGCTGCTATGCAAGGGGGGGAGGGAGGATTTCCAAAGGGATCACAATGGAGAAGGGAAGGTTTACCCTCCCTTCCCTGTGTACCGCCCCCCCCCACAAAATATCCCCTCTGCATGGCAATTAACTAATTGTTTTAATTGATGTAAATGGCCCAGAGAGCTTTGGCTATTGGGCTGTATAGAAATAATAATAATAATAATAATAATAATAATAATAATAATAATAATAATAATAATTATTATTATTATTATTATTATTATTATTATTATTATTATTATTATATCCATTGATACCAATGGAAAAATTGAGTGAGCCCCAAGTGCCTAGCAACACCCCTGTTGAGTAGCCATCGTATGGGAGGATGTTTGAAAGGCTTTAAAAAACTCAACAGCTGAATTTCTCCCGCTTCCAGTGAAGTTATATATGCATTCACACAGCAAGGGAACTTTCCATTGCAGTCACTTGCATTATTGAAGAGGCAAACCGGCTTTCAGTTAAACTTTCAAAAGTGAATAGCCTCTTCAGCATGTGGTGGAAATATCAAAGAAAGCGCTGGCTCTTCAGCATTTCCCACTATTTTTTTCCACTATGGTCTCATCAGGAATCACTTGAAAGTGCACCGGAAGACTGCTCAGCCCACATTTTAATGGAGGATATATTTTTGGGTCTTTTCTCCTACAGTTTGCCATCTGCCAAACTGTAAGCCACCTTTAAACTTGGGGGAAGTATATAAAAAATGTAGATAGTGGGGGTTTGACAAGGGAATCTGTTGGAGGAATTTTATGACACACCCATTACATGTAATTGCAACAGTTGGGTTAAATCCAGACTTAAGTCATACTTAGACTGATGGCAGAGCACAATAGCTGCAGCAGACTTCACCCAAACAAACACATGCACAGTTTCTGAGTAGATGCTTTAAAAATAAATAACAGTAACTTACGATTTCTCAGGTACTATAAGCTTGATGGTTATAGACTTTGTAAATTCAGTTTCTTAAATGTTACTTATTCTGTGAGGAAAGGAAAATACATAGATCAACCCCCTTGCTAAACCCTAGCAAACATCAGTTAAGTCTGTTAACTGTAGGACGGCCTAACTGCCAGGGAGTTGAAGACAGGAATTCTAACGTCCAGCGTTCCTTCCCCTGATACAAGCGAGTGGTTTGCTCCACTGAGCCCTGCGCCCTGTCTTCTCAGAGAAGCTTAGTTTCTGCCTTTGCCTTTTAACTAGTCTGTAACAGTCTATCTTAACCCTTTACTGGGCAGTCAACTTTAAAAAAAACCTCCCTGCAGAGCTGACATCTTCTTGTCACATATTCCAACAAAGGACGGAGAACTTCTTCCAGTGCGGGGGTGGTAATCAATTTTGGAGATGTTCTTGGGGGCCTGTGGCTTATGCTGGCTCAGCTTGTCTGAGTATGGAAAGCTAAGCAGGGTCAGGCCTGGTTATGACTCGGATGGGAGACCCCTCCTCTAGTTTCCTGCATTGAGCAGGGGGTTGGACTCGATGGCCTTGTAGGCCCCTTCCAACTCTATGATCTATGAAATCTATGAAGCCATCCAATGGTGGGTGGGATAAAGGTGAAAGGGGTGTGGCCAAACACACCAAAAAATCCCAGCCTATTGTAGCTTAAAGCTCTTTCTGCTGGTAACTAAGTCTTAGGAGAGGCATTTCTGTCATTTAGAATGGGGAACAAACTGCACAAAAGGTGGGAAACCACCAAATGATCGGTGGTTGGGTTAAGGGGTAGGGTTCAGGTGAGTGGCTGTCTGGTGAACCCCAGGAGGGCTGGATTTGCCCTCTGGGCCTGAGGTTCCCCACCCCTGGATTAGAACTATTGAGATCAATAGAACTTAAGATAGTCATGACTAACATATATCCCATTGATTCCAATGGGTCTACTCTTAAGTATGACTAAATCTGGATCTCTATTGTATGTAAGGAAGTTCTGTCACCTATTCATGGTGGGGGGGACGGGACGGGACACAACCCTGTGTATGCAGAAGCTCCCCATTACATTCTCTGAGAGAAAAGGGTTTAGTAGGCTAGGTGTATATGGGACTTATATGTGACTCTTGATCCCTCACCATTATATCTAGGATTGGGATGAAGGCTAATAAGCATTTTCCTTTTTGCTGTTGTCAGTGGAGGTGTGAATGAATGATGTTCCAATAGAAAGGATGTGACAGCAGAACAAAAGTCCTCAAATATGATAACCTTATTTGACTACATGGACACACACAGGGCTTTTCTACATGAGGCTGTTAATGCTCTGTATCTACTTTCGGTTTTGTGGCAGAACTGAGATCTGAGCACTACACAAAGAGCATTTGCTTTCCTGCTTCTTATTTATTTATTTTATTATTATATTTATACCACGCCTTTTTTCCTTCAAGGAACCCAAGGCGGCTTACATAATCCTCCTCCTCCTCTCTGCTACATAACCTCTAGTTGGCACTTTGGTATAGCGGAATAGTGCAAATACAAAAGTGAAAAGAGCATTTTCTTTTGCTTTCACAAATAATACTGCATTTCCCCTGCTTATAAAAAAAAAAAAAACTTGCTGAAAGTGCTCTTTAGATAAAGAAACAAAACTGGAGGGTCATGATGTTATCTAAAGAACCTGTAAACAACCGTGAGTAGGGAATGTTGAGCGCACGATAAATGCCGCGTGTAGAAAAGCTCATAGTACACAGTGGCTTGGTTCACAAATAATGCTAACCCATGGTTAACCCGTGATTTGTTGCCCTACCCAGGGTTTATCTGGAAGATGATAAAACAAACTGGTTTGTTTTCGCAGTCCCTGAGTTGTTTGTTTCTTTCCTCCTTTGCCCACTCCCTCAGTGTATCCAAAATGCCTTTGTGGCGCTGTACTGGCATGTAGTGTGGCTGTTTTTTTAATTTTGTTTTTTTTACCACTCTTCTCTGCCACCTCTGTAACCAGGCAAAACAACCCATGGTTCTGGGTTCACACATAATGATAACACCTGGTTTAAACAACTCAGAGTCCGCAACCCAACAACAAACCATGGCTTCTCTTTTTGGGTTGTTCATGGTTAACAAACTATGGTTTGTTAGCATGGTTGCATTCACACTTCATGACAACCCAGAATTCAACAACCCATATGATGAGTTAGTGTTATGTGTGAACCAGGCCAATCTGTACGTACTGTAATGACTCAGCTAGATCTGCCATAACATGAGGTAGCTACTTTTAATTTAAGCTTGAGCTATGCAAGATGGGACCCATCAATGAATGGAAAGAAGACCAGGCCCAACACCAACACTTCTTTCTTTTGATAGCTTTCCTGGAAATTAACAGGCAACTAGGGAAGTAGTCCTATATGATGGATATGCCATTTTTACTGTTTTAGGTATATGAAAAGAAGCTGGTCAGGTGATCACCATCACAGCCAATCACAGCCAATCATTTATATATTCATTTGTAAATGTTGCCCTGCATTTAAAAACAAATAAACCCAAAGCATGTTGCAATCATGTCAAAGGCAAGCCCGATATGAACCTGCCCTACTGAAGTGATGCGAAACCTCTTACTTAAAATACTTCGGAATCTGTAATTTGTGGAACCTGTGATAAAAATCACACGCTTCTTTTCTCTCTTGCCTGCTATTTTATATTGCTTTGTCAAACCGGGGGGGGGGGGGGAGCAAAACACTGAGAAAGTTATTCTAATGGAAGTTTAAGCATGGCTCCCTCCACTTGAGGGATTAGAGGAAGTTCTAAGATGCAGTCCAAACCACTTCCTTTGATGTAGCTTTCTGGTGCATCATTTAGTGGAGGTAGCCTTAATCACATCAAAGGCACTTTTTATCAGCATCTTCCTGTTTTCCAGCTAGTTATGTCTATAGACTTTACTCAAGAGATACACTACACCACCGTTAAAACTTTCCAACAGTTCTCCACACCCACACCCACACCCACACATATAAAGAACTGCATCCTTCCAGAGCAAATGCTTCTAGGCATTCGCCTTGAATAGTGCAACTTCACTACCGTGTGAGAACTATGATCGTAAATCAAGGGTGGGCAACTTGTAGGCTAAAACAGCTGGAAGGCTACAACTCCCATCATTCCTCACCATTGGCTATGCTGGCTAGGGCTAATGAGAGTTGTGCCCTCTAAAAGTTTTGATCTACCAGATTGCCTACCTCTGTTATTTTAGCCATGTACCAGAGGTGTTGAGCCTCAGGCCCATGGGCCAAATCTAGCCTACCTGGGATCCCAATCCAGCTATCTGGGGCTCACCAGATGGCCATGCCCCCTCCCTTTTACCACCAATCATTTGGTGGTTTTGCGGCTTTTGTACATTTTCTCCCCGTTCTAAAATGCTGAAATGCCTCTCCTAAGGCATAGTTAGTGCCAGTAAGCGTGTTAAGCTAAAATATTTTTAAAATTTATTTTGTTTTAAGTTTCAACAAAACCAAACCATAATACACACACACTTGAATGTATCAAT
Organism: Shinisaurus crocodilurus; assembly: GCA_021292165.1. Lineage (NCBI taxonomy): Eukaryota > Metazoa > Chordata > Lepidosauria > Squamata > Shinisauridae > Shinisaurus > Shinisaurus crocodilurus. The sequence continues at coordinate 114,905,091 of CM037878.1, read as the reverse complement.
TATACATAAACTTCAACAAAGGCAGACCAAATATCTATCTATCTATCTATCTATCCATTTGAGAGTGGTGTCTATATGCCATCCATTCAAATGTTGAAAGTGTTGTTAGGGCCTAAATCCATTGTATTATAGGAGGTGAGCATTTATCCTTCCAATGTTTTAATATTAGTCTCTAAGCTGTCATGCGTTAACTTTCAGAAAGCAGGTAGATAATCTAAAAGAACATATGCATCACTAAATATTAGAAGTTTTCCAATACAAAGTTTATCCATATTATAACCTCCTCCCAAAAAGAGGCGACTACTGGACATTGCCAAAACATATGATTAAAGGAAGCATTAGCAGTATTACACCTGCAGCAGTTAGCTGACTTAGACAAACCCTTATTAAGGATATGTTTGGCATCCAATAAACAAAACAAACGGTTTTGTTGAATAAGACATAACCTGAGATCCATTGAAACTTCAGACATAGATGCTAAAGCGACAATCCATTGCTTTAGACTGAATGGGACATTCCAGTTTCTTATTCCATTCCGGCTTTAGACCCTGTGTATCATATTTATTCACTGATAATAAATATTTATAAACATGGTAAATATAACTTATCGGCCTCAATAAGTGTTTCTAATAGCAGAGGAGACTGAAGCTGTAAAAGCTGCAGGGCCAAACCTAGATTCTAACAAATGTTGCAATTGCATGTATTGCCATTCAGCCATAGCAAGCAAATTTTACTTGGCATGCAAATCTGAAAATTACAGAAACTCATCACCCTCTCCCACTAATTGATCCAAAGTATAAAATCAACTTATCCATCCAAGTCTGCCACAAAAACATTTTCTTACCAATTTTTAATTCTGGATTTTGCCATAAGGTAGTTTTAACATGCAAAAATGGATCAAAATGTAACCGATGCGATATTATCCTCCACACATCTCTAGCAACCATAACTGTGGGAGGAACCCTATCCATTTTAATATGCCAAGAAGAGCCTAATGCCATCCATTTGGAAAGAGGAGCCAGACAAGAAGATTCCAGAACTGACCAAGGTGGAAAATCTAATCTAAGTGGGAAAGACAAAAATTTAGTACAAATTAGCAAATAGGCTCAATGATATAACGCAAGATCTGGAAAGCCAAACCCACTTTCTTTGATGGAAAGTTGCATCCTTTTCAAAGATATTCGTGGTGGAGAGGAACCCCCGAAAAAATTATGAAATTTTTGAAAATATTTACTAGGTATAGATAGGGGAATCCCACATACAACGTAGACAATCCGAGGTATAATATTCATCTTAAGTATATTAACCTTACCCCACAAACTCAACTTAAGCAATGCCCATCTGTCTATATCCCCTGAGATATCATTAGTCAATTTGTTCAAGTTTAACTTAATTATTAGAGATATGTCTCGGGGGATAAGTATTACCAAATAAGTAATGAAATCCAGGTACCATCGAAATTAACAATTAGGTAATACACAACTATGTGATATAGTGTCTCCAATTGGCATCAATTCAGACTTTGACCAGTTAACTGAATAGTCAGAAAATTCACCAAGAGTATTGATCAACTTCATCAAAGCTGGAATAGATGCTGGGAGAGCCTGTGTGGCATAGTGGTGAGAGTGTTGGACTGGGACTCGGGAGATCTGGGTTCTAGTCCCCGCTCGGCCATGAAACTCACTGGGTGACTTTGGGCCAGTCACTGACTCTCAGCCTAACCTACCTCACAGGGTTGTTGTGAGGATAAAATGGAGAGGAGGATGAGGATTATGTAAGCTGCCTTGGGTTCCTTGCAGGAAAAAAGGTGGGGTATAAATAATAAATAAATAAATAGTAACGGCGCAATCCTATGTCCCTCCGACCTTGTCTGGAGGGATATAGGATTTTGCATAGAAGGTGCTGCGATCTCAGAAATCCTTTCCAAGGTCACAGCCCCTCGGAGCAGCCCCTCCACCACATACCCGGTGCAGTTCTTTCCACACCAGAAGGAAACCACAGGGAACCGAGCATAGAAGACTGGGGGGGGGGAGAATCCAGGTGGCGCCTCAGCCTTTCTTCCTCAAGATGAGGGGAGAAACATTTAGATGGCTGAAATCAGCCATCTAGATGTTTTTGAGGGTAGAAAGAGCACGGAGGATAGGATATCCTCCGCACTCCTCCTCCAAGTTCGGGCGGTTACACAGGCAGCCTCATAGGATCACGCTGTAAGAGATCATCCATATAAAGAATAATTTTAAATTCTAAACAGTTGGGCGCAAAGCCATGAATACTACTATTGTGTGTAATAGCACCCGCCAGGGGTTCCAAACACAAATCAAATATCAGTGGAGAAAGTGGACATCCTTGTCTGGTACCTCTCCTGACTAAAAAGAAAGCCAAAACAACAACAACAACAAAAAGACCATTAGTCAAAACTCTAGCTCCAGGGGTTGAATATAAAATTTTAACCCATTTCAAAAATTAATCAGGGAAGCTGAAATTTCTCCATGTAGCAAAAATGAATTTCCAATTAATTTTGTCAAAGGCCTTTTCAGCATCCAAAGAAACAATTGCAGCCTGGTCTGTTCTATCCGAGTTTAAAGCTATTATTAGATCAGCAACTAATCTAAGATTATCAGCTCCCTGTCTATGTTTGATAAATCCAACCTGGTCTGGTCGAAACCAATGTTGTTGCAATCTATCAGTCAAAATTGCAGTTAATATTTTAATATCTATATTAATTAATGAAATAGGTCAATAGTTAGCACAATAAGTGCGACCCCTTGCCAGGTTTCAGAATCACCGTAATATAAGCATTGTTTAATGATGAAGAAAGGAAGCCTGATTAAAAAATATAATTATAGAGGTGATAAAGTTCTGGAACTAAGAGACTAGAAAATGTTTTATACCACTCAATTGGAAACCCATCCGTACCTGTGATTTCCCATTATTCATATTAGTAATTGCTTTCATGATTTCCTCCATACACAAAGGAGCCATAAGAAACTGCCGTTGTGAGGAATCTATGCATGGAAGATTAACATGAGAAAAAAAGCATCCATATCCTGCTCCGATGTTTTGCTACCCATAATATACAAATTGGAATAAAAAATTAAAAATTGGAAATGTATATCTGTGGGAGAGGTATATAGCCTAGCATTCTCATCTTTAATAGCTGAAATAAGATTATGATGTTTCTGATGTTTAAGATAATGTGCCAAACTTACTGGAATGTTCACCATTTCCCCATAATGTCTGTCGTAAACAGGTTAAAGCAAATTCCACCTGATGTAAAAGGATGTTATTCAACTCATATTTAACTTTCTGCAGTTTCTGATAAATTTGTGCAGTTGGGGAAATTGCGTACTGGGTTATAAGAGATTTCAATTTCTTATTATTTGTTGCATTATTTTTTTTTAAAAAAAATTCTTATAAGAAGCAGAGGCAATAATTCGGCCCCATCTAAAAGCTTGACTGACCTCCCACTCAATGGTGCAAGAATCAACAGTGCCTTCACTGACCTGGTTCACATGACATGACAACCCACCATAGGCAGTGAGCCATGGTTTGTTGTCTTGTCGTCCGAAGCCAGCCTGGTTTACCCACAGTGGGTTGGTTTGTTTTTTTTCAAACAAGCCACCCTCAGAACCCACGGACTGTTCTAGGGGTTGTTTTACCCATGGTGGGTTGTTGCATCATCTGAACTTGGATGACTGATCCCACCATGGGTAAAGCCCCTTGCTGCTCTGCCCGAGCTTCCCCTGGCAACAGTCACCGGCTCACTCCCCCCCCCCCCCCGATCAGGAATTGTTTTGGCTTCCTCCCCCTTTCTCCGTTTTTTTCAGAGATTGCATTTTGTGATCTCCGTTTTGACAACCCCTCCGAAGTGCCCAAGTGGCACATTGAAGGGGCTGTCAGCGGTTCGGCACCCCTTAATATATATATATATATATATATATATGCGCCCCAAATGCACGCAAACAGTTTTGTTAATTTATTTTTTTTAGCTGGAATTGCACAATTCCAGAGGTGCAGTTGTGTGCATTTCCACAGGTCTCTATACCTATACTTTCAAATACTTAGGTTGCAACTGTCAGATCTGGTACTCTCTAGCTGCAGTCCAATAACATCTGAAGGGCCACAAGTTGCCCACCCTTGCTCTAAACTGTGGTTTGAAGGATTGGAACATGATGTTTGAAGCAGGCCAACATTTCAGTAGCATTTCCTCCACTTTAATAAAATCCAGATCATTGCAGTTTCCAGAAATAAGTCTATCTATGCTTTCAAATGCTTAGGTTGCAACCGTCAGATCTGGTGCTCTCTAGGAGCAACCAAGTGAGTCTGCTCCCCAGTAAGTAATTTGATGCTTGGGGCTTTAAAACAGAGCTCCTTATTCCTCTCAGTGTGATCATTAAGAATTTCTATAGCACTCAGTGTGCGTACAATGTATTTTACAATTCCCAACTCACTTTTTCTGACATTATTGATATTCAGATAACTATTTAACTACATTGGTAATTATCACAATATAGTCTATGGGATTTGCAGTGTACAACGCGTTACAAATTTCATCTCTCTTGCTCAAATTAACATGGGTGTCTTGCTTTCAGAACCTGATCACACTAGCAAGATGGTTGAGAATTTCTTTTAACAATTTAACAGCGGACAAAGCATTTTATAATTCCTACCTACCGAGCTGCACAATGACCCTGTAGGTTTGTTCAAGGCCACTTAGTGAACTTCCCTCAATATAGGGCTACAAATCTGGTGTCCCTCCAAACCTTCATTTGTCCAGCAAGGCCTCACCCCTCCAGTTTCTTTTTATCAGTGCCAAGTTCAACCCTGGAACATAAGAAGTAAGATGAAAGGGCCCCTGAGCAGGTGCAGAGTGCATTCCGAAATAAATTCTTCTAGCATTTCCACCCTGCCTTTCTTTTCTTTCTGTTTTTGCCATGAAATTTTATTTTGAAATGAAGTTTTTAAAAAAAATAAAGGCAACAAAAAGAGAGAACTAGTGTGGTGTAGTGGTTAGAGTCCTGCACTGGGACTCAGGAGATCTGGGTTCTAGTCTCCACTGGACCATGAAGCTCATTGGGTGACTTTGGGCCAATCACTGACTCTCAGCCCAACCTACCTCACAGGGTTATTATGAGACTAAATTAGAGGTGGAGGCCCTATGTAAGCCACTTTGGGTTCGTTGCATGAGGAAAAAAGGTGGGATATAACTGTAATACACACACACACAGAACATATATAAAAATAATCAAGACAGTTAATTACTCTCATTAGAGAGTTAACTGAGTCCGGGGTGCCCTCTCCCAAAGCCCACACATTAGAAGGATGAGCTTCTAGATCAAAAGACACCCTTTGCAGGATACTGCCAAGTGAAATGAAGCACGGCTTTCCCGCATCGAAAATCAGCACTGCTCACTATGCATCCCTGCCCTGCCGCCGCCTCCTCTTTCCATGCGTTTGCTTTCCCCTCCCTTCCTCCACTGGGATACTTCGGGTTCCCCCTCCGCCTGAAGCGGATTTCGGTGCCGCCACCGCCGCTCTCTTGCTGAAACCAGCAGCCGCTTCGCCCCACCAGGCCGCCCGTCTCCCGGCCGCCTTCGCTGCGGGTGTGAATGAGTGGGCGAGAGGGGCGTGAGCGAGGGAGCGCGTGTGACTGCGCCGGGTTTTCACCGTGATTTACGGCTCTGCTGAAAACCGCTTTTCCCCGCAGCAGCAGCGGCACCACTACGACTACCAGTACCGCTGGCAGCCGCCGCCACCACAGCAACAAGTCAGGTAAGAGCCGCGCTCTGCGCCACAGCCTGGAACGAGGGGCGAGCCGGGGCCGCTCGCTCGGTGGAAATCAGGGCAGGCAGCGCAGGGGACGAAGAGGGAGCCGGAGGTAGGCGGCTTAATTTGCAGGGCCGGAGAGGCAGACAGGCAGCGCCGGCCAGGCGCACTGTATCAGCAAGGTGCACAGCTCAGAGCCCTGCAGAAATCAGCGGTCAGGGCTTGAAGCAAACCCACTGCGCTGGAGACATGTTGGTTCCCCAGCATCTGCAAGGTGGCCAGCGTTTCCCCGTCCTCCACAGATAATGTCGTGCCCCCCCCTCCCCGGCCAATATCTTGCTGTTCTCTACCCCGCCAGCCCCCCCCCCCCGGGCATCCCTTTTGATCTTGAATGGGCAAAAAGCCGCACACGCATCTTTTCCTCCCATCTGCAGACCGCCGGTGCTGCTCCCTTTCACCTTGCTGCTTCATTCCGCACTCTCTCTGAATAGCGAGTTGATTTGGCATAGAAGAGGCCGATTTCTCTGTCTACTGCCCAACTTAATAGAAACACCGCCCCCCCTCTCTTGTTGACCCGGATATGTCAGTAACATAACGCTATATAAAAGGACATCTCTCTCTGGTAGGAAATCGACTTTCGAGAACAGTTCGTATATAACCCATCCGCAACCTGGCGCCCTCCAGAGATGTGTTGGCCTACAACTCTCATTATCACCAGTGGCTGCGGATAATGGGAGTTGTAGCCCAGCACAGGTCTGGGGGGCAGGTTGAGGGAGGCTGATAGGGTTAGGCTTAATTTCTGTCCGTGCAGCACTTTCAAAAATTCTCTTGCATTCTTTTAGATCCCTTGTATTTTAGGTGCTCAACAAATATTATTATTAGTTACTGTATTCTCTTTAATGAACAGGTTTTGGAGGTTCACTGAGGCGGAGGCAGCCTCGAAGTGACTTGCTGTGTTGAAATTTGAATGAGACTTATTTAATTTCCAGAATTCATTTGATGCTGAGCTTGATTTGCATGTTCCCCATATTTGTGGGATGCTTGGTTTTTATTTGCAAACAAGTAAAGGGCACAATCCAAAGTTAAGCACTTTAAGGTCTAATTGATTTCAATGGGAAAGATTAAGCACATCTTCTCCCACTGCTTAACTTTGGCTGAGTCATGCTCAAATCCCCAAAACATGTTAGCAGCAGGAAGGTGATAAATGCACATGGCCTCATGATTGAGCTGCCTAGCATGGCATTCCTATAATGTTATTGAACCAATTTTTAACCCACCATTCCAACCAAGGCTCAGGGTAGCTAACAGTGGAACAACTTTCAGATCTTAAAATAAAAAACAAGCCACAAAACCACACTGAAATGTGACAGCTGATGCAGGATCTTAAGCATTTCTTTTGTTAGCATTTATTGTGCCTATATCCTGCTATTCCTTTGGGAAGCTCAAAGCAGCTTATATGGGGCTCTTGGGCACTGACTTGGCTGAAACCTGCTTAGCTTTAACAACAAAATAACATTTATCCTTGGACCATATTTTGCTAGGCCCACATTTTCTTTCTTTCTTTTTAATTCTAATGTATCTAGCCCTCCTTACTGTGGGGGAAAGACAATAAGGATGCAATCCTATGCATGATTAGACAGAAAGTCTTACAACTCCTAGCATTCCCCAGCTGGGGCATGCTGGCAGTTGTAGTAGGACTTTTTTTGTTGTTGTCTAAACATGCATAGGATTGCGCCCTATGTTGCTGAAACGGAGAAGGATCTCTGTGAGTGTCAAGAGACATGACTTCTGCTACTACTGCCTAACATCTGTTTAGCTCCTCAGTGCATTTGGCCCTGTAAAGAACAACTGCGCACATCTGTCTCATTTCATTTTTCTGCCCAGTCTGTTCTCTATTTGAAGTGCTTTGACCATTTTAAAAAGTGCTCTATAAATGTTTATTATTTCTGAGCATTATTATTACTGCTGCTGAGTCAGACCATTACAGCCCAATCCTATGCATGTTTCCTCAGAAGTAAGTCCCCCACTCCCCGATTTCAGTGACAGCTACAATGTAAAGCAGGGGTAGGCAACTTGTGGCATTCCAGATGTTTTGGCCTACAAATCCCATCAGCCGTAGTCCACATAGCCAGTGGTGAGGGATGATGGGAGTTGTAGGCCAAAACGTCTGGAGGGCCACAAGTAGCCCAGCCTAGTTTTCATGCAAAAGTCCAAACCCTTTGGCTAAGAGCAGCCTTTCCCAACCTGGTACCCTCCAGATATGATGGACTACAGCTCCCATCATCTCACCAAGGTTGGGGGTTATGGGCACTGCAGTCCAGCACATCCAGAGAGCAGCAGGTTGGGGAAGATATGGCTGACAGCATATCTTTTTAAACAGACCTAACAAGCCTGTTATTTCCCTTCTAGGAATTTTGGAAAGTAATGCAACAGAACACTTTTGAAGAAAGCAGATACCCCTGGCAGGAGTCATTTGAAAATGTCAGTGTCTGCCTGCCATTTCGTTGCCCACGATGTGGGGACCACACCAGATTTAGGACGCTGTCTTCCCTGAGAGCCCATCTGGAATACAACCATAGTTACGAAGACAGGAGCCTCCTGACAAAATGCAACCTGTTTTCATCCCTCAAAGATACGGACCTCATCTCTTCTTCAGAGCCCCTGATGCAAGGGATGCTTGGGGACAGCACGAGCGTCATGAAACCAAAGTTGTCCTATCTAAACTTCTGTGATGGGGCACGAGAGAATACGAAGAACAGGAAGCCGTTGGAGGTGGAAGCTGAAAGGCCTGCGTCTTACGGGTCCAATTACACGTCGGGAGGGTCCACTGACGAACCAATTTCTAAACCAGGGTTGGCGGCCACAACCACAGACTCCAAAGCCTCGTTCGAGGCCCACGTCAGAGAGAAGTTTAACAGGATGGTAGAAGCTGTAGACAAAACTATTGAAAAGAGGATCGACAAGCTTACCAAAGAGTTGGCCCAAAAGACGGCTGAGCTCTTAGAGGTCCGGGCCGCATTTGTGCAGCTTTCGCAGAAGAAGCAGGAAGTTCAGCGGCGAGAGAGGGCCCTCAACCGGCAAGTGGACGTCGCTGTGGAGATGATTGCGGTGCTGAAGCAACGGCTTACGGAGTCTGAGGAAGAGCTCCACAGGAAGGAAGAGTAAGTGGAAGGATGTCCGATGTTGTAGCAGGAGGGTGTTTTTCTCTGTACGGAGCAAGAGTTTCCAGCATGACTACACAGGAGCAAGAAGGCCTGTGGGCCTAGGTCTGGTACAGAGCCAGCTTCCCCAACATGGCGCCCTCCAGATGTGTCAGACTACAATTCCCATCACCCTCAGCTACGCTGGCTGGGGCATGCTGGGAGTTGTAGGCCAAAAACATCTGGGGACCCGAGGTTGGAGAACACTGCTTTAGAGAATTCACTCATATTTTGGGACTGGACTTGTAATGTGCTTTTCCAAAAAAGGTTGACCACCTCTGCTCTAGGGATACATCTCTTCATATTAATACAAGGGACACTAGAAAGACGCCTGATGTCGGCACTTTTCATGTTATCATACAGGTTCTGAAATTTGAAATGGGACTTTGGCTTCCTGAAACATCTTAGTTTTGGTTCACAGAAAGTCACGTTTCTATCTCTCTCGAGTACAGATAAAAGTTTGAAAAAATAATGTGCTGGCCAGTATCTGTTGAAGGCTCCCCAAAACTTTCGTTTCCTCCCTAGTGCCTTCTACTTTTTCTTCTGCCATTACTGCCCTTCCCCCGTCTCCCTCTCCTGTAGTCCATCCCTTCCATTTGCCCTTCCTTTTGGAAGCATGCTGCAATAGAAGTAAAATTATACTGCCTGAACAAATGCATGCACTTTTAGATTTTACTAATTGTAGGTTAAGTGTAGGTTGTTTAATGTATGATTAACCTATAGTGTCCAAGTTCGGATGTCACACAGCAACCCCCGATTGGCCCGATCGGAGGTTGACTATTCAAAATTATCACAGAACGTGCCTGGCATGTGCTACGTCAAATTGTAGGTTAATTAACCCACAATTTGCTGTCATTACATGTGAAATGGGTCAGTCTGTAGGTTAATGATCTTGAGAAAGAGTGATTGAGAGAGAGAGAGAGAGAGAGAATGAGAGAATTTGGGGGCGATGATTTTAAGTTAAGATCATCCCTGTCCCACACTCTTTCTTTCTTACTCTGTCTTGTAACCCATACTCTCACAACCCATGCTCTCATCCATTTTCACACACGTGCGCACACCCACCCACCAGTGCCACAAAATGGACACCTTTTGAAAGTGCCTAGTTCTCCCTCCAAAGTGCAGAGGGGGGCTGTCCCCTCCCCATCTAGGCAGGGATACCTTTTGAAAGCCAGTTCAGTGCTTTCAAAGTGCTCTTCTCTTCCCTGCTCTCCAGGACGCTCTGTGCAGCCTCTGCCTTTCCTTGGAAACAGCTTAGGATTGAAGGAGAGGAGCTGCCGGTGATGCTGTGGGCCACATGTGGGCTGCGGGTTCCTCACCTCTGTTTTATACCGATGTCTTATCATCAGTCAGTTTCCCCACTTATGGTTTCCAAGGCCCTTCCCCAATTCAGCAGCAAGTCAGAGCTGCAAACGCCACCATACAGGATCATGTCTTGGAAAGCATCACAATTTGGTTTCCTGCCGGCGTTCATAGCAGATTCCGAAATCTTGTCGGCAGTTCCAACTCATCTAAAAATACTTTCATGTGGTATTCATTAAAAATGTAGTAATTGCTGATACATTATTTATATGTGAACTACTTTAAGGCTTCAATCCTCCGCCTGCCCCACTCCCTGGTATTCCCATTGACATCAGTGGAAGAAATCGGGAGCAAACCAATCAAGGATTGTGGTTTTGGTGTCATTTAGTATTCTCAGACACCCTTCAGGTAGTTTACAACACCTTGACATGATTCAGTTAAATGTATGGTGCTGGTGTTACTAATAGGCTAGCGCAATAGCTCAGAGGTTTGAAGCACAAGCCTATGCATGTTTAGACAGAAAAAAAGGCCTACAATTCCCGTTGTAGGCCTTTATTTTCTGTCTAAATGTGCATAGGATCGTACCCTTAGAGCAGCAATCCTAAACATCATTAACCAGGAAGTAAGTCCCATTGAATTTAGTGGGACTTTTTTCCAAGTAGACAGGGTGAGTGAGGATCAGGCTATAAGCGTTCCAGCACTGGGAGGAGGGCATAACTGGTCCCCCTATACCAGCACTGGAGCCTGATCTCACACTGGCACACCAGCGATTTCCCCCTGCTACAGTAAATAAGTGCCAGACAAGGTACTTGCACACAACATGAAGCAGGAAGATGGGGTAGGAAGGAGTAGTGATGTCCTTGTATGCCCACTTTTTTTTTTACTAGTCCTCCTGCCCACAAATATCTATATTAGCTAACGCACATTGATGGCCTGAAAGCAAAAACAGCTTCCAATGATCAAAATTTCCACCCTTGGTTGTCTGGAGTCAAATTTTACTTACCCTAGGCGATCAGCCAAAGGTCTATTTACAAGCCACCATAATATGGAACAAATTTCCCATTCACCCTGGCGTGACATCCATGGACAACTACTGACTGGTTGAATCCTCGCCTAAACTATGCAGCAGCATGATCTCTTCCATACCTTTGGCCAAACTGATTTTCATGTTACGCTGGAGTCCCCATCCTGTTTCCAAACTGCCCCCATGGAAGATGCGGGTGATGAGATTAGTTTGGAACTGAGTAAGAGAACTGCTATGTTTTAAATATTGGCTTCCACAGGGGCCAAGAGAACAAGAAGTCAAAGTGGTTCTCCTCTCAGGGAATGCTGCAAACACCTAAACTTGAACATACTGTGTACCATGAATATGATTTATTCCCTTTGGCATTTGGTTGCCTGCCTTGTGCTTGTCAAGCCCTGCCCTGGAGTTTAGAGACTACCAGGCTTTGCAAAGAAATCCATGGAGAATCTGAGTTTTCCTGGTAAGGGCTTGTTGTGCAGCTGTGATGTCCCAGCTTGCATTGTATGCTCAATCTAGAGCCAGGTTCTTGTTCTATCACAGGCTTTGAAAGAAATTTTTTTTAAAAAAGGCAATGAAACCAATGACCTAAAAATGCTTTTTAATGGTATAGACAAGATAGGAATTAAGTGGGGAGTGGGGGAAGGCAACAAATGGGATTTAGGGCCAGCGAAGCAATGTATAGTGGGGCAGCAACGTAAGAATGTAAAAAGAGCCATGCTGAATCAGACCAAAGGCCTGTCTAATGCAGCATTCTGTTCCCACAGTGGTGAGCCTGTTGGAAGGGCCTCTGCATGGCAAAATAGCCATAATGATGATCATAATATTACATTTATATGCTGCTTTTCCACCACCATCAAAGTGGCTTATACAGTAATACCTTGGATTGAGAGCATAATTGTAATCCAAAACACTCTTATATCAAAGCGAGTCTCTGGCGGGCGTGAGCGGGGCCGATTTCGGCCCGCTACGCCCGCTCGAGACAAGCGGTTACAGTTGTCTTGCAAGACCTTGCTCGTTTATCAAGTCAAAATTTTTAATTTTTTTTTTTTGCTTGTCTTGCAAAACGCTCTCAGACCAAGTTACTTGCAATCCAAGGTATTACTGTAGTCAATAAATTACATGTCTATGCTCTGGAGAGCCTACTGTTCCAAAGTAGGACAAGAGAGGGGGAGGGGAGTGCAAGGGTTATGCATGAGGGCTAGTGTAGATGTGCAGGCATGGCTTGGCGGTTGTTCATAGTCGTAGTATTTATTTATTTATTTATTTATTGGATTTCTTAGTCGCCTTCCTCTTTAAAAAAAAGTCTCAAGGCGAGTTACGACAAGATTAAATCGTAAAAATTTTAGAACAGATAAAACCCATTTCCACTAAAATAACACATCCCCGTGGTTGTCTCTGAGCCGTCAGTACATTAGCTAGGTTGGATTTGCCCAGCAAAGCTACCGAGAAGTCAATACTGCACCAAGCAAATTAGTACCATGGGGTGGGGTATGTCTGCTTCTGCAAAGATTAATATTCACAGAACCATCCACCCTGTCGTCGTCCCTCCAGCCCTGTTGCTTTTTTTGTTTTAAAGCAAACCATCCCGTTGTTCAAAGGCATCTCATCTCTGGGAATGAGTCCAAATTCTTGGCCATGTGTTCATCAAGACTCAATTGGGGGTTTTTTGGTTAAGCATTCTGGTGAGATTGATGATTCACATCAAAGAGATTGTGTGGCTGAACCTTCTGCTAATTCTCTTAAGTGGGGAATCAAAATGGTGCTCCCTCCACTCCTATCCAAAGGAAGAGTTGATGTGAAATGCCATCAGGTTTGCCATTTAGGGGCACCTGTGGCTTATGCTTCCACAGTGCCACTGAAAGTTCTCCATCCTTTGATTTGCGTTCACCTTTGGGAACATGCACATGCTTGACAATGCAAAGGAAGTACCGCGTGAACAGGAAGTACACAGATCTACTAGTACATGTTGCAGCACTTCCTGCAATTGTGGCAGCCATGAGCAAGTCTTGGAGCCACTGCCAATGTGGGAATTTTGACAGTTGTAGGCAGCTGTGTATGCATACACTTTTCAGCTCACACAGTATTTCCAAGTAGTTGTGAGCATGTGTGTCTATCCCTGCTTGTGGGTTTCCCACAGGCAGCTGGTTGGCCACTTTGTGAACAGAATACTGGACTAGATGAACCCTTTGTCTGATCCAGCATGGCTCTTCTTATGTTCTTGCAGGTGCCTGATGTTTCAAGGGTGAAGGAAAATAAGCACTAGCCCTTAAGAGCTTCTTGCCCTTCCTAAGTGATAGGGGCCATTGTTTTCCCCACAGTAAAGTCTGAATTCTTTTTTCTATGAAGTTGGTTGCACAACATTAAAGCATTCAGTGCAAACTATACATATTCATTCCAGTATATCTGTGCTGGGCAATGTAAGACAGGTCCTGTGTCCTTTCTAATGCTTAGCTCTTCTAGAAGTAACAAAGATTTCCCTCAGTCAGTTATTCACGCTTATTTTTGCCCTGGGAATTTTTCAAGGGCACATTTTTTTCTTACAACCAAATAAAACCCTTTGCAGTTAGTGGAGTTACAGCAGTGTAAACTGTGCCATATATCAGAAAGTTGGGTTTTAAACTTCCTCTTAAATTTACTGCTTGGTTATTAAACCTTCAACCCTATACCCACTTACCTGGGAGTGAGCGCACTGTAAGCCACATACTTATACATATTAATCAGTTATGAAAAGAGTCCCAATGCAACTAGTTATTCATGGCTTTCTTATCAAAATTTACTCCACCTTTCTAAAAGATATTCAAAGTGGGTTAAAACAATACACCGTAAATAAAAACAACAAGAAATTACAAAAATAGGAAGAGAGAGATTAAAAAGATCAAGGACTAAAAAGACAGTAGCAGCATCAAAATACCCTAAGGCTGTTCCTTTGCAAAAGGTCACTGAAACAAATCTGTCTTTCCTGCCCATCTAAAAATGAAGCCAGGCAAACTTCTCCTCGAGAGGCGGCTCCAAATTTGGGTGCCGCCACATAAAAGGCCCTGTCTCAGGTACACCCCCCCCCCCATGATCCAATGGGCTGGGAGTGCTTAGCCCGGCCGCAGCCTTCCCCAACCTGGTGCCCTCCAGATGTTTTAGATTACAACTGCCAGCATTCCTGACCATTGGCCATGCTGGTTGGGGATAAAGGTAGTTGAAGTCCAAAACATCTGGAGGGCACCAGGACCAGGTTGGGGAAGACTGGGCTATAGCATCAGACAAGGACTGGGAAGACCCAGGTTCAAATCCTCACTCAGCTGTGAAGTTAATTGGGTAAGCTTGGGCCGGTCACTATCTCTCAGCCTAACCTGTCTCTCCGGGTTGTTGTGAGGATAAAATGGGGATGGGCAGAACCATTCCTGTCGACTTGAGCTCTTTGGAGAAAAGTTGGGTTTAAGTGTAATAAATGAATACACACACACAAAAAACATTGTAAGCTCCTCAGAGGTCCAGGAGAACTGATGCTCCCTCTGTCCTCCTGGCGCAAGAGGGTGACCAAAGCAATTTCAGTCCCAAAACCAGATTGGAGAAGTCCCACTGAAGGCAATGGGACAAGTTAGTTGCAATTAACAAGCCACACTGAAAGTAATGGGCGTAAGTGCAATCTTAGGCATGTGTGCTTAGAACGAAGTCCTACTGTGTTTGATGGGGCTTTACCCCCTAGTAAGTGCATTTAGGATTCCAGCTTTAGTCATGACTCACTTTAGCTGAACTGGGGTCAAACACTTCCTACAACCTGGAGTGCCACACCCTGAGAGGCACCCGTGTATACAGTTCGGGAGGTTCCCTTCCCAGTTCAAGGCTAACTGGCTGATAGCAAGCTATTTCCATCTTTGTTTTTCTTTGCATAGCTTAGGGATAGAATGTACTATTATTTATTTATTTAATATATTTCTACACCGCCCATCAGCCAAAAGGCTCCCTGGATGGTTTACAAGAAAAAACAAACAGAATAAAAACAATAATCTTAAAACCAAATGTATCATTAAAATAGAAATACAAACACAATCTATATATATAAAAGAAGAAGTCCTGACTGACTGACTGACTCATCAACTCCCAGCTCAAACCGTTTAATCTAGGAACGTGAAATTTTGAAGGAACATAGTTTTAATGACGTAGACACCCACTAAGGAAGGATTTTTGGAAATTCCGTCCCTAAGGGGGTGAAAAAAGGGGGCAAAATTGCCCCACTCTCATATTTCCTATGGGCAAAACAACAGGGGAGCAGTTATGCAAATCGGCCTCACCTCATAATTGCTGCAGGAGCCAATAGGAGCAGTTATGCAAATAGTCCATACAACACTTAGAATGTTCGTATGAATTCCTGCAGGGGCCAATAGGGGTGGGTATGCAAATCTTCCCTAGGCCATTTAGAATGTTCTCTGAGGGGGTGAAAAGGGAGGAAACTTTTTAAATGACTGAATGAGTGTTGTGTGTGGGGTGTTGTTGCATAGGCTCCATCACGTTTTGACGGATCTACCCCAAACTTGGCACAGTCACTCTTCATCACCTGTAGACTCGCAGGATTCACCTGATTTTTCTTTAAGATCAGATATTTCTGTCAGATATTGGACTCCCAGTAACAATTCCTTTAAAAATGCCCTGTTTCCTGCTGTCCACTAAAAAGAATGAGGAAAGGCCAGCGGTTCTTTACAATGACAATTCCAACAGAGCTGCATTTTTTATTTTTATTTTTGGTCATTGCAGAGAAGTAGTTACATTTAATCACTTCCTGGAGGAAGCTGCTGAGAAGGAGGTTCGTGGCAAAGCCAGGCTCCAGCACTTCATTGAGAATCTGCTGCAGCGGGTGGATCTGGCAGAAAAGCAGTTAGAATATTATCAGAATCAGCAGATCCTGGAGGACTACAGGGATGTCCATGGACACGTGGTAAGCAGAAAATAGTGGTCTCTTTTGTTATGTTGTACTACCAGGAAAATGCAAGCGGGATTTTAACGTAAATAGATGCAATCTGAATGAATGGACACTGTTTAGTGTTTTGCGATAAGTACTTTAAAAATACCTCTGACCTTTTTTGGGCTTACGGTTTATGTACACTCTAAGCTCACGTTCTACATGAGCAGCAGTTGCTGTGCTAGTTAATAACAAGGGTACTTGAAATCCTAGATACTATTACATTTTTTAAACCTTTTACTTCCCCCAGGGAGCCTGAGGGGGAGAGTACATGGATTTCTCTCCCTTGCAATTTTATCCTCACAACAACCTTGTGAGGTAGATTAGGTTGAGAGACAGTGACTTGTCCAAAGCACCCTGTGAGCAGGCTGGATTGTGAGGTTCTGTACCCCTGCCA
Source organism: Shinisaurus crocodilurus (assembly GCA_021292165.1). Taxonomy (NCBI): domain Eukaryota; kingdom Metazoa; phylum Chordata; class Lepidosauria; order Squamata; family Shinisauridae; genus Shinisaurus; species Shinisaurus crocodilurus. The sequence goes on along the minus strand of CM037878.1, from coordinate 114,888,451 downwards.
TAAGAACGTAAGAAGATCTTTGCTGGATCAGACCAAAGGCCCATCTAGTCCTACAACCTGTTTCCCACAGTGGCCAACCAGCTGCCCGAATGGGAAGCCTACAAGCAGGACATGAGCACAGTAGTACCCTCCCACTTGCGTTCTCCAGCAAGTGGTGTACATAGGCATACTGCCTCTGATACTGGAGGTAATATATAGCCATCTGATGACTAGTAGCCATTGATAGCCTTATCCTCCATGAATTTGTCCAATCCCCTTTTCAAATCATTCAAAGGGCATTTGCCAGTTGGGCAATATACAAATATAAATAATAATGATAATGCGGTTCCTGATGAAAAGGTTTTACAGGTTTCGGTAAAACTTCCAGCACAGGCAAAATCTATTTAATCAGAGATGTCAGTGGGATAGAAAATGAACGTGTGTACCTGCAGGCAACGATAACTCTTAGTGTACCTCCTTCATGTCTCTGAAAAAACTTCTTCTCAGTTCACAGCTTGAATTTCATCTGAAGCATCAGATGCCCCTTTTGAAAGAAAGGTAGCAATAAACAAGAGTAAACAAAGAAATGTGATAATTGTGCACGCGGGGTATAGTCACGCTGCTCCAAATGAGCCATGACTACTAATTAGTTCAAGAGATGCAAACTAGCAAATGAAAAGCTTGTCACCAGTAAATGCCCTCAATGTGATTTGAAATAAGAAAGGCAATATCTTTTATTGGACCAGCTGAACAACACTTCTAAAAGGCATGCCAGAGAATTAAAATTCATGAACTTGTGGCAGACAAAGGACTGTGTTAAATGGAGACCGACCTTGGGTTATATCTCTTTGTTCCTGCTGGTGAGCAAGTTTTCTATTGTAACATTTAAATTTTGAGTGTAGACAGAACTCTGTGTGCGTGTGTGTGTGCGTGTGTGATAATCCATCAGAAGCTCAGAAATTGCCATTAATACTGTATTCATGTTCATGAGCATCTCAGCTTTCATATAAAATAAAAGTTTCTTGTCCTTATGGCTATGATTATAGGTTTGAAAATATGCGGGCAATATCTGCTGAAATCTCCAGTAGTTAGGAGGTTCAGACTTTCATGCCCTATATAGCTCCTTGACTCTGCTCATAAATAATAGAACCAGAATAAATTATGCAAAATGGTAAACATTGCAGAATAAATCGTGTAAAATAAAATAAATTATGCTGATTAGCCCAATCTACATAGTTTAGGATGCAATCCTATGCATACCTTCTTGGGAGCCATTGAATATCTGAGTTAACATGCATAGGATTGGACTTTTATACAGACTGCAGAATTCAGCTCATCTTGGTGCAACATTTGAATTATTATTTTTTTTAGCACCAGATTACACGCAGTCTGGATTATAGGCCTCTATTGGAAGTGACAAGTGACACACATCAAACACATTTGTTGAGAAGTTGTCTCCATTGAAATTAATGGGAACTTAGGCAATTTCCTGATAGGAATTCTGCCTCTAAAAAAAATCAGAAGCATTCATCAGACTGGTTCCATGCTAAGCCAGTCTGGATCTGGTTTTATGATACGTAAAAACACTCTTAAATTCAAAGATGCAAAACCAGATCAGGTCAGAGTACTCCCAGGAAAAGGATTTTGGAAATCTGGGTTGCTTTTGTTGTTTGGGTTTTTTGCTTTGTTTCTGCATCTAGATAACTATTTAAACAGAAAATAATTTTTCAGAAAGTGCATTTGGGCTGCAATCTTCTACCCACTTATTTGGGAATAATTCCAAAATTCAAATAAAAGGGATTTGAGTAGACATGTATGGGATGCAGAATTAGAAAATAAATGGATAAAACATGATCTATTCGGTATTTGCTCATGTCAGTCTGAATAATGTGTTTTGTTTTGTTTTAGTTTACAGATATGTCATCCAGTAAGAAACCCCGATGCCTGTATGTATGTCATTTCATATCCTTAATATGAAGTAATATTTTTGACAATGTGTTGCTAAAACTATGCATCCTTTATGTCATATTTGCAGGGTTCTCTATTAAATCTGACCAATTCTTCTTGTCATCCTCCCCCCCACCTCTTTTCCTTCACATCAGCAGCCGAGGAAGTCAGCATGCTTTTTATAACACCCCTGATGCAAAACCTCATTCTCTTCAGAAAGGACGAATGCACCTGAAGAAAGCCAAGGAGGACAAGATCTGTGTTCATCCGGTTAAATTATTTTATGAACCTGTTGACTGCTCGAGGGACATTTGGAGACCGCAGAAGAAAGGGGATGTGGCAAATGCTGCCCGAAAGGTTAATGCAAAATCAAAGATCAGTAAAAAAAGCAAGCAGCTCTACTAAGCATCCATATATGTATCTAACCTAAGCTAACTATCTATAAATGCATAGTGCAAGATCTGATAGCTTTGAGCTACCACAAAGAAAGATTAACAGCGCAATGCTATGCATGTCTATTCAGAATTAAGTCCTACTAAGTTCAATGGGACTTAATCCTAGGTAAGTGTGCAAAGTCCCCTTGAACTCAGTGGGACTTACTTCTGAGTAGACATGCATAGCATTGCGCTGCCAATTGCACCCGTTGCTTAATCACTATATATTTCCCTGTTCATTTGGGCAATGACTTGATATATTTAATAGATTATAATATTAATACATAAATATAGAAGACCAATTTAACTGCCTCATTTCCGAGACTTTAGTTGTGTATGTGAGGTGGCACTTTATTTTTTGCAAGAGCTTATTTCAGTTGAGTCCGGCATTTCACACTGTTGTTATTATTGTATATGCATTTATAATATAACCACAGACATTAGTTTTGGCAGGTGGCTTCATCATATAATCTGTTTGCTGCTCCCATTCAGAGGAATCCCTTCTGCCTGGCACCTCCGTAAATTAACTCTCCTTCCATTACATTGTGAGTGATTGGTCAGGAAAAGGTTTGAGGAGGGATGGTTTGAAGCTGAAACTGCTCTTAGCTGAGTGTGTTTCTTTGATTCCAGGGCATTAATAGCACTGATGGCATTTCTGAGCAAGAGCAAGTAGCTTTGAGGAACCTGATTGGGTAATCACCTCCCTCTCCTGCCGCCATCACCTTCTCCTGTCACCTAGGATCTTTCTGGAGGCAGCTGGAAGCTGCATTCTCCTGGTGACCTAGGGCCCAAAGAAAGACATCACTTTAGATTTGTGTCTAGCAGCTACATCTTCCCCCCCTATTTTTTCTCTAGAATAGGTGCAGGGGCCTTCAATCCAAATCTTCAAAGCCCCCCCACCCCCAGTTCCCAATATGAATGGGGGGGGGCTGTGCCTACTCTAGAGTAAAAATGAAAACAAAGAAGTAGCTGCCGGATACAGATTTAACATAATGTCTGTTTTGGCCCCAAGACAAGCAACGAGGTTGACTGACACCTGCACCTGCCTGCCTGGAGAAGACCATGCAGATCCCCTTGCGCTGTTCAAAGAGCAGGGGGAGGTCCTCGGCACTGCCTCTTCTCAGTGGCTAGGGCAGAAGGGAGGATAGGGGCTTATCCTTCATCTGCCTTCCCATACAGCAGGATGGTTACTCCTGTGGTGTGGACGGCACTGCAGTAAAGCACCACAGGGATGTATTTCTGTGCCTTGACAGTCAGTGCAAAATGTGCAGCCATTCATTTGTAGCACATTTATATCCCCACCCTCCATCCAAGGAGCTCAGGGCTGTACATGGGGGCTATTTTGCTTTGTCCTCCTAGGCTGGGCAGAGGAAAAGTGGCTGGCTCAGAGTCATCCAATGAGCTCTACAGGTGAGTGATAGATTCAAACTCAGGTCTCCCCAGTCCAAGTCTGGGAGCCCATGACACCCGTTTAACGGGATTTATATACTCTTGAGCCCCTCTTGTTGTGCAACTTCATATTGCAACAATCTGTGCTTCTAGGCCCTTCATGGCACCCTGTCGGCATTTTGCTATTCTAAAGCCAAGCTCACAAGCAGAACTTGCCCTCGACTAGAGTTGCCATATATAGTCTTGGGGTCAAGCTCAGTGCTGTATTGCCCAAGAGAATGACCCAAGGTCACATGATATGATGCTCCTACATTGTGCATGCAAAGCAGGCCTCAGTCTAGACCGTGCCCGGAACTGCACACATGCTGCTCTTCACTTCCTATAAGGAGGCTAATAAGTTGTCACAGTTCTTCCATAGTGTGGCAGCCCTCACTTCAAGGCAGCAATAACAGGACTTCCAAAACAGATGAAGTACCGTACCTCACCCCTGACCACTGGGATGGGGCCTCATTAGCCAAGATATTCCGTTAGTCCATCCACTTTGATCCTCTGTAACAGGTGTGGGCAACTTAAGGCCCACAAGCCCAAAATTGCCGATAATTTTGTTTTGCAGAATCTAGCATCACTTGCGGATGGCTTAGCTTGTAATGTTCTTAGAATCTTCTCTGGGTTTCCACACCTGTAGCTCTGCTCATTCTGAGCACCATGAGGGCCTCCATATCTTCATGACTTTGCATATGGCACAGTGAGTGAAGTTCGTGCTCAGGATAGTGCAAGGGCTACATGCTCTCTCGTGTGGCAAGGTGTGGCCTTTTTTCCAAGGTGGTAAACCTATGATGAGCTGTACCACTTCTGAATGTCGGTGGGGGCTCATGTGATAGAATGCTGCTCTGCCAATTATTTTTTTAAAAGGCGTTTTCGCCACACAGAAAACTAGCATGCTGGTGATAAAGCTAGGCTAGAACCCTTCCTCTGTTCTTGAGCATCTAGTTTTCTCTGTGGAGGAGGTTTTGTGTGTGGAAAGAATGCAATCACATGAGCCCCACCTGCATTCTGAAGTGGTACAGGCCACACACAAGTTTACCATCTCATTGAGAAGAGGCCTGTGTTTCATACTCTCCCTGGTGGCATTTGGTATTGCTGCTGTTCTACAGACTCTCTCATTCAATGACAACATTTACTTAATGACACTAGATTTTGATCCTTGGAATATCAAAAACTCAATGGAGATTATTAAAGGGTTGTTTTTGACTAAAGCCAGCCAAGTATGACTCCCTTTTCTATCCAGAAGAGTTGGCAGAAGATATGAAATCTTAGCAAGGCAACCCTGAATACAATGCTGAAGCTTAGTTTAATTTCAAAACCATATCCTGCTTTTTATAACAAGCTACAGAAGGAAGCAATCCATATTAAGTTGGGCTGTCCAATGATAGTTGATTAATCATCTGCCTTTTAACCAATTAATTGATTAAATTTTTAATAAAAATATGCATATTACCAAAACATTATGAGAGAACTTACAATTAAAAACAAACTACTGGTTGTAAGAAGAAAAGGCCACTTTTATATTTTTATCTTTTACTTCCTATGACTATTAACGCACCAGAACCAAAATAGCCTCAATTCAATTTTTTTTAAAGTGTGCCCTTCATTTTTATACTCATTTATTAAAACTTTCCCTCTCCAATTACAAACTGGTCCCCACTTACAAATCAACTAAAGCTTTAGGGGGCAATCCAGTGGGGGTGCCTGTAAGCTTCTGAACTCGGAGGATTACGGGCATCCTAGGTAGGCCAAGAGGAGCAGGGAGACGATCTTCACCTCTATGCTCCTCCCACCCTGCAAATCAGCTAGATGGCCGATTTCAGCCATCTAGCTGCGGCACTTTGAATGGCCTAATAATGAGGTATGTCCTGAGAGAGACTGAGTGAGTCTATCACCTGTTTTTTTTATGTAAAAGGCAAATGGCATTAAGAGCATCAGTTGAGATGATGCCATTCCCTGTATGTTCACACTGTCTGTAGGCTCCATTGAACCTGGAGACTTGCTCAACTTTTATCTTTGGCCTCTTGTAGAGCTAGGGCGAGATCTTGCTTGGGCTGTTGTTTTTTGACGTCTGCAATTAGTGGGTATTGAATTTGCTGAATGAATGCCAAATTACAACGTGTGCTATATTTTTAGAGTTTAATTTTTAGCCGTTTAGAAAAAGTATTGGACTATGTCCCTTATGTTTACATTTTTGCTGTTTTGCACTGACTTACAATGATTCCACTCCAGTGGGGCCCTTTATCACCCTATTTCTTGCCGGGGCCTGATTATACTCCAGAGAGTATTAATTGCAGCTAGAGTGATCGGAAAGAGGAACAGGCAGCTTCTTGAGCTTGGGAGGGGCAGCATCTTCCTGGCTAATACAGTCTGGCTCACCCCCTGGCCATAACATCATCACCCCTGGCAACTTGGTTAGGGAAATGCCCCCCACCCCCAAGCTGAAAATATTGACTGGCAGGAGTGGCTTCAGGCTTGAGAGGTCCCTGGGCAAAGTGCACTCTGTTGGTGGGCCCTGGCAGGCTTACCTTGCAGTCATGGCAGACGTGGTGACCAAGGGCCACCATTTTAATTTCCCACAATGCCCCAGAGCAATGCTACATCGGGCATTTTGCGAAAATAAAATGGCAGCTACACTCAGAAGTCTGGTGCAGCCCAGAGGATGGGGCTGGGGGGAAAGTGTCAAAAGCAGGGCAGGCATCAGTGGTGGGCTGTGCCAGTATGCCCCAGCAGCTGCCCAGGAATTTGAAGTGGTGATGCCACCCCTGCCGGAGGAGCTCCTGTAATGTAAGAAGTGGGGCCAGGTGACAGTCACACACTGCTTCTTACCTTGCACACCTCCCTTTCATCGGAATGAGAGTGGTGCCTGCCAGGTAAGAAGCTGAACTGTGCCTTGTATTTCCAATGTGAACATAGCACGTGAAGAGCCATGCTGGATCAGACCAAAGGCCTATCTAGTTCAGCACCCTGTTTCCCACAATAGCCAACAAGATGCCCCAATGGGAAGTTCAGAAACGGGACATGAGGACAACAGCACCCTCCCACTAGTGTTCCCCAGCAACTGGCATACAGAGGCATACTGCCCCTGGTATTGGAGATAACAGACAGCCATCATGACTAGTAGCCATTGATAGCCTGGCATGGAAAGAGAGAGTGGCATGCACAGAGAAAAATCGGGGGGGGGGGGTTGTCTCCCTGATCCAAGCCACCAGTTGGTGATCCCTGACCTAGAAAAGTTTCTTTCTGAGTTGATCCTTACAATAAAAGCAAGCCCTGCAGTTCTCAGTACCACATACCTAGGGCAAGGATTTTATTGGCTTAGAAAGGCTTCAGGTGGCATGTTCCATCAGGTTGTGCCAAGTAGAAGGATTCTACTTTTGTTGCAATGTTCTTCATTTTTGTGGATGTGCTTTGGTCATGCTGATCTTCATGCCAGATTTACAGGTATCTAACATCCTAGCGATGTTACAGGCAACAGTAGTTTTCTCCAGAGAAAGAAAAATAGCTGAGCCATGTGTACATGTAATTTCTTTTTAAATGCTCCTTATAAGAGATGTAAAATGTCCTTGTGTCAGGTGGTTTTACAGTAAGCGTATTAAGACTTGTGGAAAATGTTATTATTATTTTTTACGACAGGTAAATTTATTTTTTAAAAAAACATACCGTACACATTACTATGATTATGGCAATAAAAACAGGGTTTACAATATATTTAACAGAGGTGAAATACAGGTAAGAGCATTTGTTGTTGTATAAATAACCCCAGATAGCATTTGGTGATAAATCAATCTGTTAAATTATTGTTTTATTTTATAATGTAAAGGGAACAGTTTTTGTATATGTCCAACTTTCACAATGCTGTTTCAGTTGGCAGTCCTATATTTAAGGGCTGGTTCATACATGCCTGTTCACACCACTTGATAATTGCAACTTCAAGTGATGACTTACATATGTGGATGGTTTATCACAGATCTAATACCACAGACAGAGCTTCCAAATCACCTATCAGCTTGAAACTAATGCTTTCCAACAGAATAAATTCACACATTTACAGTGCAATCCTATACATGTCTACACAGAAGCAAGCCTCACTCAGTTCCACAGGGCTTACTCCCAGGTAAATGTGTATAGAATTGCAGGCTTAGATAGAACTGGACTGTAAGAAACATGGGTCTGCCGCTGAAAACAGCAGTCCTATGTGGAATTCCCCCTCTGGCTTCGTAATAGGACATAACACTAAACTATAGTTTAGCATTACAAGAATGAGTCAAGCCTCCCCCTGGATTCTCATGCTCCCCCATTGTCCCCTAGCATGGCCATGAACAGCTCAGAAGCATTTGCTCCCATTTTTCATTAAACACACTTTGCCGTGTTGTCCGAACTTGGATAAACTTTAGTTAATCTTAACTATGGTTAGTGTAAACAAACCATAATTTATGAAGCTGGCTTGTTTTCACTAACCATAGTTCAGATTAACCATAGGTTACGGTTCAGATGACCCATTAAACTACAGTTAATCTAGAATGGAAGCAGAAGATTCCAATCTCATGGCTGCACTAGAGGAAGCGGGGGGGAGCTGTGTATTCCTTACAATGTATAGTTCTGCCCTCAGATTCCAGTCATCGAGCATAGAGAAGTCAAGTGGTGTACATGTGTGGGTGAGTCAGCCCTAAGTCGTAATGAAATTTTTAGTATTTGTTTAGTATCTCATTGTTCTATATGACATTTTGCCGTGTTGCCCTTTACATGCTGGTGAAGAGAATTGTACTGCATGTTCTTATTTTGTCAGGTGCTATGTGACGAGAGGTTTCATTTGCAATCCAAAACAGCCTCAAACTATTTAAGTGTTTCTTCTGCTTTACACTAGGTTTCTTTAAGAATGCGTGGGGGAAATTGCAGCCCACATTCTAACAATGGGGGCATATTCAAAGACAGCTGAGGCTGGAATAGCACATTACAATGAACACAGGGATAGGGTCAGAACAGCTGCTCTGTATTGAGTTGCCCCTTCCTCATCCCTGATTTTTTAGTTTAATAGGTTGATTGACCTGACATCCTTACAACATGTGAAAGCGGAGGCATGGAAATACATCACTAGTTGGCAAGAGTGAGAGTGTACATCACAGGGACAGCAGAACATGGGAGTAAGTTGAACTAAATGTTGCAGCAGCCTTCCCCAATCTGGCACCCTTCAGATGTGTTGGACTACAACTCCCATAATCCATGGCAGGCTGGGGTTGATGATGGGAGTTGTAGTCCAACACATCTGGAAGGTGCCAGATTTGGGAAGGCTATTACAGAGACAGAACTTAAAACAGGGGTGCTGTTTTTAGTAGTAGGCCTGCGTTCTTTCTCACATGTAGTGCTACCCTCCATACACTCACTCATTTCTTTCCTGAGTTGAGAGCGAAGGAGCCTTCTCATTCTTAAATACTTTAGCTACACTTTGGGGGGGGCGATGACCATTAGTCACTAAAGAGAAAATGATGACGTGTATATGGATAGGATTGGTTTCCATCTCATGTTGAGTTGCTGTTTTTCATCAAAAAGCACTATTAGGCTGCATAGGTGATTTCTCCTGCTCCTGGATTGGTCAAATCATCATATGCTGAATCAATTAGTTACAAAGCAGTCGGAATGCACTGTAATTCCAGAAGAAGAAGAAAAGACATTTTAGACTACTATATTAAAAAGAAAAATCTAATAAAGACTATCTTTCTCAATCATTGTATTGGTGAATTATGTAATGGTTGCATGTAGGTAATTCGTTTTTTAGCAACACTAAATGCTGTTCGTATTTGTACTGTTGTTACCTGATCCCCAGCAGGGCAATGTCATTTGCTGCAGCCACAATCCAGCGAAAGAGGAAGGCGGGCACAGGCCTGGCTGGTTCATCCTCCACCTTGCCCTCTCTCGCTTCCCGCTCAACAATGGTCTGCTGTTCCCCTGCCTGGATCTGTGTGCAGAGTTATATCTGCATCTATGCAAGTAGTCTGTCTGGTATAGACTGAGTTGCTGCATGAATCCAGAGGGAGAATGTAAGAACTATGCCTACGTAGTCCAGCATTGTGTTTCCACAGTGGCCAAACAGATGCCCACAGGAAGTCCACCAGAAGCATGTGAGCACACTTTCAGCACCCTCTTGCTCATATTTCCCAGCGACTGGTATAGAGAGACATACTACCTCTGATACTGGAGGTAGGGATGGGAAAACCAGTGATTTTCAAGCTTGCCTAAATTCTCCAAAAATGACTTCAAAGCTTGTTTCAGCTCGCTCCTGTTTTTGACCTGTTTTTTGGTTCGTTCGAATTGGGGAAAATGAATATTTCTGTGTGTATTTTTCAAAAGTGTGCATTTCCCTGCATTGACTGAAGTGTGAAAATGTGCATTTTTTAAAAGTGCATTTCAGAGTGCATATTTTAAAAAAACGCTACAATGCATTTTTCATACGTGACTGCAAATTCGGGCATTTGCAAACATTTCTCAGGAAAAAGTATTCCTGCTCATGTCCAGGATTGCAAATGGGACATGTTGGCATGATTTGCAGAGACGAAATTCTTGCTCATCCTTAGGTGATATACAGCCGTCATGACTAGTAGCCACTGATAGCCTTCTCCATGAATTTGTTCAATCCCCTTTTAAAGCCATCCAATTTCATGGCCATCACTATGTCATGTAGCAAATTCCATAGTTTATGCATAGAATGAAGAAGTACTTCCTTTTATTTGTCCTGAATCTCCCACTGCCCAGCTTCATTGGATAATCCCAGGTTCTATTATTATAAGAGATGGGAGAAAAAATTCTCCCTTATCCATTTTCTCCACACAATGTACGATCAGGGGACACCATTGGATGCTGCTGAGCCACCAGAAGGGGGAGATGGGGCAGGGAGGAGGTGCATAAACCAGAATAATCCATAGAATAATAATGGACTTCCTCCCCTTAGCTCAGCAGCCTCTCCTTGCTAGCCATCTTTCCAACCCCGTGTGCACAGAGAATCTCCCCCCAACCACCTATGGACAGAGGGGCTGAATTGTGACCAATAAAACATTTGGGCAAAGGTATGGCACGTAGCTGTGCATAGCAGCCTGGACTTCACAACAAGTGCGCTTTCAAGAAGCAAAGAAAGATGCACAGAAATGGAATGTTGGGATGGTGGCAGGCATCACGGTTGATCTCCATGTTTGATGTCTTGGCTTCAGCCGTGTCTTTCAAAATTAATACAAACAAAAAGCACAATTACACCCCCCCTTCATATCTTACCTTTTTTTCCCCAAAGAAAAATAAAAACCAGCTAATAGTACAGTAATATCACAGAAATGGCCTAACAAGCCAACAGGTGTGGCCTCGCTGTGCTCCGCTCACCAACCCACCTCCTCCTGCACCGGTGCCAGGGTGGCTGGACACTGACAGACACCCTCTGCTCTAGGAGGGGTTGAGAGGTGGATCATCACCCCAGCAAGCCAGTGGAAGGGGCCTTGTTGCCTCTCCCTTTCCTGCCAGCTCTGCAGAATGGGTGCTGATGTAATCCAAGGGGAGGGGCCAAGTGGCAATTGGGCAAGGCAGGCCCATAGAGGGGCCTTGCTCCCTCCCCCTTTCCTGAGGCTCAGGTCTGGAGATACTGGGGGTGGAGCCTGGCTGATAAGGAGAAGAGCTGGCTGTGCCTGGATCCTCAAGGTGGAGCCTGATGGACATGGCAGTGGGAATGGAACAAATGGCAAAACCTCAAAACAGAAAATAGTTTACCAAGCTGGCCTTCCTATTTGACAAAGTGAGGGGGAGTTGCTGGGGGGCCAATAGCAGCAGCAGCAGCAGCCCCCCCCCAGCTGTTCTTGAGTCTTTCCAACATAGATATGAACAGGCTGCACAGGTAATTCCTCATGGATAGATGAGCAAAAAAATTGGGGCAAAGCATGCATAAACCCATACCACAGGGGTCTCCAACCTTTTTGGGCTGGTGGGCACATTTGGAATTTTGAGTGTGTTGCAGATGTGCTCACAAAATGGCTGCCATGGGCGGATTACTCATTCACAAAATGGCTGCTGTGATGGGCGTGCCCAGTCACAAAACACCCATTTCCCAGACAGCAAACTGAAGCTAAAAATGAAGTAACTTGCCCAAGAATTTAAGTACAAGGCAGAGGTGGGTATTTATGGATTTATTATATTTATATCCCACCTTTTTCCTGCAAGGAATCCGGAGGCTTACATAATCCTCCTCTCCATTTTATCCTCACATCAACCCTGTGAGGTAGGTTAGGCTAAGAGTCAGAGACTGGCCCAAAGTCACCCAGTGAGCTTCATGGCTGAGTGGGGAATAGAACCCGGATCTCCCGACTCCCCGTCCAACACTCTCACCACTGCGCCACACTGGCTCTCAAGAGTTCCACAACACAAAAGCACTCTTGAACCTATAGTTTTCTGCCCCAATACTCATTTCACAGAAGGTAAACTGATCAGGCTCAGGGAGAAGTAACTTGACCAAGAAACTGAGTACCAAATGCCAAATCACAAAGCACAACAAAATAACCATTTCACAGGGGGGAAATTGGTGATGCTCGGAGAAACACACACAGGCAATACACACAAAACTAGGCAAAACTCACACACACACCCCACACTGAAAAAAAGAGAGGTGGCCCCCACCCGCAAGCACTGGCAAAACACGTCCCTCACTCTCCACCAGTCCCTCTACCCTCCAGGATGCTTCCAGTTGCCCCTTCTAGCTCCCGAAGATGCTCCCTCCCCCCCCCTGCATAGGTGTGTGTGTGTGTGTGTGTGTGTGTGTGTGTGTGTGTGGCTGGCTGGGCATGCTTCAAAACAAAGTGCTGGGCTGCAGCCACCTGCCATTTTTATTTTCTAAGAATGTCTCTGGGGCCCACTTGGAACCAGAAGCATTCTTGGAAATAGACATGGTGCCAGAGGCTGAAGTTTCACTTTGCAGCATGCCAGCCTTCTAGTTTAAAAAAGAAATAAAAACTAAAAAATATTTTTTTAAAAAATCAGGAGGCGCAGAGGGCCTGCTGGGTGCCATGGAAGGTGTCTGTAGGTCCATGTTGGGGACCTATATTGCACCTTATAGCAAATATATATCTCCGGCCCCACCTGTCGTGCCTCCAGTAGGGACAGAGACCAGCCGGGCCAGAGTGCGTTTGGGGTGGGGCCCGGCTACGTGCAGCCTGACCCAGCTGGGCAGCCTCACCAATCAGCGCCTGCTCAAAAGGCAGATCCCAAACACACTCAGGTGCTGGAAGCAGGGATGTTGAAGAGTCCTTGGTCTCGAGTCACGAGTCGAGTCACGAGTCTTTGGACCCGAGTCTCAAGTCCGAGTCCGAGTCCTTGGTCCAAAATGGTGACTCACGAGTCACAAGTCACGAGTCACTCCCAAAGCTGACTCCACGAGTCCCTATTAAAATCAATGGGGGGTTTTCCCAACAAAATAAGGCTACTTCAGATGTGTGGCTTAAATAAATTCTAGGCACAAGTGTGCCTTTTTATTTCAAAACTCTGCAACTGATTTTGGCAAGAACAGACCAGGCAGACAAACCCAAAATAACCAGGCAGGCAGAGGAGGCAGGGAACCCCAAAGCCGGCAGGCAGAGGCCTTTGTCTTGGACAATTCAAATGTTGAACTGGTCAAGAAGAGACCAGGCAGGCAGAGGAGGCTGGGAACCCCAGACAGGCAGGCAGAGGCAGCCAAACCCAAAATGTCTGAAAGATTGCATTTTAGGAAAATGATTTTAAAAAATAAACTTGCTGTACTTCCTAAAACTTATCCATGTTGCATTTGAGGAACATGATTTTTTCTAAATGTTTGGGCCTCATTCTGGAACGATGAGATCTCATCACAATTCCACCCTCACTGAACACCCGCTCCACTGGTGATGAACTTGCTGGAACCAGAAACACACTCAGAGCAGCCACACAGAGTAATCTCAGGTCCTTCTTCTGCCTCTCCCAAGTATGCAACACATCAATCAAAATAAATCTTGACACACTGTTGGGGCTGCACTCATGGTAGCCGTCCATAGTGGCCGAGCAGCGGCACATCTCGCTTCCATGCACTCTTCGCCGGCAATCACGCTCCTCTCCACTCCTTTTGGCATAGCCCAGGGATGTTGAAGAGTCCTTGGTCTCGAGTCCCGAGTCGAGTCTCGAGTCCCATTAAAAATATTGGGACTCGAGTCCGAGTCGAGTCAGAGGGGGGACTCAGTCCAACTCACGAGTTGAGTCCTCGAGTCCGAGTCCTCATCCCTGACTGGAAGCAATTGTTTGTTAAGGCAGCTACAGCCAGATGCTCCTGACATTCCCGACCTCAGACTTCTGTACCTTTGAACGACCTTGACCACGACTTTGCCTGATCCTGAACTGGTTTACGTTTGCTCTATTTTGGAATGATATATTTTGGCTTCGACCCTCGGAATGTGATAACGACTACGGCTTATCTTGGAACTGGACAGATTTACGACACCACCTCAGTCTAGGGATGTATGAGAGCTTCTCGCGGGCACGAGGTGAGGTCCGAACCAGGCCTACTCGTGTCCGCGGGGGGCTCTCCTTCGTGAGCGTGGGCCTACCTTAAGCTCTCCTCTCCACGGAGAGCCGCCCGCCCGCGCTGGTCCCATCACGTCACTTCCGATATTCGCGGTGACATCCCTAGCCTTCAGCCTTAGGGGAAAAGCAGGCAGGAGTCATAGTAATGTGAATTAGGTTTGCTCTATCTACTAACCTGAAATAAAATGTTTGTTTAAAGCCAATTCCATGCATGTTTGGGGGTAACTATGCACCTTGACCAGGGAGGGGGCACCAATTAATTGCTGCTCTGCCTCAGGCAGCAAAATGGCTGGCCCTGGCCCTGTAGCTTACCCACTTGATCCTGGACCATCACCCTGAGATTCCACTCCTTCCCCCGGCTGTCCCCGGACGCAACCATTATGTGTGTGGAATTGCACTCTGGAAGCCTTTCTCAAGCTGCTGCCCTCCAGATATGTTGGACTGTCTGCAATTTTCCTCTTTCCCAGCCAGCATAGCCAGGCTGGGGAAAGCCACACTATGGCGGTTGAATTGGGACTTGAGGATTGAGGATTCCCCAAAGGTTAAAGCCCAGCCGGGCCCAGCTTTGAATGGCTTGTCTAGCCTTGAAGGGAAATAGGCACTGGGTGTGCTCGCCACACTTTCCCCTCAGTATCCCCGTGACTTGCACAGGCCCCAATCCACTCGTCGCACTCAGAAGCTTAAAGAGCAGCGTGGGGCTTCTGGGGAGGGCACAATAATGGTGATGAGGAGGAGCTGTGTGTTTGTGTGTGCATGCTCACGTAGCCTTGATCTTAAAGTAGCAATTGATTAGGGGTTGTGGGAGGATGCAGGGGCCGACATCAAGGGTAGGCATGGTTGGGAAACTGCTGTGGGCCCACATCTCACATGGGGCCCACAGACAAGAGCCTCCCGGAATTGGTCCTCTTCTTCACCGTTGCAACCTACTTGTTCACCTGCCTCTCGCTCTGACCGAGACAATAGTGGTGGGGAGGAGGAGGAGCAGGAGATGCCACCGCCTACTTGCTCACTGGCTCTCTGCCTGTCAAGCAAGCAAGTGGCAGCAATGATGAGAAAGAGGACGAGGAGCAACAGCAGCTGGTGACAATGAGGGTGAGCAGGTAGACTCACTGAGGGAGGGGCCCCATTGAGGGTGTCTTGCCCAAGGACCCTCCAAAACTGGCACTGGAAGGAAGGACATCTACATGACTGACATTCAGAATGGTCTGTGGATATACATCTCACAAAAGAAAGCCAGAACATTAACCTACGATGTTATGTCAGATACTGAACCCAGATATTTCAAGCAAAGGAAATGGGCCACAATAAGAGCTCTTACTGTGTTCTATCAAATGATCAATTTGCCTGCTATAATCATCCACTCCACAGCAGTGAACTCCTTGAGGCTACTCAAGCCGGAGCCTTCTCATTTGTCCTTTTGCTTTGCATCACCAAACACGGATGGCCATTTGCTCTTGCATCAGTCTAACGCTGATTATTTCTGAACTTCCTGTCTCAAGTGCTTGGGCCAGCATTTATTTCAGCCTATACAAATGTGGTAGTGGTGATGGGGTTTTTTTTTGTTTTGTTTTTAAATTCACAAATTATCTTCTTGTATAAAGACAAACAGGATCTTATTGTGCAAGCCGTTACGATATGAACAAAATGTCTGTTCCTATTTCATTGATGATACAACATGAGCTTCCACTGCTGCCCTTCTTCTCCCATTCCCCACCACCACCTCGGTTGTCTCGCTGGGTTCCTCCCTTGTTGCGATTGCCATCCTTCTCCTGTCAGAAGCATCATGCCTTTAACGCAGGGGTGCTGAACCACTTTCAGCCCAGGGGCCAAATTCCATTTTGGGGAAGTTCTCAGCAGGGGTGGGTGCATTCCAGTGG
Organism: Shinisaurus crocodilurus; assembly: GCA_021292165.1. Lineage (NCBI taxonomy): Eukaryota > Metazoa > Chordata > Lepidosauria > Squamata > Shinisauridae > Shinisaurus > Shinisaurus crocodilurus. Next base: position 114,872,226 of record CM037878.1, on the reverse strand, counting down.
TGGGCAGGGTTGAAGGCAAAAGTAAAAAAATACTAGCATATTCTAGCTTAAAGCTCTTACAGCCAGTGACAAAGGGCTTTTCCACATGAGGCTTTTAACCCACCACTTTACTGAGACTTCTGTTCTGCTCCTGGATTCTTTGCAGGATTAATACAGGCTCCTTTACACGTGTTGTTTTTCCCCCAGAGCTTTTTCCCCCTTTCTTTCTCTGCCTTTCTATATGTTCCATTACACAACCACTGGGTGGCGCTGCAGTATAGCAGAATTGCGAAAATACGCGAGCTTCTCATTCTAGTTCATTCCACCACTTCCAGATAATACTACATTTTCCTCACTCTAAAAAAAATAAAAAAAAGCCACGGAAATGCTTGGAAAGCACGGGAAAGCTCTGGAGGATGACGATGTCGTGTAAAGCACCTGCAAACTACTATGAGTACAATAAATGCCTCATGTAGAGAAGCCCTAAGCCTAAGGAGAAGCATTTCAAGCTTTAAAATGGAGAAAAACTGCACAAATGCTGGGAAGCCACCAAACAAACAGTGATCAGGGGAAGGGGTGGGGTCAGGGGAAGGGGCAGGGCCACCCGGGGAGCCCTGGAGGGCTAGATTGGAACCCTAGCCGATCGGATTTGGCTCCCAGGCCTGAGGTTGTATACCCCTATTTTAACAGCTTCATGAGAAGCAGAATTTCAACAGATAGTGATATCACTACATCTTATTTTAAATTATTCAGTATATGTTACCTTTTCTCTAAGGACGTCAAAGTGGTGTACATGGTTTCTCCCCACCACATTTTATCATCATAACAACAACCCTTTGAGGTAGGTTATGCTGAGACATAATGACTGGCTGGCTCAAGGTTACTCAGTTAGTAGCCCAACACATCTGGAGTGCACCAGGTTGAGGAAGACTGCTGTATGTAATCCCTGATCTGTGGTGACTTGCCAGCTACTCAATGCTGAGAAAAATACATTCAGAACCTATCCAGGAGTACTTCCATCAGTTCTTAATTCATTTATTCTAGGGTTTGTCTGTTTATGTATTTTAAGCATTTATAGACAGCATTTTAGGTATACAGTCTGCCAAAGTGATTGATAAAATACAGTAACAACACAGATGGATACAATGCAACAGAAGATCGCAACAGAAAAGCAAGAGAGAAATCCAGCAGTTGAACTAAATGTTCTAAAAAAAAAAGAAACCTGGGTGAATTTAAAAAAAACACAACTCTTTGCCTGGCACCAAAAAGGGATGGCACCAGACAAGCTTCCTTGAGGAGTGAGTTCCAGAGGCAGGGTGACACAACAGAAAAGGCCATGTCCCGGATCACTCTCCCCCATCTCTGATTTATTTATTTATTATATTTATACCCCACCTTTTTTCCTTCAAGGAACCCAAGGTGGCTTACATAATCCTCATCCTCCTCTACCTGGTCATAGACTGTTTAGGGCTTTGAGCATTAAAACCAGCATCTTGAATTGGGCCTGTAAATAGACCAGAAGCCAGTGAAACTGTTTCAAGACTGGTGAGATACATTCCATATGCCCTGTCCCCTTTAATAACTAGTTGTTGTATTCTGTACTAACTGTAGTTTCCAGACTGTCTTCAAGGTCAGCCCCATGAATAATGTGTTGAATTATTCTGATAAATGGGATGTTCCCAGAGAGGCTGCAGCTGCTGCATCCAATATGCCAATAGAAGGTAGCTTGTGCCGATGAGGTCACTTGGGCCTCCAGAAATATGGACGTAGCTAATAGAATCCCCAATCTACAAACCTGAACCCTAGGGGAGAGTGCAACCCTATTCAGAACAGACTGCAGAGTCTCCCAGATCAGATGAATCACCCGCCAACAGCATAACTAAGATTGAGCTTCAGTTTATTGGCCTTCATCCAGCACGTTACTGATCCCAGACATCAGTTCAGCACTTCCACAGGATCACCTGAATTTGGTGGATAGGATAAACAGAGTTCGGTGTCATCAGCGTTGGGTGATGACACTATGCCCCAAATCCCCAGATGACTTCATTCAGTGGTGTCACGTAGATATTGAACAACATGGGGGACCAGGGATGTTTCCAGATAGAGAGATCCTAGTGCTAGCAATTGGAAAGTATTGTGCAGTTAGTCCATCTCTTTCTTCTTCATGGATTTTCTGCAGTAAGGAAAAACATGGAAGTGGTCGGAAGACACTGGAGGGTTACGAGTGAAGGCGTTGTCAACTGGATTGCCTGTAAAATTCCATGAATGAGGCAAGGCAATGGTGCGATAAAAGCCTCACCTGGAAGCACCCATCATGACATAACTGCCATGGGATGGACCTGTAGTCCTCCTGAAACCACCCATCCAAGTATGAACAGAATCACTACAGCACAGTAAATCCCCCCCCCCCAACCCTCTCTTCAGATATTCCATGAGAATACCATGCCTTAACTACTGGAAGTCTCATCCAGACCTCTCTGGTTTCTGCTTGTCCCCCATTTGAAAAGTTGTCCCTAGAATCAAGAGGGCTAGAAGCCTGTTTTATTTTTTAAATGTTGACATTCTCAATAGTTTATTGGAGCTATCCAGATTTATGTTAAGATATCATTCCCTCTATTTCCAATGTTTAGGTGTGAGTGCAGTTGCTTATGTAAACAAAACAGCACGACCCACACATAAGACAGAAGTATCAGCAGATATGGCAGAGCTTTGCAGAAGTACAAAAAATCTTCAGGGGGGAAAAAGTCCCTAATGGTGGCAGCGGAGAACCCCCAAAATGGCACAACAAGGGCTGAGCATGTTCAGGATCCATAGGATGCTGACTGTTGTGGGGCAGGAAAGGAAAACTGGTTGGGAGAAGGAATGGAATGGAGTATTGTGGAGGAGGGCATGGCAGAACGACTTGGATCAGTGGAGTGCTCTATACTGCATTCTGTTGCAGATCCCACTTGTCATATACTCCAGTTCGTGGAGTGATCACTACTGTGCCATTTTCCAGATCATGTGACTAAACTCACCTGTCTTGAACTTCACGCTAATTGTTACTGAGAATGACTAATGCTCTCATTTTTATCTCTAATTATTGCTGGTGTTTGAAACATAAGGAAAAGAACAAGTCTTCTGTAGATAAAACATCAGTGTATGTGTACAGTGCTCTAGATTCTTCAGGTGACATGAAAGCATCCTTGCAGGCATCATGTTACATAGACCCATGCCCTACTTTTTGACCCTTGATCTCATAAGATTATAGTGTTTTGAAACTGAACTAATCCAAACATAAATAAATAAATGTGGATATATCAGTTTAACCTACTTCTAAAGATGACCTCTACTGCAAAATGAATAACCTTAACCTTGTGCACGTGGAAAGGGACAACCTCATAGAATAGGGAGGGGGAACGTGTGTGTGGCCCTCCAGATGTTGTTGGACTGCAACTCTGGCCATCCCTCTGCACTGGCTATAGTGGTTAGGGCTGGGGGGAACTGTAGTCCAGCAACATCCCCCACCCCGACACAGAACCTCAAGGTGCTGCTGCATATCTTTAAAGCTCTACACTGATTCGGCCCGAAATACTGGAAAGAGCACCTCTTCCCATACCAGGCTGCCAGTGCCTTAAGATCTTCCTCTTAGCCCTACTCCAAGTGCCTTTCTTACCAGAAGTACACTATGTAATTACAAATAAAAGGGTTTTCTCTGTGGTGTGGCACCCTGCGAAACATGGACTATCTATAAACGCCATTTTCACCTCCTTGAAAGATTTCATCAACGCTGCCTCCGGAAAATCCTGCGAATTACTTGGGAAGATAGGCGAACAAATGTCAGTGTACTGGAAGAAGCAAAGACTACTAGCATTGAAAAAATGATCCTTCAACGCCAACTTCAATGGACCGGTCATGTTGTTTGAATGTCTGACTGCCGTCTCCCAAAGCAGTTACTTTATTCCCAACTCAAGGATGGAAAGCGGAATATCGGTGGTCAGTATAAGAGGTTTAAAGATGTTCTTAAGGCTAATCTAAAAAAATGCAATATAAACATCGAGAACTGGGAAGCTCTGGCCCATGAACACTCTAACTGGAGGTTGGCCTTTCACAAAGGTTCTATGGACTTTGAAGAAGCCTGAGTGCAAGGTGAAAGGGAGAAACGTTCTAAGCGAAAAGCACGTCAATCGAATCCTTTACAGCACCATCTTCCATCTGGCAACCTGTGTCCTCACTGTGGGAAGTTGTGTGGATCTAGAATTGGCCTCCACAGTCACTTACAGACCCATCGCTAGAGTCTACACAATTTTTTTTTACAATTTCCTCTTTTTATAATTTTCTTTTTGTAATTTTATCTTGGAAGACAATCCTATTCGGTCACGATTGATCGCCTATTACTACACTATGTAATTACAAATAAAAGGGCTTTCTCTGTGGTGGCACCCTGGATTTGGAATGCACTTTCTTGAGAGGTACGCCTGGTGCCTAATTTACAATCCTTTTGACACCAAGTTGACCTATCTTTTGACCCAGGCGTTAAAAAAAAAAAAAAGATTTGCCTAACCTCTCTCGGTCTGTCTTTGTAATTGAAACTGTAAGTGAAATGTTTTATTCCCTTCTTCTATTATGGCTGTTGGATGTTAATTTTTATTGTACTGAATTAATTTTTTAAATAGTTGATTTTTTATCTTGTACACTGCCCTGAAATCTTAAGTGATGAAGGATGATGTAGATGTGAAATAAATAAATAAATAAATAAATAGAATCATAGAATCATAGAAAAGTAGAGTTGGAAGGGGCCTACAAGGCCATCGAGTCCAACCCCCTGCTCAATGCAGGAATCTAGGTCAAAGCATCCCTGACAGATGGCTGTCCAGCTGCACCTTGAATGCCTCCAGAGTGGGAGAGCCCACAACCTCCCTAGGTAGTTGATTCCATTGTCTTATTGCTCTGACAGTCAGGAAATTTTTCCTGATGTTTAGGTGGAATCTAGGTTCCTGTAACTTGAGCCCATTATTCCGTGTCCTGCAAACTGGGATGATCGAGAAGAGATCTTTGCCCTCCTCTGTGTGACATCCCTTCAAATACTGGAAGAGTGCGATCATATCTCCCCTCAGTCTCCTCTTCTGAAGGCTAAACATGCCCAGTTCTTTCAGTCTCTCCTCATAGGGCCTTGTTTCCAGTCCCTTTATCATCTTTGTTGCCCTCCTCTGAACCCTCTCCAGTTTGTCTACATCCTTCTGAAAGTGTGGTGCCCAGAACTGGACGCAGTACTCAAGATGAGGCCTAACCAGTGCCGAGTAAAGGGGAATTATCACTTCCCGCGATTTGGAAGCTATACTTCTATTAATACAGCCCAAAATTGCATTTGCCTTCTTTGCAGCCACATCGCATTGCTGGCTCATATTCAGTTTGTGATCTACCACAATTCCAAGATCCTTCTCACTTGTAGTATTGTTGAGCCAAGTGTCCCCCATTCTGTAACTCTGCATTTGGTTTCCTCTCCCTAGGTGCAGCACTTGGCATTTATCCCTATTAAATTTCATTCTGTTGTTTTCGGCCCAGCGCTCCAGCCTATCGAGGTCACTTTGAATTTTGTTTCTGTCTTCCAGAGTATTAGCTGTTCCACCCAACTTTGTGTCATCTGCAAATTTGATAAGCATTCCCCGTACCTCCTGATCCAAGTCATTAATAAAAATGTTGAAGAGCACCGGGCCCAGGACCGAGCCCTGTGGTACCCCGCTCGTTACCTCTCCCCAGTTTGAGAAGGAACCATTGATAAGCACTCTTTGAGTCCGATTCTGTAGCCAGTTGTGGATCCACCTGATAGTTGTTCCATCTAGCCCACTCTTAGCTAGCTTACTAATCAGGATATCACGAGGCACTTTGTCGAAAGCTTTGCTGAAGTCCAGATATATAATGTCCACAGCATTCCCACAGTCCACAAGGGAGGTTACCCGATCAAAAAATGAGATCAGATTAGTCTGACAGGATTTGTTCTTGACAAATCCATGCTGGCTTCTAGTAATCACTGCATTGTTTTCAAGGTGCTTGCAGACTGACTTCTTTATAATCTGCTCAAAAATCTTCCCGGGGATTGATGTCAGACTGACTGGCCTATAGTTCCCAGGTTCCTCCTTCTTGCCCTTTTTGAAGATGGGAACAACATTTGCCCTCCTCCAGTCGTCTGGCACTTCACCTGTCCTCCATGATTTCTCAAAGATAATAGACAGTGGTTCTGAGAGTTCTTCTGCCAGTTCCTTTATTACTCTAGGATGCAGCTCATCAGGCCCTGGAGATTTAAACTCGTTCAGAGTAATCAGGTGCTCCTTGACCATTTGCCTATTAATCTCAAGCTGCAATCCTGCCCCTTCAGTCTGCACTTCAGGTTTGCCAGGGGGGTCATAGACCCTCTTTTGGGAGAAGACCGAGCCGAAGTAGGAATTGAACACTTCTGCCTTTTCTTTGTCTTCTGTTATCAATTTGCCATCCTCATTGCGTAGTTGAACCACCAGTTCTTTCTTCTGTCTTTTACTGTGCATGTATCTGAAGAAAGCTTTTTTGTTGCTTTTAGCATTCCTCGCTAACCTTAGCTCATTCTCAGCTTTAGCCTTCCTGACACTATTCCTGCAGTTCTGTGCTACCTGCCTGTACTCTTCACTTGTAGCCTGTCCTTCCTTCCACTTCCTATACGTGTCCTTTTTTGTTTTCAGGTCGTCTTTGAGTTTATTGTGAAGCCACATTGGCTTCTTCTGTTGCCCTCTGCCTTTTTTCCTTTTGGGAATTGTTTGCAATTGTGCCTTTAAAATTTCCTTTTTAAAAAACTCCCACCCCTCCTGGGCTCCCTTTCTCGTGAGAGTCACTTGCCATGGGATCTTACTAATCATTGTTCTGAGTTTGTTAAAATTGGCTTTCCTAAAATCCAGGGTACGTGTTTGGCTACACTCAGCTTTTGCTTCCGTTAGAATCAAGAACTCAAGTATAACATGGTCACTTTCCCCCAGAGTTCCCGAAACTGCCACTTTATCCACTAACTCGTCTCTGTTGGTTAGAATCACGTCAAGGATAGCCGATCCTCTAGTTCCTTCCTCCACTTTCTGTAGGAGGAAGTTATCAGCAGCACAGCTCAGGAATTTCTTGGAGGGGCCATGTTTGGCTGAAAAAGTCTCCCAACAGATATCAGGGAAATTGAAGTCTCCCATTACTACCACATTGTGCCTCCTTGAAACACTGGCAATTTGTTTTTCAAAAGTTCCATCCTCGTCTTCTCCTTGATTGGGTGGTCGGTAGTAGACTCCAACCGCCATGTTCGTTTTATTCTTTGCCCCCTTTATTTTAACCCAGATGCTCTCAATGGGGCTGCCAAGCTCCTCTTCCTGTATCTCTGTGCAGAGATACGTATTTTTAACATACAGTGCAACTCCACCTCCCTTTCTGTTGCTTCTGTTCCTTTTGAACAAGTTATACCCTTCAATTGCTGTATTCCAGTCATGGGAGTCATCCCACCAGGTTTCAGTTATCCCTATCAAGTCGTACTTGCCCTCATGTATCAAGAGTTCAAGTTCGTCTTGTTTGTTGCCCATACTCTGGGCATTAGTATAAAGACATCGAAGACTATGTGCTTTATAGTCCGACTTTCCCCCTACATTTTGTGGTAGACTATCAATGGGCACCGCTGGAGCTGTTCTCTCCATTGTGGCATAGAGGCCTTCTTCCATTGGTACCCCCGAGTTTATGTCTCCCTCCCCTGTTGGATTCAGTTTAAAGCCCTCCTGATTAAGTTCCTCATGCTGTGTCCAAACACATTCTTCCCAGTCCTTGTGAGGTGCAACCCATCCTTTGCCAGCAGTCCATCTTCCAGGAAGTGTAGCCCGTGGTCCCAGAATCCAAATCCCTCACGTCGGCTCCACCTTCGTAGCCAGTCATTCACTCGGAGTATTTTTCTTTCCCTTTCTATGCCTCTTCCAAGTACTGGAAGGATGGATGAGAAAACTATCTGGGCCCCGAAGTTCTTGAGTTCCCTTCCCAGCTCTTCAAAGTCTGCGTGATTTCTTTGTAACTCCGCTTGGCAGTATCATTTGTACCCACGTGGAAGAGAAGAAAGGGGTATGTGTCGGTGGGCTGCATGAGCCTCGGCAGCTGCTCTGACACATCCTTAATCCGTGCTCCGGGGAGACAGCACACCTGGCGAGTCCATGGGTCTTCGCGACATACTTTGGCTTCGATCCCCCGCAGGAGGGAGTCTCCCACTATGAGTACTCTTCTCTTCCTCTTGCTGTAGGCCTTGGTTTGATTGCCTCCACTCGACTGACCCTCAGCCTCTTGCTCGCTATCACGTTGGGTGCCCGGTAATCCGTCCTCTGCAGGCTGTCCTCTGCTCTCGTCCTCAAGTACATGGAAGCGGTTCCATAGCTCCACTGCTTCCACAGGCGCAGAGTGTCTTGTAGTTCTTGTGCTCCTAACAGTCACCCTTTTCCAGGGAGTTCCCCCTGCGTTATTTTCCCTTGCCTCAGCAGTCTCCGACTCCGCCTCATCCTGCCGTTGCCCTTCTGGCTCCTGTACTGTGCTTTGGTGCTGTAGATCCACCGTTCTGTCTAAGAACTCCTCGCTTTCTCTTATGCTCCTGAGGGTTGACACTTGCTGCTCCAGTCCTCTGACCTTTTCTTCCAACAGCGTGACCAGCTTGCACTTGTTGCACGTGTAGGCCATGTCGATCTCCGGCAGGAAAACAAACATAGCACACCCCTTGCAGGTCACCACCACTGCTGAGTCCTTTCCTTCCATAGTGCTCGGTTTCTGTCTTCCTAGATTTTTTTTTTTTTTTTTTGATTTTTTTTTTAGGGACCTCCCCCTTGACCTCCCCTGCCGAACTCCGCTGCCAAACTCCTGTTTTCTCTCCCTGTTAAATCTTGCAGGGGCAAAAGGGAGCAAAATAATGCTAGTTCTTTCCTAATCAGAGGAATAGAAAATATGTGAATACATGCCATGCTCCAGGCATTCATGTTGAACAACTCCACTTTTGAGTAACTGAAGGCACAATCCAATGCATTTTTAGACAGAAAAAAGACCTACAATTCCCAGCATGCCCCAGCCAACACCTTTACACTAATTGCACCTTTACACTAATGGTAAATTAGTAATGCCAAACTTGCTGGCATTAATGATAGCTGGCAGGATGAGGTGACTGGTTTAGTGTTTCCCCCACTTAGTACTGGATAGGTAGCTACTCATTCATTTTATCAGTGTAGCCAAGGCTGAATGATGGTTAAGGGAGTGATTTGTATGAACACCTTGGCCATTATCAAAAGGTGTTCATTTTGAGTACACTTGAGTACACTACAGGTGTAAATTGGTTTAATGATCAGTCCCCCTTTCCAGGGAACTCTGCGGGGAAATGTAGTTCTGTGTAGTTCTTTCATCTAGGGTGGCCATTCATGAATCACCAAAATGGAGGAAATGCATCACACTCCAAAAAAGGAAAAAAGAGGACACTGATATTTAGATGCAAATTTAGAAATAATTATTATAATTCAAATAGAAATACAGTACATCTCACTATAGTGTGGAAGACTGCAACCAGGCGACCTGCGTGCCTTGCTCAGTCTGCTGTCCGGGTGCTGTTGGTGGGCATCTTCAAGGCCCAACTCTTCCTTCTGATGGTTTTTATCTTTAAACTTGACGTGGACTGGGCAGCCCTTAAAACAGAGGACCACTTCAAAATAGAGTACCATCCTCTGGCAGCCTTTCAAATAGAGGACTGTCCTCTGTGAAAGAGGACACGTGGCCACCCTCCACTCGCGTATCAAACTGCAATTCCTAGATGGGTCGCCATGCTAGTCTGTTGCAGCAAAAACAACACAGTGTTTTTAAGGTTCCACAGGATTCTTTTTTATAATTCCTAGGATTCATTGGTGGAAGCCATGAAAGTTAAATAAAACCAGTATGACCTTAATGCTGGAGGCCTAGGATAAACTGAGGACCACATTGCTGCCCAAGGGACTGTTTATAACTCACCCTCAGGCCTAGTTATCCCTCAGGTAGTAACTCTGTGTCTGGGCTGAACCAATTTAGACTACAAGTGTGGGATCGCATGATTCAGTGCTGTTCCATACAAAAGAAAATCCCATGCACACAGAGACTTAGATTTCAGGAAGAAGGATTCCAGCCTAGACTTACTCCTGACATATTAGCATTCTATTTGCAGTGCCATTTTTTTAAATATGGAAATATTCAATCATACGACTGCCAACTTACAGCCTGAAGTAATATAGCCTAGACACAGATTTATTCTCTCAGAGAGCGAAGTTATCTCAGAGTGCTGGCCACAGCCTTTGGGTTTCAATGTCACCTGTGTGAGCTGAGAATGTGCCCTACAGTTACCTGGCTCTCATGTAATGGTGGCAAATCATGGGTTACTTAATTATAATTAATTAACCCACAATTTGCCAGGTTGCGTGCCACACATGAGTCACTACCGATTTGTATTATCAACCTCCAATCAGTCCGATCGTAGGTTGCTCCGTGACGTGCGAACCTGGACACTATTCGTGGGTTAAATGACCCAAAGTTAATCACATAACTTATTGTAGGTTAACGTTGGGTTGTTTAACTCACAAATAACCCATAGTGTCCAGATTCACACAACATCACACAACAACCTATGACTGGGCCGATCAGAGGTTGATTATGCAAAGTAGAAGTGGCTCGTATGTGGTACACAACCTGGCAAATCGTGGGTTAGTTAATTAACCTTCAGTTTGCCACCGTTACATGCAAACAGGACCAATGTACCAAACATGTTCTCTGACTATGCATGGCAGGGGGGAAAACAGTAATGGCAAACACTGATTGTTCTCTCTTTCAATCTTCTCATTGCAGAATCCAATAACCTTCTGAGGAACCCCTGGGTTCCTAAGAACACAGCTTGAAAATCACTGTACAACAAAAGAGTATAAATTAAAGAATGATTAGAATAAATTAAACAAATCTCCAATAAAAAAAAATCTGGTAGATTAGAAATGTGAAGCTGTCCAGTTTTTAGATTGGTTTAGATCTCTTCCGAGTCCCTTTTGTCCCTGTTTAGCCAGCGCAGAATACACATTTCGAAGAATGATCAGGATTGGTGAATCAAGTTGTAATTAAATGCACATATGGAGTATCTGAAAGGTCACACCAAATTCAGATCACTCTTACAAAATAGGAGAAATACTTTCCCTGAAATCAGTTCAGCTAACAATCAGATGCAAAGCAATTAACATTAACAGATCCAATATCCAGTGACCCTTTGGTTATGAACAAACACTACCTACCCATTAACAGATCCAATACGCGATGAGCAGTTGTAAATATTATGTTACTAGAAATTCTGGGATTATTTTCATATGAATACAAAATGAATTGTAAAAAGAGGTAGCAACACATTTGTTTCCCCACTAGGGGATGATAAAACATAATGAACTGTTACAGTATTTACCGGTAGTTTATCCTTCTGGTTTTGTTTGGTACACTTTCTGGGGCTTTTCTCGTGACTTTTAACTGCAGTATTTTACTGAGATCACCTTAAAAATATGCACCATTTCCTTAGCTAAAATTTCATTTAATCTTTATTCCCAATCAGGTCTACATTTTAATTCTCAAAGGCGGGGTGCGGGAGAGAGATTCAGCAATGGGAGTGATTTTATAAGATATTTTGTATGCAGGTACGGATGCTTTCAAGTACATGGAAGTACTATATCCAAGCCTGGATTGTGCCCCTGGCCATGTATTTTAAGTGGAAGAGGGCTAAATAAAATAAAAAATACACAGATGAAGGAAGTGAGTTGTATAGGTGGCCACTTAGGTACACATCACCTATGTATACCAGTTGCTGGGGAACATGGGCGGGAGGGTGCTGTTGCACTCATGTCCTGCTTGTGGGATCCCGTGGGCAGCTGGCTGGCCACTGTGTGAACAGAATGCTGTGCTAGATGGTCTGACCAAGATTTTGGTCAGATCCAGTGGGGCTCTTCTTATGTTTACCCAAAAAGAGGAAAGGCGTCACCAAAAAAGAGAGCTAAAAGTTGACCAAGATTTACATAAAATGTGCACATGGCAATTTATATGTATAGTATATTTATAGTATTTATATGTACATTGAGAAACAATGACTAGAATTAAAATAGAAATACAATATATCTCCCCATGGTGGAGAAGACTGACCACCAGGTGACCTGTGGGCCTGCTCAGACTTCTGTCCAGGTGCTCACTGTTGATGTATAGCTTCAAGGCCCTTCCTGCTCCTTCTTCTTAGGGTTCTTTAAACTGGACTTGGACCAGGCAGCTCTACACACCAACGGTTCAGGCCTGTTTTTTGCCCCCGTCTCCTGTCTACTCATGTGCATGGGGACACAAGCAGACAGCAGAGCTGCCCATGTGGGGGAATGGGAAGCCTGTGTACACCTCCAACATCCCCAGACAGTTCTGCCTCACACCTCAATGCACTATACTCATGCTTCAGAGAATGTTTTAGGCAGAGAGGGGCTGCTGGATGGAGACATGGGAGCATGAGTGACATGGAGAGGCCTGGTGTAAAATAGTGGCTAAGGGTGCAATCCTATGCATGTTTAGACAGGAAAAAGTCCTACAACTCCCAGCATACCCAGGCCAGCCATGCTGGCTGGGGCATGCTGGGAGTTGTAGGACTTTTCCCATGCTGGCTGGGGGCATGCTGCGAGTTGTAGGACTTTTCCCATGCTGGCTAGGGGCATGCTGGTGTTGTTGGGGGTTTTTTTCTGTCTAAACATGCATAGGATTGCTCCTTAAGAGACTGAGTTACAAACCAGGAAGTTCCCAGTTTGAATCTCACCTCTGCAATGGACTAACAGGATGCCCTTAGGCAAGCTACCCTCTCTCAACCCCAGTTATCCCATCTGCAGTAAGGGGGAATAAAAACACTGACATATCTTACAGCGTTGTTTTAAAGTTTACAACTAGATAATGCACTTAGAACACTTGAAGGCACTATTTAAATGTTTGTTATTGTTATTGTTGCATCAAGGATGTTTTTGTTGTTGTTATAATTCAGACCCTGCAATCCTCCTTGCAGCAGATTGCACTGTCTGAATGCACACAGGTGGGGGAGGAGGCAAAAACAGGCCTACAGCAATCCTCCATGTGTGAGCAATGCGCACGCGGCCTATGCTGCGGGTGGATTGAGCCCTTGGTGTCTCTAGCTCAACCCAGCTTTACAAATGTTCAGCGCATGAAGAACATGGCTGGGGCAGCGGTAGAACCCTCTGGCCTATTTAGCACACAAGTGTGTATTTATACCACGAAGGCCAAAACTATCTGCCATGATATGAGCAATACATTGATTACATAATTAAAGGATCCTGGAAGCCCAGCCAAAGAACTCACTCACAGAGGAGGCTGCCTGTTTCATCCCTGCACAACCTCTGCCCTAGCCTCCTTCCAATCTGCTTCTGCTGTGGGTAAGCAATTATGCCTCTATTCAAGCGTGGCCCCTTGTGTTTGGAGCCTTGATAATCAAGTTCCCCTCATTACAGAGGGGATCCCCCTGGGTTGTGGGGCAAAGGAGATGCCTCAGGAGTAAGAAGGATGTCTGAACTGTGGGGAGAGGGTGGCAGAGGCGCCACCAGGTCTGAAGGCCCCTTGGGGCAAGGTGCTTCCTGGGTGCCCTCTCCCCTTGGCGAGCCTCTTCCTGCCACTCTGCTGGCCATTCAAGCCCTGGTTTGTTTGTTTTGTGATTTTACCTAGCCGTGGGGGTGGGGGTGCGCTCCTCCTCCATCTCCTGCCATGCTGCTGCCCAAAAAAAGTGCTGTCTGTCGCAGCCAACTGGGTGAGGCCGCACTGCAGCCCAACGGTGCACTATTTTAAAATAAAGCATTTTAAAACTAAGTTTGATTAGCAGCAAACTGAACCAATCAGACTCTGATTTGGTGGGTGCGTAGCAAATGAGGGAACCATAAGGGTGAAGGGGCTGGCCTCTTGCCACTCCATTGCCCTTATTGGCTGCACCCCCAGCAAAGCAACACCTGATATCAGAAAGGAAAGCCTGGTGTGGAGCTCAAAGACAGGCATGAAACGTGTGTGAAATGTTTCAACATGTATATACCTCAAGAATAAAAGGCTAAGTATGGAACCCACAAACTTTTGGGCCCAGTGTAATCCCTCATTAAAGAAGGCTGTTTTTACAAGCAAAATGGCTGCACAAAGAATGAACTGATGAGGCATATTTCAATTCCTGATACGGTACATTGATTTTCATGTGCTTGACTATCTCTGTCTTGTAGTGAAAAGCTCTGTTAAAACTTCTCACTACAACCTCATGAGGCATGCACTTCTTCCTCATTTTTATTGATTCATTTGGACATTACTATCCCACTTTTCTTTGATAAAAATTAGACTCCAGGTGGATTACAATAAAAAATATAAATCACATGAAAATTAAAAACAAACCTAGGGTGCTCCAGCTGAGGCTTTTATAGCACCGTCACCCTTGCCTCATTTGCAGAATTGTATGGCCTGTGTGTGTGTTCAGACAGGGTCATCTTTTTCCACTGATAACCCTCCCATGTTTTCCCACTGCTTCTGTCTTTTTTCTTTCCACAGAAAATCCGTTCAGAAGAGCAAGACGGAATAGCTGCACCATGTCTTTGGATTGTTAGCACTAGGACCTCTGGAAGCATCCCTGATAATAAAACTTACAGCAGTAAAACATCATCATAAAAGCCTCAGCAACAGCAGACCATGGGGGAACCAAAGACCAAGAGACAACTCATTCTGTTGATAGTGGAATGGACAACATCCCTGATTACATCAGCTGCTTTTTCTCTGTGTGCCCACGCCATGACCTGGTCATGGCAATGGGTCGTCTGATTCATTAATTTCATTTGCCAAAAGCTGAGTTTTCAGTTTTGCGGATCATCTCCTTAACGTGTGTTGAGCTGTTCCTTGCAAAATGGCAGGTTCTCCTCCTGGGCTAATGAGACAGACACCCCCTTTAGTCACGTGCCCCTACTCTCAGATCTGAACTTGAGCATCCCATTTCCCTCTGTTCTATCCACCGAGCCACTCAGCATTCTCTTAAAGGCTAATCAGCCCAGTTACGATGTCTTATAAAAATCTTACCCATATGAACCTTTTAGCAAATTGATGTCAATTTGGTTAAACAGAGGAAACTAATTATTGCCAAAAAAAAGTTATATAAGGGGAAAGATACCTTTAAATCTTTGAGTCACAAGGAAAGCTGAACACATAATTCTGGCAGTAACTCAAATGTCTCTCAGGTGCCCTCTTTAGATAGCTTGTGCTTTAGTCACCCATTGAAGGGAATTATGTTGACACGCACCACTACAGCCAAGATGGCCAAGCTTGGAGTACTTTGCAGTGCGTGGAGAGTTCTTCTCACTTAGCTGGGGGAAATCTTTAAATAGCAAAGAAGAGCAACTCAAAGCTTCTCGAATAGCTACTTCAGGCTCAATTTCCCATGACAACAGCAGCATTGCCTATGCATCCACAGCATGGGGAAGAATGACCAAGACGGTATATTGAGAATCAGAGAGGAAAACAGCCAATTCAGAAGAACCAGAAGACTCTCATGAATGCTGGACTGATTAGGCCACCTATTTACAAACCCCTGCAGAGCAGGAGCCATATTTGGCTTATATAAGAGGTTACAATTTGTTGTGTAACTTGCTCTGACCTACTGGAGTAGAGTGGGTTAATAATCTAACAGTGTAATATCCTATACATATCTACTCAGAAGGAAAGATGTAAAATTTCCGGAAATTTTGAAGCCGTAGGGAAAAAACTTTCCTTGCCACCCCGGGGTTTCTGGGGGAAAACAGACACTTGGGGGAAAATTGAAAAATATGCAACATGTACTCTGTTTTTAAAGATCTAAAGGAAGGATGAGTACAGACAACCATTTACCAAGTGAAGGGATCTCATTGCAAGGCTGGCTTAATTTCTGATAACCACATCAGAGAGGCAGCAGGCTGGTTCTTTTGTGAGATGGGGGGGCGTGTCCAACCTCCTCCCAAATCAACCAACCTGTGGCATACCATGAGGCCACAAACACATCTACACAACATATCTTGGTTTTATAGCAGTTTAGCCCCATGGCTCCCCTCAAAGTATCCTAATGACTGTAGTTTAAGGGAGTGCTGAGCATTAGTTGAAGACATGTAGCCTCTCTCGTCGATCAAGAACATGAGAGCCATTCTGGTTCAAACCAAAGGCCTATCTAGTCCAGCATTTGTTGGCCACAGTGGCCAACCAGATGCCCACGGGAAGCCCACAAGAAGGACATGGGCACAATTATAGCACCTCCTGGCACCTGCTCATGTTCTCCAGCAACTGGTATTCAGATGCATAGCATAGTGCCTCAGATACCAGAGGTAATATATAGCCATTGTGATTACTAGCCATTGATAGCCTTATCCTCCATGAATTTGTATAATCCCCTTTTAAAGCCATCCAAGTTGGTGGCCATCTAGCGGGAGTGAATTTCAAAGTTTAACTATGCACTGTGTGAAGAAGTCCTTCCTTTTATGTGTTCTGAATCTCCCACCATTTAGCTTCATTGGATGACTGCTTTCTCCATACAATGCATAATTTTATACACTCCTATCATGTCCCCCTTACTCACCTTTTTCCTACGCTAAAGAGCCCTTATGAGAAAAGAGCCTTTTCTCACAGGGGTGCTGCTGGAGCCCTTTGATCATTTTAGCCCTTTCCTGCAGCTTTTCCAGCTCTACAGAGTATCCTTTTTCAGGGATGGTGCCAAAGCTGTACGCCATATTCCAAGTTTGTTTTCACCATAGATTTGTTATAAGGACATTATTGTATCGGCAGTTTTAGTTTGGATTCATTTCCCAATGATCCCCAACATGGAACTTGCTTTTTTCACAGCAGCTGCATAATGGGTTGACATTTTCATTGAGCTATCCACCACAACCACAAGATCTCTTTCTTGGTCAGTCACCACCAACTCAGACCCCGTCAGCATATATGAGAAGTCAGATTTTTTTTCTTTTTTCTTTACCAAGGTGCATCACTTTAGACTTGCTTCTATTGAACCTCATTTGTCATTTTAATGCCCATTCTGCCAGTTCAGAGAGGTCCTTTTCGAGCATTTTGCTGTCCCTTTTTGTTTTAACCACCCTGAAATAATTTGGTGTCATCAACAAACTTGGCCACCTTACTGCTATGCCTTAACTCTATACCATTTATGATCAAGGGGAGATCAACCAGCTAGCCCGGAGGAAAAGAACTGAGGACAGAGTGAAGAGGTGTTGCAACCGTACAGCACATGCAGTTGATGCCTTAGCTGTAAGTAACTTTTAGTGGTGTGTGGTGTGTGTGTGTCTGATTGTGGATGGAACAGGAGGAGGCAGATGATCGCCGCCCTGTCTGCACATAGCAATGGGCGGCCACTGGCCTCAGTTCCTCAGACTCCCTTCCTGAAAATATCAGTTCAGTAATTAGTATCTGCCCTACATCTTCTGCAAAGCATTCAGATTCTCTGCAGTCTCCTTATCTTCCTTTAGTACTCCGCCAACTCCCTTATCATCCAGCAGTTTAACCACCTCCCAGATCAGTTTCTTGCTTCTGGATTTTGTTTTGTTTTTTTACTGTTGGTGTTAATGTTACTAGTGATATACTCTGCACCCACCCACCCTTTTGCATCCCTTATTTGGCACATCTGCACATCACACCAGCCCACCCTGGCAATAAGCCAAGGTGGGTTGGTTGTTGTGTGCAAACAATGCAAAAAAGGGGGAACAGGTTCTCAGAATGCTAATTATTTATTATTTATTTTCAGGTGGGCTCCTCCACCTGAAAACAAATAATAAAGAATTAGCATCCTGAGAACTGTTCTCTCCCCCCCACTTTTTTTTTTGCATTGTTATTGGATGCTTATCTCCTCCTGTTTTTGCCTGTTGTGCAAACAAAACAAAACAAAACAAAATTTGATGGGAAACTATACAGTATATAGACTCTATATACCTGTATAGTTTCCTGCCAATTTTTTTAACCCTTTCTAAATCCCACTTTAAAAGTGGAGCTTTACTTTTGACAGCTGTCAAAAGTAACTACACCCATAAATGGGGTGGCTCACACTTTTACATGATCCTGAGTTGGTAGAATCTTGGAAACAAGTGCCCTTGGGACACGAGCCCCCCCCCCCAAAAGTACACCACGTGGATCTTGCCATGAAGGGGGTGAATGAGGTGCCACTCCCTTTTCACGAGCTAAGATTACTCATGCCTTTGGTAGATGGAACCAAAGGGGACAATAAACTTACCTGCAGCCTCTGTGGGGCAATGCTCAGGGTGGGTACCTGCTGGACTTTGCCAGTAGGCATGCCCCTGCATATTGCCCACCCGAGGCTCCACATTCCCGCATCTGCGCAACTGTGGATGTCCACAATTGTGTAAGTGCAGGTATTTTTTTTTAAAAATTTATTTATTTATTTCTTATATTTATTAATCTCAAATCTAAAGATCTAAAGATCTCAAATATTTGCAAAAATCAGGGGGGAGGATTTTTATTTTTTTTAAAAAGTCTGGAAACCATGGGCAGCCCCTCCAAGATGCTACTGGGCATTTTGAAGGGACTGTCTGTAGCCGTACAAAACAGGGATTGCGATTTTCATGATCTGCAGGGGAAAAAATAATTAAAATGCAAAAAAGCCATGGTGAGCACCAAATGGCTTGCAATCACAGCCTAGATGGGGGGAAGCCAGTGCTTCAGCACTTTTGGGGTGGCTGGCACTGGCAGGTGCCAGGGCATGCTTGGCAAGAGTGGCAAGGGGTTTTTGCCGCTCTTGCCAAGCAAGTCGCTAGCTGATTCCCTGTACCCACAATGGGTTGGTTCCCCGAGTTCATGGATACAGCAACCCCTACTATAACCCATGGATTGTCAGGGTGGCTTGTTGCCCTCAAACAAGCCACGCTGTGGCAATTGGTGCAGGCTCGCGTGGTGGGTTGTTGTGCTGTGTGAACCCAGTCATTGTCTCTTTGCATTTGTTTTGTGCCAGTTCATGGTCTTTTTTGTTTTCCTCATTTGGGCAACACTTCCATTTTTTGAAGGAAGCCTTCTTTTCTCAAGGTCTCCTTCCTTCCAGACTTGTAAGTAAAAATATCTGAGGAAAACCCAATGTAAAAAAACCACACCCCTATTGTTGTTTGCCATCATGGTTAGGCTATGCTCAGAGGAAAATATAAAGAATATAAAGCATAACCACAGAGTGGTTGAATTTTTACTTCTCATAAAAACAACTTTCCTTTCTGTTCACTGAATCTGGGCCTTGAATTCAGTGTTCATTCATGGTACTGAATTAGTCTTCTAAATAACAAATAATCACAGTGTGAATTTCATATACTAGTGTTTAAAATGCTATACTAATGGGGTGATTTTTTTGGCTATTGTTAATTATGCCTAATAGTATTAATCTATCATTGGACATAATTCTGTAAAAATATAATTTACAGTTTATTAACTGCATTTGTTAGAAATGTATCTCACTCATCTCTTCAATTAAATTAGAACAGATAAAAAAAGGATATTATGTAATTTTCATTGCTGTCTATTAGCAAAACAAAGTAAAAGGAAAGGAATACAATCAATATTGCAAGTCTAAGCATATTTAAAGGACTTGGCTAACCTTCAGCTTGACGCACAACCCAATTATAGTAAAATATTTACATATGTAACAAAACTGACCCATATCCAAATACTTCAGCATAATAAGGTGGGAACCTCACCCTGTGGCACCAAAGCAAAAACACACCCACCCCAGGGAGAAGCCAGTTTGGGGCTAGTGACAGGAGCCACCAGGGAAATGTTAGCCAGGACAGATTTTGTGGGCAAGCACATGTGAATATGGGCCCCCAAAAGACAATCTGACCAGGAAAGGAGCTGGGAGGACTGAAAGGGGTCAGATGCCCCACACTATTCTGGGCCTGTTAGCATTTGAAGCAGTGTTTCCCAAATGTCTGAAAGCCTGGGACAGACTTTTTCCAAATTAAAACTGGTGGTACACTTCACATTTGTAAACACAGATTTACCTTTAGAGTGTATAAAATGTAAGAATGTCCTACCCTCAAAGGAGCTCTCCGGTGTTTCTGCATGAGTTGCTGTCCTGGGAGTGGCTGCTGATTGGAAGGAAAGATGCCCAGAACCACCACTCATGCATAGATGCAACAGGCAGCCTCCTCTGAGGGCAGGTAATTCTGTTGCATCTCTGTATCATGTGTGCTCCATGTCCCGCCCCAGTAGAAGTTGATTGGAAGAAAGCTACAGCGGTGAATCATGCAGAGATACAGCAGCCAGTCTTCTTTCTAGGTGCTTTCTTTGGGCTCCCAAGAAACTTTAATTATTTAGTTGAGGACTGTTGTGAAATGACAGGGATCATTTGGAAGCTGTTACACTCACCTTGAATGTTTTGATTTTTCAGTGAAATTGTTTTTGGGAGCTGGGGGAGAAATGAATTGGAGAACAGCCTCCATTTTGTTGTGACATGTAACAAAACAACAGCTGTGGCACAATTGTTTTCATTTGGAAAGGTACAGAATGGCTAGGAAAACAAGTCATATTGAGTCTGGCACTACTGTTCTGTTCTCATGGGAAAAGTAGGTGTGAACGAAATACGAGCTGATCACATGGTTTGTACTTTCTGATGACGTAGTATGATTTGTTAGGTTTCGATTCCTGTAACCATTTTTAGTAGAGAGATGGATTGCTTCTTTGCTTGCTTCTTCTCTCTGATGCTCTGACTTATTGCAATCATGTAATGAAGTGTGCTGGAGTGGACTTGATCCACTGGACTAGCTATGCACTGGCTATGCATTATAATCTGCAATATGGACTGTAACTTAGGAGATTGTATTTACTCTGATATAGAATAAACAGGTAGCAAAAACCCTGTTGTGGATTCTATGGAGTTAATTCCTAATTACAGTGCAGCTGCGACAGGACGAGCTGCAAGCTGGCTGAAATCCGATACGCTTGGAACGCTGCGAGAGAAGGGGGAGAAGGTCTGGACTTCTATGTGTAGATTTATGGGCGTCTTCACACAGAGGCAGGATCTAAATCATCCATCTCACGCTCTGCTTTATCCACGTAGGCTGGCAGGCCTACAGGGTGGATTGTAAGCCTTCAAGGCTGAAGCTCATTAACCCTTTCAGGGTTATGGGCCCAGAGAGAATCGGATTACAAATGACCTGTTGGACTGGTGCCGGGAACCGAGCGGAGAAAAGTTCGGGGCAAGGTCGAGGGTCTGTGCCAGCGGCGGCAGCGGGAGCTGTGTTTCCAGCTGCTGTGTGTCAACGCTTCGAATACTCGGAGAAGCAGTGATTTATGGCAGAGAAGGACATCAAAGCAGAAGAAATATCTCCTGGACCTTCTTCATCTGGTAAGCAAAGGGAAGAAGAGGGAGGTGTGTCTGCTGAGGGCTCTGACAGCGAAGCCGGGAGTTCTGAGGGGGAAGAGGCGGCTGCTCTCCCTGTTGCCAGAATGGCGGCTGCTTCGGCCCTGAATCCACAGATAGTTGAAAAATTGTCTGGATCGAATTACGTACTCTGGAGCTTCCAGATGCAGCATTATTTAACTCATGCGGGGCTCTGGAATGTTGTAACACAGGATGCTGTGGCCGTGGGTGCCCAAAATTATGATGAATGGAAGGAACGGGACGAGAAAGCGAAGGCAATTCTCTGCTTATCTGTTGAAAGTTCCCAGGTGCCATTCATTCAGTTTTTGGAAACGGCGAAGGAAATCTGGGAGACCCTACAAGGGATTTACCAGATGCGAACATCAGGAAGTGGGATTATACTTGCGCGTAAGCTGTACAAGCTGAGCTTACAACCAGGTGGTTCTATGCCTGAGCATCTGAGTACTATTCGGGACATGTTTAACAGGCTTAGAGCACAAGGGATGCAAATTGAGCACCTGCATCAAGTTTCTATTCTGTTATCCAGTCTGGACTCTTCATATGACACAATTGTGACATTGATGGAGGGGCAACCAGATCAAAATCTGACCATGGAATATGTGTCAGGCAAGCTTCTCTCTGAGTGGGAGAAACGGCAAAGCAAGCAACATGCTGGACGTTCAGCACACAGCGCGGCTGACTCAAGCAACGGCAATGCTGGTGGGAACGGCGCCAAGCTGGTGGGGGTTACCCAAGCGGCAGCTTTAAAAGTGAGAAAATGCTTTTGTTGCGGTTCGACTTCGCATCTTAAAAGGGACTGTACTTTTAAGGGCAGGAAGAAGAAGAAAAAGGAAGTTACCAGTACACCTGAGGATACAATTAAAATGGGCAAAAGTTTGATTGCTCGGGTGGGTTTTTCCAACCAAGACATGTGGGTACTTGACAGCGGAGCTTCTCACCACATGGCAAATTCCAGAGACATGTTTCAATCTCTGGATGATGGATATACAAATCAATTTGTGGAACTGGCTGATGGAAAACGAATCCAGGTGACAGCTGCAGGAACAATTGACTTTGCTACTTTGGGTCAACATAGGGCATTGCTTGTTCAAGAACTGGACACAAACCTGATAAGTATATCACAATTGGCTAATGATGGATATGAAATAGGTAAGTTTTTCTAACAGCAACTGTGTAATTTCACATGAAGGGGTGATCTGTGCAAAAGGTGATTTGCAGAATTCTCTGTATGTTATAAATCCATTTGTAACACATGATGAGAGGGCAAAGTATGCAAATTTGAAACCACATGACAATTGTTTACATATTTTCCACAAGAGGTTTGCACATGCCAATTACAGAAGCATAGAAAAAATGCCAGGTCTGTGTGAGGGTGTGAAAATGAAACCTTGTTCTAAGTATGTGGAATGTGAAGTATGTAGTACAGCAAAGTCACACAGGTCTAACATTCAGAAACACAGTGATAGAGTTAGCACAAGAATCTTTGAGCTAGTACACTCTGATGTTGCTGGTCCATTTGAAAGTAGCCATGGAGGGAACAGGTACTATTTAACTCTGACAGACGATTATTCTCGATTTGGATTCGTATATCTGCTGCAGCATAAATCTCAGGTTCAAGAGAGATTTGAATCATTTGTTAAATGGGCTGGGAACAGATATAAACAATATCCAATAGGAGAATTACTCACTGATGGTGGGGGAGAGTACATGAGTACAAAGTTCAAGAAATTTTTGGAAAGAGAGGGTATGGGGCACAAAGTCACTGCCCCATACTCCCCATTTCAAAATGGTGTTGCTGAAAGACGTAACAGGACACTCCAGGACATGATGAGGGCCCAATTGACTGAGTCAAAGGTGGGAAACCGTTTCTGGGGGGATGCATTGTCAAATGCAAATTATCTGCTGAACAGGTTACCAAATTCCACAATTGGGAAAACTCCATATGAAATGTTTCATGGGAGGAAACCAAAGGTAGCACACGTGCGCATTTTTGGGTGTAAATGTTTTGTTCATGTACAGGCAAGAAGCTTTGAATGTTTTCTGCTGGGGTATGATGCACAAACAAAAGGGTACAGGTTGTGGTCACCACAACACAACAAGGTAATTCTGAGCAGGGATGTGATTTTTCACGAGCAAACAGATGACCAGAAACAGCTGGTGGAATTGCCAATGCATGCAATGTCTGAAACACAGCAGGATGCTTCTGGGACAGAACAGAACAGGTCACTGGGCAGATATCTGGGGAACAGGAGGGAGGTGAACAATCTCTGAGGCGTTCAACCCGAGGACGCAAAACACCTGTTAGATATCAGGATGAATTCCAAAGTGGGAAAACTGTTGTACATAAAGCTCTCAAAATAGCTTTAGAACCACAAAGTTTTGAGGAAATTCAAAGCATGGAACCAAAAATGAAGAATGATTGGTTTGAGGCCATGCAGGATGAAATCAATGCAATGCATGAAAACAACACATGGAGCCTAGTATCTTTGCCTGTGGGGCGCAAGGCCATCACCTGTAAATGGGTGTACAAGGTGAAGACAAATCACCAGGGGCAGGTGGAAAGGTACAGGGCAAGGCTCGTTGCCAAGGGGTTTGTACAAAAACATGGGGTAGGTTTTGATTCCGTGTTTGCACCAACAACAAGGTATGCAACTGTCAGACTGTTGTTGAAATTGGCAGCACAAAGAAAAATGATGGCATTTCATTTTGATGTAAAAACTGCTTTTTTATATGGGGAATTACAAGAGGAACTCTACATGGTGCAACCACAAGGTTTTGTAGAAAATCCCAGTCTTGTATGTCGTCTGAACAAGTCCATATATGGGTTGAAGCAGGCAGCTCGATGCTGGAACCAAAAACTAGACAGAGTTTTGATTAGTTTGGGATTCAAACAAAGCAAGGTTGATCACTGTCTGTATACAAATAACACAGAACAGGGAAACTGGGTGTATTTGTTGGTCTTTATTGATGATATCTTACTGGTAACACAATCAGTAAGTCAAAAAGGACAAAATTGCACAAGAATTGCAAGCACACTTTGAACTGAAAGATCTGGGTTTGGTACAACACTATCTTGGAATGCAATTGTCTCAAGATGAGGAAGGTTCTTTCATGGTTGAACAAAGTGGGAAAATTCAGAAATTGCTGGAAATTCATGGATTGGAGAATTGTAACCCAGTTACTACTCCAATGACTCTTGAATATCAGAAACACACAGATAACACTGGATTTGATGATATTGGCAAATATCAGAGTGTTATTGGAAGCCTGCTATATTTGGCAAATGTGAGTAGGCCAGACATCAGCAATGCTGTAAACATACTTAGCAGGAAAACGCAAAATCCTTCTAACTATGATTGGCTAGCTGTGAAAAGGGTGTTAAGGTATTTAAAAGGTACCATGAATTGCAAACTGAAATTGTCATCACACACAGAAGGAGATTTTTGTGTCTACACTGATGCTGATTGGGGATCTGCTACAGATAGGAAGTCCACAAGTGGGACTGTGCTCATGTATGACCAAAGTTTAATTGAATGGTATACACGAAAACAATCTTGTGTGGCTATATCTAGCGCAGAATCTGAATTCATCAGTTTATCTCAAGCATGTAATGAGATTGAGTGGTTCAAACAATTGTTTGCTGATATGCACATACCAGTAGACAAGGCTGTTACAATTTTTGAGGACAACCAAGCTTGCATTAGCATGGCTCTCCATGAAAAAAGTAGGCCAAGAACCAAACACATTGATGTTCATTACTCTCATGTAAAGGACTGTGTGCAAAAAGGGTGGGTAACACTCAAGTACTGTGCAACAGGGGATATGGTGGCAGATCTTTTCACAAAACCATTGCCTGTAGTAAGACACAGGAAACTAATGACGGCACTAGGCCTCATTGAGTAAATGTAAACAACATGTATCACAGGCTGTGGGGGGATGTTGTGACATGTAACAAAACAACAGCTGTGGCACAATTGTTTTCATTTGGAAAGGTACAGAATGGCTAGGAAAACAAGTCATATTGAGTCTGGCACTACTGTTCTGTTCTCATGGGAAAAGTAGGTGTGAACGAAATACGAGCTGATCACATGGTTTGTACTTTCTGATGACGTAGTATGATTTGTTAGGTTTCGATTCCTGTAACCATTTTTAGTAGAGAGATGGATTGCTTCTTTGCTTGCTTCTTCTCTCTGATGCTCTGACTTATTGCAATCATGTAATGAAGTGTGCTGGAGTGGACTTGATCCACTGGACTAGCTATGCACTGGCTATGCATTATAATCTGCAATATGGACTGTAACTTAGGAGATTGTATTTACTCTGATATAGAATAAACAGGTAGCAAAAACCCTGTTGTGGATTCTATGGAGTTAATTCCTAATTACAGTGCAGCTGCGACAGGACGAGCTGCAAGCTGGCTGAAATCCGATACGCTTGGAACGCTGCGAGAGAAGGGGGAGAAGGTCTGGACTTCTATGTGTAGATTTATGGGCGTCTTCACGCAGAGGCAGGATCTAAATCATCCATCTCACGCTCTGCTTTATCCACGTAGGCTGGCAGGCCTACAGGGTGGATTGTAAGCCTTCAAGGCTGAAGCTCATTAACCCTTTCACATTTTGTCGTGTCCCCCCCCCCCAATAGCATCCCATGCTGTATTTTGGGGGTAGGGCAGGGGGGAATCAGAGATGAACAGTGCAATCTTAGGCATTTCTACTCAGAAGTGAAGCCCATTGAGTTCAATGAGACTTTCTCCCAAGTCAAACATGCTGATGAATCAGCAAAATGAATCAATGTGACAAAAGGTTCCACAAAACCATTTCTCCTCCAATTACTTTGTCAACTTCATGAATTTTTGATCAAATCACTGTACAGCCCTAACACACTTGCAGTTCTTCCGTGGCATATTAGTGTGTTTTGGCACATTAGTTGTCCCAGCACGTCATGTGAGCATGACTGTTTCAAGACCTCACTTGCCGGCAGACTCTTGGTGTAGCTTTGCTGCTTGACCTCTGGCCATCTGGTGCCCCGCCTGCCAGCTTTGGCTCCGGCTCCCTCTGCCGCCATGCCTCTAACCTGACCCAGCCCTTGTCTCAAGCCCTAGAATCCTTGCGCTGTTGTGGGTTGGATTCGAACGCCCCTCGTACACAGCTCAATTCTGCCGTGTGAAAAAGTGGAAGCTGAATACTGACGTGCTTGAGTAAATCTTCGAATTAAAACATTGTGCTAAATTAATTGGGTCCTTCACACGTAGTACTTTGTTTATTGCATCTTTGTTATGTAGCACCATGAACTAATTGGCAATGTACAGAACTTCCAAAAGAACGGAAGTCCTCCGGTCAAAGAACAATATGAATGATTAACGAAATACTGAAGAAAGAAAACTTTTCACATGAAGTTGAAAAGAAAAGAAAGTGGTGCAAATCAGACAATGAATTTGCTTTGAATATTCCTTGAATCATGTAAGTGTGCTCTTGTCAAGGAGCAGGGTATGTATTCCAGAACTATGCTCCTTGGATATTTTACTGTGGTTGGTTTGTCTAAGGGCGCAATCTTAAGCAAGTTTAGACAGAAAAAAGGCTTATATGCCCAGCCTGCCCCAGCCAGCATAGCTCCTCCTCTTTATCGTTGCTATTGCCTGCTTGCTTGCCAGGCAGGCAGCCAACAAGCAAGTTGGCAGTGGCATCTACAGCTTCTTCTTCACACCACCGCTGTTGTCTGGGCCGGAGCAAGAGGCAGGCAAGCAGGCAGGTTCACTGAGAGCCAGTGTGGCGTAGTGGTTAGAGTGTTGGGATGGGACTCAGGAGATCGGGGTTCTTGTCCTGCTCGGGCCATGAAGTTCACTGGGTGACTTTGGGCCAGTCACGAACTCTCAGCCTAACCTACCTCGCAGGGTTGTTGTGAGGATAAGATGGAGAGGAGGAGGAGGAGGAGCAGGAGCAGGAGCAGGAGGAGCAGGAGGAGGAGGAGGATTATGTAAGCCTCCTTTGGTTCCTTGCAGAAAAAAAGGCGGGATATAAATATAAATAAGTAAATAAAATAAATAAATAAAATGGCAAAAAGTGGAAGCAGGTGCAAGGGACTCTTGTCAGTGAGCCCCCTACTGAGGTGTGAGCGCTTGGCAGGTGCCTAATTATGCAGACTTTTGACACTGGCCTTGCGGCTATGTTTAGGTGTGCATATAAACCAGCCTTTCCCCAAGCTGGTGCCCAGATGTATTGGACTACATCTCCCATAATTCCTTTGGCCATGCTGGCTGGGAATTATGGGAGTTGCAGTTCAGCCTGTCTGGAGGGCACCAGTTTGGGGAAGGCTGATGTAAACAAATCTTAGGTGTACTGTACATCTAACCCCCACTCCCCAAATCAAACCATATTGTGGGAAGAGGCTTGTGTAACCCAATAGCCTTAGCCCAGAGTCAGTTTCTGCTCGCTGGATCGGGCCACATGGCTTTCAGAGCCCCCTCGCTCAACAACAGAACTCACTGAAGCAACCTCATAATTGAAAGTGTTATTTGCATTTCATTAGCATTGCCAACATTTATTTTAATACAATTAAAACCAGAATAGCATTTAATTTGATTTTAATAAGATAGTTAATGTCTGATAACTAAATGCCAACGGATTGTTAAGGGAAAAATTAGCAATCAATTGAAATCAATACATAAGATATAAATCTTGTTGCTGTGCCATTAACGCAAAATTGCATAAATAATAAATGTCTAATCAGATGCTTGATAATGAAGAGCTATATGTACTTATTAAGAGTTATTTAGGCGGTTGTCACTTACTTCTATTAGAGTATTATTAGACAACATGGACCAGCTCTGACCAGGCTTCTTACTGGATGCTACAAAGGACATTTCCCATGGGCCGCTCGCTGTCTCTTCCCCGTTCTGTCCCTGATCCCCTATCAAAAGCCTGATTCCCACAGGATTTTTCTGCGTGGAAAATTCACCATAGGATCTAGTTTCTTGCATTGAGCAGGGGGTTGGACTCGATAGCCTTGTAGGCTCCATCCAACTCTATGATCTATGAATCTATGTGTCTTCCTGCCCCCATACCATAACTGTATATCATTTCCCCCCCCTTGATATAACCCACTTAAAAAACAACAACACCAACAATCAATATCCACTTGAGCAGCTTCTCTTTCCCTACTTCTTTTTCTATACCTCCACCCCGGGCCAGATCAAGGCCATGATGTGCCCCAGGGCCTGCCATCTGTAGTGGACTCCCTATTCTGCCTCCAATACTGAAGTCACGCTTGTGCACACACTTGCACATATATGCGCACACAGAGAATAATGTACAATAATAATACAAAATTTTTTTTTACAAGTAACACTTGTGCATACATACACACACAGTCAACCATGTACAATAATAATGCAAAAACATTTTCACTATATATGATCCTTTTCCATGCTTTCTGATAGCAAAAGACTAATATCTCTTCCATGGCAGAGAACTCAGATACAAACACTAGTGTCTCCTTTTACAGCATTCAGCACACACACAAAAACTGGGTTCGCACAACACGACAAGCAACCAATGATAATGGACAACGGTTACTTCTCCTGTCATGTGAACCCAGTCTTGGTTAGCAACTGTTGCTTCTTATCATGGTTGGCAACCATGATAAGAACCAACGGTTTGTTGTAGGGTTTGTTTGACCCATGATGGATTGTCGTGTTGTCTGAACCCGGAAAACATGACACATCATGGGTCAAACCCCACAACAAGCGAGCCACTTGGCAAGAGTGGCAAAGTCCCCTTGTCACTCTTGTCAAGCAGCTGGCCAGAGAGCATGGCTGACAGCTGCCTCCAAAGTGTCCAAGCAACACTTGGGGGCAGCTGCCAGAGGCATCCCCAAACTCCACTCTGTGCTGCTGCCCCATGCTCCGGGCAGCGGCACACAATGGAGATGTCACTCCTGCCTCCTGCTCGAGAGGATACCTCTTCAAGCAGCAGTTAGGGATGCCCAATCCACTCTGTGCCACCATCCCGTGCTCAGGGCAGCAGCATGGAGTGGAACCCACACTGCTGCCTCCTGCTTGAGGGTAGACCTCTCAAGCGGGAGGCGGGGATCCACTCTGCTGCCCTGTTCTTGGAGCAGATCTGACACCCTGACCACCTGCTTGAAGGAAGACCTCTGGAGCAGGAGGTGGGAGGCTCCCCCATCCTCCCCTTGCGCATCAGGACATGAGCCCTGATTGCACAATGAGCACAAACTGTTGTTGTTGTTGTTGTTGTTGTTGTTGTTGTTGTTGTTGTGTGGTCAGTAGACTGTAAATAAACATTTAAAAAAATATATTATTATTCTTTGTCCCCATTGTGCAAACAGGGCTCATGCCCTGAAGCGCAACACGGTCAGCTGAGGCTGGCAGTTGACCCCGTTGCACTTCAGGGCATAAGGCCTGTTTGCACAACCGGGCAAACAGGCCTGTTTGACAGCCGCGGCAAGCCGAAATCGGCTCATGATCACGGCTGTCAGAGAGAGGAGCCTCGTTCCTCCCCATGGTGTCCCCTGGGATACCACCAGGAGGAATGAGGGGGACAGACGGGGAGGGAGCAAAGTATCCACAATGAGCCCAATCGTCTGTTGGACGCATCGTGGGTGCTTGGTGTTTAATGGCAACCCATTGCAGTGATTTACCACAATGGGTTGCCTTTACGTGCCAACCCGCCCAGACACTCCACCTGACCCTACTAGCTGCCCAGGATCAGGTCCAGCTTTTGTGGACCTTTGGCATCTGGAACTATGAGAGCCTCACAAT
Source organism: Shinisaurus crocodilurus (assembly GCA_021292165.1). Lineage (NCBI taxonomy): Eukaryota > Metazoa > Chordata > Lepidosauria > Squamata > Shinisauridae > Shinisaurus > Shinisaurus crocodilurus. The sequence continues at coordinate 114,842,035 of CM037878.1, read as the reverse complement.
CGCACAGCATGAGGAGACCACCCCCAGAACCCCCTACATTGTTACTTGTCTTGTAGCCTCATCCGTTTGCCTTCTGGGAAATGCATGTTTTGTGACTGGCTATGCCCACCATCAGAGCTATTTTGTGAGAGTGGCCAAGTGTGCTCACTGGTCCAAAAGGGTTGCAGACCCCTGCCCTATACTGTCACGGGGTGGGGGGGTCTGGTTAACACTCTTACTCTGTGCAGGGAATAGCAAAGTGAGAGGGAACACACCTCTTTCCAGTCTAGTCAAACCCATGGTAAGTCAAAACAAAACGAAAACAATGGCAGCATTGGCTCCTCGTGGGTAGGGCCGAAGGGCCCCTGCAACTCCCCAACTCTGCCTTTTGGTAACAATAGCTATGACAACAAGACTCCAATACATAGAGAGGTGGCTACAGGACCTCAACAGAGGTCCTCATGAGCCTGCCGAAATGTTATGTTCATACTCTGAGGCTCTTCTCTGAGGCTCCCCATCTTTTGAAGTTAGGTGGGTGGTGACCAGAGAGAGGGCCTTCTTAATTGGGGCACCCCCACTCAGGCTGGACAGGTATGGGGCCTTGCAGCCTCAAGGACCTCCAAAATATAGCCGCAGTGAGTGACATTTTTTAAAAATCCCTTTTCACAGGGGGTGCCCTGCAGAGCAAAGCTCTAATCACATCCACCACTGGTGCAGAATAAACAGACCCAATATAAATGAGTCCTAAGACAGGACAGGACAGGAAAGAGGGCAGGACCGGCTTCAGCATTCGGCATGGGTGGACAGCTGCTAAGAGCCCAGAGGTTCAGAAGGGTCTTCCCCTGCTCCTCCCCCGCCGCCACCATCCTCCTCCTCCTTGCCCTCCCAGCTGGCCCGACTGATGAAAGGAAGTGCTGTGGCCAAGCCTGCCAGCCTTGCAGTGTCTTTTTTTAAAATAATTCCCCCCCCTACCTTTGAGTGGCAGTGATCTGACCCAATCAGATGCTGTCTTGGGGGGGGGCACAGCCAACACCCAGAGGCAGCATCTGATTGGTTCAGACTGCTGCCACTAAAAAAAAAAAACCTTTTTAAAAGCATGCAGGGGCATGAAGACCCAGTCGGCCGGCTGACTGCCATGGCGCTTTACCAGCAGGTCAGGCCAGGTGAAGAGGAGGAGGAGAAGGAGGAGGAGCAACAGCAGATTAAAAAAAAAAACACGGAATGGAGGGAGGACAGGCTGGCAGGGTGGGGGCTTCGGCAAGCAAGCGGGTGGTTTCGGCCAGCCAGGCTGTGGGCAGGGGGCTTCAGCAGTTGAGGGGTGTGGTGGTGGCAGGGGCCCATTGGCAGCACTATGCCAATGGCACAGCGGATTCTGTTGCCAGTGCTAAAAGAGGGCATAGCTCAATACTAATGCTATAAAGTTCCAAAATCATGAGTACTTTTTAAAAGATTCAGGGTGCTTCCAGATTGAGGGCTCCCAGTGCTACCAATCAAAAGACATTGTGTAGCTATCCTGTATTTTCATCCTTAGTAGAGTTTTTATAGAAACAAACACACACAGACACCCAAAAGATGGAGGAATTTTGGTGGGGAAACATGGGAGGATTACAGGTTGAAGATGTTGTCATCTGGACCCTCCGCAAAATTCCATGAATGAGGCAGGATGAATGCTTGACAAACGCCTCATCTGGAAAGCCCAATAGTTAATTCAGTTCATTAGGAAATCCATTGTGAAATAGTGGGTAATTTGCTACAGCAGCAAAGGTGGCCGTGCCTAGATGTCCCAGTGGTGCCAAGAACAGGGAAGTAGTATCTGACCCACAGGACCCCTAATGTGTGAGTCCCATTACACTTGAAAGAACTGTATGTATCTTTCATGAATGGATCAGTAGTGCAAAAGCTACAGATATGTACTGGAAAAGATTCTCTGCTGGTAGTAACTGGCATATTTAACATACTATTCCTGTGCTAAATTGTGCTGGCTGAAAACCTATAATCTGCATTTCATGTAGTGAGTGCACTCTTTTCGAACCTATCAACAAATGGGCCATGACACCCTTTTGAAAGCTGTCTACTTTTAATTGCTGAGGCACAAGACCTATTTCCATGACCCTTAGAATACTCTGATTTCCCACACATCTGGGGCGGATTGATTTATGATACTACAAATGGGTGCGAGGGTCAGTAATCAAAATAGATCAACCTGGATTTCCCAGTGTTGGGTTACACAGTTCAGGAGCTGCTGCAACTAACAGGCTGCAGAATTTGTTCTTGTAAGATGAACTACATTTTGCATCCATGAAAATTTACCAGTGAAGTCAAATTGAACTATTTTAGGTAGATATGAAAATCTAGTTCCCTTAGGACAACTTGTGGCCCTCCAAATATTGTTGGCCTGCAACTCCCGACACATCTGTCACCATTGGCTATGTTGGCTAGGGGCTGATGGAAGATACAGTACACATCTGGAGGGCCACAATTTGCCCGCCCCTGCCTTAGAACTAAGAGTGCACTCCCAACCCCCGATGTTGCCTGGTGGATGGGGTTAGGATATGGCGGAGGTGCCCCTCTGCTGCCAACCTGCCAGAGGCCCCTGCTCTGCCTGCTGGGTGCTCAGCAGATGAAAGCTACCACCGGCACTTACCACTGGCGGTAGAAGGCATAAGGCACCAAAACGGAGTGTTCTGCAGGTGAATCAGCTTTGGATCCACCATATCCAAAGCCACTCCATTCCATTGAGCTATGCCAGAATTTAAAATACAACAGCCCCTGCAACGACACAGCCCTTACACTTTAGGATCCGCCGCATAAACCCTTCTCAGGCTAAGCACCAACACTTAAAAACCTGAGGGGAGGGTCAAAGGAAACCTTCCCCCTACCAATGAGGGAAAAGATTGATACAGGTTATTAAGGATCTATTTTAAATTTATGATACTGTGGGTACAAAGGTGTGTGTGTAGATTTAACAGTAATGCAGGTTAATAACGCCAAGCTGACACGTAGGATTTAGGTAGCAAACAAAATAAAAATAAGTTTAATTTAATTCTCAAAATCTTCATTCCAGAAAATAACTTTAAACCTGCCTACACCAAACACTTTGTAATTAACCTAAGTCCCTATAACTCTATACTTTCACTCCTCAGACAAGCACTGATTTCTCTCAAAACTCCTGACAAGACACAAATAACTGTAAGAAGGAAAAGACAATGACCCGACTAACCTAACTCCCAACACACACTAACTCTGACATCACTCAAACACTCCTTATATACTCCTCCCCCCACCCTTTCCAAGACATCACAAACCACACCCACTCAGTTCAACATTCTATACTCACTAAACATACTAATGTAGACATACACCAGGGAACTGAATTGTGGGGTTATGCCACAGCCCCCCCCCCCATCTTTTGCCCTGGCTGATGTGAGCTCACGGGTTGGTATGCAGATGGAGATCTGCCATTCCTTTCCTCCCTGGCCACACTTAGGACTCCTCTGTAAGTCCTTTGAAGGTCTCAGCCTATAGGCTCCTACAAATTATTTTCTTCACCTAAGAGAACCATCCGTATAAATATCAAATGAAAAAAAACAACAACACATGATAGGCAAAGGAATATGTTGGCTATTATTTATAATTTCCTACATGGAATGGTCACTTCTTGGCAAGATAGTGTATAATGGGATCAAGCCTCAGGAACACATGGATACACCCTGCCTTACAGCTGGAATGTGGCAAGCTACCCGCTTTTAGTAAAATGCTTTAAAGAATGTTTCATGTAAAAGAGCTACAGTGCACACACCTGGGAGAATTTGGAAGTAAAAAAAATCAGAACAAAGTCATGAAAAAGCATGAAAGACATGGAAGTCACAGACTGGGTTAAGACAATACAATAACCCACACTCAAGGGTTGAGTATGGGTTGAATGTGGGTTGTCGTTGAACCGTGGGTTGTTCTTGAACCACAGGTTATGGTGTTGTCTGAACCCAGCCGAGATAACAAACCATGGTGAACAATCCACAGTTCACAACCCAACAACAAACCATGGGTTCTCTTCATGGGTTGTTCACAGTTAACAAGCCATGGCTGGTTAGCACAGCTGAGTTCAGACAACATGATAACCATGGTTCAACAACAACCCACAGTTCAAAAACAACAACATTGTGTTGTCTGAACCCAGTCACAGAAAGACATGGTTGTTCACCATGGTTTGTTATCTTGGCTGGTTTCAGACAACACGATAATTCACATTTCAACCACAACCCATGGTTCAACAACAACCCATACTCAACCCTTGAATGTGGTTTATCGTGTTGTGGGAACCCGGTCAGTGGATAAAGTCAATAGAACCTGGGGCTAAGTCTGCCACTGAATTTGCTACATCAAGTGAAATTGTGAGGTGAATCCTGACTTTATTTTTTACAGAGCAATCTGATGCATGTTCCCTCACATATAAATCCCATAGAATTCAGTGAAACTTGCTCTCCTCGGGTAAGTGTGTATAGGACAGCTGTCATGCAGATCAATCCTATGAATTGCTACTCCTACTCAGAAGCAAGTCCCACTGTGTTCAATAGAGCTTACTCCCAGGTAAATGTGCACAGGATTGCAACCTTCTTTTTTACCCAGTGGCTACTGAAGGCAATTTATATAACAACAACAACAATTCTAGAATTCCATATCAAAATACAAAGAGAAAAACATTAGAACATTAGTGCACCACACCAGCTTCAACATGCATGTTAGGATTTTAAAAAAAAATGTCCCCTACTCTATCTAAAAGTATTGAATGGCAGAGCCAGGCAGGTCTCCTCAGGAATGGAGTTCTGTAATTGTCCTGCATCAAACTCATGTAGATCAAACAATAATAATAATAATAATAATAATAATAATAATAATAATAATAATAATAATGAGGAGGAGGGGGGGAGGATCTGGAGCAGGGTGTCATCAGATAATCTTAGCAGTGGGAAGCTTCATACAGGAGAAGTTCCCTGAGGAATGCTAGGTCCAGGCCATTTAGAGCTGATTTTTAAGACTGGCATTTTGAATTGTGTTCTGAAGATCCTCTGGCAGCCAGTGCAGTTATACATTGAGTACATGGAGGCTATAGACTCAGTCTACTCCCATGTTCTCTACCTGCTCAAAGCTGGTCAGCTTCTAAATAGCTTTCGGGAAGAACCCAACATAGAGCTCAAAGCAATAATTTACCTGAGATGATAACAAGGCATGAATGACAGGGGCAAGATCCAATACCATATTGGTCAGGGTTAGCTGTGGCTGGCATAGATGTGCCAATCCACTCAGTTTGCCTATACAGCATCCTGCTGGTCTGTGACATTATGCTGAGCTCCGACTAGACCAATTCCAGTGGAATGACCTGTCACGTAGGGCCTTGAGGTATTTCCCAAGCATATCTCAAGACAAAAGGGTTAATATACAAGCCATTTGTCATCCGGAAAGATGCAATTTAATTCAGTCTGAAATCTGATAAATGAGCTACAGAGTTCATTTACACATTACAATGACCTGTTACTCTTTAAATCTCTGAAGTACATACTCAATTAGAATGGTTTACAATGCCAAGAGAGATGCAGTGGAATGAGTGATAATGTATCTCGTTTGTAACCATTTCCAGAGGACAGCCGCATTAGTCTATTGCAGCCAAAACAACAAAGAGTGTTGTGGCACCTTAAAGTTTAACAAATTTATTCTGCAACAGGCTTTCGAGGAATATAGCCCACTTCATCAGATATATGGAGTACTAGCTCTTTTTACCCGGTGTTGCACGGGTCATCATTTTCCTATAGGCACTATTTGTTTGAAATTCCTTATGGTAGCTGTCCGCTGTTTGGAATCCCTTGGAATCCCAGCTCCCCTGGGACTACCAGCTCCCTCAGGATTACACTATGAGATCCCAGCTCCCCCAGGACTGCCAGCTCCCCCGGGACTGCACAATGACATCCCAATTCCCCCAGGACTACACAATGAAAAATTCCCTTCCCCCCCCACACCACACAATGAAATCCCTGCTCCCCCCCCCCGGGACTACGCAATCAAATCCCTGCTCCCCCCCCCAGTACTACACAATGAAATCTCTGCCCCCCCGGGATCACACAACAATGAATTCCCTGCTGCCCCCCCCTGCCGGGACCACACAATGAAATCCCTGCTCCCCCCCCATATAGGCCCCGGCTGCAGAATCCCTGCTCCCCCCCCGGGACTACACAATGGCGTTGCCCGGGTCGTCATTTTCCTATAGGCACTGTTTGTTCGAAATTCCCCCACCCCCGTGTAGGCCCCGGCTGCAGTTCATATGAACATTCTGTTTGGACGTAGGAAAGATTTGCATATCTGCCTCTGATTGGGCCCCTGTGGCAGTGCATACCAACATTCTAAATGCCGTTGGAGCTATTTGCATAACCGCTCCTGAATGACCCCTGCATGCATTCCAAGTGACGCCATTGGCTCTCACCTATTTTGGGCCATACAGGCGCGGCGAGGGTTTTTCGGAGATTTGAACCTGCCAGTCTTTGTCCTTGGGTGATGGGGAGTATGTGTGCCAAGTTTGGGGCGGATCTGTCCAACCGGGTAGGAGCCAATGCGACGCACGCGAGCCGTTCGGACGTACGTACACACGTACGTACGTACACACGTACAAACATTCACATTTATATAGTAGATGATAGAGAGTTTCAGGTTTTTATACAGTACATATGATGGCTCATCTTCCAATGTGATATATGCCCTCTTCTATCAGCAATGCCCTCCCACATTCTACACAGGGCAAAGAGGCCAGTCTCTATGGAAATGAAAATATGGACGCAAATCTGACATCAGAAATGGCAATATTAAAAAACCAGTAGGGGAACACTTCAGCCTTCCAGGACACTCTGTCACTAACAATGTGGGGGGCAAAGAAACCTCAAAGAGAGATTAGAATGAGAACGAGAGACTGCTGAGTTAGATTTCATTGACAGGTTCAATTCTGTCACCAGAGGCTTGAATCAGCATCAACGGTTTTTTTAAAATTACACTACATGTGGCTTACTGAATGCCAGGAAGTTTGTGTTACCAGCAGCAACTGTACTGTGAATGACCATTGTTAACAATGTGATTGTCAGAACTTTCTGCATTTAATTTCCTTCTGGCCTCACTGTTTACAACCCCCCCCCCCGCACCACTAAATGTATTGTACGTAAACCTGAAACTATAACACTTCATGCATCTGATGAAGTGGGCTGTAGTCCATGAATGCTTATGCTGGAATAAGTGTGTTAGTCTTTAAGGTGCCCCAAGGCTCTTCGTTGTGATATCTCATTTGCAAAACTTTGAGTCCATGGATACCTGGGACCTGTGGCTTATGCTGGCTCAACTTGTCTGAGTGTGGAAAGCTAAGCAGGGTCAGGCCTGGTTATTATACTTGGATGGGAGACCCCTCCTCTAGTTTCCTGCATTGAGCAGGGGGTTGGACTCGATAGCCTTGTAGGCCCCTTCCAACTCTATGATCTATGAAAATATATGTTTTTTCAGTCAGCGTTCATGATGGAGGGACAGATTAAGGTGATTGAGAGTGAAGTAGGCGGCACAGGGATGTACCAAATAGTTTTCCAGAAACTCCCCCCCTGGGTTTTTTTCAAATGTGTATTCTTCCTCAAAGATTAATGTGATTACTTTTCAATCAGTGTAGAAAGACCTCGTTTAGAGTTATGGAACTGTAGAAGTGGCAAGGGAAAGAGTATCTATTGCTTCTGCTTAGACATGGTCCCAAATCCTGAGAGGTGTTTACTTTAAGCACAATCTTGTGATAAATTCTGAGGCACTAGCCTCATTCTTTAGTGCAACCTGTGTAAAAGAAAAAAGTGTTCATTCACACCATTTTAATCTTTCACCTAGTGAATGGCTGGCTGGGGCATGCTGGGAGGTGTGGGACTTTTTTCTTTCTAAACACGTTTAGGACTGTGCCCTTAAAAAGGTTACGGCTAGCCCCCTGACTAAATAACAAGGGTTTTTTAGTTTCTCTGTCCCTGGATGATTTGGCCACAAGATATTTTTCTGCAGTCAGTTTCATTAATATAAATGACAATCTGTAATGATGACACATTCCAAAAACACAAACACTTGGAGTAAATCTGGGACTTGTGTTAGAAAGTGTCTGAATTAAATACAATGATTCAAATCCCATCTGAGTCCTGCTTTCTCAGTGATTCAGATCCTATTTGAGTCCTGCTCTCTCAATGGGTGGTCTTATGCAAACCAACAGTGGTGTGTTTTTTTTTGGCACCTTGAAGACTTAGCAAGTTTATTATAGCATAAGCTTTCATGGAGATTATATATCTCTTAATCTTTAAGGTGCCACAAGATTCTTCGATGTTTTTGCTACAAATTCAGCTATCCCTCTAGAAACTAGGCAAACCAATACCTCTCAGCCTCAGATGCTCTGCATTTATAATATAGAGTGGATAAGACAGCCTTACATTACAGGGCTGTTGTAAAAATTATTGGGAATGCACATATAGTACTTTGAAAACTCAACTAGCATTGTATAATCTGTGGATTGTTTTTATGTGTTCAAATTGTGTTTTGGTTTAAATTTTATATTGATGGTTATGTGTTCTTACATTCTTAGCTGCCTCAGAACTTTGTGATTGAGAGGTGGGGTACACATATTTTAAGTAAATACATAAATAAATAATAAAGCATAAAGGTATTATTGAAATTATTTGATCATAACTGGAGCATGGTCCACAGGTGTGACTAAAAGAAGGAGACATAGCTCAAGTGGTAAACGGGAGTGATAGAGCACATGGCGGGGAACAGAAGAAAAGTAATGACAACAGTTAAAAGAAATTAATGGAACGCTGAAGATAATTGCTATTTTGTAAAGATGATGAAAGTGGATGACACATTGATACCATATGTGATTAAATGTTTTATGGGCTGTCATTCAAAAGCTGGCTTTAATTTGTGTATTTTTCTTTTCATGACTATCCTATATGTAATGGCATAACAAGATCCAATTAGGCATAAAAATAAGAAAGATCCAGTGGGCGGAAGCTTTTAAGTTAGATAAATACCAAATGGAAAAAAAAGACACATGGCGGTTTTATCGAAGAACATGACTGGCAATGTATTTTGGAACCAGGAGGGCAAACAGCCACCATGTCATCCCGATTAACTGAGATTTTGCTGTCCCTGTGGTCTCTCAACGTCCATCAGTACCAAATGGCCCAGGTTGGGGTGCACTTTTTGAATGGTGTGTTGCAGGAGTGGGAAGGTACGCTGACCCAAAGGCTAAGAAAAATGCACATGCTGTCATGGTTTCTTCCTCCAACTCCGGTTAGTTGAAGTGGCAAATCTTACATTGCTCTATATGACTTCCTGGACAATAGTGAGCATCGACAGGAATTCTGCACCCCAGCCTTCCCCAACCTGGGTTCCTTCAGAACCTTTTGGACTACAACTCTCATCAGCCCCAGCCAGTGTGGCCAATGGCCAGGGATGATGGGAGGTGTAGTCCACAACATCTGGAGGGCACGAGGTTGGGGAAGGCTGCTCTGCTCATTATATTATATCAAGGCAGGTGTGTGTGGCTACTTTGATAGGGGGAAGCTGCCCAAGACCACACATAGTGAAGGGAAGCACTAAGTGAGAAGCAGCAGGCCCCCACCCCCGGTGGGGATGACTGATTGTGCAGCAGACATTCGGGCAGATTTTGCATTCTTCATTGAATTTGTATCCTGCCTTTCCTCCAAGGAGCTCAGGGCAGCACACACACAGTTACTTCTCGGGAGGGAAGGACAGACTCTGCTATGCTCATGGTTTTCTAGCTGTGTTCCTAGGAATCCTGTGGTTCCTTGCAAGTTTATTGTGCACTCCTGAATGTTGAGAACATCAATAATGGTGGACAAGTGTCCCTGAAACACAGCTTGCGCACCACTGCTGATTTCCCCATTACAATGCACAGTCATAAGAGAGTGTTTGGGCTGGTTGGCGCGTCATGGTAACAGCCCAGCGTGGATTGATTTACTCATGGGGGCTGTTGCGTTGTGCGGGTGGCCACTTTGAATATTCAAGCCGCGACTCCAGCTTGTTGTGTCGTGCGAATCCAACCAGGGTAGTTTGTTGGTGTGTTTAACAAACCCTAAGACAGCCCATAGGTTGTTGAGAAGCAAGGGAGGTCTAGGATGGACCTGGTTCTATATGCCAGGGGCACAACTGGGCAAGGAAAACAAAGATCGGTTTCCTTTTAAGGGTAAAGTTGCACTTAAATGCGTTGCATCCAGATTTCATCACTCTTAGAACAGACCCATTGGAATCAATGATACTCGTTAGTCATGACTAACGTAAGAGTCCCATTGATTTCAGCAGGCCTGGGTCTACTCCAAGTATGACTAAATCAGCTTCCATCCCAATGAACCAATGGAATACCCAGTCTGTCCCATAAATGGGGAATCTTCATGCATGTAAGGCAGCCTGACTGGCTGGGGAATGCTGGGAGTTGTAGGCCAGGGCATCTGGAGGGCACCAGGTTGGGGAAGGCTGATGTAAGGGTATTTACCAAAACATCCCCAAAGGCCCGGAAGCTTCCTGTGTACACCTGGCTCTGGACTGCACCTAAGGAAATAATAAATCATGATATATAATCGGGGACTGAAAAGAGGTTGGGAGGAAGGGAACCATGCCAGACTAGTTATAGCTGCAATTGGCATGTCTTTTACTTCGGAGCCATTTTCTACATTTCAAAGCAAATGACAGGCATACCTTTCTTTGTGTCTATAATCACATCTATAATCGGACACACAGAATTCATAATAACACATCTTCTCATTCCCTTCTCTGCCATTTTTGACCCCACTTGCAATTCAGCTAATTTAATATCAATATCCTGCAAAGATGCACAACATTGTGCTAATTACGCATAGGAAAGATCAGCAATCCAGTGGGCTGCTGGATTACTAAGGCACAACAAACACAACAGCACTCTCTTGAAACGAGAGCACAATGAACTATGCCATTTGCTACCGCTTCCAACTCCTACCTAGCATGAAAACTATCCTCCTACAAGGTGTGCTGCTTGATGTAATGCTGAAAGAATGTAAAACAGTTCAGGTCTCTCAGTACACTTGGAAGCCCATTTGCTGATGCTTGCTCAATAACAAGCCAGCTGTCTGGGAAAGGCAATGCATGGAGAGTTGGCGGAGAACTCCGAGTTACCCTGATTGATTGGCTGGATGTTGCATTTTTTGGAACCTATTTCGAGTGCACCATTGAAATCATATCTGAAATGGGTATGAAGGGAAAAGCCCAAATCAGATCAATTTCCCTCTAAACCTCTAAGACAGCCTGGCACCCTCCAGATGTGTTGGACTACAAGCTCCACCACGCCTCAGCCAACATGCTGGCTGGGCATGATGGGCATTGTAGTCCAACACATCTGGAGAGCACCAAGTCAGGCAAGGCTGCCTTAAGGGGAGAAGAGGAAATGGCAACACACAGAAGGAGTAGGATTTCACCTCTCATCGATCAGTTCCTCACACAGTACCCGTGACCACCACATCACATCAGCATAGAGTGAGTTTCAGTCTCACTCCTGTTAGTTCTCTTCAACTGTCATATACCCTCCTTGGGCCTCCAAACGCTTCTTTTACAAAATGGACATACATTTTATTGTTCAAAATGTTTTTGCCGTTGCTGTTTCTTGAAAGACAAGATTACAAATTAACACACATACACTGGACTGGAGGAATATTGAGCCTAAAAGGCTGCATCATCATAAAAGCACAATTCTCTGTACATCATATTTAATTAAAGGGAGATGGCAACTGATTCGACAGCACCAATGGAACACCTGTTATTCCAGAAGTGGCAGCTAGACCATATAGCTCAGTTAGGGCGCAATTCTATGCATGTTTAGGCAGAAAAAAGTCCTACAATTCTCAGCGTTCCCCAACTAGTCATGCTGACTGGGGAATGCTGGAAGTTGTAGGAATTTTTCTGTCTAAACATGCATAGAATTTCACCCTTAACAATGGTAGATCAAGAGATTACAAAAAGAGAAAATTAACAGAAAGACCCCTCCCCTTCTTTTTCTTTTTTTTTTTGGTCATCTTTAGGGAATGAATCAGTAATACTGTCCATGAAAATAAGATTATCGGGAGAGGCCCTTCTCTTGGCGGCACCACCACCATCGGAGGTGTGTTTGGTGGGGATGCGGGAGAGGGCCTTCTTGGTGGCTGCTTCCCATCTTTGGAACTCCCTGCCAAGGGAGGCTAGGTCGGCTCCCTCTCTGCTGTCCTTCTGCCAGCAGGTAAAGACTTTTTTTACTCAAGCAGGCCTTCAGCATGTAAGCTGGTCTGTTGGACTGAGTGCTGTTTTTATAATCAAATTGTTGTGTGTGTGTTTTCCACTGTTTTTAATGTATTTGTTTATGATTGCTTTAATTATTATTATTATTATTTTAAATGCTGGCTTTTATTGCTGTTAGCCTCCTTTACCATTTCCTAGTAGAAATATGGAGTATAAATTATATATATATATATATATATATATATATATATATGAGTCACTGTCACTCAAGGATACAGTCAGCCTTAGGGCAGGGCCTTTCTGTTATGGTGCCAAGACTTTGGAATGATCTCCCAAGGGAGGTCGTCTTGACTCCATTTTTTCTGGCCTTTAGACGGGCAGTGAAGACAATTTTATTTCAGTGGCTTGAAGCCCTTTCTGGTGAAGTGTTTCTAATGGGCACTGCTGCATTGTTCAGTTTTATATGTATTTTGCAGCTTCATTAGAATGACTGGGTTTGCATGACATGACAACCCATCGTTGGCTGCTACCCATAATGGATTGTTGTGTCGCACAAAGCCAGACTGATTTTCCTAGGGTGGCTTGTTCATGGGTTGTTGTACCCATGATGGGTTGTTGTGTCATCCAAACCAGGGTGACCAGCCCCATTGTGGTTATAGGGAATTGGCTTCTGAGTCCCTTGGCAAGAGTGGCAAAAACCCCTTGCTGCTTTTGCCAAGTGGCTCCTGGACAACCACCAGTGCCAGCCACCCCAAACATGCCCAAGTGGCACTTGGAGGCAACTGGGACTGGCTTCCCCCACTGCGTTTGCAAGCTGTTTCTGAGTCCACAGCTTTTCCCAACCTTAAAACTCCCCCCCCCCGGAGATTGTGAAAGCTAGCTGTGCAGCAGCCGCCTTTCACAATCCCCGTTTTGGCACTATGGGCAGTCCCGTCAAAGTACCCTACAGCACCTTGGAGGGGTTGCCTGTGGTTGCCTAACATTTAAAAAAAATGGGGGGGGGGGCTTGGGGGGGACTCATGTGTCCCAAGTGTGTCCAAGTGTGTCCTCACTTTTGCACTTGTTCCTGAGACTCTACCATCTTGGGAACATGCAAAAGTGCAAGCCACCTCATTTACAGGAGTAAATGAGGTGGCATTACAAAGGATTCAAATACATTTTGGGGCAGGGAATTATATGTCAGATATGGCTGTCCTAGAGCATGTGCAGAGATGACAAGGAGACTCAGATGTTCTTCAGCAAAGTCCTTTACTGAGGCTTTTAAGCATAGCAGAAATATTTACAGAACAGTTGCATAGAGCCCCATGCAACAGGCACAGTCTTCCAGAAAGTAATACAGACAGAGAGCTGAGAGCTGAAACACTGGCTGACCAGTGACCCACAGAGCCAACAGAAGAATAACGCAGCTCACAGATAAGCGGCTCCCTGCCTAGGAATTTGTCCTTGAGCTAATTAGCCTTGTACACTCACAGGTGCACAGCGCCAGGCTAACTTCTCGATTTTTTCTGCCACAAGGACAACTTAACACTTTCAGTCCTTGACATTATACTGGTATATAGACTGTGTACATCAGTATAGTTCTCTGCCAAATAAATTTTGCACATTGCCCACCTGAGGCTCCCCATTCCCACACTTGTGCAACTGCAAACGTTCACAGTTCCACAAGTGCGAGTAAAAAAAACAAATAAATCACAAATATTTTTGAAAATTACTGGGAACAAAAAAAATATTTTTAAAAAATTGACTGCCAGTTTTCATGATCTCCAGGGGAAAAAAATTAAAGGGGGAAAAACGCTGCGGTGAGCCTGAAACAGCTCGTGATCACAGTGGGGAGACAACTTGGTCCTCCCGTGGTGGTGTCCACTGGGATACCCATGGGAGGACTGAGGGGGGAGCAGGGGGAGGGGACCAACAACCCACAGTGAGTCCGATAATCTGTCAGGCTGACCATGGGTTTGCACGACAACCAACCCACCGTGGTTTATTGCCAGGGTGGTTTATTGTGATGTGTGAACGCGCCCATTATTTTTAAAGGTTTGTAAGCAGCTTTGATTATCCTTGGACAGAAGCATGGGACAGACATGCTAATAAACAAACAAAACAAACAGCTCCAGAGTAGGCATACAGTGACTATTAAACTTGAATGACCTACATGCATGTTTGTGGCTAGATGCTCCAAGTAGCTCCATTGTCTGTCCTTGTTATCATTCATCAGAAAATGTAATGACCTGAGTTGTATGATGTCAACGGAGTAATCAGTGCTTGGTGTGGATTATAGGGAATGGGAGAGCTTTCACTGGATCAACTCAGGTTGCACTGGTGCTGCTTTGCAAATACTCATAGAAAAACTACAAGATGTCATTCTCTTGTATAAATGACATTTGTCCTAGAAATTTCTGAAAGTTTCAAGTGGCTTGATGTAACTTAGTGGCTAATGCCAATGGTCAGTGCTGGCTCCAGATTTTGAAGAGCCTTTGGGCAAGACACCCTCAATGGGCTCCCTCCCTCAGTGAGTCTACCTTCTCACCACCATTGTCACCAGCTGCTATTGTTTCTCCTTCTCTTTCTCATCATTGCTATTATTTGCTTGCTTGACAGGCAGAGAGCCAGAGAGCAAAGAGGCAGGGCCATCTACCTTCTCACCACCTCTCTTGTCTGGGCCAGAGTAAGAGGCTGGTGAACAAACAGGTTGCAGTGGTGAAAAGGAGACGTAAGTCCAGGAAGATCTTGTCAGTGGGCCCCTGCGGGGTTGTGGGCCTTTGGCAGGTGCCCGGCCATGCCTACCCTTGATGCTGGCCATGCTAACTGTATATTGTCTTCAGATAAAAGCGTGCTTTTTTTTTTTTTTTTTTAGCAAAGCACTGCTCTATAGTTATAGTAACAACACTCTTATTGGGTTTTGTGCAGCATCTTGGGAGAGGAGAATTTCATCAGGACTATGGTGGGGAAAGTCACAGTCCTGATCCCCACCACGCGCCTGCTACTGAGAATTAAACAAAGATTCCACTTGAAGTCATGTGTTTTAGCACCACATATACTTTGGTCCTTACTTGCCCGTTCCCCATAACAATTACTGGAGGTTTCAGAACTCCCTTTGAAACATTTTTGTTTGCCTTGCAGTGTAATCCTATACTTCTGTGTAGACATGTAGATCCTACTGCATTCAATAGGGCAGTGATGGCGAACCTATGGCACGGGTGCCACAGCTGGCACGCAGGGACCTCTCTGTGGGCACTCGAGCCATTGGTCACCAGATCGTGAAAACTGTCCCCTTCTGCAAAACACTAATGATTTTGTTCTTTCTCACAGTGTGGAACAGAATGATTTTATTCTAGAATTCCTGTTACAGAATTCTTTTCTACATTGTTATCACATTTAAAAGATTTTGAAGAATGATGCACAGAGCATGGCTTGGATGTAAAGCCCTAACAGTTGACCTGAGTGCTGCATGTGTTGCTCTCAAACTAATGGAGTATGAGCCAAGGTTTGACAAATTATCAGCATGCATGCAATAGCAAAAATCACATTCATTGTGCAAAAGCATGCCCAATGCAAACTTTTACCTAATGCAGTGTTTGCAGTCCAAAACATAAAGTGTTTAAAATGTGTTAAGCACATTTAGTTTTCTTGTTTATCTTGCTCATCCTAGTACAGGTTGACTTTTACTAATCCGACCCCTGTAGAAGCAGTGGAAGGACCCGGGGTAAAGCTTGCCCCATACAATTTCAGCCTGGCATTTACGTAATCATATTACAAGCTGAGAATCCCTTATCCAAAAATACATGTGCCTAATTATTTAAAAAGTTTGTATAAATTCCCTTCAGGCTATGTGTACAATGTAGTACTATAATAATTTTTTGAGTTGATTTTTTTTTCAACAAAAAACTGTTTGTATCATTGAAAGCTCTGTTATTGTGTTTTCTTTTAAGACAAAAGATGTTAATTAGTTCGGACAACTGTATGAGTTGTTTTTCTAAAACTAAAACCTCGGTATTCAGGTTTAATTGCAGTGTTGGCACTTTGAAATAAATAAGTTGCTTTTGTGTTGCAGTTTGGGCACTCGGGCTCAAAAAGGTTAGCCATCACTGCAATAGGGCTTACAACCAGTTAAGGCGGTATGGGATTACTTGTCCTCCTGCACAGCTAGACATACACATGATCTTCCTCTGTCCCAACCTACTGAAAATGTAAGTGCCTGCCAAACCCAACACAGACACTTCACACTGGAATACCTATTTTCATACATAGCACATGTCTGTGAAGGCCGTCTGTGCGGATTTCAAAAAACATATTCCCACTTGCTGGGAAATCTACAGAAAAAGAATTGATTATTTTAGGAATTCAAACCAGATATACTTAAACACAACTGAAGAATAGCAACTGATGCCAATGTAACAGCAGGTATATAATTAGCTAGGGCTAAGTGTCGTTTATGTGGCAATGCTAAAGAACAAAACCCAACCGCACTTCGTTCCTTTAATGGTATGTTCACGAATAGGGATCTCTCATGTTACTTTCTACACAGAGAAGAATGCAAGAGGCACCTCCACCATACCGGAGAGTGGGAATTCATTGGCCTGGCAGCAAGTTCCTTGCCCTCTTTGGCAAAGGAAAGCTGGGCACGACTGCAAGGGCAAATGTGCTCCTTCTGAGAACGAGGGAGGACTCTCCTATAAGACCGCCTGAACTGGCTCTCAGAACCGAAGGCAAAACAAAGTATTATGATGCAAGTTCCCTCATTAAGTGGGAGACTTGTGAACCAGCCCTAAGTCCCCATTGAAATCAGTAGCACCATCATGCACCGTTAAATTGATATCAGTCAGTGGAACTTAGTTGCAGCAGCCTTGCATGGGACTGTATCCATACTTTTCAATGGAGGGCATTTGTATCGTTGATTGGTGAGACACGAGCCTCATCAGAAATTTTCTGTATATACAGTGTACAGATGGATGACTGGGAGGGGTGTCATTCCACTTCTTTTCTCATACCCCCACCCCAGGGCCTCAAATGGAAAATGTGGACTTTGAAGGGGAAATTAAAGAAATGGTTTATGATTTCCCCCACTCCCTGCAGAATGATGAGTGAAATATTTTCTTTTTGGGACAGCCAATTTATGCTATTGCAAATCCCTTAGATCCTGGTTTGGAGGGAAAGCACAAACCATGTTCAGTTTCGTTTATTATGGTCAATGGCCTGCATAAAAGCGCAAACCATAGTACACCAGTTTGGAGGTAACAGCAAATGATGGTTTATGGTAAATAGGAGACTCAGGTAGGGCAAGTTTCCGCAAGTGGTTCTACACTCCCCACTTTTTCCAGTCTCCAAAGCAAACTTAGTTAACCACCAGGACGTTATATTTTTCATCCACATTAAGATTTAGGCATCACTCCAAAGAGCACACCTAATATGTCTTTTTAAAGTTACATTGAAAACACCTCTCAAATTGCAGTCCTGGACGTGAAGACGTTCTATATTCTGAAACATTTGGAAGTATTTCTCCAACATCAAGTGTTGCCTCTTTAATAATCCAGTCAAATGCAGTTCCGACACTATCATCTCTAACAATACACCCTTTAGATTATGGTTGCTTCCCAAGCGCCTCATGGTCACCGTCCCAGGAAAGGTGCCCAGTAATTACACAGAGCCAGGGTGGGTTATAACTTGGCCACAACTTTATTGGTCACAGCTTAGAGTTTGACATGGTATGGGGATGGATCCTTTAATCGGCCATCCCACCTGCTGGCCGATTTGCACCGCAGCCCGCATGCTGGCTGGCCCCAGTGGGGGGTGGGGGTGGATGTCCTGCCAAAGCAAGAGTTGACCATGCCCTGGCGTGTGCCATTTGCATGTTTCCCTGCTCCCCTGGGGGTGGAGCCGGCATGCTAGCCCCCCCCAGCTGGGCTGCAGCCCTGTGGCCCCCACCCACAGGGACCCCCCCACTCCTGTTAGGGAGGGGGCATGTACCCCCTTTCCCTTTGACTTGGATCCAGCCCGATGCCATCCGCCTTGAAGTTGTGACGTTGCTGCTTGGCAAATAACTTTACACAAAGTTGTACTGCTGTGAGAAAGGCAAAAACCCTGTGAGACAAGCCCATTGCTCTCTACAGGTAAATTGGCTGACAGTTGTCCACAGCAATAAACCACCTTACCTAAGGGGAGGGTGGGTTGGGAGGAAGATCGCGGTGGCTCTGTCTGTGCATGGGGAAGGAGGAGCCTGGGCCGCAGTCCCCTTTTGCAGCTGCAGAGCCCGCCCCCAGGGGCCGTGACCTCCCCCAAGTCCAACCAGTGCCACTGGTTGGGCTGAAGGAGCCAAGAACCACACAAGCTGGGCCCTGCCCCCACGCACACAGAGCCGCTGGCACACAGCCTCCAGCTGCGCCAGCCTCCTCCTTTCCCGCTATGGTGCCCCTGCCGTGGCGCAAACAGGGCCCCCTGCTTAACAGGGGACCAGAGCATCTAAGGCATTTGCAGCAGCATGAACTGCCTGTAACAAACAAAAAGCGTTGAACTCATCCTGCATGGGGGAGTACTTCCATTTTCTCCCAAATGTCCACATTTTCCACGGGGGTGGGGTGGGGGGTGGGAATGGAGACAATGGGTTCCCCCCCCCCCGCCACATTTCCCAAGCCAAGAAGTACACACTGTCTCTAAATACGGAGGCTGCATTTCATTTCTCATTGCTAACAACTGCTGACCTACCTTCATGAATTTGCCTAGCCCTCTTTTAAAAGATGCTTTAAAAAGATACTCGAATGCCCCAGATTCAGGGAATTTGCTGCCTTGAGATCCATTTGAACTGAAGCGCTTATGATGGGCTGTGGATCTTATTTCTAGAAATTGCAGATCTGATTACCCATACGCTTAATTAATTTGTCTTTTTGTACTGTGGAATTACCATTCGTTTGGATGTAAGCTTAAGTTAGTCCCCAGCATACAGAAAACTGTAAGGCTAATTTTGATAATTAGCACCTTCTGTGTTCTTTAGGCCTTGTTCAAATTACTTGAAAAATGTCTACTGTCGGGCAGGTTTTGCCTGTGTATATCTTATTAACCCCATTTCAGCCAAGTTTTGGTCTGCTCGCTTCATTATCCGTGTTCCTGTCAAGGCAATTTACAGTACTTATAAAACTATAGATTGTTAGATATATAATAGATTTCTATTTAATTATTATTACTACTACTGTGGTTTGGCAAATTGCAGATTACCACTACTGTATATGCATTGAGCCGCTGAATGGATTTGACAATAGTTCCATTCACCTAAGTGAACATTTCAAAATTCATGGAGTTTTCGGAGATGATAACTGATCTTTTTTTTCTTTTTTTTAAATAATTTATTTAAAGGGAGAGACAGGGCCAAGATTCTATTAACCAAGTAATTCAATTTCAGTATTAAGAAAAATGCATAAGAAATTGATACCCACACACCTTGAAAACCCTGTCGGCCTGTTTCTCATGCACATTTCTTCCTGATAAAATTACCTATATATTTGTTGTCGTACTTCCTTCTCCCGGCAAAACGGTGTGGTTTGGATTTCCCTCCTCCCTCTCAGACATACAGTAATTCTTTAGATGATGGGAAACTTTGCAAGGTTTTAAAATAATGCACAATACACAGCAAGCTACCCTGGCAATAAACCACGGTGGGTTGTTTTGCGAACAACCCACAGTGCACCTCACCTGATGGGTGATCGATCAGGCTCACTGTGGGTTTCCCTCCCTCCCCTTCCTTCCCCTGCAGTCCTCCATGCGGTATCCCAGGGGACATCGTGGCAGGACCAAGCTGTCTCTTCCTCTCCACCATATTGAGAGCCATTTTCAGTTCCCCACAGCTTTTTTGCACTATATACAGTGGGTTTTGGACACAAAAAATAATAATAAAAGATCTGCCAGTCAGTGAAGGCCCCTCCAAGGTGCTGCTCGGGCACTTTGAAGGAGCTGTCAGTGGCTGTCAAAATGGGGGTCACAAAAACCAGCTGTCGTTGGCTTTTGAAATCCCCCCCCCAATGTTTAAACTGCAAAAAAGCCACAGAGAGCCGAAAAGAGCTCTTGGTCACAGGGGGAGGGCAGCAAGCCAGTGCCAGTCACCCCCAAGTGCTGCTTGGGCACTTGTGGGGCGGCTGGCACTGGTGGTAGCCAGGGTGAGCTCGAAAAGAGTGGGAAGAGGTTTTTGCTGCTCTTGCCAAGTGAGTCGCTACCTGATGGACTTTACCAACAGTGGGATCAGTCATCTGGGTTTGGACAACACAACAACCCACCATGGGTAATACAGCCCCTTGAACAGCCCATGGGTTCTCAGGGTGGCTTGTCTGAAAAAAAACAAGCCACCATGGGAAAACCGGACTGGGTTTGGATGACAAGACAGCCAACCATGGCTCGTTGCCCATGTTGGGTTGTCATGTTGTGTGAACCAGGTCTCTAACACACATTACACAAATTTAGGTCAGAACCATTTTGTCAGTTACTACACTCTGGTGTAAAAGTCCCAGCCACAAGTTAGATATGATGATGATGATGATGATGATGATGATGATGATGATGATGACGACGACAACGCCAACAACAACCACCTTTTCCAACATGGTACTGCAGGAATGAGGCACCTCCAGACCATGGTCCTAAGCTGGTCCTCAGAGGTTCCCTATCCAGCCCATGGAGGTTTGGGCTCCCTTTGTGGGGCCCTGCCCCTCCCACTCCCCAAGCCCCCCTGGCCTGGAGGCTACTGGAGGCTTGGGGAAGACGCGGGGAGAGGGATCCCCTTGTTATCACCCATCTGTGACCATGGAAGGGTGAGTGGCACAAAGGGGAATCCCCTTATGACCTCCGATCACAGATCGGAGATCACAAGGGGTTTCCCCCTCACTTAGCACACCACTCCCCTCCCAACTGGGTGACTGGTGCACTAAGTGCCACACACTCAGACAGCGCTTGCGAGAGCTCCTGCGAGCGCCGATCACGTGCGCTTTGCTCCTGCTTCTTGTTCCTCACGTGGGAAAGGGGAAGCAGGAGCAAAGCCAGCTGCACACTTGGCTGGAGCTGGCAGGAGCGCCTGCAAGCAGCGCCCGAGTGTGCCTTTCTCATCCTTTGCCTTCCCGTCGGAAGAGGGGACTAGAAGATCTCCAGCCAGACTTCAGCTGGGGACTCGATGACATCAGGGGGCAGAGCCCTGCACCCTGACATCATCCAGCCTGTGGCAGGCATGGGGGGCGATCTGGCCCCCAGAGGGAATATGGATCCCTACCCCTGCTGTAGTGAATAGTGACAGGAGCAGTGATCTGCTTCGTACAAGGAATACAGACAAGTCTTCAACAGCCTGCCTACGGGCAAGGCTAGCCTGGCAAAGGAGTAAAGTGATGCTATTTATCCTGACATCACGCCATTGTTCTATCTCATACAGGATGCATCCAATCAGAAACATCCCCCACATTGTGCTGCTGAAGCCCCCCCCCCCCCCCCCGATCTTGAGCAATGCTGAATGGGAACAATCATCCTGCAAGCCAGAGAGTCCTGCCTTTGCCCTGGTGTGGTCTGGAACTGAAGGCTGGAGCAGCGGGAGGGTAATTGCTGCTGCTTTGGCTTTCCATTAACTGATATTTTTTACCAGTACTGGCTTTTTTAATATTTGGTTTCCTGTGTTAGACCCAACTCTTATCAAGAAGTGAGGAAGATGGCAAAGCACCAACAACCAAAAACAAAGTCTTGTTGCTCAGAGCAGTCACCAAGCCTTCCATGGAAACCTTTCTAGAAGAGTACCATATGACCTGCTCTCACTTATTGTCATTAAGAGGTTGCCTTGCTGGTTGGGTCTTGCTGTAGTTCTCTTTTCTGTACTGTTCCTTCAACCATAATGAGCCTCCTACCTGTGTGAGCTACACAGCCCAAGGACAAAGCTTGGGCACATCTGCCGTTAGGCAGAGCAAGGCAGCTGCCCTAAGCAGCTGGTTTTTGGTGTCGTCAATGGGCAGCAAAATTGTTATAATGATATTTTTAGTGCTAGGGAAAGACATTTGTGGGATGTTCTGCTTCAGGCAGCAAAATAACTTGACCAGCCTTGGGCACTTACGGGGGGGGGGGGGCAGCAACATGTGTACACAGGCAGCAAAAATGTCCAAAATGTCTACCTCAGGCAGCAAAATGTCTTGGGCTCCCCCCCGGCTGTCACACATTACAGTTCTTCACATTTTTACAAGTGAGGAACTCTTGGCTACAGATGACTATAGCTATCCCACTCATCTATTTATGAACAAGTGCTGCTATTCCCATGGAGCCCTTTGGATCTCTGGCAAGGACAAGCTGAGCATCTAAGACAAACGAACAAAAGAAGCCCACGGAGCTCCGATCCAAGAGAGACAGGAAGCAATCCTTTTACTGACCCATTTAACACAGATTGGAAGTAATATGTAAACTAGCTCCATGCAGTGTTCTCCAACCTTGGGTCCCCAGATGTTTTTGGCCTACAACTCCCAGCTACGCTGGCAGGGGCATGCTGGGAGTTGTAGGCCAAAAACATCTGGGGACCCAAGGTTGGAGAACACTGTTTTAGAGTGACTTACTCCCTCAGTAAGTCCGTGCAGGAATTAAAACTGACTAGCGCCTCATAATCTCTCATTAAAAACCTTATGCACAGCACAGCACACGGAAGGAATGCATATAGCTACCTTTAAAGTCACGCAAAAGCCATTATAGAGCTGCTCCCACCAACCTGGGTCCTTCCAGATGTTTTGGGCTACAACTTCCATAATCCCTGATCATTGGCCCTGCTTTCTGGGTTTGATGGGAGTTGTAGTCCAAATAAACTGGAGGGACCTATGTTGCAGAAAGCTGTGCCATACCATTCCATGATAGGAATTTGTAAGGATGCCAAGTGAAAACATTTGTAATTCCAATTATGTACGGATTGTGTATCTGTCCCTTCCATCAAGAAACATAAGATGGCACACATGGTACTTCTCTCCCCCATCAATGTTATCCATTTAACAACTTGAGCTAGGTAATCTGAAGGATTGCCTCTTCCCACATATACCTTCCTCGATCCTAAGATCATGTCCTGAGGCCCTTCTCTGTGTACCCCCACCAAATGAAATCCAGCAGATGGCTACTACAGAGAGGGCCTTTTCCAGTGTTGGCACCCCAGTTTTGGAATCCCCAGAGAGGCTCACTTGGCACTTAGCTTATGGTCTTTTCAGAACCAGGTAAAGGTTCCCCATGCTTTTCAGTCTTAAGTATGTTTTAGTACTTTTTATATCTCTTGTGCTGATGTTATTCTTTCCCACTTATTTTATTCTGTTGCGCTTTTGTATGGTTTTAGGTTTTAATTTCTTGCTCTAATTTTGTATTTTATGGTTTTAATTATTTTTTTTACTTGTGAACTGCCTGGAGAACCTTTGTTATTGGGTGTACAGATGTAAATAGACAAACAAACAACCCCGTGATGTATGTAAACATGGTGACTCACCCAAGGTCACCCAGTGAGCAAGATTGCAAGCTGGAGAATGTGCATGTCCCTTTAAACTGCTTGATGCAACAGAAGACGAGGCAACTTCTTCTGCCACTCTCTGCCTGGCCTTGTCACCTGCTGTATGGAACACCTGGAATTCCTTCTCCTTAAAGGAGGTGGAGAATGGGGGCAGGAAACGTCACAGCTGCTATAACTCCCAATGCACCTGGGAATTTTAAGGCACATGCATGTTCTCTAGGTTGTGACCTGGTGGCCCTATTTTTGCATACTGCCCTGGGTTCAAATCCTTACTCAAGCATAAAACTTACTTGGACCACTTATCCTCCTACCTCACGTGGTTGTTGTAATGATAAGAGCAGGGAAGTGCAGATGCCGCCCTGAGATCATTGGGTGAGGATGGGCAAGATAAAAATGTAATAAAATTAATGCATGGGGGAGTTATCCCATTTTGACTCTCAGTGTAGTCACCGCGAGTTGTTAGTTGGCAAAATTAGGGCAGAGAGGGCAAAACCGGCAGCAAATTATTTTTAGTGCCTTGAAATGAGAAGGTTGGCACTTGGCAGTAAAACCACTGTCACTCTGCTCACTGAAGTCTGGTGTTTTGGCTTCAAGTCTGTTTCTCCCTGTATCCAAGAGCAAGTCAACAGACTTCACTATGGCTGAGTATGCTGTCTGGAATTTCCCCTCAGAACAGTAAACCTCAGAGCAGGAATAGTCAGAATAACTATGCTTAGCCCAGGATCAGACTGAAGGTTAGCTACGCTTGCTTCCTCCTGGGATTCCCCAATCCATGGTCTTTCCCAAGCTTCTTTGTACTTGGCTGCCTTGCTTTTACCTCATTAACCATTTAAAACATGACCATACCACCACAGCATACGTTCTCATTTTGAATATCTTTGGTAGCAACCACCGTTTTGGTGCCTGAATACAGATGAATTGTTTATTTTGGGGGGAAATCTTGCCTGCATCGAGAGAAACCTGCTCTACCTCGGGAAAGTGACATATTATAGACAAATACATATAATAAAGTCATGCCATCGTCTTCTTTTTTAAATGGAAAGCAGTTTTAAGAAGCTTTGGTTTTGAGGTGAGGAGCATAGACAAAGAGTTTCTGTACATGAGGCTTTAACCCACCACTTTATCAAGGCTTCTGCTTCCGGATTCTTTGCGGGATTAAGATGGGCTCCTTTACACGTGTTTTTCCCCCAGGGTTTTTCTTTTTTCTGCCTTCCTATGTGTTCCATTACACAACCACTAGGTGGCATTGCGGTAGAGCGGAATTGCAAAAATACACAAGTTTCTCTTAGTGCGATTTCCAGGTAATACCACACTTTCCTGGATCTTTAAAAAAAAAAGGTGTGGAAATGCTCGGAAAACACGGGGGAGGCCCTGGAGGATGACAACATCGTGTAAAGTACTGCAAACTACCATCAGTGAGGAATCACGAGTGCACAATAAATGCCTCATGAAGAGAAGCTGAAAAGAGTCGGGGTGGGGGATGCCAATTTTTCCTGCTCGGAATTAGTTTCAGCTCCTTCCCCTCTCCTGGGTTCAAGATGCAAAATTACGCTTGAATCAAAAGGTACAAGGAGATTTACCGTATAACTATTATTATGATTTAAAATCTGCTTAAAAGTTACTTTAGGCTGCAATCCTATGGTCCCTGGGAGGATGGCCCAGGGACCATAAGATGTTTTGGATCTGCCCCTCTGATGCTGGAGAGAGAGGACCCACCTCAGAGTGGGAGGGGGGATCTGATCTTGCAAACCCCCTGCCAGCCACCGTGGAAACTTCCATGGCGTTTTGCCTGTCCAGTGTCAGAGCTCCAAGATTGGGGATGGGTGGGGGAAATTCTATGACTGTGTTGGGAAACCATAGCCTTCCCATTCCCCAGACATGGCCTTGGAATTGGGGGGAAAATTTTCCCCAGCCCTGGAGCTGTGGGGTGAAAAACTGAAAAGGGATGAACAGTAACTAAAAATACCACTCCTCTCTCCTTGCTGCCCTGCTGGTGCAAAGCCCAGCAGAATTTTGGATGCTGTTTTCTCCACCTCCCGTTCTCACTCCCCTCCCTTGACCGGCAAGATTGCTCTGCCCATGTACAACAAAGTCAAGAAATCGGATGTTCATCTTTGCTCCTCCTCCTTTCTCATCTTTTAAAAAGCTCCTGAAGATCCCCTGTCTGGATTTTATTCTGTATAATAATGATGGCTACTATCCCGATTTAAGTGGCCTTCACTTAGCTCCTTACCGCTGTTTCCCACCCCCACCCCCCACGGGCCCAGATGTGTTTTCCAAGCCACAAAGCCAGCATGCAGAGGGTGTCTTCCATAATGAGCTCAGTCTCTGACTAGTCCACCGTGGACAGCAGACCACATCTGTCTTGGCACCCATGTGAAGAAACTTTCTCCCTCGGTTTAGTCTCCAAATGCAACTTAAACAACTCTTCCCCCCCTTCTTTTCCACCCCCTCCATCACTTTGAAGGAGACTTTGCTTCAGGAAGCCTTCAGCCAGAGAAACATCCCAAGGTCGCCGTCAAAAACCCAATTCAGACATTAATACAAACAAACACGGTGTGGAAAAACAGACAGGAAGTCAGGAAAGCCCCTTTTGTGACTAGACTATCAGTTTCAGTAGCATCATCCCCGGAGTTTAAGCTCCTTCTATTGCTGGGGAAAATGTATAATCAAGGCAAACTATAATCAAGGCAAGATCCACTGCTCAGCAATTTTCTAAAATCAGCACCCCCACCCCCAATTCCTTCTTACAGTAAGCCAAGAAGACTGGATGCAGGGTAGTTTCTCTCCATTCAATATGCACAATACGAACAATCATTGAAGCACAATGAAAAGCAAGAAGAAAAATAAAAAGGTTTTGTAAATTGTCCTGTCTTACTGGACCTTGCTGGGTTTTTTGTTTTTTAAATCTGGTTAGATGTGCACTCCCAGGCAGACATTGTATAGTGTTACCAAGGCGCTCAGCCTCGCTGCCATTTTGAGTCCTAACACCCTGTCTCCAAAAGGAAAAATAGAAAACATTTTGACTGACCAAGGTGAATTGAGTAGAAGTTTGAGAAATCAGGGCAAGGAGACCTGAATGTATTTGTTGTCCTCATTTTACGACATACCCTAGGCCAGGGGTGTGCTGAAAGTTGATCTCAAATTTTTTGGATTTCAACTCCCAACATTCCTGACCATTGGCAATGCTGGCAGGGGCCAGGGCTTCTGGGAGTTGATGTCCAAAACATCTGGAGATCTACCTTCTGCCCTCTCCTGCCCTAGGCTGAGTGCCATACGCTCAGTGCTGATAGAGGACACTTGTTTGTTTTAATCGGCCAATGAGAGCCTTGGAGCGTTAAAGCATCATACCATTATGTCCTGTTCCTACAGGTAAAGCAATTGGCAAGAACTGGGCATTTTTAGCCATCAGAAGAGGAGACTGGGGGGAGATATGTTAGCACTCTTCCAGTACTTGAAGGGTTGTCACAAAGAGGAGGGCCAGGATCTCCTCTCGATCATCCCAGTTTGCAGGACACAGAATAATGGGCTCAAGTTACAGGAACCCAGATTCCGCCTAGACATCAGGAAAATTTTCCTGACTATTAGAGCAATAAGACAATGAAACCAACTACCTAGGGAGGTGGTGGGCTCTCCAACTCTGGAGGCATTCAAGGTGCAGCTGGACAGCCATCTGTCAGGGATGCTTTGACTTGGATTCCTGCGTTGCACAGGGGGTTGGACTTGATGGCCTTACAGGCCCCTTCCAACTCTACTTTTCTATGATTCTATGAATCCCTGTGGCATCCAAATTCAGTTTAGGGTACAATCCTATGCATGTTTAGACGGGGGGGGGGGGGGAATCCTACAAGTCCCAGCAATTCCCAGCCAGCCATGCTGGGAGTTGTATTTTATTTATTTATTTATTTATTTAATTAAATTTGTTAATTGCCCATCTGGCCGGTCACCCGTAGGACTTTATTCTGTAGGACTTGTAGGACTTTATTCTGTCTCTAAACATACATAGGATTGTGCCCTTAGATACCCTATTCAATTTTGCACAAGAGACCTGTGGCAAGTGGCAACAGAGTTTAGGAGCTAAAGTCTTCCTTTCAGTTTTGCATACCACCCCCATGGGAAGGAACAGGGCTTTTTTATTCTCCTGTTCTGGAAGATTCCTTCCCACAAAGGAATGCAAAGAGTTATTTCTGATTCTTCTTCTCCCAGGAGTTCCACTCACTGCCTGCCTGCTCTCTGTAGCTAGCTCTGCTTTACCCACCCTTCCCATACCCTCCAACTATCCTGAAAATCCCTGGGCCTTCATGATAACCCTTAAGCCATCCCGGCTTCTCACTTTGTTATGCAGAGTCCCAAATTCTTTTAGCTTAGCTGCAATTTTGGCCATGGCTATCCCTTTGTTGTCATTATAATAATAATGACAACAACAGCAATCACCTATCATCATCATCATCATCATCATCATCATCATCATCATCATGGGTCTGGAGATCAAAGTGACTTCAGAGTGGTCAGAGCCCTTAAACAGAGCATCCTGGGGTGGGTAGCTAGGGCATTTTTCTGTTTTCTTTTGTCTTCCAGCTAAAATTCAGCCCATCCAGATCAGGGCCATGGCATTCGGGAGACTTCTGGTCTCCACGTTTGTCTCTGTAATCTGTCATGGGTTATTAGCTGTTTCAGGTTGGTGATTGACAAGCCAAGTTGATGATACAAATATACATAAAATAAATAAATAGGCATGCCTAGATGTTCAGCCTTAGTTACCAACACATTGAATAAAAGGATGCATTTCTGCACAAAGAGAAAATGTGTAGTTGGGCCAAATATTATAACATGGCACATACTGACAATATAGTAAGAGATAAGGATAAACACTTCATAACTATAGTATTTTACCTATTATTTCAGGGAAATTTAGGGAGAGGCAGAACATAAGGAGGATCAGAAAAGGAACATATAGATCTAGCATCAGAAAGAAAGTAGTACTTCAAACAGTAGAGTGAAGTTTGAAGGCCTGAGTACAGGATACAGGAGAGCAAAGAAAAATACTGAGGGTTCAGCACAAGTCAAGGTTTTCAATTTTCGATTTTGAGATCCAAACCCTGAGAGGGAGGTCATGGTTACATGACTGTTTGCTTGTAATGAAGACTTTTCACCCATGTTGTATTTATTTATTTATTTATTTATTTTATAATAATGTTTATTTTTATAATAATGTTGTATTTATTGTTAATGTTGTGTGTGTGCATATACACACATATATAGTTAGTTGTATTTGGGGTTTTCTTTTTCCCTCAGGCATCCCTAAATGCAATACATAAATTCAAAGATTTCTGTGTTTAAAATACTGCAGTTTTGTGTGTTTCCTCTAATAACTTTTGTACTTGACCATGCCCTTTGGTTGCCTGGCCATACCCTTGGCCACGCCCTCATGTTGCCTGGCCACGCCCTCTTGATCACACCTTCATGTTGCTTAACCATACCTCTTACAAATTCACATGTGAGTCCCTATTTTCATCTGTGAAATGTTGGAGGGTATGCCTTCCCCTCTCTTCCCCTCAGTCTCCTCTCCCAAATACACCACTTCACATTCCCTCTAAAAGCCTGTGGAGAAGGTTTCTGGGACTGGCAGAGACCTTTTGCCCATAGTTCCCCATTGCAGGCCACTGGAGCAAGCACACTGGCCTTGAACCAAGGAAGGCCTCCTTATATACAAATGTTCCTCAAATAAACAAACCTTGTTTATAGGACAATAGTAAAAACAACAACACCCAAACATTTCTGTTTAGGACTGGAGGGTTTTTAATCAGACTGGACAGAGTTCATTCCACAGGTGCTGCAGCCTGAAATGCTGCTGATCTTGTCAATCCTTTTAATCTCATTGCTTGTTTGATTCCCCGTGCTGGCTGGGGCATGCTGGGAGTTGTAGGACTTTTTCTGCATAAGATTGTGTCCTCCATGTATTCATATTTTGTTTGTTAGCTACCACAAGAGACATTGCTTGCTAACTAGCTAGCAGCATATTAGAATAAATACATGCATAAAATAGAGATGTCTATATTTATTGCATACATTGATTTGTGTAGAAAGGCCCTAAGTATCATTTCAGAAACTCCTCATTATTTGCTGTCTCCACCCTGTGTGTGTGTGTGTGTGTGTGTGTGTGTGTGTTTGAAAGATGCTCAGGCCAACATGACTCATGTTGAAAGCAGTACACTCTCCTCTTTGCACTGGCATCCACAATTCCTAAGCCAATCCTTGCACATCAGCTCAATCCTTGTGTAGGCTTAATGCTGATTCCATGTTTTTTTCTTTTTTCTTTAGGTAGTGAAGAGACAGTACCAACAAATGGATAACATTTATCAATTACTGGAACAGGTTCCAGCCAGGTGATCGAGCGAGCAACTATTGATATTACCGTATGTGTGTTAAGATGAAGTATTGTAACTGTCTTGAATGACTGTACAGGGAAACAAAATTAAAAATGTATATAAGGAAAAATAAACAGCATCTGTTTGTGAGAATGAGTTCTCTACATGTACATATGCATGCCTGGAGAGCTCCTACACTCGAGGAGGCACCCTGATTGGCCAGAGTGCTTCCTCACATATAAGGTCTCCCTGTGCATACACCTGTACACATGGATAACTCATTCTCATGAGCTGACATTGGAAAGTGAGTTAGGGGGATTCTAGTCCATCTGTCAGATCAGAATCATAAAGTTAATTCAACATAAACTATTGCCTTTATTGGAAAAGAGGTTGTTCCTGTTTGAAGAAATGTTTTACTTAAGAAAATAAAGAACTGTTTGTTGGGTTACTGAAGAGACTGTCTGGTAACTGGTTCCATCCTGAAGCACACATACTTAATCACTTGGTATAGCTGCTAAGAGAAAGATATCTAGCCAGCGTAAACACCACAATAACCAGCAATGGTATTTTAACAGAGTTTATCTCCCACAGACAGATTGTCCGCTCGGGTTTGTCTGGGAGTGAGTGAAGACTTGTGACAGAGTTGGAACAGGGATAGTTTAAAATAGGGTGAACTAATACCCTGGAGCTACCATATCTCAGCCACTGGGTTAGTGAAGAAAGTGAACTAACAGCCAGGTGGTAGTGAGAGAAATAAAATTAAATAACCGGCCACGTTATCGTCACGGGGGGGGGGGGGGGCAGCGCATAGTTCCAGTGGTCCGCAGGGCTGGCCCACATGGTTCCCCTTGCACATTCTTTCAACATCTAGGTGGGGTCGTGTATGTCCTCCCCTAATATGCAACACTTGAAAGCTGGCAAGATTTTATATTTGGCACCTGCCAAGACAGAAACAACCAAGAGATGCCAACAAGTGTAAAGCACCCAAGTTTGACATGTTGAAGTAAAATTTCACGTTTAAAATTCACAAATTAAAATTAAAACTTGGTTAACACAACAATAATAAAACAAACACATTAAAAACACAGTTGAAACAGACAACAATCAGACACCCTGCTGAAATAAATTTTCAGCTTTAGTACTCACAATATTAGGGCAAATTCCAGTTTTTTATGGGCTTTTCTTATATAGAATATACCATCTCTCACGACAAGAGAACATACAAATTAAATGTTTATTGTGTAAAATGGATGTGGTAAACTCATCTCTTACTGAATTCACCCTGTCAACAATTGATATGAGAAATCAGTATGCTGACATGACCCTTAGGGGTTCACACGAGAACTCAATTCAGCACTGTTAAAGCAGATGCAGATTAAAGCCTGCAAATTCAGTGTGAAGAGATTTACATATTAACACCAAGCAAAACCAGCAGCAGGTATCTCCAGATCAGAATCTATTTATGTGGATAGTGCTTTTTTTTTTTCTTGGCTAGACACACAAATTTCTATGTCTTTAAGAAGAACTCAAAATAATTGCCAGACACATTCCCCGAGTGACTCAGCCTGTTGAACCGAACTCATAACATGTGCTCCGTGTCAGGAAGTGGAGACACACACAACCCACTACTTCAGTAAACCTTGCTTGGAATAAGCAGTAGGCTCTGCTGCTTAATATTTTTTACTCATGTATGAAATATATATATATATATATATATATATATATATATATAATTGAAAGTCAGGGCTTGTGTAAATGGGTTAACTCTCTCTCTCTCTCTCTCTCTCTCTCTCTCTCTCTCTCTCTCTCTCTCCCCCCCCCCCCATAATCATATAATGATAAGTAAAGGTCGATAAAATTTCATGGCTGGGGTAGAGGGGTGTTTACAGTCTTCTCTGCTCCCCGTACCCTTGCTCCTTCCTGCCCATATCCTCCTTTACTCTCTGTCTCTAGCTCAGGGGAAGCACAGCCTTTATGGCCCTGAGGGCCACATGTGGTGTCAGTTGGGGGGGGGCTGGGAGCTGCACATGTGCGCATGGCATAACCCCCCTCCAAACACCCTGCCCTCCAGTTTAATTGAATTAATGTAAGTGAATCCCTTTCCTTTCCCACTTACTTCTAAAGTGTGCCCTCCTGTCGCTCTCCTGTCAGCAGCAGCACTAAGAGCAGCGCTAAGAGGGTTACCGAGCTCTCTTGAGAGCAGCTGCTAGAGCAGCTGCTAGAAGACCCTCTGGCCTCCAGCACTCACAGGGGCAGGCCCTCTGAGATTGGCTCCTAGAGCATCCTTCCAGAAGCAGGAAGCAGCGGCACTTGGTATCATTGGGGGGGGGTGTGTGATTGGCAGTGGGGGGCAGGGAATTGGAGGCAACAGAAACAGGGAGAAATCAGTAGCAATAAAATTGATGGCGGCAGTAAACACAACGATGGAGGTCATGGAGTCCCTGCAAAAAAACAAAAACACCTTGTGGGGCCACATGCGGCCTGCAGGCCTTTGGTTGTCCAACCCTGCTCTAGCTGGATGTTGAGGATCCACTTTGGATTCCCCACAGCAGCGCCATCTTGATTTCTCATTACCTGATTACTCAGCACTTGATGACTTGCAGATGAATGACTTGATTCTAACCAACAGAGATGACAGTGGATAAAGTGGCAGTTGCGGGAACTCTGGGGGGGAAAGTGACCATGTTATACTTGAGTTCTTGATTCTAAAGGAAGCAAAAGCTGAGTGTAGCCAGACACGTACCCTGGATTTTAGGAAATCCAATTTTAATAAACTCAGAACAATGAGTAAAGTCCCATGGCAAGCGATTCTAATGAGAAAAGGAGTCCAAGATGGGTGGGAGTTTTAAAAAAATGAAATTCTAAAGGCACAATTACAAACAATTCCAACAAGGAAAAAGGTAGAGGACAACAGAAGAAGCCAATGTGGCTTCACAGAAAGCTTAGAGATGACCTGAAAACAAAAAAGGACATATGTATAGGAAGTGGAAGGAAGCCCAGGCTAGGGAGTTACAGGGAGCGGGGAGCTTACCTGCCTGCTCTCTCCTCATACCCCGCCTGCTCTCACCGCTCGAAAGTTTCAAAAACCGGAAGTGATGCGACGGGTTCCCCATAGCGTTACTTCCGGTTCCCTAGTGCTGCATTTTTAGCATAAAAACCAGGACAACCCAGCTTAAAACGGCTGCGAATAGCAAATTGCGACCGTTTCAAGCTGGGTTGCCCTGGTTTTTACGCTAAAAACACAGCACCAGGGGAACCGGAGAGCTAAAGCTCCTTTCCCCAGCGTGTCTTTGGATCGAGCGGCAGCCAGGTAAGTCACAAGAGTCTCGGGGGGGGGGTGAGCGGGCCGCTTTCGGCCCACTTTCAGCCCCCCTGAGACTCGCAGTTACATCGCCCAGGCTACAAAGGAAGAGTACAGGCAGGTAGCACAGAATTGCAGGGATGGTGTCAGGAAGACTAAAGCTGAGAATGAGCTGAGGCTAGCCAGGGATGCTAAAAGCAACAAAAAAGCTTTCTTCAGATACATGCATAGTAAAAGACAGAGGAAAGAAAGTTGGTTGAACTACTCAGTGAGGAGGATGGCAAAATGATAACAGATGACAAAGAAAAGGCAGACGTGTTCAATTACTACTTTGGCTCAGTCTTCTCCTGAAAGAGGGTCTATGACCTGCCTGGCAAACCTGAAGTACAAGATGAAGGGGCAGGATTGCAGCTTGAGATTGATAGGCAAATGGTCAGGGAACACCTAATTACTTTGAATGAGTTCAAATCTCCAGGGCCCAATGAACTGCATCCTAGAGTAATAAAGGAACTGGCAGAAGAACTCTCAGAACCACTGTCTATTCTCTTTGAGAAATCATGAAGAACGGGTGAAGTGCCAGATGATTGGAGAAGGGCTAATGTTGTTCCTGTCTTCAAAAAGGGCAAGAAGGAGGAACCAGGGAACTATAGACCAGTCAGTCTGACATCAATCCCTGGGAAAATTCTGGAGCAGATTATAAAGCAGTCAGTCTGCAAGCACCTTGAAAACAATGCTGTGATTACTAGAAGCCAGCATGGATTTGTCAAGAACAAATCCTGCCAGATTAATCTGATCTCATTTTTTGATGTGGTAACCTTCCTTGTGGACTGTGGGCATGCTGTGGACATAATATATCTTGACTTCAGCAAAGCTTTTGACAAAGAGTCTCATGATATCCTGATTAGCAAACTGGCTAAAAGTGGGCTAGATGGAACAATTATCAGGCTACAGAATCGGACTCAAAGAGTGCTTATCAATGGTACCTTCCCAAACTGGGGAGAGGTAATGAGTGGAGTACCGCAGGGCTCAGTCCTGGGCCTAGTGCTATTCAACATTTTTATTAATGACTTGGATGAGGAGGTGCAGGGAATGCTTATCAAATTCTCAGATGACACAAATTGGGTGGAATAGCTAATACCCTGGAAGACAGAAACAAAATTCAAAGCGATCTCACTCAATAGGCTGGAGCACTGGGCTGAAAACAACAGAATGAAATTTAATAAGGATAAATGCCAAGTTCTGCACCTAGGAAAAAGGAATTTACAAATGTACAGCTACAGGATGAGGGATACTTGGTTCAACAATACTACAGGCGAGAAGGATCTTGGAATTGTTGTAGATCACAAGCGGAATGTGAGCCAGCAATGTGATGTGGCTGCAAAAAAGGCAAATGCTGTTTGGGGCTGCATTAATAGAAGTATAGCTTCCAAATCATGTGAAGTACTAGTTCTCCTTTACTCAGCACTGGTTAGGCCTCATCTTGAGTACTACGTCCAGTTCTGGGCACCACACTTTAAGAAGGATGCAGACAAAATGGAGAGGGTTAAGAGGAGGGCGACAAAGATGATCAGGGGACTCTCTCCTATGAGGAGAGACTGAAAGAACTGGGCATGTTTAGCCTTCAGAAGAGGAGACTGAGGGGAGATATGATAGCACTCTTCAAGTACTTGAAAGGGTGTCACACAAAGGAGGGCCAGGATCTCCTCTCCCATCCCAGTTTGCAGGACACGGAATAATGGGCTCAAGTTACAGGAACCCAGATTCTGCCTGGACATCAGCAAAAAGTTCCTGACTATTAGAGCAATATGGCAATGGAACTAACTAGGGAGGTGGTGAGCTCTCCCACTCTGGAGGCATTCAAGGTGCAGCTGGACAGCCATCTGTCAGGGATGCTTTGACTTGGATTCCTGCATCGAGCAGGGGGCTGGACCCGATGGCCTTATAGGCCCCTTCCAACTCTACTATTCTATGATTCTATGAGTGGGTGAACTGACTCTCTTCAAAAGCATCATTGAATGGCCTGTGGCTCACACTGGCTCAGCTTGTCTGAGTGTGGAAAGCTAAGCAGGGTCAGGCTTGGTTATTACTTGGATGGGAGACCCCTCCTCTAGTTTCCTGCATTGAGCAGGGGGTTGGACTCGATAGCCTTGTAGGCTCCTTCCAACTCTATGATCTATGAAATCTATGAATGTGCATGTGCAAACCAATCCTTAGCACTGAACAAGACACTCTGATTTGCAGCTACTGAGTGGAACATTTTCACAGGCAGTTTCGTGGCTAAACTTGGGGCTTTGCCAGATGTACTTATTTACTATATTTATGGAAGGCCACCCACTAACTAGTCCTCTGCATGGCTCACAACAGGCATACAATTAAAAATACAGTGTGTGTGTGTGTGTGGGACTTTGCAGAAGAAGTGTCAAACCTCGTTTCGGGTCTTTTCAGTGGTTACACTTCAGCAGCAGTGGAGTAATCTGTAGGGCTGTAAATACTGCCTTTTCTATTTTAATTGGATATATTTTTTCATTTTATTGTGCGGTGCTTCCGTGTGCTGTTATCTGCTCCAAGCTCTAGCGAAAGGCAGATTGGAAGTCATAAGAAATAAACAGTGTTCAGAGAAGACTGAAGCATTTAATTTAAGCAGGTCCACGCACAAAATTGGACCCACCAAGCCAAACACAGCCTACTATGCATGCGTGGCAGGGGTGAGCAACTTGCGGCACTGGGCCCAGTTTCAGTCGCTCTGTTCTCTGCACGCAATCAGTTCAGACCTCTGGTGAGAGCGATCTATCCCTTCTCTGGCAAACTGCTGCTTAGGGAGGAAAAGGGAGAGAAAGAGAGAGAGAGAGAGAGAGAGAGAGAGAGAGAGAAAAGGTGGTGGCAGAAAGTGAGAGAAAATTGGGTGGCAGAAAGAGAAAAGCCATTTTTGACTCTTTTCCTGCCCCACCTACCGCTGCCATGCAGCCCCGACAGACTACCTGCAAGGGGATACACAACCCTCGACAGAAAAAAAGGTTGCCCACCCCTGATGAATGACAACCTATTGGAAGCTTGGTCTCCTGTTTTGGGGTTGTTGTTGTTTTTTTCTGCTTGCCTAGCAAAGCGGCAAGGCTGTTACATGCAGTTACATGCAGGTAGAGTGTATTTGGCTTGATGGGGGCCTGAAGCGATGTAGGTCTGACTTGAGCCAAATTGCGTGTGTGTGTCTTTCTCCCACTCACACTCCCTTTCTATACACTTTACTGCTCTGAACGAAAGAGCACGAAATTAGGGTGGGATGCGGGGGGGGGGGAGGGGGCGGCGGATGGGAACCAAGACTGTTACAAACTCCGGATATGTCTTTCCTAAGAAGCTGTCTAGCTTAGCCCAAAGTCTAGTCAGTTTGCACACTAATTGCCAGTGCTTAAACTGAGAGTGGAAATAAGAGCGAAAACAGCTGCAGATGATTACACATGTGATCTGATCCTTCCACGGCAAAGCACGGGAACTGGGGGAAAGGAAGCGCCTGCTGCTTGAAAGCTTGTGATGCTGCCTCTCTGCGACTGCGAGTGAAGACTAACATCAGCATCTTTCATTAGGGCCACTGTGTATTTATGAAAGGTGATGTTGATGGTGATGATGGTGATGATGATGATATCTGTTCTTTTACTCTGAATGTTTCCCCAGGGAAAAGTATTTCCCTTCATTGCCAGTACTAAAAGAGGAGTACACCTGTGAGAAACTGGGAGGGACAGTCTGGATTTTTTTGTACCAACAACCTCCTAAATCCACACCCACAGAGGGTTCCTGGTGAATCTTTTAAAAACTCACCAAGAACAGTCATCATTAGTTGCCATGATGGCAAATGGGCGCTTAGTATTGAATAATAATATTTTCGGCAGAAAGGGTTGAGGGAGTGCCTCAAGTCATTATAAAACCAAACTGTCTGTTTATCCATATTAAACAGTACAGCAACCTTTAAGTGTAGGCTGGTGTAGAGCAGCCTCCCCCCAACCTGGTGCCCTCCAGATGCATCGGACTACAACTCCCAGAATCCCCCAGCCAGCACAGGGCACCAGGTTGGGGAAGGCTGGTGTAGAGGGTTTACATTCAGGTGGCCATATGCAAAAGAGGTCAGGGGCTTCTGCGCCTTTCCTTGGGTAGAGAGGGACATTTCAGCAGGTGTGGTTTGTGATGGGTGCATCTGTTCATTTCAGTTTCTCTCCATTTCGCATTTCCCCAACCATAAGTTCGTTCGGCCCAGTTTGTGCACTCAGCCAAAAAATGTCAGCCGAATAGCCTGTACACATTTTCATGGGCATTTCTTCTGGTATATGCATTTTTGTATGCCCTTTTCCTTTTCTTTTTTTTAATATTTTTTTTTTATTTTAAAATTTTCCAAACAATACATAAAACAACTAAATAACAAACATACAACTTATATAGTGCTGCCGTCACCACGGGACCATATAATACATTCTATCTCTATAATCTATAGTTATTCATTATTCCAAAAATACAACATATCTTGACACGGCATACTCCCTTTCCCCTTATTTAACACAAAATCCAAAAATAAACCCCAAATATCCTTAAAATGGTTTTTCTTTAATTGTCCCCTTTTGCATTTGATATTACAAGTTAACATATCATTTAAAGCCATATCCCACACTTCTTTATACCAGTCAGTGATAGAGAAAACTTGCTGAACTTTCCATTTTCTTGCTATCATTAATCTACCCGCCGTTAACAAATTTACAATTAATTCTTTAACATTTTGAGGACCAGCCACCTTTTCAGTTATTGATAACAATGCTAATTTAGGACAAACTTCTAAATTAACACCAACAATTTCTGATATTTCTTCAAAAATCATTTCCCAAAAATCCATTACATTTTTACAACTCCATCACATATGAGCATACGTACCCAGCTCCTGACAGCCTCTCCAACACATTGGAGAACATTTATTATCTATTCTGTTTATTCTCACCGGAGTCAGGTACCATCTCCAAATTAACTTATAGAAATTCTCTTTTATCCTTATTGACATATTTTTCAATATTCGCCTATCCCATATCTTATTCCACTCTTCCTTTGCTATTTCCTCTTCAAACTCTGTATCCCAAACTATCTTAAGATTTTCCACTTGCTCTTCTGATTTCTGCATCATTTTATATATCATCTTTGTAATACTGATATATAAAGCTGATACATTCCCTTCTATAAGTTCTCTGGACATAACCAACTGCTCAAATGCGGTGAATTCTCTTTCATGCTCCTGTCTCCTCTTCCATTTCTTTCCCATTGAACTAATTGGATTAAATTTAACCACGAAATTCTTCCTGGTCCAACCCTTTCAATTATTTGCTGCCTTGTCTCCATTTTTTCCAGCCAGTCCATTAATCTTATTACCTTTTTCTCTCTGTAAATTCGTTCTAAATGTCTAACGTTCTCTGGAAAGTCCTCCATTACCACCACTGGAGTAAGCGGTGATATACTGTATGCCCTTTTCCTAGTGTGTACACTTTTTGAAAGCAATTTTACCTGAACATAATGTGTTTGTGTGCATACTTTCCCCTTGCTGGTTGTACCAAGGAGGCCTTGCTGGTTGTACCACAACCTGCAGATAGCCATCCTGCAACAACCCGGAAATGGGTCTTCTCTGTGGTGGCACCCACCTTATGAAATGCCCTCTCCTCTGGTATTCAGAAGGTGCCAATTAAAAACCCATCTCTTTACCCAGACCTTCTCTGTGTGCTGCCCAGTTCGCTTGCTGCTTATGGCATTGTGAGTATTGGTTTTAATGTGTTTTATCATTTTTAATATAAATGTTATTATGTATTTTAATTGTATTTTAATGTCTATCACAATGTATATTAAAGTATTTAAAGTATTTTAATCTCCCTGTAAACCACTTAGATATATATATAGATAGATAGATAGATAGATAGATATAGATATATAATTATGGCAAGCAATACATAAACCTATTAAATAAATAAATAAATATTAAAACGCACAGTTTTGTGCACATGTTTTGGGTTGCAAAATTTTGAAAACTGTGGATTTTGTGTGGAAGTGTGTTCTGCTTCATGTATAGGTTTGAGAGGTGTGAACTGAGTAAGTTCATGCAACAATTCATACTGGATGATTTCTTATCCACCTTTAGGTGTAGCTTGTCTTGCAAGCTACACCTGCTGAAATTCCTTCCTCTACACAACTATTAAAGGTGTAGGAACCTTCTCTCCTTTTGCATGTGGGCACCCTAAGATCCAGCCATGCCATGAGCCAAGCAGGCATCCAATAGAATGAACAGAAATAAATGCCTATGCCTGTTTCTCAGGGCCATAGACAGCCTATCTTGCTAGGTAGGGTGGGGCTGACTCCCCCCCCCCTCAGGGTAGGGGTTCAAAGGAATAAATGGAGTATCAGTGATTATAACTAATAGAAACTCTCACCTAACTCAAGAGTCTAAGAGCCAAACTACACATTATGCTAGTTGTGTAGCTGAGGCTTGTCTTGGTTTTTGTTTTTTTACTCTAGTGTAAGTGTGCATGGCTTCTATTTGGATCAGGACCACCACACTCTGGGAGGGGAGGGTTAAACCTTCCTCCCCCACCTTCCCCCCCCAATCCCCTCCTAGTGTATATGTGTGTTTGGGGGTGAGTTTAAAAAAGGAAAAAAGGCTCCATTGTCACCTCTCAGAGCGTGGTGGTCCCAATCTGAATTTGGGGCTGTGCACATTTACACCAGAGTAAAAAAAGAAAAGAAAAGAAAAAGACCAGCCTCAGCTACACACTATGAGATTAGTGTAATGTGTAGTTTGGCTCTAAGGTTATTAGAATTGTTAGTGTCAGAAACATGTAATGTGAACAAAATGGGTCATACATCCCTCCCCCCCCCCCCAAATTTCTTAAGCATGATCAGTGTGCTCTTGGAAATCCACTCTGGATAGCGAGGCCCCTTCATTGAACAGTCCTCTCCAGTGATCATTCCACCTGATCACTTAGGGTGGCCATGTGTCCTGCTTTACAGAGGACAATCCTCTGTTTGAAGGACAGTCTAGGCCAAGTATGGTTTAAAGATGAAGGCGGGGCCATCTACAGTGAGACCCCGGACACCAGACTGAGCAGGCAGGTAAACAGGCCACCTGGTCACAGTCTTTCTACACTACGGGGAGATTTACTGTATTTCTATTTAAATAACAATAATTTCTAAATTTGCTTGTATGCATATAAATTAGCATATAGATATTTTCTGCAAATTGGTGTCCTTTTTTTTGGTGATTGACAAGTTACCACACTAGTAGAGAGTACAGAGAATACAGAGCAGGGCCTCTGAGAGTCTCCAAGCCATAGGCGAGCAGGATTGTGCCTGCCTGCCTTGCCCCTAATCCTACCAGGGATGTTGAAGAGTCCTTGGTCTCGAGTCGAGTCACGAGTCTTTGGACCCGAGTCTCGAGTCCGAGTCCGAGTCCTTGGTCCAAAATGGT
This sequence comes from Shinisaurus crocodilurus, assembly GCA_021292165.1. Taxonomy (NCBI): domain Eukaryota; kingdom Metazoa; phylum Chordata; class Lepidosauria; order Squamata; family Shinisauridae; genus Shinisaurus; species Shinisaurus crocodilurus. The sequence goes on along the minus strand of CM037878.1, from coordinate 114,801,131 downwards.
GACTCACCAGTCACGAGTCACAAGTCACTCCCAAAGCTGACTCCACGAGTCCCTATTAAAATCAATGGGGGTTTTTCCCAACAAAATAAGGCTACTTCAGATGTGTGGCTTAAATTAATTCTAGGCACAAGTGTGCCTTCTTATTTCAAAACTCTGCAACTGATTTTGGCAAGAACAGACCAGGCAGAAAAACCCAAAATAACCAGGCAGGCAGAGGAGGCAGGGAACCCCAAAGCAGGCAGGCAGAGGCCTTTGTCTTGGACAATTCAACTGTTGAACTGGTCAAGAAGAGACCAGGCAGGCAGAGGAGGCTGGGAACCCCAGACAGGCAGGCAGAGGCAGCCAAACCCAAAATGTCTGAAAGGTTGCATTTTAGGAAAATGATTTTAAAAAATAAACTTGCTGTACTTCCTAAAACTTATCCATGTTGCATTTGAGGAACATGGTTTTTTTCTAAATGTTTGGCCCCCATTCTGGAATGGTGAGATCTCATCACAATTCCACACTCACTGAACACCCGCTCCACTGGTGATGAACTTGCTGGAACCAGAAACACACTCAGAGCAGCCACACAGAGTAATCTCAGGTCCTTCTTCTGCCTCTCCCAAGTACGCAACACATCAATCAAAATAAATCTTGACACACTGTTGGGGCTACACTCCTGGTAGCCGTCCATGGTGGCCGAGCAGCGGCACACCTTGCTTCCATGCGCTCTTCGCCGGCAATCACGCTCTTCTCCACTCCTGGCACAGCCCAGGGATGTTGAAGAGTCCTTGGTCTCGAGTCCCGAGTCGAGTCTCGAGTCCCATTAAAAATATTGGGACTCGAGTCTGAGTCGAGTCAGAGGAGGGACTCAGTCCAACTCACGAGTCGAGTCCTCGAGTCCGAGTCCCCATCCCTGAATCCTACCTCATTCAGAGTGCATAGATTCAAATATGCCTAGCCCTGATCCACGCAATCCTTACTGCTGAGAATCACAGGGGGAAGATTTATGTATGTATGTATGTATGTATGTGTCTGGTACATTTTATAACCCACCTTTACTCCAAGGAGCCCAAGGATTGCAGAGATTGGGTCCATGCATATTGGACTCTAGAACAGTGTTTTCCAACCTTGGGTCCCCAGATGTTTGTGGCCTATAACTCCCAGCATGCCCCAACCAGTTACGCTGGCTGGGGCATGCTGGGAGTTGTAGGCCACAAACATCTGGGGACCCAAGGTTGGAGAACACTGCTCTAGAATGTAGGCCCAATTTCAATATTACATCCAATCTGCGGACATGAGGTGGTCTTGGGTACACTTGGGGGTGGGGCAGATGGGCACAATCCCACTCGCTGCTGTACTTGGCAGTTTGTGTGCAGAGGGCATTTGGAAACAGACAAACTGTTGTGTCTCCAGTAGGTCAGACGGTGACCAGCTGTGCCGGAGTGTGTTTGGGGTGGGGCCAGGCTAAGTGCAGCCTGACCCAGCTGGGCAGCCTTACCAATCAGCACCTGCTCAAAAGGAAGGTCCCAAACACGCTCAGATGCTGGAGGCAATTGTTCGTTACCACAGCTACAGCCAGATGCTCCTGACATTCCCGACCTCAGACTTGTACCTTTGAACCTTGGAACGACCCTGACCACGACTTTGCCTGATCCCAAACTGGTTTATGTTTGTCCTGTTTTGGCCTGATATATTTTGGCTTCGACACTCGGACTGTGATAACAACTACGGCTTATCTTGGACCTGGACGGATTTACGACACAAACCATAATTGGCATTGCTAAGAGGAGACTTAAGGCGAGAAAAGAAAGCTCAGAGTATTATTTTTCAGGACAACGAAAGATGAGAAATTGTTAATGGAATAGGATTTGGATGAAGTGTAACATCTTCATTTTAAACGCACAATGGACCTAATAGCATGCCAGGCCTAATATCTGTTTATTCGTGTTCTGCTTTGTGCAACAAGATTTGCCTCATGGAAGGATCATAATGAGGCTAACTATCCCCTGACTCAGATCTGAAAAGCAATTGGACAATGTCAGCATTGTGGAGTTCCGTCTTTAGCAGAAAAATATGTAACATACACTTTAAAACATCCCCTTGTTATGGTTGCTTCTGGGGTGAAGAGTATCAATTCCAGTGAAAAAAGGAAAGAGGGAAATGGAAATGATATTGGGTCATGTAGTTACTCTTATTATGGAACTTAAAAGTTTTGCTTCAGGGAGTTTAAATAATTGAGAACCCAAATTAGTAGAGAGCGACATAAAATTACAGCTACTTCTCTGAGCATACAGAATGTACAACCCCCGAATAACCTAATCTTTTCACATTTACATTTGCATGTGGCTGTTTCTGTCTCAAAAGAATAAATTAAAGCCAAATTAACTGAAAAGAAAGTCACATAGAACTCTGTGGAAATGTAAAATGTAAGAGAACTAGGATTAAAACTCAACATTTTAGGGGTAACATATACAGGCGGGGTGAGGGGGCAAAAAAGAAGAGAGAAAAATAAAATTGGATAAAGATTCATATTATTATATGCACACACAACCTCCCCCCCAAAATATTCAGCTGTCTGCATATAATGGGCTGAGTAGGACTCTCTTTCCGGTGATGGTTTCAGAATGTAAGTAAGCAGACCATTCTGGTGAGATTACAAGGGAATTTGGAATATACACCCATGAATACTCAAATGCATTTGTTAGAATTTGCAGGCCTGCAATAGTTTTGCATGTTGACTGAACTATGCATGCTTCCAAAATATATGTGAAAACATTGATATTCACCAGTTAAGCCATTTCTAGGGGGCTGGTTGTGTTAGTCAGTTGCAGCAAAAATGACAAAGAGTTTTGTGGTGTACCTTAAAGATGAACAAATTTATCATGGCTTAAGCTTTCATGAACTGAAGTCTACTTCATCGGAGAGGCATGAAGTGTTATCCTAATTGGGCAGATACATATACAAAATATGTGTGTGCATTGTGGTGCTGGTGGGGGTGGGATTTTGAGCCATGAGGTTAAGGCCGGGAAAGATGAATCGGACAGTATTGGTTTCTCTCCATGTCTCATTTTTCCAGTCTTGAATTTGGTTCATCCCGAACTTAGAGAATTTTTTAAAAAAGTTTGCATGAAAATTCATAAGCATGTTTGTGCACATTTCTCCCAAATCATGCATTTTTGTAGGCATTTTGGCCTAATAAACACAATTTTTGCAAGCATTTCCCCCTAGTATACTGCATTTTGAATGTTTCTGTCCCCCAATAGACACATTTTTATACACATTTTTTGATTTGAGAACTCCATTGCAAAATTCAGAGAAGTGTGAATTTCAAAGGATAACTAATTTTATTTATTTATTATATTTATTCATTATATTTATACCCCACCTTTTTTCCTGAAAGGAACCCAAGGTGGCTTACATTATCCTCCTCCTCTCCATTTCATCCTCACAACAACCCTGTGAGGTAGGTTTAACTAAGTTTTAACTAAGTTTCGGTTTGCAGAGTGGTTCGAAAGTGTGCACTGCAATGTGAGCTGAATGAATTCCCCCCCCCCCATCCCTAGGACTGAGTCTAGACACCCATAGGAAAGGTCGGAGGAGTCCTAGCTCCAACCTCGGGAACACACTCCAAGGTTGGAGCTGGAATGCTGACCTCGGAACGCCCTCCCTCTGCCCCTGCAGCCAGTGTGGAAAGAACCGTGCTGGCTGCAGCTCCGAGGTCAGAAGACCTACCTTGGAGCCGGAGGCTTGTGGGTGAGGAAGGGGGCGGGGATAGGAGAAGTCAGACTCCATTATGATTGATACATTGTATCCTTGTGGCACCTCAGCCTCTCCTCCTCGCAAGCAGGGGCAAAAGACTTAGACAGTTGGAATTGGCTATCTAAGTCTTTTGCAGGGTGGGAGGAGCATGGAAGTGAGTCGTGACCTTCACCTCCATGCTCCTCCCGCCCTCCATTGGATACCCATAATCCTCTGAGTTCAGAAGGTTACTGGCAGCCACATTGGATTGCTCTGCCCAGCTTTAACATAATTGCTGATCTGTACCTTTTGCATTTCATTTTCCTTTAATCTCAGGCTATAGGATTGCGCCTTAAATGTATGTCAAATATTAAGCAGAACACAAGATTTCTAAGCTTTTGCTATGTGTAAAATTTCTGTGTTTGTGTTTTTGAATTTATTGGTGATGTAGTATGTCACATACTACATCACCAATAAATTCAAAAACACAAACACAGAAATTTTACACATAGCAAAAGCTTAGAAATCTTGTTCTTCCATCTTACTTTATAATTATCGTTGACGTTTGCGATATGTTAAAGGTCAATTTCCCTAGATCTGATTACAAATGAGTTGATGTAGTGCTGCCTGGCTCACGTATGAATATTCATCAGTTGAAGACTGCAGTATCAAATGATGATTTGTATGTGTAGATGGGCTCTCACAAATGCAACAGCACAGAAGGAACTTTCCTATGATGTCCCATCACCAGAGGTGCAATTTGACATCAGTTCACATAGTGCTTTTCGAATCAAGCTACATTATGTTCATGCAACTTTGCTGGAATTGGCTAACGCAAAGTGAATAACTCCTCCAAGTGGTGTAACTGTTCCTGGACTGTACCATTATAGTGTGTGGATGGTGGATCACATTTTTAAATGCTGCCCTATGAAAAGAATTCCCTACACAGCAACTGATAGCACATCAGGGGAAAATCTAGGCAGAACCCTTCTCCCTGACGTACTAGTTTCCTACACACATGAAGTCCTCCCCCCTGAGAGAGCATTCAAATTCTCCTCCCAATCTGCAGCCCAAAGTGAGAGTCCAGGAAAAACTTTACCTGTTAATTCTGTTGCATGTGTAATTCCCAGTAGACTGTGCCTGGAATGTTTGGTACACTAGAACAGGGATGGGAAACGTGTGGCCCTCCAGATGTTGATGGACTTCAGCTCCCATTGGCTATAGAGCTGATGGAAGCTGTAGGCCAAAACATCTGGACTAGATGCTGTAGTGTATCATATTCAATATTTATCTTAAGGCGCTACCAAGACTGGGCAATACAATTTATCCCTATCCATCCAGCATTCCCCAACCCTGTGCCTTCCAGATGTGTTGGACCACAACTCCCATAATCTCCAGTCAACATGGTCATGGGCCATGCTGACTGGGGGTGATGCGATTTGTAGTCTAACACATCTGGAGGGCTCCAAGTTGAGGAAGGCTGTCTTAACCTCTACAATCCCTGTCCTTCCTACACTGTGACCTAGTCTATGCAGCAAGACTGTTTTGCTCCTTGTAGGCTCTTTTGCAGATGTGTGGGAGGAACAATATTTTTTTTTTCAAAAAAAAAAAAAAGAGAAAAAAAGAAGAAGAAATAAAAGAATGAATATCTTTTTTAACTCACAGAACCGTTCCTGTTCAGTGACCTCCCCCTCCCACATCCTTCAGCCCTAGCAGAGGGCTTTTTGTCCCCTGAACTCTGAGCGCTGCTTTCATCAGGTTTTGGACATGGCCCTGCATTGCTTGAGCATCCAGATCTCCCACTCGAGGCCATAGGAGTTTGCTTTCGTAAGAACCAAAAAGCCATGGAAGCTTGGATCCATGGCTTTTTGAATCGTATTTCATTTTCTCAAATTGACACACAATGATATGTGTGTGTGTGTGTGTGTGTGTGAGAGAGAGAGAGAGAGAGCGCTTTCCTCAACCAGGTGTCCTCCAGATGTGTTAGACTACAATTCCCAGCATCCCCTGGGGAAGGCCGATATATAACCTGCCAGTTACAGTATACCCTGTGGTCCGCATGTGCCCTTTCCACTGATGAGGTGACCCAATATGGGATGTATGGTTCATTTGGGACCAACCATCTTGCAGTTCCAACTCACACCCTGCGATCAAGAACATCACATGAAATGCTTGTAGCGGTTGCCACATTACCCCGGTGGCATGGGAGTCTCTGCAGTGCTGTTCCTTTCTGCACTTCCAGGGCAATGCAAGAAGCCCTGGGCCACACAAGAAGAGCCTGTGCTGCCTGTGTCTTCCCCCCTCCCCCATGCGAGCTTTACCCCAGATCCCAGAAGGGTGATGCTGTGATGGGGAGGAGCTACAGCATCATGGGCATCTAATGTTGTTACACCCCTGGCGTGGGAGGGAGCAGCACCGAGAGGGCTCCCTCGCCTCCCCACCAGTTTAATGTAAGAACTAAGAACACACTCTTACACCCAGGACACTTCACTTCAAATAACACGCCTGGAAAGGATTTGTAGGTGATTCTAGTCTTGAAGAGGATGTAAACTGGCCTGTTGCTGTGTAGCATGTTGGAGGCAAGCAGCCAATGGGAAAAACCTTTTTTATTCTGGTCTTGAGGCGGATCGCACAGGTTAGTAAATTGAAATAGTTGACATTGAGATAATCAAATATGGGGAATCTGACACACACAAGTCAGGTAGTTGTGTAGCAAGCTCTCTTGTTCGGAGTAAGAAAAGAAGGAGTAAGAATCCTTTTTTGGAAGGTTTTTAAAAATTATTATTTTTTTAGGAGAGGCATTTATCCCTGCTTCTCTTCACCGATTTAAGCCTTAAGGCACAGATGGGCAACTTGTGACCATCCAGATGTTTTGACCTGCAGCTCCCATGATCCCTCACTTTGGCTATGCTGTCTAGAGCTGATGGGAGTTCTAGGCCAAAACATCTGAGGGGTCACAAGTTGCCCACCCCTGCCTGAAGGAAATCATATGCATATGTACTATAGGAATGAGTCCCACTGAATGCAGTGGGTCGTATTTCCATGCATCAGATTGGGGTGTGGGTCCCTCAAGACACATTGTTCATTCTTCTCCACATGTCTAAAGTGGCACCGACACAAGCCATGGTTTTAAGATCCTGGTTAGTACACTGACATTGAAGCACAGTTCCCTGTTTTGAATGTAACAGAGATCTGTACTAGTTTAATGCTCATTCCTGACCTCTTAATCTAGATCAGTGTTCTCCAACCTTGGCCCCCCAGATGTTTTTGGCCTACAACTCCCAGCATGCCCCAGCCAGCATAGAGTTGTAGGCCAAAAACATCTGGGGGGCCAAGGTTGGAGAACACTGATCTAGAGTTTAGCAAGCTGGGAAAGTACATCTGAACTGGCACAATTTTGTTTCTGCTCACTAGAAAATGAGTTCCACTATTTCAGCAAGCGACAATTTTATTTCTTGTAGTCTGCTGCACCTACAAGTATCAAAATCCAAACAGTGCAGAAAATGAAATATACTACATAGAAGATGGTTATGTATGTTTGCATAAAACATGAAATGTGAATGGCTTAACATTTTGCTTCCAGCTGCCTTGCCTGTTTTTGCATGTATAATCTACCCATATTGCACCTTTTGAAAATCAAAATTTAACTACGGTATGCCGATGGTTCTCTACTCATTGGCAGTTGCATAGTATAGGTACAAATACCTTTCATTCATACTTAGTTCAGTAACATTTATGAACCATAATCTATCTAACAGAGGGGGAAACAAACTGGCAATCAAAACAATGGATGTCAGCTTCATTATCTTGCATAAATCCAATTTATGTAAACCCGAAAGAGGTGGATGCTGAATCACAATCTCTCATGCTATTCTGTTTAATATGCAAGAACATTTTGTTGTTGAACGTTTCATTTTGTTGTTGTTGCTGTTGGACAAACTTGAAGGAAATTAATATGTGGGAGGTGGGAACCTGAAAGACAATGGGATGTGTATATTTCTGTGCCCCCAACATATAGAAGTTGGGTCCCCATTCACATGGATAAGACTACATGATTACAGTTTGCACACACATAAGGTCTGATCGCGTAAGGTCTATTGAATGTGTGTAGGTCAATGACAGGGCCAACAGGGTACCAAGTGGAGTGTGCACTTCTTTCCCCCCACATGCGCGTGCGCGCGCGCGCACACACACACACACACACACACACACACTGCATACACTATTACAAACTTGCCATTATAAGGAGAATTGCTCCAATCTAGCAAGGGAGATGAACACTCTAAAGAAGGCTTCCATGAATCCTTATGAGAGTGGGACCCACATACACAGCTGATGTATATGCAGTTGTGCATCCCTGTGAAGAGTCATGCCTACATGGTAATGCTCATGTGGGCCTCACTGAACTTGCTGGATGCATCTGCTGATAGGGATGGGGATATGCAACCCCATCCAGGCTCACTGGTGCGCAGAGCTGACATCAAGGGTAGGCATGTTTGGGCAACTGGTGTGGGCCCACACCTCACCAAGGGCCCACTGACAAGACCCCCCTGGAATTGTTCCTCCTCTTCACCATTGCAACTTGCTTATTCACCTGCCTCTTGCTCTGGCCAAGACAGCAGAAGTGGGGAGGAGGAGGAGGAGGAGGAGGAGGAGGAGGAGGAGGAGGAAATGCCACTGTTTATTTGCTCACTGGCTCTCTGCCTGTGAAGCAAGCAGGTGGTAACAATGATGAGAAAGAGGATGAGGATCAAGAGCAGCTAGTGACAACGGTGGTGAGAAGGGAGACTCAAGTGAGGGAGGGGACCCATTGAGGGTGTCTTGCTCAAGGCTCCCCCAAAACCTGGAACTAGCACTACTAGTGTGGAACACCTTGTTGCGTGCAATTAAAGCTTATGGTGGCCAAAGGTTTTGTGGAAGCAAACATCTGCAAAAACAACAAAAACAACCAGCCACCACCTCAACAACCATAAATGGCTCTGCCAATATATCTCATTTGTTAGGGAAATTATAGGGCAATGGCCCACAATGACTAGAAAATACCCAGTGACAGTACTGGCAGGTGGGAGCTGCTTTGAAAGATGGGGACAGAATGAGAAAATACACAGAGAGCTGAGTTTGGGCTCTGTAAGCAACTTGGGGTGCTGGCTGAATCCCTGAAGATCTGATGCAGGAGCAGTGGTCTTTGGCTGTCTGTTGGGAGTGTTCCAACTGTGCCCTCACCTATGCTCAGCCTGAATATTTATAAAGAGACACACATTTTTACAAAATTCCAATTCGCTTCCAGTGGCCTCCTTCCCAAATGCTGCACCTCTGGAACTTCTCGGAGCTCAGAGAAGTGGAGTGAGCATAAAAATATTGTCTCAGCTGTGTGGTAGAGGAACTTGCAAATGAGTGGTGCGTGAAGAATTTCAATGATTTCTACTTTCTCTGGGCTCCCCACCCCCAACATTTCCAAACAACTGCTGAGTGTATAACTGTGCTAAGTGGATACTCCAGCCAGGTGATGGGAACAGCACGAGACACTTTATGGCCGCAGTGCTGATCCTCGTGGTCCAAGTGAACACTACCTCCAAAGTAGCACATGGACTAATCCGCAAACACCGGGGAACTCAATTAAGCGGACATGTGGCCACTAATTAGAGGAGAAAAGAAAAGAAGCAGATGTTGCCACAGGGAGTATCATCTCCTGATACTCACTCAACATTCCTCATGAAAAAATGAGAGATGGCTTATTTTCCTGAGATAATTTTAACCCTGGGACGGTGCTTTGCTGCAAGGGCAACTGCTTGGCATGGTGGCAGTTTTGTTCCCAATGCTGTGTTTCATTTGAGGACAGAAGGGGACATTTGCAGGGAGAATTGGTCTTTATCATTTTAAATTGATTCCCCCTCACCCCAGTCAGACTCCAGAACTGGAAGTAAGGCAATCTACGGGAAATTGTGCAGGAGAGGGGGGGGGGGAGGCCTTTGTTTGCAGGGGAGAATTAGCAGGCATGGGAAGGTTGAAACACTCCATTCTCCTAGTTGTCCCCTGTGCGTACGTGCCCCCCAAACTTGCATTCCTGTTATCTCTGCACACTGGTGCAGTGGAATCAGGGCTCAGAGGGACGCAACACCAGCACTAGGTTATTAGCAGGGATGCTGATGTCATCTGCCACCCCACCATCCCATCCCCACTCAGAATTCCCTGTTCCCCTTGAGCTTAGCTGCAATACCCCCAGTAGCTGGGGTTGGGGGGGGAATGAATTTTCCCAGCAACAGTATATCATTCTCTGTTGTAATGCAAAGTATTTTGGGGTGGCTTGGCCTTGAAGGGTAACTGAGACCCCTGAGCTTTGGTGGAGATGAAACTGCTAGAACTGGATCGACACAGCTGCCAGCATTTTTGGCCTCTCTTGGGGGAGGCGTGTCTATGGGGACTGTCGTGATGACACTTCAAAATTTACCAGGGCACTGCTGTTTGTACAAAAGATAATTTGGGAACGTGCGATTACCAAGATGCCTTCTAATTGAGCCCCAAGAGTGAGTTCACACATGCATGCTGATAGGACTGTAATATCAAGTGATGTCTTGCATGTATGCATGAGCCACTGTAGAACAAACAACACATTCAGGACTTCTCTTATCACCTCAAGCACAATAGATATTTCTCAGTGGAGCACCACACAGCGCATAGTTACACAATGGAATTTGCTATTTGGGGAGTGGAACGCTATCAGATGGGTGAAGTACAGCCCACACCTGGCTGCAGCAGAGGGAGAGATGGGAAGCAGGACCATTCCATCAGCTCTGCTGGGAGACCACCAGCTTCATCAGCCTCCTCGCTCCATCAACTGTCATCTAGCAGCAGCCATGCCATCAGGCTAAGGCAGAAGGAGAGATGGGACTACAGGACCACACCAAAATCGGCCCTGATGAGAGACCAGCTCCACTTGGCTCATCCTGTCCCTGGACTGGTACCATTCAAACTGGTTGTTATAAGAACTTCGTAACTTTTAAGAAATGGTTCCTGAGTTTTCATGTTTTCCTCTTCCCTCTTCATCCCTTTTTCCTCTTGGGTCCTGTCTTTTAGATTGTAAACCTTGTAGGCACGGACCGTATTATTTGTTATTGATCTTATGCAACAAGATAAGATCAATATGAACCTTTTCTGAACCTTGTCAACTGAAAAGCAGGGTAAAATATTCTTTAAAATAATAATATTGGAGGGATGTTTAATTACCCCTCCCCAACAACACCAATTGCACACGCTCAACAATGGAACCACATTTTGCAGGTACTTCTTTCCCATGCTTCTGGTTTGGTATGAACACACTGAACCATCACCACAGGAACTTTCTGCATTGACATGCACTGAATAGGATGGAAGCTGGTGCCAAGAGTTCTGTTTGGGGACAGCAAGTTCAGATCAGAGATGTGCCTGCTAGTTATTCTTTCCATTTGCCAGAAGAGGGTGCTGTTCCCTTACAATATAAGTAAAGAACAAACGAACGTGATCTAAACTGGGCTTGAGAAACATATTATCGAGCTCCCGCAGGGCAGATGCTCATAACAAAAAAATGCAATAAAATAAAAAATCAACGGGTGGCTGGGTTGAACGATCCCATTTAATACATCGCCCATCATAAAACAAATCCCCTTGTTTTGTGAAAGGCTAACCGCAGAAACAGAAGAGAAGTGACCCAGTGAGCTTCTGCATATTTAAAAATAGATGCCTAGATTTCTCATAGTTTGCATGCCGTTGGCTCCTAACATACAGCTACTTCTGTGGTCTGAAACAATGCTTGAATTGTGAAACAAAACATTTGTGCTTTCTTTCCCAATACTGCCTTGTAGTAGAAAACCCCCCATCACAAAAGGCAAACTGTTTAGCTTACGAAGCAGCGGTGGCAACAATCCTAAGCATGGACACACTGGGATTGGCCACAATGGGACTACACAGGTGGGAGGGCTCCTGTACCTTCAAGAGTCGCACAGCAAGGGAAGCCCAGGCCTAAAATGCGTGTGGTTTCTACTTGGCGTGCGGTCTTGGAAACATGAAGCATGGTCCGGGAAACCAAACAGATGGGGCTCAGAAGATACTACTACACAGATGTGGGAGTCAAGGCTGGTCCAAGACTTGCTGCCAGAGGCAGAACAGTAAATGGCGCCCCCCCCCGTCCCGCCTCTGAGTTGATGTCGCTAGCAGTACCTAAGGCTGACCAAGTTTTTTTTTTTTATTTTTTTTATTTTTTTTTTTTTTGCACCTGTGGCAGAAAATCCCACATGCATTTCTCCCTGGGAGTAAAATAAGAAGAATAATAACTAATGGGTTGCCTAGTCATGGCACCAAAACCACTGCCTGAGGTGGCCACCTCACTCGTAATAGTACAGCCAGCCTTGATATACGTGGCTATTTAGGCTGCAATCTTATACACACTTATGTGGGAGTAAGTCTCATTGATTGCAGTAGGACTTACTTCTGAGTAGACTTGTATAGGACTGTGCTGTTCGTTAAGGCATGGCCAATTTCTAGCATTATACCCATATAAAGCACAACCATTTTATTCCTTATAAAATATATCTGGTTTGTTCTATCAGCATGAAATTGCCACAGAGAATCCCCTTGGTACAAGCCATCCACCTTTCAGAGAAACAGCATGAAAAATGGCCAAGAAGCAGCAATTTAAGAACTATGGCTGGAGAAGTGTTTTCCCACCATTTCTGATGTGTAACGGAGCCAAACTTAATCCTGCAAAGAATCCGGAAGCAGAAGCCTCGGTAAAGTGGCGGGTTAAAAGCCTTACCTAGAGGCTTTTTAACCCGCCACTTTACCAAGGCTTCTGCTTCCGGATTCTTTGCAGGATTAAGTTTGGCTCCTTTACACGTGTTCCCCGCCCCCGGCTTTTCTTTCTCTGCCTTTCTATATGTCCCATTACACAGCCACTAGGTGGGACTGCGGTATAGCAGAACTGCAAAAATGCAGGAACTTCTCATTCCAGTTCATTCTGCCATTTCCAGATAATACTCACTCTAAAAAAAGCCACGGGAAAGGGGGAGGCCCTGGAAGATGATGCCGTCATGTAACACACCCACAAACTACCGTGAGTGAGGATTCATGAGCGCACAATAAATGCCTCTACAATAAATGTAGAGAATCTCTCAGAGGGAGGGACACCTTTGTGCTGCATGTGGAAGGGATGGAAAGTCAAGTCTCCCGGCTGGAGGATGGGTGTCACATGTTCTGGATGATAGAAGAGGTGAATGATTTGGGCAGTGAGAGTTCTGGGCAGTTGTGAGCAGGCTGTGGTGTGACAAAGGAAAGCTAAAGAGAAGAAGGCTGTAGCAGTCAAGGTGGGAGATGGTCACAGCATCGACCGGGACTTTAGCCAGAAGGCTGAAGGAGATCTTTCCTATGCAGTACAGGCCGAAGCAACATTACTTGGTCACGGACTGAGTATGAAGAGCAAAGGAGAGGGAGATGTAGCAATGGGGAAAGCTTGGCCTGATTTCTTTTGGTATGGCAGTCTGCCAGTAAAAGCACAGGAGCAGAGCCAGGTGGCGACCCTAGCTAGAAAGCCTTTGGATTGGCTAAAAGTGAGGAACTGGCAAGCCATCTTTACCTGCTGGAGCACCTACCTGTCTGTGAGCAATATAAGAGTTTTTAGGATATTTTTAAAGGTTTTTAAGAATATTTTAATAATATTTACTATGTTTTTAACTAGTTATGTATTTTATATTTACGGTTGTTCCCCTCCTCGATCTGAGTGGAGAGGCGGGTAAGAAATAAATTATTATTATATCTGCACAGCCCGAAGGGGTGTAGCCCGGCAAGCTCTTTCATCAAAGAAGCCCTGGTAGCTTTCAGAGGGACTGGGACTAGCTAGAGAACTTACAGGAGAGAAGAGGTACACGCTGCCTTCTGCTCTCAAAAATCCCTAGGCATTCTGTCATCCTCTCTTCCTTTGCCATAGCCCATGCTGGCAGTGCTACATATGCGTTCTCAAGTTTTGGTCTGCCGTTGGTATTTTCCCCAGAGGATTTTGGCTCCAGTGAATATACTGAACTCATGTTTGTTTTTGTTTGTTTGTGTTTTAATTTATTTACAATGACAAACACGTTGAATTTAAATCTAGTTCTTGACAGAGCATAGTACATTTAACTCCCCTCCCCGCCTTTACTTTACAGACAAGAATATAGGTACAAACAATCCACTGACTGTCGAGGAGGTTTTCGCTATGTTTCCTCATAATAGCAAATTATATGTACAGAGTGATCGTATGGCCCCCTAGACAGCATCTGGGGGGGGGGGGGGCATAGGATTCTTTGGATTCTCAGATCCGAGATCAGAAAAGATCCCCGACCTCCTCGTAGCTGGGGATCTGCGATTGGATCCCCCTCCCCCCTCTCACAGCTGATGTGGAAAAAACCATGCCGGCTGCTTCTCCGAGGTTGTAAGAGCGACCTTGGAGAAGCAGTGGTAAAGGGGCGTATTCCAGGGGGGTGGGGTGGGGAGGAGATTGGGGCCACCAGGATACAACATATCCTGGTGGCACTCCAGCCTCTTTCCCTCCCCATCCGAAGTGCCACAGCTAGGCAGCTGAAATCAGCCGTCTAACTGACATGCATGGCGGGAGGAGCGCAGAGGTGAAGATTGGCTCTGTGCTCTCCCACCCTGCACAGGATGTCCATCATCCTCCCGAGTTTGGAGGCTAACGCGCATCCCCATTGGATTGCGCCCTTAGTCTCTCTTTCATAATGTGAGGAAAGTCTTTGACAGATATGGCTGTGTATGTCCCTGATTTGTATATACGATACAATCATGCCATATTTTATAAAAATCAGATACTTTGGCTTTTTTTTTTTTTTGCCATGACTATTTGCCACGGCTCTGTGTACCAAGACTTCAGTGTTAGAAGTTCTGCAATTTTCCAACATCTAGCTATTACACCCTGCAAACTGCCACACCAGCATGAACACAATTCCTTAGGTGTTACTTTTGCACTTCGTCCATATTTGTAACCTCAAAAAATACTCAACCCAGAGAGTTCCATCTGGATAAATCTCAAATGAACTGTGTCCTCCTAGTTCCAGACATCATGCTCATATGATCCATCACACCAGGAACAGAAACACCAAGATTTGAATATGCACATGGCTTTCTAATCACCATGACTAATGTTCCTATGATCCCAGCAAAGTTTTAAAAGATTATTAGTCTGATCCTATGCAAAGTTCAGTGTGCCTAAGGCCACAGGTTTCAATTGGCTTAGGGGTGCCTAATGCTACAAAGAACTGAGCTAGATGATTGCGGCATGAAGTGTGTCATTTGTCCTTAGGGATTTCTAGTTGCTTCTTCTTCTCTCTCTTTCTCTCTTTACTTGCCCTGCCCTTGTCTTGTGCCTTTGACAGCAGCTTGATACACAGGGCTTCTTTCTCACACAGAGACAAGTCATGGGATAGAACCGTAGAGTTGGAAGGGACCTCAGCGTTCATCTAGTCCAGGAATATCACATCTTTTTTGGTCTGATGGCTGAATTCCATTTTGGAGAAACTCTTGGAGCCACAGTCCAGTGGTAGGCAGGGACAAAATGAAAAGGGACGGAGCCAAAATGCCTCCATATTTTAGCTTAAAGCTGTTACTGCCAGAAACTAGCCCTTGGGAGAGGCATTTACCCTTTTAGAAGGGGGGGGGGACACACAAAAATTGGGAGACCAACAAACGATTGGTGGTCAGGGGAAAGGGTGTGTGGCCATCTAGGGAACTCCTAGAGGGCTGGATTAAGAGCCCAGGAGGGCTGGATTTGGCCCCTGGGCCTGAGGGATCTAGTCCATCCACTGGTTATGCAGGAAATCCCTTGCTACAACTTCCCAGCTGGGTGGCCATATAAAAACAGGCAGTACCCGCTTAATTCCCATGTGGCAAGGTGTTATTAAAGGCATAGCAGCAGCAAGGCCAGTAAAATAAGAAGAAGAGGGTGTGTCAACCCTATTTATTCCCTTTTGATATCAGCAATATTAGAACATTGGGTATTTTTTTAGGGTTACAAGTATGAACAAAGTGCAAAAGTGACACCTAAGAATTGTGTTCATGCTGATGGCCGCTCGCAGGGTAGTAGCTAAACGCTGGAAAACTCCAGAACTCCTAACTTCTAGTCTTGGTACGTGGAGCCATCCATGGCAAATAGCCATAGCAGGAAAAAAGCCAAATTATCTGATTTTTAGAAAATATAGCATGATTTTATTGTATATACAAATCAGGGACATGCACAGCAATATTTGTCAATGACTTTCCTCAGATTATGGAAAAGAGACGAAGGGCGCAATCCGACGGGGATGCCCGTTAGCCTCCAAACTCGGGAGGATGATGGGCATCCCAAGCAAGGTGCGAGGAGCACGGAGGCCAAGGTCTGCACTCCTGCACTCCTCCCACCCGGCAAAACAGCTTGACAACAGATTTCGACTGTGGACTGTCTAGCTATGGTGCTTCAGAGGGGGGAGGGAAGGAAGCTGAGGCGCCGCCAGGATATGTCATACCTTGGTTGTGCTGGTTTCCTCCCCTCCTCACCCCCCAGAACCAGGGATGGGGACTCGGACTCGAGGACTCAACTCGTGAGTCGGACTGAGTCCCCCCTCTGACTCGAGTCTGACTCGAGTCCCAATATTTTTAATGGGACTCGAGACTCAACTCGGGACTCAAGACCAAGGACTCGTCAACATCCCTGGGCTGTGCCAGGAGTGGAGAGGAGCGCGATCACCGGTGAAGAGCACATGGAAGCGAGGCGCGCCGCTGCTTGGCCACTATGGACAGCTACTAGGAGCGCAGCCCCAACGATGTGTTGAGATTTATTTTGATTGATGTGTTGTTGTGGGGGCTTAGGGTTAGGGTTAGGGTCGGACATTTTGGGTTTGGCTGCCTCTGCCTGCCTGTTTGGCGTTCCCAGCCTCCTCTGCCTGCCTGGTCTCTTCTTGACCAGTTTAACAGTTGAATTGTCCAAGACAAAGGGCACTGCCTGTCTGCCTGTTTGGAGTTCCCTACCTCCTCTGCCTGCCTGGTCTCTTCTTAACCAGTTCCACAGTTTGAATTGTCCAAGACAAATGCCTCTGCCTGCCTGCTTTGGGGTTTCCTGCCTCCTCTGCCTGCCTGGTTATTTTGGGTTTGTCTGCCTGGTCTGTTCTTGCCAAAATCAGTTGCAGAGTTTTGAAATAAAAAGGCACATTTGTGCCTATAATTTATTTAAGCCACACATCTGAAGTAGCCTTATTTTGTTGGGGGAAAACCCCACTGATTTTAATAGGGACTTGTGGAGTCAGTTTTGGGAGTGACTCGTGAGTCACCATTTTGGACCAAGGACTCAGACTCGGACTTGAGACTCGGGTCCAAAGACTCGTGACTCGACTTGTGACTCGAGACCAAGGACTCTTCAACATCCCTGCCCGGAACACCCACTCAGTCCCTTCTCCGAGGTTGCTTTGCGACCTCGGAGAAGCAGCCCTCACGGTTCTTTCCAGACTGGCTGCGAGGGGGGACGGGGGATCCGAGCGTGGATCCCCAGCTCCAAGGTTGAAGGGGGTTTCCTGGTTTCGGAGCTGGGAATCCAAACAATCCTGTGCCCCCCTTAGGCTGTCTGGGGGGGGGGGCATAGGATTGCTCTGGAAATATAATTTGTTATTATGAAGAACCGTAAAGAAACAAGCAGTGAGTGGATTCCATCTATACTTTTGTCTGTAAAGTAGAGAAGAGAAATTATATGTACTACCCTTTGTCAACAACTCGATTTAAATTCGATGTTTGTTTGGCATTGAAAATAAAATAAAAATTAAAAAAACAAACATTCTCCTTTAACCATTAGTAATTTCCTGCACTCCATTTGGTCTCATGAGCTGCCAGTTACTGCCTTAACATGGTGCGTGCTTAGTCCCATGACGTGTCCTGATTAGTGTTCTGCTTCAGTGGAAGTGGGCAACTTTGGGTGTGTGTGTGTGTGTGTGTGTGTGTGCGCGCACATGCAGGGGCAGGGCTCACATTCCACCCCCTGTACACACACACACACCCGGCCTGCACTCTTGCCACCACTGCACTGCCGAATTGTTTTCAAGCTAAATTTGTCCTTGTTAACCCTCTGTAGTGGTTTGGTTTCAAAATTTAGAGGCAAACGGTCAATTTATTCTGCCTCCCATCAGGAATTTTGGTAGCGTGGCTGCAGTGGGAGGTGGAAGTGGCCATACCAGAGGATGGGGGGGGGGCTGCATGCCACCCACAGTGGTACTTCATGGTGTTTTAGCATGAAAGGTAGCAAAAAATGACTTTTTGCCACATGTGGAAGACAATATGTTCATGACATGTATTCTGTGCACTAAAGGAAGAAGAGGAAAACATGCAAAGGTGCTGAAGAAGATGGGGATTTAAAAAAAAGAAGAAAAAAAAGGCCCAGACAATATGCTTAGCTTTCTTGTTTCTAGATTATGTACACTGACTGAACCTTAAGTTCAGATGCAGTTCTGTCTAGTTTCACATCCAGAAACTGAAGTCTTTACCAGGGCATGTTTGGACTGAAACTGATAGAAGCAACCCCGATCAAAAACTGAGAACAAATAGTTGCACACAGTTAAAAAAAGAAAAGCAAAGCAAAAGCAAAAGCAAAAACCAGAGGCAGGGAGTTGGTGTTAATACGGTAGTTTGTTTTATCTCATTTTAATCATGCTCACTTTAAAATATATAATTCAAAACAAAATTCAGGAAAATGCTTTTTAAAATATATTAGCAATTTTCATTGCTCCACATGACCATTTTTATTAAGGTTCTCATTATGACTTCAAGTGGAGAAGGGAAAGTGTTTCAGTTTTACAAGAACGACAAAACATTGCATAGAATTCTTTTTTAAATTGACATTTCTCAGATAGTGAGAAAGGGAAAAGGGAACCTTCTGATCCAACTCTTAGTCATGTGTTAGAACGGCATTTACTTGGAACTACTTGTGCCAGAAAAAAATGTGGATGGAGATGTGCAGTTGTCGAATGTACACCAAACTGAAAGGAATGCAGCGTGGATAGAGGACATTCACATTTGGATATGTCTCATTTATGCTCGCTCTTCTTGATCCCACAAGTGCTCTCCTCACCTGGATTGGGGTGAACAACAGAGCACATTCAGTCACCCCTATCTGGAAATTTGGGGGTGGGGTGGGAAGAGAAAGTACCGTAATACATGAAGAAAATGGTAAAGAGCTTTAAAAAAAAATGTCAAGGAAGCAAAGATCTACACATGTACTCCAATTTGCATCCCATGTTGGAGGTACTGTATATGGCTGGCTATTGGCTGGAACACGCGTACCCAACCTGGTGCCCTCCATAAGATGTTTTGGACTTAAAACTCCCATCAGTCCCAGCCAGCATGGCCAATGGTCAGGAATGATGAGAGTTGTAGTCCAAAGCATCTGGAGGGCATCAGGTTGGGGAAAACTGGGATAGAATTTTAAGACATCTCAGCTCCCACATTTGGGGAGCCGAGATTTCCGCATTATTCCCCACCCTGTGTCATTTTCCTTTTCCTCCCGTTGCCTCCCTCTCTTGAGTCTTCTGGTTTTACATTTCCTTTCTTTGTTGAATTTTCAATACATGTTGCATTTGTCAATGTAAACTATGGGTCAGATCCAGGCTTAGTTATATTGAGAGTAAACTCATTGAAATCCATGGGAGTTGACTTACATTAAGTCAAGCCTAAGTTAACTCCCATGGATTTCAGTGGGCCTGCTCTAAGTATGACTAAGTCTAGATCCAACCCTATGTTATAAGAAACACAAAGAATAAATGTTTAAAACTATAATACCACATTCCCCTTCAGACAAGGAAAGCTGCCAAAACTGAGGGTCCCTTTTGACACATTGTC
Organism: Shinisaurus crocodilurus; assembly: GCA_021292165.1. NCBI lineage: Eukaryota > Metazoa > Chordata > Lepidosauria > Squamata > Shinisauridae > Shinisaurus > Shinisaurus crocodilurus. The sequence goes on along the minus strand of CM037878.1, from coordinate 114,781,538 downwards.
TTCTTATATAGAAATATAAAATGGAAGCTGAGTTCTTTCAATAATCTGAAACTGATATTATTTAGGCGTTCAGTGCTTCAAAAATTGGTCCCAGAACAAAAGTGCAGAGACAGGGGAGCTGCACCTGCTGAATTTCTTCCTGCCGAACCACAATGGAAGATGCAGAAAGAAACCCTGCAAGAAGAAATGATGGAAACTGTATAAATGAGGGATGCACAAACTTTTGGGGCTGCATGTGTTGGCAGCTAGGGAGTTGGGCTTTGGGCTTGGGAGCCACATGTATATATGCACATGTACAGGCGCGCATGCACACAGGCACGCACACAGGCACACACGTGCACACAAGTGATGCTGATGCAGGTCGCTCTTTCCCTACTGCTGCTGGCAGCAGCAGAGAAAGTGTAACCTGTCTGAGGGTTCCTGGGAGTGGGAGTTGAGAGTTCAGGTGGTGGCGGTAGGAAATTCAGTGGGAGGGTCAGGGCACCCTTGGGAGGCTGCAGGAAAGACCCTGCAGATAGGGGAGGCTGGTGACTATGTCAGTCGGCTCTGCAGCCCTGCTATAAACAAGAAACACATGAAGCCAGTTCCCACATTCGTGCACATCACTTGATTTCTCCTGACTTGACGACGACACAGCTGAAGGTGTGAACCAACTCCATTGGAAAACCACTGTGTCTGAGGTGGTAAGAAAGTGTTGTGGGGTGTGTGATCTATGATCACTCGTCCACACATGAAAATCACCACGTGATGTGCAGACATTAAGCAAGGAACACAACCTGTGAGAACCCACCCATGGGGAAAAGAGGCACAAACACAGAATTGCAGAGATGGGAAACCCACAACATTAGTGGCTACCATTCTTTTAACACAGGGGTGGGAAACTTGCGGCCCTCCAGATGTCATTGGACAGTATCTCCCATTAGCCCTTGCCAGTATAGCCAGTGGTGAGGGATGACATGGAAGTTGTGGTCCAACAACTTCTGGAGGGCCACTGGTTGCCCATCCCTGCTTTAATAACTGGCTAAATGCAAATCAGCTTTCCCCATTACCCCATCCTGGCCATTTAACCCTGAATGATTAATGCTGGCCTTTCTTTTCTAACAAGCAGTTCCCAAAGCTTTGGATGCAGAGATATGACACAATGAAAGTACTGTAGAGCCACTTCAACGCTGTTCATTCAGGAAGTTGCACTTGGAACTCTACAATTCGGAGCCTTGTGTAGTTTCCTCATTTTTAAAAAGGAAGTAGAGACCTCTGGTTGTTATGATTAAAATATACGACCCTAAAGCAGGAGTCAATGCAGCCGCTTTGTTCTTCCTGTTCTCAGTAGTACAGTTTTCTTATCCCTGGCCCTTGAAGCCCTCACGGTCATCAGCATTTCCTCCAGATATTCTTACTTAAAGAAAAGCATCTTCTGTAGCTGTTGAGCAAGTGTGTGTTTGTGGGGCAGACTGAAGGGAACATGATTCAGCTCTGGGGTTCAGAGAGGCACTCACTGACATTAAAGCTAGAATGAGCTAAGTCCAACGTTTTAGCCTAAATTTGGAGACAAATACACAGTAATAGTTGAAAGTGTGACGATCATATCCCATGGTGGGACACACACACACACACACACATCCCATTGTCAACTCAGTCAAACAGGTTTTGCAAGATTTTGGAAACACTACAGAAACCTGTAAAACCTGTTCATCAGAGCCAAATGTGGAGAGCGTACACATGACAGGCAAAGATGCCTCTTTCATACCACCCTCAATATCCTGGCAAAATGGTTGCCTTTTCCCAGCATAAGGCTGAGGAACTGGGGCTACTTGCAGATGGAGGAGTCCTAGTGCTAACCATTGGAAGGCATTGTGCAGGCATTCCATCTTTTTTTCCTTAATGAATTTTCTGCCGTAACAAAAAAAGAAAAAGGTTATTGATGCAGCAGGCCCACTCCTGCCTGTTCCTGTTGAGGTCCTTCCTTACCCACTCCTCCGTTATCTGCTGTGAGGCAATACTGAAGTCCCACTTGCTCAGCAGGGGAAGGAGGAGAATGAGCAGGAAGACCAGGGAGGGAACAGGAAGGCTCCTCCTCCCTCAACTGTCACCACCACTACGTGGGCTGATGCACCTGCAACAGGCAGTGGAGCGGGAAGAATGGCAAGTTGCGCCGCCCTGCCCCTGCCAGGAGGGCCCTCCGCGGTCTCCCTGCCGCCTACGGTTCTGGAGAGCCCTGCCAGCCCCTCTCCCGCCGTGGCATTTGCTGCAGCAAGAGAGCAACTGGCAGGGCTCTCTAGAGCCACCTCCTGGGTGCACTGCCAGCCACCGCCACTTCTTCTTACTGCAGGTGGTGGTGGCCCTACCTACCTGCCTGCTTGGCTGGTGGCTGGCTGCTCCCTCAGTTGCTTGCCCAACTGTCAGCTCGCTCGCCGCCCGCTCGCCCCTGCCTAGTGCCCCAGCCTTGTGATTCCCAAGGATCTCTCGTAATAGTTCAGCTTCAGCCAACCTCTTGTGAGAGCCCCGCAGCTGGGGAACAAGGCAGGAGTGAGTGGCTAGCTGGCCAAGCAAGTGAGGGAGCAGCTGGCCAGCTGGCTGAGCGGGCGGGCGGGCACTGCTGCCTCACCTGAGGCGGCAAAATATGTTGGGCTGGGCCTGCCAGCAGCCATTCCAGCAGGCTGAGCTGAGGGAGATGAGCGGGAGAGCAGAGTCATTCCACCACCAGCCCTGCTAAAAGAATTTCCCCCTCTTCCCTCCCCATTACTTTTTCCCTTGTGTCTTGGGCCTTTTTAGATTGTAAGCCTGCGGACAATGACGGTCTTTTAAAATTGATTATATGTAAGCCGCTCTGGGAGCCTTTTTGGAGGCATAAAAATACTTCAAATAAATAAACAAATAAACAAGCAGAAGGCGTGGCAGCTACACAGTCTCCCACTGCATTGCTGATGTTATCACAAAAATCAGTGTTTCCAGGTTGGAGTCTGAATTGTTGTGAACCATCCAAAAGAGCTTCAGCTATTGGGTGGTATAGAAATGAAATTAATAATCGTCATCGTCGTCGTCGTCATCTGGCAACCCTACCAGACATAGGAAGAGGCCTGCTGGATCAGACCAGAGGCCTGTCTAGTTCAGCATCCATCCTGTTTCCCACAGCGGCCAGGAAGAGTATTTATTTATTTATTATATTTATATCCCACCTTTTTTCCTCTTGCAAGGAACTCAAGGCGGCTTACACAGTCCTCCCCCCCCCATTTTACCCTCACAACAACCCTGTGAGGTAGGCTAGGCTGAGAGTCAGTGACTGGCCCAAAGTCACCCAGTGAGCTTGCCCCTGGGAACCCCACAAGCAGCACATGAGGGCAACAGAGCTCTCCTGCTGTGGCTCCCCAGTGCAGCCAACCGGTATTCAGAGGCACACATATAGCCCAACCCAATCCCACCAACCACAACAACCAGCCCAGTCATATAAAGAGGAGGAAGTGCACAAAATGTATGGAGAGCAGCCTTCAGATATGCCTGGATGTAATGAATCCAACCCAACCCCAACCCCCCTTCTTAGAAAAGTCTCTGAACAAAGAACAGGGCCAGAACAGACACCAACATTGGCGTCTCTACACACTCCAGACCGATTCTTCCGCTTCCCCTCCTTTTCCTTATGACTCAACTTGTGTTAAAGAGGTACTGCAGAAATCACCTGGGGGCTTTGGATTGGTCAGTTTGAATTTCCCGCCCTGGGAGCTGCCCAACCCGCCAGAGGAAACCTGTGTCTGTGAAGGAAGCTTCCTTTGTCTTCTGTTGGCTGGCAAGGACAGGAGTCAAGGCAAAGCTCTTTCGGCCTCTGGAGTCGCAGGTGTGGGCCTCATCCCTCCCCACAACCTGAAAGCTGTTTTGGTGAGTGAGTGATTCTTAGCTTGATAAGTGAGTGCTAGTGAGTTCATCTGAGGTTTCATTTTATTTGAAAAGCAAGCGACTATTTCTGAACCTTTCTCTGCTTGGTTCTTTAATAAATATTGTGAAGGACCAGCACCCGGGTCCTATGCGTGAGTTCGGCATCTTAACGGGTTAACCGGCACTGAGTTACAGCCGGTACAAGCAAGTGAAACCGACTAGGAGGTTTGCGTACACAAGAGGAAACTAGAGCCCTTTAAATGACCAAATAAGGCTTTATTTATTTACACAAGATACGGAGCGGAACTAACACCTTTCTAGGAATACTATAATGTCAACACAACCTGAGGTGACCTCTACGTTTATCAATGAAACAGGCTCCCAGGCTAGCGCATTGGGATTAGTCAGTTACCTTAGACTAAAGACTTTACGCTAGTCAATTTCAGCCTGGCTCCGGGTCGGCCGATCCGGGGATGAGAGCAGCTTACTCCAGCCGCCGCTTGGAGGATGAACCTTGTTCCAAAGCACCCTGTGTTCCCAACAACCCCTCACAGGAAGGGAGAGGGGTTTTCTACCCCTGAGTTTCCCGCTCTCCCTACCCTCCAGGTCAGGTGGGGGCTTATGCCTGCCCCTTCGTATCAGGTGGGCTTATTCCTGCCCGGGAAGAAGGTGACGTACTGGGTACTTTACAGCTTTTTGAGACTGCCCTGATAGTTTGATGGTCTTGATGGTCCTTTCTTGGGTTTTGTGGAATTCAACCGAGACTCTCCATTATTGGGGATGCCGGTCTGTCTGTCTGCTTCCCTGTAACTCAATCCCCCCTCCTCGCCCCCCTCCCCTGGACGGAGGCTGTGTGTGTGTGTGCATGCATACTCATGTCAGGCTTTCTCCACAAATATATTGAATGGGAAACAGGAGTCGATCTGATTTTCTGGCCTAGTCTGAGGGTTGGCCTCACCCATGTCTTGGACTGCTTGGCAAACACACTAACCTGGTTGTTCAGGAAGTTAAAGGAAGCTCTGAAAAGGGGGCCTATCTTTCTACGTATATAAAAGGTGATAAGCCTGGATTCCCACATATCCTGGGCATGAGTTACTAAATATTAATATTTCTTAAGAGTTATTAATGATATGTGGGTGATGGCAGCCTGTCTTACCTCACCGGCTTGGCGGTACAGACATACTAGTTTGTCACAAGGACAAAATCGAAACATTATAAATTGCAATAGTGTGAACATGTTGCAGATGTACCCCAATGTTTTTCCATACAGTTGCACACTTGTGAGCCTTTTCTAGACATCCTTGTTTTGACTAACTTCTGTTATCTACCAGCATTCCCTGTTGGGAGGACCCTCGAGGCTGGTTCGATTATAAGGTAGGCCGAAGACACACATCTCAAGCAGCAAATTTGGGATCTAGTATTGAGGGACTCTGGGTAACTTTCATCCAGAAGGTGCCACCCCTGGGTCCTAAATTCACTGGCATCAACCTCTTGCATCAGTGGGTGAAGATAGGGGAGAAGTGTCTCCAAAATGGTGCTGGGCAAACACATTGTGTGCATGCTTCCCAGGACACTTGAACATAACGTGTGCAGTCGGGGATCATTTTAGATGCTTTTCTCTCATGCACACACTGCCAGTAGAGGAGAAAACAGGAGGCTGGTTGTGGCGACCTGGTACCTGCAGGCACCTCTGGCTACAGACACAGGTCTGGTGTAGCGGTGCCAACTGGTACCGGCTGCCACCACCGAGAGTAGATCAAACCCAGTCTCCTCAGTCCCCAAGTGCTCTCATCCCCTCAGGGACGACTGGCCAAAGATCCCAATGGGGACTCTTGCGTGGGCTTTTTTGCAGCCTTCCCATGTCCTTAGGGGAGCTCGGCCTCGATTACAGGCTTCGCCCAGCACGTTGCATGCAACCTGGTCCTTTAGCATGGCCAAGAATGTGGCGTGCCCCTTGCGAGCCTCCCCACTTTCACCCCCCAAACACACAAGCCGGGTTGTGGTGAAAACAGGGTAAAAGATTAATTAGGGATTCAAGCAAAAGTACAAAATGGGAAAAGAGTTAGTTTCGAAGCACAAAATAACAAGCAGTTTTAAGGTTGCAATTCAGTGGCAAATGTCAAAGAAAAAAAGGAAAACAGACTAGACACACACTGCCCTGCAGTGAGCTGCCTACCTGGTTCCTTGAAGAGTCTTGGTCTCTGCGGTGCAATTTCCTCTGGTGCTTGGGTCAGGCCCTCCCTCTCCTTCTGGGAGACCTACCCTCCAGCACCTGTACTGAAGAAAAGACCTGGGACTTCCTTTCCCAGCGGAGTTTATCTCTTTGGGTCCCCCCCACTTCCTGAGTGGAGATTCCCCCAAAGAATCATGTGTTTTTTGTCTGGCTAATTTCCCACTCGTTGCTCATCCTCAGCGCAGAGATGGGCTCTGGAAGATTCTGCTTTGTTTGAGCACCTGAGCGATTGACCAGTCAGTGGTTTTGAGAAGCTCCCTCATTGCATTAGAAATTAAGCGCTCTTATTGTGTGGGCTAAGTGGGGCATGGCCTTTAGATGGCCTCAGCCGGGGTGTTTGCATCTCTATGCCAGCACCCAGGTGATATGGTCTTTAGGAGAGACATGATGCACTGGCTGGAAAATGGAGGTTTCTTCCTCTTGGACCTGGGTAAGATGGAGTCAGTATGGTTGGCTGAGTGGGCCACTCCAGGCTGACCATAACACAGGTGATGGCATCGGAATGGACCAACAATGGTTCTAGCTTCTGCTGATGAACTGGGCTCCACAATGCGGGTTCAATTTTCATATTTAAAAACTGCCTTCCAGAACAGAAAGGAGCCCACATAGAATTCTGGACCACTGGCAGGGCTGGTGTCAGGATAGGCATGGTTGGCCACCTGCTGAGGGTCCATACCCCAGCTGGGGGACCACTGACAAGAGCCTCCCCCCCCCTGGATTTGCTCCTCCTCTTCCCCATTGCAACCTGCCTGTTCACTTGCCTCTCATTCTGGCCCAGACAACGGAGGTGGTGAGGAGGAAGAGCAGGAGATGCCGCCGCCTCCTTGCTCCCTGGCTCTGTGCCCGTCAAGCAAGCAGGTGGCAGCAATGATGAGAAAGAGGAGGAGGAGCAACAGCAGCTGGTGACAACGGCAGTGAGAAGGTAGACTCGCTGAGGGAAGGGGCCCCACGGAGGGTGTCTTGCCCAAGGGCCCTCCAGAACCTGGAGCCAGCACTGCTACTGGGATAACCTTAAGAGCAATACTCTATCCCAGGCCTGCACAACATGTCACCGATTAAATTGATTGTAGGTGGCTGGCTGTGTATTGTGCCCTGCTTGGTGCTTCACAACCGTCCTGTTTTTGCAGGCACAGGCAGGCAGCAGAATGAGGAAGTTTATTGATGTCCTGGTGGGTTAGGCTGAGTTTGGCTTGCTTAGTCACAAGTTGTGTAAGCCTGCTCTGGTCCCTGACCTTACACAACACAGTTGGCCTTTTGAACCTGAAATCTTATCTGTGCCTGATCATCCCTTTGGCAGGGAGGAAAAAACCCCAAACTCAAATTAAAATATGTGGGAGAAGCTCACATGTTTCCCGTTGAAGATAGTACGCTAGGATACATGAAAGGCCTTTTACAGTACAAATAAATATCAGAACATGCACCTTCGCTCTAAATAGCAACTGTGTGGCGTATTAATTAATCTGCTCCCCCAATTAACTGTTGTGATCACCTTTCATTGGTTCCAGCACTTCACCTTCCCACACAGAGCTGTGCTAATTTGCTGCCTTTTCTCACCATGAGAAAAGGAAAAAACATTTTAAAACAGTGATTAAATCTTCGGTAAACTGACGTTGGTAGAAAGCTGATGCTGTCCTGCCATGGAGGGCTGTTCCCCCGTTCCGCCTGGCTAGCCGCTTGAGGTAAGAATGCAAACTGGTATACGGTGGCTGCCGCTCCTGACACAAGTGTGCATCTCAATGCCAGAAAACATTTTTGGGATGCAACTGTTGCACCTCCACAAAGGCCGCCTTGGCGCCTGTCAACATCTCTTGCCTTGGATGGAAAGCTATCGCCGAGGGACGGCACGTCCGACAGACATTCCCTGCCACCAAATGACGTCCTTCATAAGAAAGCTCATCTCAGCTTGGGCTGCTCACAATCACGGCGAGACAAGATGAGGCCCATCTGTCTCAATTGTGGAGACAGTGTTTGGCCCCCATATTATTCTCTCTGTCATGTACTCTTCGGGTTCTAAAAGAATCCCTGTCTCATACATCATTATTTTCCACAAAGGTTGAAAGCCCCCCGAGGGGGCGCCTTCCCACACACTGCCCCACCCTTGCTGTCCAAGTTCCTTTAGCCACAGTGACAAGAAGAGCAACTCCTGGGTGCAGGAGAAGCATCTGCATATCAATTAAAACCTGAGGTGGTGGAAGAGAAAAAGAAGTGGGTGGGGGACTGGAGCCTGGAGGGAAAGAGAAACCTGCTAAAAATCTGAGCCAAGTTACAATTAATGCCTAGATCTCCAATCAGGGAAATGCTTCATCGCAGAAGACATCACACATATACTGGAAATGTGAAACCATCAGAAGATTTTGGATGGCAAGAGGAAAGTAAATCAACCTGCTTTTCTGCACAACATCTTATTTGTTTGTGTGTGTGTGTTTGTTTGCTTTCTATCCCATTCTTCTTCACAAAGAGCACAGAGCGGCTAGCAATCTATATAAAACACAGTATGCCACATAAACAAGCTGAAAATCATGACTTTAGAATCACAAATATATAATAAAATACAAGAAAACCATCAAGACAGACGAGAATAAAAGTTAAAAAACAAATAGAGCACTTGCCAATACCCCCAAAGCCTGCACAAATGAAAAAAAGTCTTCAACTGGCCTTTAAAAGGCTTAAATGACAACAGCATGGGGGACAGCTGAATCAGAAGGGAGTTCCACAGCTGGGGTGCCACCACTGAAAAGGCCCTTTTGTGTGTGAGGTGGGGCTGTAGTTCAGTGGTAGATGCTTTGCATGCAGATGGTTCAATCCTCAGCATCATCTCCAGGTAGGGCTAGGAAAGAATCCTGCCTGAAACTCTGGAGAGCCACTGCCACTCATTGTCAACAGTACGGGGCTAGATGGACCAATGGTCTGACTCAGTATAAAGCAGCTTCCTATGTTCTTATGCATGGCAGCTCCATGGGCCACAAAACAGTGCTGGATACGGGAGCCTTTAGATCAGTGATGGGGAACCTGGGGCTCTCCAGATGTTCATGGATTACAACTCCCATCATCCCTGACCATTGGCCATGCCAGCTGGGGCTGATGGGAGTTTGGCGTCCAACAACATCCAGAGGGCCACAAGGTTCCCCGCCCCTGCTTTAGATTTGGATTCATCATCATCATTTATTATTATTATTATTATTATTATTATTATTATTATTATTATTATTATTTTGTTGCCTTTCAGCCCAAATAGAGCCCCAAGGTGACTTACAATTAAAATGTGCAACAACTTAAAAACATTGCTAAAATGTAAAAACTTTAAAAGCAATTTAAAAACTTTAAAACAGAACCAACACCTTAGTGTTGAACACAATCCTATGTGTGTCTGCTTAGAAGTACCGTAACTACCGTTGAGTTCAATGGGACTTACTTCCAGCTAAGTAGGTACAGGATTGCAGCCTTAGGGTCTAGGTTGCTGTTATAGTGGGTGCGTAGCTGTCATGTGGGTGGCTGGCCCACATCTCCTTGGCAATGTTTAATAAAAAATAGGACACCATCACATTCAGCATTTTCCTGCGCATGCTCCAACTCATTAGCTGTCGCTCACAGAACATGGGGGAACACTGAATGCAATGATATCAGATCACACATTTTTTTTACTAGAGACATTGCTGGAGAAATGGGGCAGATATGGGTTGGTGGCAACACACAAGGTCCCCCATAACATCTAGGTAGGCCCCTGTGAGAAAAGGAATGTTTTACAAAAATTTGAAGGCATACGAAAAGCTTCCTTGAACATTTTGACTGCAATATTGTTGACACAATGCCTGCATTCATGCGTGGCTGTGATTTAGCTGCTCATCCATGCATTGCACAATACTTTATATTTATCTGAACTTCTGAAGCCCTGTTCTTGAGTCTCCCCTGTTGCTTCTGCTCTGTCTCTCCTGCTTTTATTATGGTGCTGTTTTTCTTCTTAACTTGATTTGTGCATGTGCATATACATTCTTTATCTGGGCTGGGTCCAGATGGTCAAGTTATGAATACAGCTACTGCTGGGCCCAGATCTCTTTCAGTGCAGCCATCAGAAGCTCAAAAAAGAAGACTGATTGAAGACATCATTTCTTATGTTTATATCCCATCTTTCTTCAGCAGAGTTGAAGGCAGGATACATACACATGAGGTTCCCAGGTGGTTTCCGATTCAGGCACAGACCACACCCAGCCCTGCTTAGCTTCCACAAGGTTGCCATCATCATGTGCCTTCATACAGTTCTCAGTTTTCTGTTCTTATCATCATCAATCAATTTATTGTGTATAGCCAAAGGCCTTTACAATGCACAACAAGGACAAAAGAAAAACATACATCTGGAAGGGGGAAATACTGGGAAGGTGCCCAATCTACACTAACTTGCACTAGCAGGTGCGCATGGTTGTCAGCCCCACTCAGAGTTGGAATTCCTATGTAGACTAATAAGGTGATGATCCCAGGGCCATTGACTGATTGAAATTTAATGGCCACTTTTCGTCTCCCACAAAACACAATAAATAGTTAATTGTTTAAAAAAAGACATTAAAGGTGCAATTGTATGCACGTTTAGGCAGAAAAAAGTCCTACAACTCCCAGCATTCCACAGGTAGTCATGCTGGCTGGGGAATGCTGGGAGCTTAAACATGCCTAGGATTGCACCTTTAGGGGTTTAAAGGTGATGACAAGCACTTTGAACTAAGCTCTGAAACACACCAGGAGCCAATGAAAGATTGACTACAATCAGAGCTATGTGCTTTGGATCATAGGCCCCGATCTGCAATCTGGCCATACAGGGCCGGTGCTACCATTAGGCCAACTAGGCAGCTGCCTAGGGCGCAGGGCTAAAGGGGGCGCCAGAAACGCCTTGGAAAAAAAATACAGTGCTCTCAAGTGGGAAGGGGGGCGCTAAATATCTGATCTTGCCTAGGGCACCAAACTGCCTTGCACCGGTCCTGTGGCCATAGTATTCTGCCCCAGCTGTAGCTTGCAGAGACTTTTCAAAAGGCAGCCCCTATGTGCAGCACATTGCAACCGTTGAACTGGCACATGTGACAGTGGTTAACTAGGGATGCCTTTCCCAGAAAAGGGCATGGCTGGTGCATCAGCAGAAGCACCATGATGCACGGGGCTTTTTTAAGGCCACAAGGGCCATTTATGGACCAAAAACCTATGGTACAAACCCTTTACAATCAAAAGATGGCACCAAACTCTTAAAAGACAAAGAGTCTATTGCACTGCGTTGGAAAGAGCATTATTATGACCTTTAAATCATAAATCTAAGGTGAATAATGAGATTTTTTCGCAAATCCTGCAAAAACAAATTAGAGAGGAACTTGCAATACCCACTTTGGATGAAGTAAAAAAAGCCATTAATCAAATGAAGAATAACAAAGCTAGTGGACCAGATGGGATTCCTGCTGAAATCTTTAAAGAAGGGGCCCCTGAACTTGTACAACATCTTCATAAACTCATCGAAAAAATCTGGATAAGAGAAGAGATCCCAGAAGACTTCAGGGATGCCATAATTATCACCCTCTTTAAGAAAGGTGATAGAACAGACTGTGGAAACTATCGGGGCATTTCTCTCTTAGCTACCGCAGGTAAAATATTTGCCAGGATTCTCGCAAACCGTCTTCTATCTATTTCAGAAGAGATCCTCCCTGAAACTCAATATGGTTTCCGCCCCTCTAGAGGGACAGTAGACATGATTTTTACTGCACGTCAGCTCCAAGAAAAATGCCGGGAGCAAAATCAACCCCTTTATATGGCATTTATTGATCTTGCTAAGGCCTTTGATACTGTAGACTGAACAGCTCTCTGGACTATCCTTATGAAAATTGGATGCCCCAATAAATTTGTGAATATCTTGCGACTTCTCCATGACAACATGACGGCTACGGTCTTGGACAACAACGGCTCTCATGGTGCTCCATTTAAAGTGGGATCAGGTGTTAAACAGGGATGTGTTATTGCCCCAACATTATTTGCTATTTTCATCACCATGACTTTACATCTTGTCGAGGGGAAACTTCCCACTGGTGTGGGAATTATATATCGAACAGATGGAAAGCTTTTTAATCTCAGCAGGCTGAAAGCAAAAAGTAAGGTAATTACAACCTCCGTTGTGGAACTTCAGTATGCTGATGATAATGTGGTCTCCGCACATTCAGAGGATGATCTCCAAACTATCCTAAATGCTTTTGCAGAAGCATATGGAAAACTTGGTCTCTCACTTAACATCAAAAAAACCAAAGTGCTTAATCAGCAAGTGCAAGCTAACCCTTTGGTGATGCCATCTATCCAGCTTGGTGGGACAATACTGGAAAATGTCGATCATTTTCTCTATCTTGGCAGCTATCTTTCTGTTACAGCTAACATCGACAGTGAAATCCAGCATCGTCTGAGCTCTGCAAGTGCCGCGTTTTCTCGAATGAAACATAGAGTGTTCGAGGATCGGGATATTTGTAAGAAGACCAAAACACTGGTTTATGAAGCCATTGTATTACCAACTTTATTGTATGCCTGCGAAACATGGACTATCTATAAACGTCACCTCCAACTCCTTGAAAGATTTCATCAACGTTGCCTCCGGAAAATCCTGCTAATTACTTGGGAAGATAGGCGAACAAATGTCAGTGTACTACTGGAAGAAGCAAAGACTACTAGCATTGAAAAAATGATCCTTCAACGCCAACTTCAGTGGACCGGTCATGTTGTTCGAATGCCTGACTGCCGTCTCCCAAAGCAGTTACTTTATTCCCAACTCAAGGATGGAAAGCGGAATATCGGTGGTCAATATAAGAGGTTTAAAGATGTTCTTAAGGCTAATCTTAAAAAAATGCAATATAAACATCAAAAACTGGGAAGCTCTGGCCCATGAACGATCTAACTGGAGGTTGGCCTTTCACAAAGGTTGTATGGACTTTGAAGAAGCTCGAGTGCAAGGTGAAAGGGAGAAACGTGCTAAGCGAAAAGCACGTCAAATGAATCCTTTACAAGACCATCTTCCATCTGGTAACCTGTGTCCTCACTGTGGGAAGCTGTGTGGATCTAGAATTGGCCTCCACAGTCACTTACGGGCCCATCGCTAGAGTCTACACAATTTTCTTTAGAATTTTCCTCCTTTTAAAATCTCCTTTTTGTAAATTTTCTTTTTTTTTTATCCTGGAAGACAATCTTACTCGGTCACGACACGAGTGATCGCCTGACTGACTGAGGGATGCCTTTCCCAGAAAAGGGCATGGCTGGTGCATCAGCAGAAGCTGGGCAACAGGTGCTCCTGGTCACAGCTATTACTTGTCCATCCAGGAGCAGAGCTGGATCCAGGAGCTCTCCCAAGTTGCCAACCTGAGCCTTTAAGGGGAGTGCTAACATGTGCAAAGCAGGCTGTACACCTAATCCTGGATCAGCTTTCCTAACAGTGAAAATCCTTTGTTTTGCCTGGATTCTGGATTTGACTGGCTTGTTAGGCCACATCCAGTCCACTGTTCATCTCAGACCAGGGATGGGGACTCGGACTCGGGGACTCGACTCGTGAGTCCGACTGAGTCCCCCCTCTGACTCGTGTCCCACTCGAGTCCCAATAATTTATGTGGGACTCGAGACTCGACTCGGGACTCGAGCCCAAGGACTCCTCCGCCTCCGCCTCCGCCTCCGCCTCCGCCCTTGCCTCTGCCGCCGCCGCCGCCACCCTCACCTCCTCCTCCTCCGCCGCTGTCGCTGTCGACCTCGCTGCCGTCACCGTTGCCATCGCACGCTGCGTCACGCTGCCAGCGCCGTCGCTCTGTTTTTGGCGGGGTTGCTGTGGTTCCTCCCGCCAAAAACAGAGCGCCGTCGCTAGCGGCGTGACGCGGCGTGCTGTGTGCTATGGCAATGGCGACGAGGTCGGCGGCGGAGGAGGAGGAGGAGGAGGAGGAGGAGGAGGAGGAGGAGGAGGTGAGGGTGGCGGCGGCGGCAGCAGAGGCGAGGGCGGCGGCGAGGGCAGCGGTGGCGGCGGCGGTGAGGTGAGGTGAGGGTGGCGGAGGTGGAGGTGAGGGCGGCGGCGGCAGCGAGGGCGGCGGCGGCGGCAGCGGCGGCGGTGGCAGAGGCGAGGGCGGCGGCGAGGTGAGGGCGGCGGCGGTGGCGAGGTGAGGGCGGCGGCAGCGGTGAGGTGAGGGCGGCGGCGGTGGAGGTGAGGGCGGCAGCGGCAGCAGCCCATGGAGGGAGCAGGAGGGTCTCCGCGGGAGGAAGGGCAGCTCTTCTTCCTCTCGCGGAGACCCTCCTGCTCCCTCCATGGGCCACCGCTTTGGGAGGGACTCGGGACTCGACTCGAGTCACCATTTTGGACCTCGGACTCTAGACTCGACTCTAGACGGGTCCAAAGACTCGGGACTCGACTCGGGACTCGGGACTCGGGACCAAGAACTCTTCAACATCCCTGTCTCAGACCCTGGTTCTGGACCTCCACTGCCTCCTAGAATCTGATGAAAAGAAGAGAGAGACTGGGTTCACACGATCATGGCAGGAGAAACAAGCCACGGTGGCTTATTTCCCCTGCCATGCATGCTGGTGGAATTTGTCCAATTACCCTTACTGACACAGGTTGCCGTGTCACGTGAACCTGGGAGGCATGGCTTGTTGGAGTGGGCAGCCACCCTCAAATAAACCATGGGCTGTTGTTGGGTTGCTGCCCACTCCAAACAAGCCATGCCACCTGGGTTCACATGACACAACAAGCCACAAAAAGCTGGGTGCCCGTGGGTACCACGGAAAAATGGTGCACGCGGGCGCCTGGCATGACGCGACAGCTAAATTAAACCACGGTGGGCTGTCGTGTTGTGCAAACCAGCCCATAGTATTAAGTGTCACTAGCATAATGATGATGTCAACCTCTTCACCCTGCCATCAGTAACTTGTTTTCCAACTCGGCATTTGGTAGTTAAAATATCGGGCCCAATCCAGCTACAACTGTGGTCAACTAGTTCTGCATAACAAATGCTGACATTGAATGTAAATGTGCATTCTCATTCATATAAAAAAATGCCCTCTTTTAGCCAGTTCATTAGGACTTGGATGAGCATTACAATGGACATATAGATTCAGAGGCTTGTTTGCACCAACAACAGCCATAGAAAGCTTCTTGTGCACACAGATATTTCTTAGTAGATCAGGGTGAATATTATTAGTTACTCATTACTGTGCCATTGCTAGGGCCAAAGGCTAAAGAGGTCAAAATCTGTCTGTCTATCATAGGGGTGTAGAACCTCAGGTCCAAGGGCCAAATCTGGCCCTCTGGGGCTTCCCAGATGACCACACCCCTTTCCTCTGTCTGCCAATTATTTGGTGGTTTCCCCACATTCTAAAGTGTTGAAATGCCCCTCCTAAGGCCTAGTTAGTGGCAGTAAGAGCTTTAAGCTAAAATTTGCTGGTATTTTGGCCTGGCCCCGTTTGCCTTTGCCCAGCACTGGAAGGCAACCCTGAAACTGAATGCGGCCCTCAGGCTGAAAGAGGTTTGGCACACCTGATCTATCATGATTACAATTGGCTGTAGTAAGTCTCCTTACTTGTTTGCCTATTTCGGAGGTGGAGAACTTGTGTGGCCCTCCAGAGGTTGCTGGGCTACAATTCCGTCATCTCTGATGATTGGCCATGCTGGCTGGCGCTGATGGGAGTTGGAGTTCAAGAGCATCCAGGGGAATCACATGTTCCCCACCCCTTGCCTATTTACACAATGAATTGACCAAACGAAGGGCGCAACCCTTTGCATGTTTAGGCAGAAAAAGCTCTCATGCTGGGAGTTGTAGGACATTTATCTGTCTAAACATGAATACGATTGCGCCCTGAAATGGTGATAGTCCTGTAAATGTCATGGTTTTCCACATCGATTGCCATTCCTTGCATGGCCTCTGTTATTCATGGCTCCACATTGCTTTTTAAAAGTGTAGACAAATCTGTTATCTTTCAAAGTCCTTTAAATCTGTTATATAAATACCTAATTATGGGCCCTTTCAGATGGTGTAATTTACTTGGCCGCTTTATAACAGCTGCACTGGAGCTATTATGGCTTATCATTTAAACACCTAATTAGGGGGTTCTTAATTAATGGATCCTTCAGTCAAGGGATCCTTGGCAGCTACTGCAAGCTGGTAAACCGCCCTGGACTGAAAATGGGGGTGGGGAGCCACCATCACTTAAGCAACACACACACACACCGCTGCAAATGCCCAATGTTTTTCTGGGCAAACCCATTTGTATGTGCAAAGCCCACCCCTTTAAATCCATAAATTGGGAATTCTGGTTTTCTGTCACTTTCTCTATATCCATTCTAGATTGGGGATTCTATGCACCGATGTAGGGGTAGGGAAAACCCCCAATTCATATTGGGTGAGTTTACATAACACTTTAAGCCCCAGGTGGCTATGTAGCCAACTGGGGCTTAAAGTTACCTGGGGCCTCCGCTGTGCCCAACAAATGATCAGGCACAGTGGGGGTCCAGAGGTACCTCCCCCCCCCAGTCCTCCCACCGGTATCCCAGGGGACACCGCGGGAGCACTGAGAGGAGCGGAGTGGGGATGACAGCTGCCCAAAGTGCCCAAGTGGCACTTTTCGGCAGCTGTCAGAGGCTCCCTGCTGCTGATCCTGGCAGAGAGAGGTTGCTTGGTAACCCTTCTCTGCTGAGATTGGCAACAGTGGGGATGAGCCGCGTTCTGCTGGGCCTCCTCTTGAGGAGGCCCGGCAGAATGCGGCTTGTCCCCTGCCCTGCCTGTTGTCGCAGTTGCTGAGCAATGGCGGTGGGCAATGCGGGGGCACCTCCTTGAGAGGAAGCCAAGCACAGCCCAGCTCACCCCCTCCCCTTGCTCAGTGTGGCTGCCACTCAGCGGAGCGGTGGCTGTGCCAAGCAAGGGGAGGGGATGAGCCGCGTTCTGTTGGGCCTCCTCTGGAGGAGACCCAGCAGAATGCGGCTCATACCCCCCAGCACTCTGGCTTCCCTGCCCCGCGCTCGCTCCTGCCAATGCCGGAGAGCGGGATTGCTCATGAGCAATCCCACTCTCCCAGCATCGGCAGAAGCCGATGACAGCCGCTGAAAGTGCCGCTTGGGCACTTTATGTGGCTGTCATCGGCGCTCAGGTACAGCTACCTGGCCAGAGCAGCAAGCTTTTTTTGCTGCTCTGGCCACGCAGCTCTGTAGTGGGCTCACTGTAGCCATCGTGGCTCACATCCGGGTTGGGATGACACAACAAGCCACCATGGATACAGTAAACCCCAGAACAAGCCATGGCTTTGAAGGGTGGCTTTGAAGTCATGGCTTGCTAACTACGAGCGAACCATCCCTGGCTCACACCACACCCTAAGCCACGGTGGCTATGTAGCCACCGTGGCTTAGTGTGTTGTGTGAACCCCGTCACTGGGTCTGTGTATTCACACAGGGTACAGAATCAAATGCTTGATAGTCTGGAAAGGAACTTTCAAACATATCTATCTGTCCCCTTTCATTAAGCGAGATCTGTGGCATTTTGAAATGATTCCTGACAGATTTCAACATCGTCTTAAAATTCACTAGAATGATTATTTCACGAAAACTTGTTCCGTTGCCTCATTATTCTTTTGGTTAAAATGTAAGCATACGAACTCTATTCTCCTTTCCTTCTTACATTTCCCTCAGCATACATAGATCGTCTTTGGTTCCCAGCCTCCTTTTATCTCCCTTTGATATTTCTGATGTTCAGGCTGTGAGTGCCATCACGTATGTAGCCAAAACAGCACCACCTACATACACAAGAGGGACCTATCAGCAGGCTCGGGGAAGGATTCGCAGAAATACAAAAAACCTTTAGGGGAAAAAGCCCTAAAGGGGTGGAGAAAACCCCCCAAACAGCCCAATGAATGTGGTCAGTGGCAACAGAATTCTGGGTGACTGTTGAGGGAAAAAGCAGAAAACTGGGTGGGAGGGGGAATGTAATGGAGTCTCCTGGAAGAGGGCATAGCTGACTTAACAGGAGCACCCCAACATGCAACATTTTGTTGCAGGTCCCAATTGTAACATTATTTACGATTTATATATCGCCATCGATCTGTGTGGTTCTTTACCGAGTTTCAAAGCGAATGGGTCCCTGCTTAAGGACTTACCATCAGGGCTGGCTCCAGGTTTGGAGGTTTTGGGGGGGGGGACTTGGACAAGACACCATCAATGGTCCCCTCCCTCAGTGAGTCTACCTTCTCATCGCCATTGTCACCGGCTGCTCTGGCTCCTCCTCCTCTTTCTCATCATTGCTACCACCTCCTTGCTTGACAGGCAGAGAGCCAGTGAGCAAGCAGGCAGTGGCATCTTCTGCCCCTCCTCCTCGCCACCGCCACTGTCTGGGCCAGAGCAAGAGGCAGGAGAGCAAGCAGGTTGCAATGGTGGAGAGAAGGAGCAACTCCAAGGGGGCTCTTGTCAGTGGGCCCCTCAGAAAGGGGTGTGATTTGTCCCCAGCATCTGGTACTTGGAGGTAGGCCAGATGTGAAGATTCCTAGCTATCATTCGTCTGTATTCATTTTTAAAATCTCAAGGCCACATTCACGTCACAGAGCATCCAAGGCAGCCCACAAATTACTGAAATATTTGTTTTTAATTCCATAAAACCATAATGTCATGACTAATAGCAATTGGTGGACCTATTCTTCATAAAGTTATATCATCCTTATTTAAAGCATGATATGTGGCCATGTGCAGCATGAACCACTTGCCTATTTACTTGGAAGTAAATCCTACTGTGTTCAGTGGGACTTACTCCCAAGTATGTGTGCATTGGATTGCAGCTTGAATTGCATAAATTACAGTGCAGTCCTATAGATGTACACTCAGAAGCGAGGCCCATTGAGTTTAATGGGACTTACTCCCAGGCAATTGTGTACAAGATCACAGCCTTAGTTAGGTATTTCAGGAAGAAATACTTCCTTTTGTCCATTCTGAACTTTCAGCCTAACAATTTAATTAGATGACCTTGTACTCATTTGGCTTCCTCCGGTTTTCCTCATCTTGTCAGAGAATGTGACTCTGTAGTCTGTTTCTGGAGCTCACTTCAGTCTGCTTCACACAACCTAGAAGTGGCATGCTGTATTCTGCTTATGGTTACATCTGTGTGCTGTGTAGATAGGTGCCTGTTATACAATTGCCATGTTTAGAGGACACAATAAACCATGGTTTACTATGACAGAATGAGTCCAGCCACCTTCCAGGCCTCAGCCACAAGGAGGAGCTTGTCCAAACCTGACAAACTGCGGTTAAGCCCAACCATGGCCCATTTGAAACAAGCCAACTTCAAACCATGATTTATGAAGCTGGCCTGCTTCAACAATCTTCAGTCAAGACCACCCACAGTCCAGGGCCCGGACATAACATCAAACTGTGATTAATCAAAATTAGAAGCAAAAGCCTCCACTGTCCCCCCGCCCCGCTTCACCCCCTATGACCATGCCAGAGGAGAAGGGAGGAGGAGTGTACGAGCCTGGGGGCGGGAAGCCAGGCCTGTTCCTGTCACGACAAACCATAGTTTATCATGACATCTGAACACAGCTAATTTCTTTTGGCCCTGAGATGTAGATTTTTTTGTTGCTGTAAATGAATGAGCCCCCAAATATGATTTGGGCGACTAAAAACTAAAAACAATGTTGAAAGTCGCAAAGATAACTTTGTTCCACCCTTAAAGGCAGCCTAAAACTGATTGTAAGTACATAAATAAATACTGAAGGGGTCAAAAATTCCTCTGAAAACTCAAAATGCAAAGTTTGCAATCCAGACTGGATGGAGTAAGAGGCACAATAGGGACTGGCCTGCTATCTTCTCTTACTGTCCAGTAATCCCACTAGCAAATCCAGGGCTTGGATAGACCCTTGGGTATGTATATACACACGGCAGGTGTCACTGATACATTTTTGAATAGATTTTTTCTTGAAAAATAAGTTGACTATGCTTGAGATGATCTGAATTGGGGCCTGTCGGCCCAAATCACATTGCCTTTAAATGATGCAGTGACAAAGCCATACGCTTTTATTTGCTTCCAGATAATATAAATCAGCTATTGGAAATCTGTATCATTAGTGCTATTGCTTTCCAGTGAGAAATGGTTGTAAGTAATGGATTAGTCTCTCCACCTCATCCTCTCCCTGGAAAACAGCATACATGGGCTGATCAATACTCGGATCCAAACTAGTTACGAGAGTGACAGATGTAAGTATTTTGAGGCTTAGGGGGATGACACCTTTGAAATAAGAATATTCTCCAGGGCTCACAAGGTTCTCCAAGTGTGCTGTTTGCTTCTTGCCTCCTCCTTAAGAAGGCACAAGGTTATAATATTGGAAGCATTTCAGTTTGGAAAACACAGGAGTAAGGGGTGGATATGATAGAGGTATATAAAAGTATGCATTGTGTGAAAGAAATAGAGAGATGTTTTTCTCCCTCTCTCCTAATACTAGAACCTGAGTTATCCAATTAAGCTGAATGATGAGAGATTCAGGACAGACAAAAGGAAGTACTTCTTTACACAGCACATAGTTAAACTATGGAATTCGCTACCGCAAGATGTAGTGGCGGCCACCAACTTTGATGGCTTTAAAATGGGATTAGACAAATTCATGGAGGATCAGGCTATCAATGGTTACTAATCACTATGGCTACATGGGAAGAGGCTATTGCACTCATGTCCTGCTTGTGGACTTCCCATTGGGGTATCTGGTTGGCCAATGTGGGAACAGAATGCTGGACTCAGTAGACCTTTGGCCTGATCCAGCAGGGCTCTTCTTATGCTCCTAAGTCAGAATGTCTTAGAACTGACCTACCCATACAGCCTCCTTGTAGGTGCAGGGTTTTATGTTGTTGTATTTGTAATATTAGCACATTAGAGAGAAAAGTTCTTACCGCATGCTGTCTCTGATGCTTGTTTTCAATGTGCAAGGAACATAGTCCCTGAGGCAGTAGCCTGTATTAGGTTGGATGAGGCCCAAATAGGCCATTGGTTAGGCCATTTTAGCAAATACAGCTTTCCCAAGCCCCTGCAGTATTGTCACCTGACAAGTTATACCTCTTTAGATTATTTCTTCTACAGAACAATTAAAGGGATAGTCAGCCTAATGTCCAAAGCGTGGCATTGACTAGGCAATATATATCTAATAGGCCTACCCTATAATTACAAAATACTACTTGTCTCTTACAAAAAGAATGACTATTTAGCCATTGTATCAGGGGGTTCATGCTATGCCTTTGGACATCACTGCATTTAAACACTCCTCATCTCAGGTCCCTAAGAACAGTAGCTGTCAGCCTGATCCCGAGGCATGTTTGTTCAGAAGTAAGTCTCACTGAGTTCAAACACTAACAGGTTAGCTGCTGGCATTTTTACTATAATGGGGAAATTAGCCACATAATCACATTTTCTCATTGTCTTATACATACTAAGTAATTTTTTAGAAAGCCACAAAATCAGGGAATGCAACGATGGAAATGAACAAAGAGAGAAATATTAAAATGCTGGTACTTCTGTGAACAGAAAGATGGGCAGTTACATTTAAATTGCTTCCTTCCATATATTTATGGATTTCTTTAACATTTTGGAGCAGACAGGAAGCAGCCTAACGGTGAAATAACACAAGTTCTAGTAACAGGGTACATCCCACCAACTTGTCAGGCAGCAACCAATATCATCTTTTCAGTGAAATATGAAAATATTTCACTGAAACATTTCAGCAAATATTTGGACAGATGTCAGGTGAACGTCCACAGCATGAACATTTGGTGGGAAATGTGGCGAGCAAATTCGTTTCAACAATAAGCCCAATAGTTGTTTGGATACTCTCCAGCATGGCCAGTGATACGAGATGATGGGAGTTTCAGTCCAACAACGTTTGGAGGGTCACACTTTCCGCTCCCTGGCATAGACAATGGTGAGGGATTGTGAGAGTTGTAGGTCAAAACATCTGGAAGGCCACAAGTTGCCCACCCCTGCAATATACTATACCGGCTCTCTCAATTCTCCCCTGCCCCACCCCAACATCAAAGGCACAGAGACCAAACTGCACACATACCCACTGGAGAGCCAGTGTGGTGTAGAGGTTAGAGTGTTGGACTGGGGCTCAGGAGATCCAGGTTCTAATCCCCACTTGGCCATGAAGCTCACTCGGTGACTTTGGGCCAGTCACTGACACTCAGCCTGACCTACCAAACAGGGTTCTTGTGAGGATAAAACAGAAAAGAGGAAAACCTTGTAAGCCGCGTTGGGTTCCTTGCGACAGGAAAAAAGGCAGGATATAAATGCAATGTACTACTAATAAAAAAAATACCCCTAGCCTATGAGCACAAAGGCAGCTCAAAAACACTCTGTTTTGTGCTATCCTAAACACATTTACTCTCAGAAGTGAATTGTGCCAAGTTCAATGACACTTACTCCCTTGTCATTGTGCTGACAATTGCAACTGGTGTTTCATGTAAAAAAAAAAAAAGCTCTGTGTTAAATCTAGCTCTCCTTCAAAGCACTTGAGAAATAAGCTATATATGTAGATACCTGAGATTCTGCGTGTATAACCAAACCTTCATGGAAACCTACTCAAGCAGCAAATGAACATTATGCAAGTCAGTCAACCACCACCACATCATTATCATTGTGACAGTGAACGGTATGTCACTTTCCTTACTCAACTAATGTGCTATTAATAGCAAATTTTATATAACTAGCAAGAATTTCTGGCAAAACTGTTACACAACATCATGAGCACATCCCCATAAGTGGCAAGCCAATCTAATCTACGCAGCTTCAATGAACATTTGTCACTCAGCGACTTCTGCGACAAATTAAGGGTTGACTTGGCTGCCAGAATATTTTTTTTTAAGGTAGTAAAAGTAACAACAAAGAGTGCCATATATGGTGCTTTTTTTTAACTCTGTCTTGATAATAATTTGGTCTTTGAGAATAGACTGGAGAACAGAATGGCTGCAATAAGGGAAGAGGTAGAGGGCAGTGACAAAGAAGCTAAGAATACTGGGTCGGATCCAGACTTAGTTATGCTTAGAGTTGTTGGCAATCTGCTTGGCACAGGGCGGAGGAGCCATTTCACCCCAGCATGTGGCATGACATTATTTTATTTGTTTATTTATTACATTTCTATGATGTAATTTATTTCTTTAATGTAATTTATTTATTTATTACATGTCTACTGCTCAAAAGTCAAAGTGACTGACACTGTCACTTTAAGAAGTTCAGCCAGATAGCAAGATGAGCAAAAGGGGCTTGTGTCTTGGGCTGAATGGAGTGTATTTCGCAAGTAATCTTGTCAATGAGATCCTGTCCCTAGTCAGTATGCAGAGATTCAAAATTGTGCATTTTGAATGAGTCACAATTAGCTTAAGGCACAGCAATCAGAAAATAAATCTGAATATGATTCCTCAGACACCTTTCTCAAAAAAGACTGAAAGCATCTTACAGTAAAATTAAAGCATACAAAATTTAGAATAGCTAAAAACATTTACGTATCAGCTAAAATAAAATGACTAAAACATCAGCAAATCTACCCAGACATAGAGCTGCATACCCCCCAGAGTGTTTTTTGAAATTGGAAGTTAAGGACTGTGGCCAGACAGAGGGCTTCACACCTTTGAAAACTGCAATCACCGAGAAGTATGAGGTGATGGGATGTAAGTCCATCTCAGGATTCTGGTGCCTCCATCCAGTCCCACTTTGCTGAAATCACTCATTTGGTTCCTGGCCTTTGAGTGCAAGCTACCTCTTCACTGCTGAAACCACTGAGGTCCTGGCCACCCAAGGCAGGCGTTTTTCTTTTCTTTTCTTTTTTTTTGCTAAAATCACTTGGTTGCATGACAAGACCAATTAGTCCTGGTCTTGACCCTCGGTCTGCTGAAATCACTTGAAGCCAGGCCACCCAGGGCTCTGTCTGTGTCTCATCAGACCCATTTCCCCCCCAGAGCACCTCCTCTGGCCACCTCTGGCCCTGCTTTAGCTGAAGCAGTGACCCAACTGCAGCTTCTTGCTAGGATTTCTTTTGCTGAAACATCAGGAGTTTCCCCACACGCCAGCGCCGTCTTCAGGAAGGATCTAATGAGATCCCAGGGAAGGGATCTCGTTAGATCCCACCATTAAATACCACACTGCCTTTGAATATGGAGGTTCTATTTAGTTATCATTGTTAATCGCCACTGATAGACCTCCATGAATTTGTCTTTAAAGTCATTGCCCCACACCTCCTCTACAAAGAACTGATCACTGGCACACTCTGCCTCCTGTTTTTAATTTTGTCAGCTGCTCTGAAAGTGTGTGTGTACTGAAGAGCTGGTCTGAAAGTTTCTCTCTCTTTTAACACCGAAAAACAGAGCAGATAACATTGTAATAAATAAGTACATTAAACAGAAATTTCTTCTTCCTACCATGGCAGTGGATCTCATCTGTGCAACGAAGCACTTCCGGTGTGCAGCTCAGACTCAATACACCTTGGCTCTTGTTGATGCCTCACACCCTAACCTTACCAGATCTCTCTCTCTCTCTCTCTCTCTCTCTCTCTGATCCTTGCCCCTGACTTCTGTCCTCCAGCCCAAAACATTTTGCTGCCGGAGGTGGACAGCATGGCACATCCCCACATTCCAAGTACAAAAGCCAACCAGACTGGGAGTTGAATCTTACTTCAACACTGGAAAGAGGTAACATCTTCCATGTTACCAGAGGACAGCAGGCTAACTTAGGAGGCACAGGGCAGGCTACATGACACACTCAGTTCTTCCTGCTCCCCGCCCCTCTGTATCTCCCATCTCAGGTGGCTGCCTCACTCTGCCTAATGGTAGGGCTGGCCAGGGGCAGTACTAGGTACCAAAAAGATCTGGGGCTCAGGCCTACAGGACCCCCCCCCAAAAGCACAAATTTGCATATGCTAATTTACATATGCTCTAAAGTCTCTCTGTGTGTGTCTTTAAAAAAAAAAACCCTGTCTGCTAAGTACACCCGTATTTGTAAAAAGGGATGTATAGACAGGGGAGAAGAGGGCATTTGATTTCAGAAACAAACCTCAGGCAGAAAGATTCACGGATGGGGCAGCAGGAGGTGAAGCACGTGTGGGCAAAAAGCCAGCTAGTCCAGGGGGATCAGATGCAACAGAGATCATCAGAGCCCCTGGACCTTTATTTCAGCAAGTTCTCATGGACAGCAGGGTGGTGGGGCAGGTGTCCTCCGAGAAATTTGGGGCTCCAAATGAAAGACTCGGGGCTCCAGCCCTAGTGGGCTACTCCCTAACACCACCTCTGGGGCAGGCCCCGGATCTTCTCTGTCCCACCCTGACTTCTCAGGCTGTTATCATGGAACTGGCCTCAGCTTCCCTTCGCAACTGTACCTGCATTTCATTCCTCAACTCTATGTCTTTGCCCTGGCTCCATCTCCTGGGGAGGTCACCTAAGACAGTACTGACTGGCTGCCCTGTTGCTTGATCTCCAGAAGTCTTGAACCTAAAAGGCTAATAATAAAAAAAAAAGATGATCAACACTAGATGAATGTGTGAATTGCCTCAGTTGAAGAGCACATACTTGAGTTGACACTGAGTGATACGGAAGTTCTATTTGTGGCGATTCATCAGTGATGGTCCATTCACACACAAAGTTGTCTTTGGCTGCTATAGTAAATAAGTGATCAACCTGCCTGTTTGAATCAGGCCTTAGTGTGGAGAAATTAAAGGGGAGAGCTGAAATCTCTATTAGGAATGCTATGAGATAATTTGGACCAAAAGTAATGATAGTGACATATCACTCTTATTTGAGAGGAGAAACATCTTGTCTGGGCCAAGAAAAGTGCTGGTGGGTAAACATTCAGGATGTGTTTCAGATTCAGCCAAATCCTGAATCCCAAACAAAATCAGTCTGATTCGGACAGATTCGGGAGATGTACGAATCAAAGTGGGCTGAATCTGAACACTCCTGAAGATTTGGAGGAACATAGAGACACAAACAGTGTCTCTAAAAAAATGGTGCATTTCTCCCCAAGCTCTCCAAGGAAAACACCAGTGTGGGGAGAAGGGGGGGAGGGAGAGCAGGGTGTAGTTTTTGTGACTGGCAAGCTCTAGTTTCTAATCACAGTGAATAGTTTTACCAGGGCTCTCCAATCCCAGTGCTTTGGGGGAGGGATGTTGAAGTAATATATCACAGGACTGATCCGGTGTTCAGTGCTCTTTGCTAGTTCTTTCTCCTGGGAGCAGGAAGCTTTAAAGTGCTTTAGTAGAGTCTGCAGTACCTGGGAGGGTGTAGCATTGGGTGCTTGCTTGGCAAATGCTGGGTGTTCAAGTCCTTCTGCCTCTGCTGCTGTATGCTCTGCATCCACCATCTTCCTCTGTCCTTTGTACTTTCTGTGACTTTGGTGCCAATAGAGCAGAAAACAAAAAAGTCTGAAACTGTTTTTCTTTCCTCATAACTCCCTAGCCCCTGCACCCATCCTTCTGAAATTTTTGCAGGTTTCTTGCCCAGGTATACACCTCTATGACATATGCAATTGCCAAAATAAATTTAAAAAAACAACAACCAATGGAGGGAGATAAAGGGAAGTGAATCACTTTACCGTCCCCCGGTTTTGAACACTCCCCTCCCACGAATAACACGAGCAGAAAACACAAGACATCTTAAACTGTCTTTCATTCATCATAACTCCCTAGCCCCTGCACCTATCCTTCTGGAATTTTGTAGGTTTCTTGCCTAGACATGTCATTTTCATACAAATTGCCAAAAACCCACGGAGGGAGAGGGGATAAGGGGAAATTCATCACTTATCTCAATCCCCAAAATTTGATCACTCCCCTCCCATGAAAAATGCTGCACCTATCCTTCTGACATTTGGCAGGTTTCTTAACTAGAGTCGCTTCTATGTTATATGTCATTTTCAGAACAATTGACCAGAAAAACCATAGGAGAAGCACATCAGTTTTTGGAAACCCCCAAACTGTAATGGTTGCTCTTGCACCTATTCATCTGAAACCTGTCAGGCCTGATCCCCTCAGAAGGGACAACTATCCCTTCAACTTTCTTCCGATTCTGCCAAAAAATAAAGATATTGGCACGGCAGTTCCCTTTAAAAAAAACCTTTTAAAATTGAAATTTTAAGGCAATAGCACAACCCCCACTGCACCTATTTTTCTGAAACCTTACAGGCATAATTCTCTCATATGGGACTACCATGCCTGCAAATGTCAACCAGTTCTGACAAAAAGAAAGAAGTTATCACTGTATGTTGATTTCCAACGATAGTCGATGGGAGGCATGAAAATTTGGATTTCTGAATTGAGATTTAGATTCGAACCCAAGTCATGGACGGGCGGCCTCCAAATCGCTTCAAGCACAATTGGTCTGTTTTCCAAATTGCTAAATCAGGTCCAAGACACCTCTTGTGGTGGGTGCAGATCCACAGTAAGGAGGCATAGTAAGGAGCTGTCCAGGCCTGCTCTGCGCCCCTCACTTCCCCAGGGCTTTGGAGGTTCTGGGTCACAAGGCTGCAAGAGGCATGCTGGGAAAACAACAAAGTAAAAAAATTCACCTTCCATATTCCTGCCTGTGCATGAAAGAAGACAGTAGACAGTGCAACGGGAGTCTGATGACTCCTATTTCGGCGGGGCTCCTTATCCATTGCAGGTTTTTCGGATTTTATTTGGAGCTTTATAGGAGCTATCTATGGTGCTCCATGTGGTGAACCTATTTTGGGGATGGAATTCAGCACCGTGGATAGCTCCTATAAAGCTCCAAATGAAAGCTGAAAAACCTGCAATGGATAAGGAGCCCCACCAAAATAGGAGTCACCAGCCTCCCCTGAGTGCAATGTAGACAGCAGAGGAGGCAGAGAGGTTGGGCAAAGTGCCGCAACCTTGCAACTTTTGCAAAAGCTCTCCAACGAGAAGTGGGAAACGGAGGCCTAAGGATTTCCCACTTCCAGCTAACTGTTGGGTGCAGCACCTAGGACACAGTTGGCAGTTAATACATCTGTGACTGTGATGAGCATGATGGTGCTGTGGGCAGTGAGGTAGCTGAGCGCCACGCTACATGTTCAGTGGTGAGCCAAGGCGATGATCTGCAAAGCAGTGGGGGAAGGCATGGTTTAAAGAAGAGAAGTGGCAAGTGGGAAAGTGTGCTTAACCCTCCTCCCCACCGCTTCTCTTCTCTGCAATGTAGTATATGCACATCCAGAAACCTGGCAGTGGGGAGAGTAGCTGAGTTTGCGTGCGCTGCAAATTAAAAGTGATGGGAGGGGGAAAGGTTACAGCCGCATAGCCACCCCCTGCTGCTTCTCCACTTCAAACGGTGTCCTCTCCCTGCTGCTTTGCAGACATAGGTTCTGGGTCTCCCATCGAACGTGTAGTTTGGCCCCAAAGCTTTCAACTTTGGTGTCTAGAGAAGCAAAGTTGAGTTTTTGAAGTGATGGGTCTTATTTCTTAGTGACCAAGGCTGATAGCATAAGCCATCCTTTCTAATTCCACGGGCCTTGTAAATAAAGTTCCACTCGAGAAGCCAAGCATGAAAGGATAGGAATGAAAACGCTCTGATAGATAAGATATTGCAAGAGACTGTCAGACTCTCGCTCAGGGAATGAAATAACACTCGGGATACTGTCATTGAAAAACAATAATGAAAGAGTACACCATTTTCTTAACTGAAGCACTATCATGTCTGTGTTACTGCCACACAACATATTTTTCCTCCAAAGATGTCAATTTCAAGCTATGACTATTGATCTCTATCTAACACTCAAAATTAACTGCTCTGCACAGGAAAAGTGGCAGAGAATCACTTCTGAACATCAAACAGCAAAAAGCCCAAAGGGTCAATTCAAAGTCAGAATTTGACGAGTGCAGTGTCGTAAACTTAAAAGCTTTACGTCTATCATGACACGTACCATGTTCTTTGGGGGACTTTCTTTTTAAAGCCACAAAAGTATGGCAGGACCGGGGGGGGGGGGGATGATTCCTTCCAATCTGGATGGAAACTTTTCTGCAAAACCCACAAACAAATGCATTATATCACCTGCACAAGAGCGCACTGTAGAGCATGCACAGTTCAAGTGACAGTGCATAGAGTTCCCAATGATTTTCAGGAACCGGAGCCCAAGTTGACAAGTAGCTGCTAGCTATTTCTTAACTGTTTGCCAAAAGATTCCACTGGGTACATTTTCTATTACTAACCTTTTTTTTTTCAGCCAAAGAAGGAAAGAATGGACGGGATGAAATGATCCAACTATATAAAATGGCCAAAATATTTAAACAGACATTGCAGTTCCAGTGAAAATGTCAAGTTTCATTTTCCAAAACGTTGCCTCTGTTTTGCATGAAACCACAAGTAAACTATGGGACGTTTTCATTGGGGGCAAACTTCTCAAGTTAGGGCTAATAGTATCCAAAATGCCATTTTGAAAGTTAGTTTGAAGGTCAACATAGATGTTTTAAATTCAGAAACTCCTGGCTAAGGGGAAACCATTCACGCATAGCAGATGCCACATGCAGAAGAGCCTTTTTTGATGCACCTCCACAAACTCACCAGCATATCAGTTTTCTTCCTTGCAGGCAATGGTTTGGCAGATGAACACGCGAAGTTTGAGATCGGCAGTATTCTCTGAACATCGTCTTGCCTCACATCTCGTGCTCGATTCCTGTTCATATTTGTGATCACTGCTCGCTCTGCACAAAAAGGAAACCTGTGCAAATCTCCCCAAATTTGCGCAAATTTCCTCCATAGACTAAAGTCTCCATAGATTCAGTCTACTGAGGAAGTTTGCGCAAATCAAACTGGGAAACAGGAATGATATGAACATGAGCACATGTTCAACAATGTGCAAATATTTTAGGCAGACACATGCTCACACTTGTGCTCACATTCAGCTTCGAATGGGGTATGCTCACATGTTTTGAGAGCAAAAATGAAATTCTCATACATCCCCACAGACTGGGAGACTTAAAGGGCTATGTCTGGTATCTGGATTGTGAGATAGCAACCCTAAATGTGGCATTGTGGCGGAAGGCAAAGTAGTTCACTCCTACACTGCTGTGACACAATGGAACCAATCAGTACATTTTCAGGCAGGCACAATTAAAGTGTTGGTTATGACCTGAAAGGCCCTAAAAGGCTTGGGACCAAGTTGTCTGAAGGACCACCTTCTCCTGTACAAACCCAGCTGTGTTTTAAGATCTTTGGGAGAGGCTCTTCTCTGTGTTCCACCAGCACCTGAGGTGCATTTGGCAGGGACATGAAAAAGGGCCTTCTTGGTGGCTGCACCTAGATCTTGAAACCCTCTTTCTGGGAAACTAATTTTCAAAAGGCCCATTTACCTCCTCCCAGTCTGCCAACCTTCCATTGCAACTGAAAGCCTTATTTGCTTTACACAGACCCTTGGCATGTTACACTGGTTTATTTTCCCGCTACTGGTTTTTTTGTTGGCTGTTGTTTTTGTTTGTTTGTTTGTTTTTAATCTGCTTTTATTTATTGTTGGTTTTACTGTGGTTTTCTTTGGATTTTGATGTTTGCTTTTATATTTTACTTGTATATTAGCATTGTTAGCTGTTTTGGGTGCTTACTGTGGAAAGGCGGATCAACAGTGCCCACAGCAGTCAGTCAACATCCTGTGTCCACCAGGCATGCACTGCCCTGTTTGGGCTGCTGGGTTTTTCTTTGGGGTAGGGGTGGACACACTAGTGCCCAATCCCAGCCACATTAAAATCTTGGATTTCTCCACTGATTTCTATGGGCAGCTCTCACTTGCTTCCCTGGGGATATTTAAAAATAGCTTCTCAGTGTGAACCAGGCAAGGACCTATCTAGACCAGTGTTCTCCAACCTTGGGTCCCCAGATGTTTTTGGCCTACAACTCCCAGCATGCCCCAGCCAGCATAGCTGGCTGGGGCATGCTGGGAGTTGTAGGCCAAAAACATCTGGGGACCCAAGGTTGGAGAACACTGGTCTAGACAATGAGGTGGTGTTCTCTACCCCTTAATATCTATATGTTTCTTCCTCCATTCTCCTTTCCCAGTGTATTCCATTCCATTGTCCTTCCCACCTGGTTTTCATCCCCCCACCCTCTCAGTTCAGTCAGCTTTCCACGGGCACTGAGCATACTCAGCCCTTGTTAGATCCCCTCCCCGTCTAGTTTTTTTTTTTTTTTTTTTAATGTATTGATACCTTCCTCTTGTAAGTGGGTGCTGTGGTTTTGGCTACAGAAGTGTGAGCACTCAAAGACTTGAGATTGGTATTTATCATATCGATGATAATAATTAATAAATCCAGCCATGCAGAAGTGCTGTTTTTCAGCATACCCATGTAGCAGAGAGAAAGCATTTATTGTGTGGGACGGTAGCACAAGGATTCCATATGCAACCAGACAGCTGCCAAGTCCCATCTTCTGAAAGTATTATATATCCTAGGGCTGTCAACTAATTATAGATTTAACATTAATTAATTGGATGGCTTTTATATAAATCTACATGTTTCAAAACCTCGGAAAAGGTGCATTTTTTTAACCTTCTGAAGCATACAGCTTCTCTTAAGCATGAAGTCACTTAGTTTCAAACCACCTGATATCTTTGGATACAGGCCATAAGGTAAATATATTTTTTAAAATCAAAATTGGAGTGGCAAAATGATGATAGAGACAATGCATCTGTGTGATCAGCATTGTGACGGGCTATTCAAGAATCCAGATTTTATTTTATTTTTTGCTTTTTCTAATCCCCACTGATTAGGGTGTCCACCTATGAATTGCCAAAAAGAAAAAGGGAAATGCATCACACACACACACACACACACACCACACACCTTTTCACAGCTCCTTTTTGGAGTAGTTACTGCAGGTACATAAATTTCCCCTCCATTTATTCCAAACCCTTAAATTTGCATCTCTCTCTTTATATATATATATATATATATATATATTCATGTAAAAAAGAAAGTACACCCTTCTCAAGTTCCATGGTTCCACGTATCAGGACAGAAGCAAAATCATCGGGCCCGTAGCAGGTCTCAAAATTAGGTAAACGTTAAAGTTCATAAAGTCCATCCCATGTATATCAGCAGCAAATTAGCTCAGCGCTGGGTATTTTGTGGAATAAAGCAGATATTTTGAGTCTGTGTGGAAGAGGCAGTTCCCACAGCCTTGCTAACCACACCCCTGATCCACCAGGCTTCTCCCTGTGATATAACAAAATGTGACTAGCTGCACCTCTAAATTGCCAAAACCTAAACATGCTGTTTAGCACTCAAAACCTGCTCTGGTTCCACCCACCAACCATAACCACACGTTTATTTTATTTATTTATTTACTGCTCGCTCCACATCTAAACAGATTCCAGAGCGGTGAACAATAAAAGATAAAAAGAATAAAGCACCATATTAAAGGTTAACACCCCCACACACCCCGAATATCAATTAAAAAAACATGGCTGGTCAATCAAGGAAGGCGTCCTGAAATAAAGATGTTTTCAGGTTGGCAAACGGAGTGAGCATTTGAACACAGATTTCCGTAGTCTTAGTCCAGTCCACAATCCACTACACACATTGCAAAGGCAAGAGACAGCAAATGATTTTGGAACATCTGAAGCCAGCAGAACTAAGACAGTAGGATCATCAACCCAGTTCCCTTTTAGCTTTAAAAGGAGGTGGAGAAAACCTCACCCCACTTCCTGCCCCAACAGTGATGCAGAGCCACTTAAAAGAGCACATACTGTCTATACCGGGGGCGGAGAACCCTCACAGTTCTACAGTAGAATATACATCTTGCAGCCCAATCTTGCCGATCTTTACTCGGAAGTAGGTCTCCCCAATTTCAGTGCAACTTGTTCCCAAGTTATACAGGCCTGTGGCTCACGCTGGCTCAGCTTGTCTGAGTGTGGAAAGCTAAGCAGGGTCAGGCCTGGTTATTACTTGGATGGGAGACCCCTCCTCTAGTTTCCTGCATTGAGCAGGGGCTTTGACTCGATGGCCTTGTAGGCCCCTTCCAACTCTTATGATCTATGAATTTTTGAAAGTTACTGCGCAGCTCTAATAGTATAAAGCAGCACCCACCACTCTGACTTCTATTTTGAAATTCACTTCATTAGGCAGTGAAACCATTGACTTTCATGTTTTCCCCCACTACAGTGAGTCTTCACACCCCTCCCACACAGCAAGGATGACTCAGAAAAGACTGAACTAAAATTAGGGGGCTGGTATTATGTGTGCTACTCTCACAGTTCAAGCAAGTGCCATACAGACTTGCTTGAACAGCAGATTTTGGCATCTGGTCTTCAGCGACCCAGATCCAACTGCCCCTAGGGTGGCCATGCGCCCTACTTTACACAGGGCAGTCCTTTCTTTGAAGGGCTGTCCAGTCCGAAGCCTGTTTAAAGATAAAAGAACCAGAAGAAGGGAGGGAGCACAACAGGGACCTTCGAGAGTTGCTCATTGGCAGTTAACACTGGGAGAGCAGGCTGAACGGGTGGGCACACAGGTCACCTGCTCACAGAATTCCCCACTATGGTGAGATGTATTGTATTTCTATTTATATTATAGTAATTATTTCTAAATTTGCATCTATACATATACATTAGCATATGCAAGTTTGTGTCCTCTTGTCCTTTTTGTGTCCTCTTGTCCTAAGTGGCTACCCTACCTAGTATAGAATGAACTGGTTTGCATGTCACAGTGGCAAATTGTGGGTTAATTAACCCATGATTTGTGGGGTCGTGTGCTGTATGCAAGCTGGTTTCGGTTGTCACAAACAACCTATGAATGTCCCATTTGTAGGTAGTGAGTGTGACGTCCAAACTTGGACACTCTGGGTTGTTTATGGGTTAAGCAACCCAGAGTTAACCTACTATTTGTTGTTATGTTAACTCTGGCTTGTTTAACCCCCAAACCACCCAGAGTGTCCGGGTTTGGGCATCCTGCTAACAATCTACGAATAGGGCATTCGAAGGTTGTTTATGCAAACCAGAAGTGTGCACCGGGAAATAGTGTGTTAATTAATTAACCCACACGATTCACTGCCGTGACATGCAAACTGGCCCAATAAAGTGAACTACAAACATAGGTTAGGACTGTGATGCTTGTGCAGTATTTCTTTTCACAAGATTGTACTTCTGTTTCTGTAATAATAAGATGATCAAAAATACATCCAAACCCCCGTTTCTACCCTCACAATAAGAAGAGCCCCACTGGGTCAGATAAAATATTCACCTAGTCCAACATTCTGTTACCAACGGTGGAGCCCCACAACACTTCTTATTTGCCTCTGATGTGTACTACATGGAAGACGGCAGATTACCTCAACGTAACTTCGCTGATCACAATGACAAGCCTCATTTTTGGCTTGCTTGGCACATGATGGAAAGTGATTCTAATTCTGAGAACTTTCAGACATTTCTGCCAGTTGACTACTACTCAATCACACCAGCATTAGTCATTTACTATGGAGATGGAGGAGAAGGAACCAAGACCATGGTGCATCTATTCTTGCTGTTGTAACCTGAATGAACAACTCGTATACAATTTCCCCCCCTTCTCACTGCAATCTCCCAGGGTGACCCAAGCAGCCAGAGTGCAACTAAAAGGAGCTACGGCAAGAGAAGAGAACAGATGGTTTGGCCTCAACATTTGGGGAAGTGGTTGCCAGCTCCCTAATAATTGACTAGCCTTTTCCTAGGGAAGCCCATTTGGCTAGTTCATTTCATTTCATTTATTATATTTATATCCTGCCTTTTTTCCTTAAAAGGAACCCAAGGCAGCTCACATAATCCTCCTCTCATTTCATCCTCACAACAACCCTGTGAGGTAGGTTAGGCTGAGAGTCAGTGACTGGCCCAAAGTCACCCAGTGAGCTTCGTGGCTGAGTGTGGACTAGAACCCGGATCTCCCGAGTCCCAGTCCAACACTCTAACCACTACGCCATGCTGGCTCTACGCCACTACGCTGGTCTTGGACCTTTATATGATACTGGTAAACAAAAACACACACCCCTTCCAGGTTAGGAACAGTGCTCCTGCACTGGTAGATGTTAGCAGATGCTGTTTCTGATTTTTGTTTTTTTGAGAACTTTATGACTGGCTGCTGCGTTTGCCTTTTTGGACTGTTTCAATTTTTTCATTTCTGTATTAATTCCCAAGCTGCTATGAGAGCCCATGCTTGGGCTAGGAAGCAGGGTAGGAATCTTTAAATAAAAATAAAAATGATTTTAAAATTCTAAACATAAAATTTAATAGTTCCCCAAGTTGAGATTAAAATGCAAGAGAACCAGAGACAGCATGGATATGGCAAGAGCGGGCAACCCAGACAGATCCAAACATGTGGGTCAGGGTAAGACCTAGATTGGCAACTACCGGTAGTTTTACAGGAGGGCTACACTGAGAAGTAGCTGAAAAGGGGTGAGGAGGCTGCGGCAAACCCCCTGAAAGCAGACTTAGAAGAATCCTCCTTTTCTACCACTTCCTCCTATGACTCTTTTTCCTCCGGCTTGGCAGCTGGGGCTAGACTGGATTATGCAGCCTCCAGTGGTTGAGGCCTCATATAAGGGCCAAATTCAGTGTTACTTTAATTGCATAGCTAGCAACTGTGTCTGGAAATACTACTACTAGTAGTAGTAATAGTGATGATGATGATGATGATGATGATGATGATGATGATGTGTGTGTCTCAATTTTCATCAGGACTGCAGCACACAGGGAGGGGAGGTTTAATTCTTCCCTCTTCCACTGTGATCCTGACAGAAGTCCCCCCCCCCCCGTGCTGCAATTAATGACAGAAAGGCACCAAGGAGAGCTTCTTTCCTCCCCCTGTTGCAAATTGTGCAGGGGCAGGTTTGTTTGTTTTTTTACAGGATTGCAGCAGGGGAGGGGAGGGTTAAATAGCTATATTCTAGCTATGCATGTCAAAGGCGCAAATCCTCTTGTATGGCAGGGTGGGGTGGGTGGGATGAGCCTGTTCCTTGTACGCTGTCAGCATTGATAAAGTTATTAAGTACAGGGTCAGGCCTGGTTATTACTTGGATGGGAGACCCCTCCTCTAGTTTCCTGCATTGAGCAGGGGGTTGGACTCGATAGCCTTGTAGGCTCCTTCCAACTCTATGATCTATGAAATCTATGAAATCTCAAAGAAGACATTTGGGATCCTCCATCACAGCTTCTCAAATGGCACCTGTTTCCTTTGACTGCATCTCCAGGACAGGACATTTCCACCATGTGCCTCTGGGGTTTCCAGTGTCGTGCCCATGGGCACCAATTTGCCTGTGGACACCTCCTGGTGCCCGCCAGGCTCCCTGCCTCTCCTGATCCCTATTTTATTTTAAAAGATGTTTTAAATTAATTAATGTTTAACTGGCATGCTGCACAGTGAAGGGCTGCCTTCCAGCACCATTTTTAGTGGGGTTCAAAAGAGTGGTTTTGTATTTTTTGGAGTTCAGACCACACCTCTGCCATGTATTTAGGTTCTAGGGCGAGTTACTTTTCTTTTGACTTCTGGGAAATGAGGTTTTGTGACTGGCCATGCCCACCATGGCAGCCATTGAATGAATGGGCAAGCCTCCCTCCCCCATGGTAGCCATTTTGAGAGAGCGCCCACAACAGTCTCTCACAATTCCAAATATGCCCACCGACTGAAAAAGTTTGGGGACTGTTGACATTGTTCCTGGTGAATTTCTGCTTGTCATACAGCTGCTAAAGGCAAAAAGGCATGTGTCCGGGTGGGGTGGGGTGGAGGTGACAGGCCTAGAGCTAGCACCCATGAAGATGGGAGCAAGTTTGATCTTCTGTTGTGGGCAGAGAGCAAATTAAGCACAAAGCTAATCATATCCCAGAGTGCAATACACCCCTTTACTTTCTCCCATATAAACGAGTTGTTGGCATTCATTCCTACAAGGAAAATTAAACTGCAGCACTTGGGGGACAATGTTGCGGTAAGGGCAGCGTTTCCCCTCCACCACTGACTGTGATTGGCTGAGTGGGGGTGGAGGTGTCCATGGTGCATTCAGCACACACACAGACCCGGGGGGCAATTGTGGCGTAACCCCACAATTCAGTTCCCTGGTGTATGTCTGCTTTAGTATATTTAGTGAGTATAGAATGTTGAACTGAGTGGGTGTGGTTTGATGTCTTGGAAAGGGTGGGGGGAGGAGTATATAAGGAGTTGATGTCTGGGTCAGTTAGGTTTTATGTGAGTCGAGTTGAGTGAGTTAAGTCGGGTTAGTGTGTTATGGGAGAGTGTTTGGAGTGTGGGGAGAGTTGGGAGTTAGGTTAGTTGGATTATTCGTGTCTTGTCAGGAGTTTTAAGAGGAATCTGATTGTATGATGAGGAGTGAAAGTATTTAGAATTGTAGGGACTTAGGTTAATTATAAAGTGTTTGGGGTAGGCAGGTTTTAAGTTATTTTCTGGAGCTAAGATTTTGAGAATTAAAATAAACTTATTTTTATTTTGTTTGCTACCCAAATCCTACGTGTCAGCTTGTTGGTGT
The DNA here is from genome assembly GCA_021292165.1 of Shinisaurus crocodilurus. NCBI lineage: Eukaryota > Metazoa > Chordata > Lepidosauria > Squamata > Shinisauridae > Shinisaurus > Shinisaurus crocodilurus. The sequence goes on along the minus strand of CM037878.1, from coordinate 114,743,988 downwards.
TATTAACCTGCATTACTTGCAAATCTACACTCACACCTTTGTACCCTCAGTATCATAAATTTAAAAATAGATCCTTAATGTCCAGTATTAATCTTTTCCCTCATTAGTAGGGGAAAGGTTTCATTTGACCCTCCACTAAGGTTTTTAAGTGTTGATGCTTAGCCTGAGAAGGGTTTATGCACATGGTCTTAAAGTGTAAGGGACCGTGTCATCGCAGATATATATATATATATATATATATATATTATTTATTTCATTTTTATACCGCCCAATAGCCGAAGCTCTCTGGGCGGTTTACAACAATTAACAAGACAGTCCCCGCCTGCAGGCTTACAATCTAAAAAGACACGACACACAAGGAAAAAGGAATGGGGAGGGAAGAAGGGGGAATATTAATTCATCCTTCTGGCAGGGCTGGTGGAATATGCCACATATGCCCAGTACATCATAATGATAGGCCTTTTGCTTGCTAGTATAACATATTAGCCATGTTTCTTTCTTACTTTGTATATGGCTGACAACCCAACCAGAGCACAAGCAAGAAATTAAAGAAAGGAAAAGTCCCTCATTATGAAAGTAGAGAGAGGGAGACAGCTGAATACGGTGTGGGTGTTTTCCAGTCTTCCCACACATTTCAACAGCTTATGCAGAGGGCACATCGTAGACATTTCTCATTGCCCTCTACCGAATAAGCCATGCCACTTCCATGATTTCAATGTAGTATCAATTCTGGTGCGTGTTTCACAGTTTCACTGTTTCTTCTCTAATATGAATCATGCTTAACAGAACAGATGCCATACAAAACACAACACACACAGTACATGAGCTACTTCAAATATTGCCAGGCATGCATCTTGGGGAAACATATTTAATTTCACATTTGTATAGAATTAACCTAAAACTTTCATGATTCGATGATGATGATGATGATGATGATGATGATGATGATGATGATGATGATAAGCCATTGTGATTTCAGTACCCAAATGGCAGATTTATAAGTGCAATGGTTTAATCTGGTGTTCAGTTCTGGTTAAGTGTCACTCTGCATTGCAATGTGTTAGCATTTGTAGCAGAAAAGGGTCAGATTTTTTATATTTAAAAATGGCTGTGTTCCTCAATATTTCATTTTGAACAGGTAAGCATACAAGAGTCCAGAAGTGTTTTATTTCAACCTAGAGCAGCCTCCCCCAACCTCATGCCCGTCAGTTGTGTTGGACTACAACTCCCATCATACCCAGCTGGCATGGCCATTGGCTGGGAATGATGGGAGCTGTAATTCAACACTTCTGGAGGGCACTGTGACGATTCTGACTCTATGCAAAGGAGAAATAACTATTGAGGTTTGTATATAGCAGTGTTCTCCAACCTTGAGTCCCCAGATGTTTTTGGCCTACAACTCCCAGCATGCCCCAGCCAGCCTTCCTCACACACGGCGGCTCCTCATCCTTCACTCGCAATTTTCCCTCAGGGGGACACAAGCCCCGCTGGCAGCGTGACTCGGAGGACAGCACAAAGGCTCAGCTGTCCAGGGAAGAAAACCAGTCCCTCCTGACGGTCCTCTTCCCCCAGTGAGGGGGAGACTACGCGAGTTCTCAGGAAGTTGGAAGAAAGACTTCTCAGATCGCTGACTCCTAGAGACAATTCAGCAAGGCTACTCCCTGGAATCCAGGAAGAAACCCAAAGAAAGGTTTTTCAGGACCCACTATCTCAGAGATCCTGCAAAGCACCTGAGAACCGTAACAGCTATCCAACACCTCCTTCAGATATGTGCAATAGAGAAGGTTCCCCAGGATCAAAGAAATCGCGGAACATTTTCAGTGTTTTTCACTGTCCCCAAAAAGGATGGGAAAGTGCGCCCCATCCTAGACTTGAAATGAGTCAACCGCTCCCTCAAGAAGCAGAAGTTTCGGATAGAGACACTGAGAGCCATCAATGAGTGCCTGCGGAAAAGAGACTTCCTGTCATCAATAGACCTGACAGAGGCCTACCTCCAATCCTCCCTGCCCATCTGAGGTTCCTGCATTTCAGCTACGGCACCAAGCAGTTCCAGTTCAAGGCCCTCCCATTTGGCCTTGCTACAGCTCCAAGAGTCTTATCCAAAGTGCTCCGGGCACTGGTGGCGCTTCTGCGCACAAGGGGTGTGCAGTTACACCCCTACCTGGACAACATCCTGATCTGTCCCTGTCCCTCAGCCAGAGCCCCAAAGACACCTCACAGGCAGTGACACTGCTAAACAACTTATGGTTCCTCATCAACGAGAGGAAGAGCTCCCTGGTTCTGTCTCAGACGCTCACTCATCTAAGCGTCTCCCTGAATACCATCAGGGACATGATGTTCTTGTCATCAGACAGACAGACCTCGACAAGACGACTGGCGGCACATCTGCGCTCGAAGGACAGAGTACCACTCAAGGACTGAGCCAAGCTCCTGGGGATGATGGGCTCGTGCCAGGACTCAGTGCAGTGGGCCAGGGTTTCTCCAGGCCACTGCAAACTTTCTCCTGGACTTCCAACTGGAGATTGTGTGCAACCACAACCCACTTCTCACCATCCCACCCTCTGTCTCTCTCTCTCAACAGTAGTGGTCTCATCCAGCACACCTTTTCCAGGGAGTTCCGATTCAAGCACCAACACGCATCACGTTGACAACAGATGCCTGCCTGTCCGGATGGGGAGCGGTCTACCAATAAAAACACACACAGGGACCGTGGTCCAAGGAAGAGACCAAGCTCTCCATCAACCTCCTCGAGCTAAGGGCAGTGAAGCTAGCCCTCAGAGAGTTCAGCAAACTCCTGGAGGATCAACATGTGCTGGTGATGACAGACAAAGGCGTAGCCAAGGCATACGTGAACAAGCAAGGTGGAACAAGCTCCAAAGCCCTACAAAGGAGGCGATGTCCTTGTTCAGATGGGCCCAGCAACACCTCCGCTCCATCAGGGCAGAACACTTGAGCGGGGTAATAAACGTTCAGGCCGACTGGATCGGCAGGACAACAGTGGACCAGAGCGAGTGGTCCCTAAACCCAGAAGTCTTCGACCTGCTGACCAGGTCTAGACCGACCATGCGTCGACCTCTTTGCGACACCACAGAACACGAAGGTGCCACGGTTTGGGACACGATACTGAACAGAAGGGGCACAGCTCACCGACACCCTCGTCAGCCGGTGACCAGAAGTCCTCCTCTACGCTTTCCCCCCACTACCTCTGATCCAAGGGTAGTCCAGAAAGTCAGAGACCAGAAAGCTCAAGTCATCCTGGTGGCTCCGCACTGGCCACGTTGTCCCTGGTTCCCACACTTGGCGAACCTCTCGAGGGAGAATCCGTTCAGACTCCCCCCTCAGGCACAACCTACTCAGTCAGGGTCCAATCTTTCACCAGGACCCCAGCTTCCTGAAGCTAACCGCCTGGAGACTGGGTGGAGCCTCCTAACAAGGCGCGGCTATCCTGATAAGGTAATCTCCACCCCGTTGGCCTCCAGGAGGCCATCCACGCACAAAACATACGACCGCACCTGGAGGGCCTTTCTCCGATGGTCCAAGGCGGCGGGGAGGGACCCTCTAGATGTGGAGACACCAGACATCCTAGAGTCCCTCCAAGAAGGCCTGTCCTCAGGCCTTAGTCCTAGTACCCTCAGATGGCAGGTGGCAGCATTAGGGTCAGTGTTAGGTGGCTCCAAGGGATCACCATTGGGAACACACCCACACATCAAGAGGTTCCCAAGGGCGGCACCTCCGTCAGCCCCCCTCCTACCCGGAGGTTCCCCACCTGGAGCCTCAACACGGTCCTTAGGGCCCTCACAAAGCGCCCTTTACAGTAATACCTTGGATTGCAAGTAACTTGGTTTGAGAGCATTTTGCAAGACAAGCAAATTTTTAAATATTTATTTTATTTTATTTTTACTTGATATACAAGCGACGTCTTTGTGAGGGATTGAGGCCTACACAGGATTGGGTTTGTTGAGGCCTACACAGGCTTCAGTTTGTTGAAGCCTGAAGGCCCAAACACTTGGATGGGAGGGGGAGTTTGAGAGTTTTAGTTTACCCAATAGAAGTTAAGAATCAGATCTCCTATTCAAGGTCACATGATTATAACCTTCCATTCCTGGGAAGGCTATATATGTGGGGAGTGGTCAGCTAGCAGTTAGTGTGTGCTGGGAGAGAGCTAGAAGCAGAAGCAGAGAGAGAGAAAGAGAAACCGGCTGCATAGGAAATAGGTAGTCTGAAGTTATACTAGAGAATATTGAATTGTTTGTTTGTTTGTTTTATTTTATCATACTTGCTTTTGGATTATAACCACTCTATTAAGTAAAAACCCTAATATTATAAGTAAAGTGCTGTTGTTTACCCTGGAGTTTGGAGTGACTTATTCACCACGTCTACAGCCTACACCCATGCTATTGGAAGCTATAAAAGGACTTGATCTCCTGGAACGGGAGGGGCTTTGAGGAGAGGCAGAGATCTCCCAAAGGAAGGTTAAGAGGTCCCTGCAGTAGCGGAACCTTGACAGTCTTGCAATACAAGTACTGTAGTACGGCTTAAATTAAAAAATCTCTGTACAAATTTTTTTGGGGGGATTTCGTTTTAAGAGTGTTTTGGATTACAAGCACGTTTCCGGAACGAATTATGCTCTCAATCCAAGGCATGACTGTAGAACCACTAGGGGCCGCCAGCCTCAAGGTGCTGACCTTGAATATCATCTTCTAGTGGCAATCACCTCAGCTAGAAGGGTTTCAGAGTTAGAGGCCCTCTCTTGCAGTAAAGAACTCTGCACGTTCCCCACAATGACAAGGTGGTGCTCCGCACAGACCTTTTCACAGGTCCCAGGACCTGGTAATTCCTTCCTTCGGCCCTCGTCCTGCCACACCTATAGAGAAGTAGTGGCACTCACTTCACGCCATGAGGGCACTCAAATTTTAGCTAGACAGGACCAAGCCCCACGGGCAAGTGAGTTGCATGTTCGTGTTCTTCAAGCCCTCCTCCCTTGGGAGAAAGGTTTCCACAGCATCCCCATCTCGCTGGCTACGCAACTGCATCGCGTTGGCCCACTCTTCAGCGGGTCTGACAGTGCCTGAGGGCATAGTGGCTCATTCAGTGAGGGGGATGGCTACCTCAGCGGCATTCAGCGCAAGGGCGCCCCTGGATGAAATCTGCAGGGCAGCCACCTGGTCTTCAGTTCACACCTTGACCAGGCATTATAAAATTGACCTGATGGCCTCAGCAGAGGGCGCCTTTGGGAGGCACGTTCTGCAGGGAGTCATTCCGTCTCAGTAGGAGGCCGGCTGGGAGTGAGGTTTTTCCCACCCAGGGGATGGACTGCTTTTTTACATCCCCATATTTGCTGGCCTCCGACCCTCGAAGGAGAAACGGAAATTCTTTACTTACCGTGAATTTCTGTTCTCCGCGAGGGGAGGAGGCCAGCAAGGCCCGCCCTGGGCCGGCCTCCTCCTGGACACGCTCCGAGCAAGTGGGAGGGAGTCTCTCTCTTTTGTTCCCACAGGCTCGTGACCAACGGACCAGACAAAGTCCCTATCATGGATAGCAAGGACGTCTACACCTAACGGTTCGTTTGGAAGTGTCAACTGGAGCTTCTGGGGAGGCCCCTCCTCCACCGGAAGCTCAGAACAAGTCTGCCTTCCAGCCCCGGAGGCGGGGCTACTCCCATATTTGCTGGCCTCCTCCCCTCGCGGAGAACAGAAATTCACGGTAAGTAAAGAATTTCCTTTTCCTTTTCCACCTCCTCCCCAGCCAGACTCTTCAGGCCAGAAATAAGCCCAGTTCTAGAAAATAAAAATCAATATGAAAACTGTGAGGATGTGTTCAAAGAAGTGACCAATCTAGAAAATATATCATTCCAGTGCCAGTTATTATTTCCTTCTCCTATTCACTGCTGGAGAGAGAAGTTCTCTTTTAAGTTACACTGTAACAGAACTTATTTCCATTTCAAGAATGCTTCTCCAGCCACAAGACAGACAACGTGCTGCCCACTCAATCACTTTTTCACTGCTAGGAAATTACATCTGAGTAAAATCTGATGAAATTAACACAGCTAATGGAGGGGGGGGGGAAGAATCAGATGAGGTGGAAGGAAGTGTGCACACTTAATTATGAAATTAAAAAGGTTACGGTATATTTGTAACAACAGAAAATAAAATGGTTGTTTAATGGCACAAGTTTTCTGACTTCCCAAACCAGTAACATTCTGATTCAGTACTGTAAAATGGGTCAGAGATATATTGGTCCATTATCCAAATCTGCTCCTCCAGATTTCTTTTCCTCTCAAAGTGAGCACAGCATCCTTGGCTGTGCTCAGTGCCATTTTCAAGAAATGATTGCCATGGAACAGCCCATGTTGGTGATATGATCGACACAAATATGTGTCTCTAAAGCGGCTTCTGATGGCTCTTTTAAAAAAAAAAAGTCAGCTTTGTCAAGTGGAAAGATGGATAAATCACATTTACAAGTTTTAGACCAGTGTTCTCCAACCTTGGGTCCCCAGATGTTTTTGGCCTACAACTCCCAGCATGACGCAGCCAGCTTTAGTGATGTCCACAAACCGGGGGGGGGGGCGCCCCACCTCACCTCTCTGCGGCGGCGCCCCCCGCCACAATATTCTCAGCGGCGCGGAGCGATTCTCTGCGCTGCTTGAGCCCGCCATGCTGGCCCCATAACGTCACTTCCGGCTGGCCGGAAGTGACGTGACAGGACCCTGCGCCAGCGCACTGGGACCCCGCGCTGCATATATTTTCTGGAGAAACCAGGGCAACTGGGCTGTTTTAAGCCCTGTTGTCCTGGTTTCTCCAGAAAATACGCAGCGCGGGGTCCCAGCATGCTGGCGCGGGGTCCTGTCGTGTCACTTCTGGCCAGCTGGAAGTGACATGACGGGATCGGCGCGGCCGGCACGGTGGGCTCGACGCGGAGAGGCAAGGGAGCCCCAGGACCCGGTAAGGCCCACTCGCCTCAGGTGGGCATGAGCGGGGCCGATTTCGGCCCGCTACGCCCACTCGAGGCGAGTAGTTACATCCCTAGCTGGCTGGGGCATGCTGGGAGTTGTAGGCCAAAAACATCTGGGGACCCAAGGTTGGAGAACACTGTTTCAGACTGTACAAAACTATGATTCAGGGCATATTTTGCACAAGCCTGAAAGTTGACTGAAACAAGTACGTGTTGAGGTTGAGCATCTGGTGAATTTTATGAACCTCTGCCTCCATGCAGAGGTCCAGTTTAAAAGTGAGGATGAGCATGCTAAAAAACAAAACAAACTTAACTCAATCCAGCCAAACATGACACTGCCATGTTTGGCAGTGTCGTGTTTGGATGACACTGCCAAACATGGCAGTGTCATCCAAACAAAACAAAACAAACTTAACCCAATCCAAACATGACACTGGAAATGGCTGTGCAGGTTTCCAGTGGCTGGCTGTGTCATGTTTGGATTGGGTTAAGTTGGGCAGGCTGCATTAGCACACTAGGATGCATAGCCCAGGTGCATGCCATGCTAGCACGTATGGTGACTGCTTGCCAAGAAAGAGGACAAAAGAGGGTGCTGATTTGCATAAAATTTGCTTATGTTAATTTCTATGTCTAGATGAACATTTAGAAATAATTATTATAATTTCAATAGAAATACAGTCCATCTCCCCATAGTGCGACCAGGTGACCAGGTCCCTCCAAGCAACTTGTTTGCTTCTTCTAGCCTGAATAAGATGAAACTTATCCATCAAAAATGGGAGGTGAGTTGGGTGCCTTGCTCAGTCTGCTGCTGTCCAGGTGCTGTGGGCAGCTTCAAGGCCCAGCTCTTCCTTTGGATGGTTCTTGCTCTTTAAACCAGGCTTGGACTGGACAGCCCTTCAAATAGAGGACACCTTCAAAATAGAGGGCAGTCTTCTGTTGGCAACTCTTCAAATAGAGTTATATCCTCTGTAAAAGAGGACACCTGGCCACCCTTCAGTAGCATGTAGATGGCTACACTTGTCAGGGGCAGCAACTTGATGTCATGGTTGTAATGTCAGCTGCGTGTGTGTGTAGCGGGAAGGGTGCTGAGCAAAATGGCCTCCTGAACTTCTCCACCCTATTTATTTTATTTGTATTATTTATATATTTAAATATATATTAATGTGTTTCTGCTCTAACAGGACTTCCAATGTGGTATACATAACAATGCATTAAAAGTATTGCACAATAATCATCCAGATTAAGAACTGTCTACAAAAAAAATAAAAGATGCAGAAAGCAGGATCAACTTCAAATAAAAAAAAACCATTCAAAGCCAGCCTGCTTTTCACCACCTGCCTAAAACTGAGCAATCTGGCCTCCCCATAGATGGGAATTCCACAGAGTAGGCCCTGTCCCACATTGCTACCAACCTAAGCTCTCTTGGTGGTGGGATATACAGAAGGGCTTCTGGTGAAGAATATAGACTATGGGCAGGTTCCTGTGGGAGGAGGTGGTCTTTCAGATATCCTGGCCGCAAACCATTTAGGTCTTTATATGAAAGAATAAGCACATTGAATTGGGCCCACAAACAAATCAGAAGCCAATGCAATGCAAATAATGTAGGACTGGTGTAATATAGTCTATAAAGTGCACACCAGAAAGCTATCTAGCTGCCACATTTTGCATCAGCTGCTCTTTCCAAACACTCTTCAAGGATAGCCCCATGTAGAGCATATGGCAGTAATCTAAATGGGGAGTGACTAAGGCAGCATGGATCACTGTGGCTAGATCTGTCTGTTCCAGGAAGGGGCACAAGTCAAGTGGTGCACCAGCCAAAGCTAGGCAAAGGCACTCCTGGCCATAGCACTGACCTAGACATCCAGAAGCATCCTCAAAATGAGAACCTGATCCTTCAGAAGGAGTGCAACCACATTCAGAAAAGGCAGTACTCCCAGTCCTGGATTTACCTATCTATTGACCATTGGAGCCTCCATCATTTCTGGACTGAGCCTCAATTTTTTAGCCCACATTGAATACATCATTGCATCCAGGCAACAGTTCAGCATTTCCAACAGGGATGTGCTCTGCTGTCTAGTTTCTCTCATAGGTCATTCACCAAGGCAACCAAGGCTGATTCAGTCCCAAAACTGGACTTCAGTTGAGTTGCCACTACCTGCTTTAGGACCTTATTCCCCCTCCCCAAAAAAGTTTGAAGACCACCCAGAATTATTCAGGATAGTGGGATCCAGTGATGGTTTCTTCAACGATGGTCTTACTACTTCTTTCAGAGGCATTGGAACACAACCTTCCTTCAAAGAAGCATTTATGATCACCCAACTTGCCAGTTCCCCTCTGGCAACTTTTACCAGCCAGTATGGACATGGATCCAAAAAGCAAGTTCGCCTCATCCCTCCAAGCAACTTGTTTGCTTCTTCTAGCCTGAATAAGATGAAACTTATCCATCAAAAATGGGACATGCAGGTGCCTCAGTCACCACCACACTTATTAGCAAAGTGTTTTGCAAGCTCATCACAACGTGTCACTGAGGGTTCCACTCATTATTCTAGGGTTCAGCATGTAACAACCCCAACACCACCCGGAACGACTCTGCTGGATAACACTGTGCTGGTGCAATGGTGACACGGAAATATAAGAGGGGGCGGTGGAGGCTGGTGTCTCCAATGTCAGTGGGGCGGTTTATCCACCCTGGGCTTTAGTCTGAACTTTAAATGGTGCTGAACCTAGTTTGGAGGTTAGGTTCAGCACCAAGGATAGCTCCTTTAAAGTTCAGACTAAAACCCAGAGTGGATACATTGCCCCACTGACATTGGAGACACCACCAGCCTCCACTGCTGGCATTTCCAGGGACTCTTCCAGGGACTGAGGTGGTGGGTAAAGTGGCTGCTCAAGGCCAATGCTGCTGTAAAGAGAAAGAGGGATAGCTCTACCCTGGCAATGCATAGGAGGAAGTGAGGTGGTGCCTGTTGAGGCAGGGGGCTCTGGGCCCATCTTTTCCACATTGACTCTGCTGCTGCACAAGATGGTGGGAGAGAGATGCAACAGAAGGGAAGGTTAGGAAGGCACCCAACTGACATTGGAGCCACCAACCTCCACTGAGAGGGGGCCTGAAAGTTCTTCACTGCCATTACCGCCATGAAGTAGACCTTAAAATGGGCCCTAACTGGTGTTCAGTTGGATTCATCCTGAGTCTTCCTCTACCATCACACCATATATCTACCCAAGTGTTCCATTGCCCTAAGCTATTCAGAAAATCAAGGTGCCTGAGCTCTTGCATTAAGAGAGAGTGCTTAGAAGTAATCATGTCAACTGCCTGGGTCATCTCTCCATTCCACAGATCAACCAGGACTTCAATGGAATCTCCGGCTCTAGCAGCTGGAAAAACCCCAGAGTATTCAGGAATCCTTCTTGAATCAGTATTCTCCAGGGGTGGAGCATTTTAATAGAGCCCTGCCCCTGCAGAGGCTATGAGTCTGAGCAAATCCAAAAATAGACGGTGATCTGTTCGTGACAACAGAGTTCTCTCATACCACCCTACCCACAGATCATCTTCTTCCTGGTCGACAAATACTGAGCTGAGAGTGTGTGCTGCTGCACGTATATGGCCAGATATTGAGACATGCCTTTCATAAAAGCCATGAAATTCTGAGCTGCTCCAAATGAGCCCCCGCAAGCATGAATGTTAAAATCCCACAACACCATCAACTTGGGGGAAATCAACACCACCTTCAAGACCAGCTCAAGCGAGGAGATGGTTGGACAGAGGGGAGGGCGGTACACCAACAGAATCCCAATCCTGTCTTGCTGACCCACCACCAGTTGCACACATGAAATCCTTGGAGATTGCTGAACAGGGTACTTCAATAGGGGGATTGGATTTATGATAGAACACTGAGATTCTGCCTCCCCAGCCACTGGTTCTTGCCTGCTGCTGCACATGACAATCTGGAGGGCATGGTTGGGTCAAACTGACCCACCCAACCAAGTTTTGGTCACGCAGATCCAGGTGAGCTTCTTTGTTCATCAAGGATTAAATCCTGGATCATAAAGGTTTTCCAGTAGCAGGTGGCAAAATGCAGGAAGGATTTCAGTTAATATTCGGGGGGGGGGGAGCAGAATGCTCCAACAGGTGTGGAAGAGAAAATTCTTTTAGGATAAATTTTGGCTCAGTTAATACTGAATGAAATTATATTGTTAGCTCACACTGGTAGATGAAAGAAGCAATGGGCTATGAGAGGAAGATAGGAAGGGGTGGAAGGCAAGCCCTTTGCTTCCCTTCAACAATATTTGCATATATTGATTTGGATCCACATTTGCACCCAAAATTCCCCTCCCTAATTGTGGGCAGTGAAGGGGGGGATATTTTACTGAATATTCTCCAAGAGGGGGGCCTGAAAGTTTCCAACAGTTTGTGGGGAGCATAAGAAAATTCCCAGAAAATTTATCAAAAATGGTTATCTGAGATATTTTGGCCCAGCTCTGCCTCTTGTCATCTTTACTGCCAACAACCACCATTTCCTTATTCTCGATTCTGGCTTGGTTACCAGAAGTAAGAGCTTAAAGCTACAATATGCTGGTATTTTTGTATTTTTTGACCCCACCCCTTTTGCCTTCAGCCCCACCCTTTGCCTTTGACTCCGCCCACCACTGGAACTTCTCTGAAATGGAATTCGATCCTGAGGCTAAAAGAGGTTCCCTGCCCTCTGTTCCAGACCTATTTCCCATTACACCTTACTTGTGTACTTCTTAAACAGGCTGTGTTTTGTGTTTAATAATGGGAATCCATTTTTACAATTCCTGTGTCAATATAGTGCCTATTCCATACTTGTCTACTGATGTATATATTGAGAAAAGACATAGGCAAGTAATTTTTAATAGTTTAATATTTAAAAGTGATGTCTCATCTCCTGATTACTCAGGATGTGATGACTTCCAACTCCCAACCTCCAACTCCTTCCACTGGAAAGTATTGCACATAGTGGGACAGCAGGTGATGCGAAAGCACTGTCTGCAATTGTTTGATCTCTAATAGCCAGTTCATACATGCAAGTCATTTCTTCATATCACTGAATGATCAGTATTAATCTATGAACCCACCTTCAGGTTCAGATATGCTGCTGCAATCCTTGTTCTTTGTAAGCTTAGTACCGTATTTTATTTATTTATTTATTATATTTATTAATCGCCCATCTGGCCGGCCACCCGGCCACCCTGGGCAATGTACAATTAAAATAATACAATAAAACAATACAATAAAATATAATAATTAAAACAGTATAAAATTCTTTTAAAATCCTAACCCACCCCATATTCCCGCCTGAACAGCCATGTTTTTAATGCACGGCGGAAGCTCATCACGGAGGGGGCATGGCGAAGGTCACTAGGGAGGGAGTTCCATAATGTGGGGGCTGTTGGTTTTGCGTGTGCGTGAGCAGCAGAGTGCATGTGCGCATGGGAGATTTAAAATCCTGTCTGTGTGCTAGCAGAGGCCTGTTATTCCACACACAGATCTTCCAGATCTCAGCTCCCCCCTTTTCGCAGCGTGCAGCGTGTTGTGAAGATGCCAGCCCAGCCTGCCTGTAATCCAACTTGCTTCCAGCTTCCCCGTTTGCAGATTAATCCATGGAGTCAGGAAACACTCTGTAACACCACAGGTCTAATTCTACCTGTTTATTCACTTAGCAAGTAAAGTTCTACAGAGTATACATTTCCTAGTTACAGTCCATGTGCAGAGTATAAATGCATAGCAAGCATTACATAAGTTGAGTTTCACTGCACCTCAGCAAAGAAGTTACATTGTTGCAGTGACAAAATCCAGCAAGAAGAACAAAGGAGAAGAGAGAAAAGCAGTCCTGCCTCTCTCTAAGATGGCTTCAGACAGAAAACAAGCACGTCATCAGAACATACAAACCATGTGACTAGCTCATAATGCTCCCATGGTCTAGGCTTCCCATGCGAAAAACACGAGAACCCAGAAAGACATAACAAACTTGTTTACAGCCATTCTGTTCTTTCCATGTGTAAACAGTGTGCTACAGCTGGTGAAGTGATACGTATCACAACAGGGGCCGCCACAGAGAAGGCCCTCTTCCTAGTCCCCACCAGCCTGGCTGCTCTGGCTGATGGAATAAGGAGAAGGCCGTCCATGGCAGACCTTGTTGAGCGGCCTACTTGATGTTGCTGGAGGCGCTCCTTGAGATAAACTGGGCCGGAGCCGTGTAGGGTTTTAAAGGTCAAAACCAACACCTTGAATTCGGCTCGGCAAGCAACTGGTAGCCAGTGCAACTCATTAAGCACTGGCGTGATGTGATCACGCCGGCGGCTGCCCTTAATCAGGCGAGCCGCTGCGTTCTGTACCAGCTGAAGCTTCCAAACCATCTTCCAGGGTAACCCCACGTAGAGCGCATTACAGTAGTCTAGGCAAGAGGAGACCAAGGCATGAACCACTGATGGGAGCAGGTGATTAGGAAGGTAGGGGTGCAGCTGCCGTATCAGATGGAGCTGCCACCTGAGCCTCCACGGACAGCTGGGAGTCTAGAATGACCTCCAAGCTGCGGACCTGGTCCTTTAGGGGTAGATGGGGTAGATGTACCCCATTCAGCACCAGGTCAACATCCCCTAACCTCCCCTTGTCCCCCACCAACAGTATGTCTGTTGGATGCTGTGGGACTTGGCCCCTGACTTAAATCAATGGAAAAGGCTCAAGAATTTTTACCACACAAACTGGATGGAGCCAGGGCACCCCCATGGAAACTGAGAGTGTACTCTGGGACCTTCCTTGATGTTACAGAGAACTTTGAGGTGCACTCTTGGTTCATGTAGGGAGTTAGAAAAGTGGGTGCCCTTTTAAGTGTCCCAAGTTGTTGCCTCCTAGGCCTGTAGAATTGGACCACCCCTGACTTCAGAAGATGGGTTTATTCTAATGTGCAGTTGGGGAAAAATTGTGCAGTGGAAACTAAGTTTTTGTGCAGTTGGGAATACGGTCTTTAATAAGGAACAAGGTTGTTTCTTAAAAGAAATAGATAAGAAAATAAGATAAAGAAAAAAAGTAAGAAGATGATTACTGTTTCCTTTCAATCTTCATAACCTTATACTAATATATTATGGGGACCAACTGCTTGACTAGTCAAAAGCATTTATTATTATTAACTCATGTATATATCAACACTATATGTAGGTATACAGCAGTGGCACACAGCAGTACAAACGCATAGAAGACAACATAATTGTGCCATGTGCCATACCTCTTCTCACACTATACCTATCACATCAAAATTTCCTTTTTTTTAAAGGTGGTCAGATCATCACCATCTGGGACTGAGTGGGATGAGCAATGTTGCTTCGAGGCCTCCGAGAAAATTCCTTTAAACCATATCTGCTCTCTTGTGTTCACTGTGTCTTTGGTTCTGTGCTCTTGTTTAGTCATCCGTAGGAGCACTGATGCCCTAGATGATGCCCATTCAATGAGAGGTGGCATATTTTGATTGGTGTGGAGATATTCATTTTCTGACTCAGCTGAGAGCCTGTTTCTGGTCATGGACTTCAATGTGACACTAGTGCTGATGAGACATTCAACATCAGCACTATGAGGCTTAACCGCTAGAAGATGTACCATGTTGTCACTTTTCTATATTCTATGTACCAATTCTGCACTGTTATAGGGAAAATTAGATGCTAACTTAACTCACAACTACTCTTGCAGGAAATGGGTATACACTCAAGAGTTGGTTTCTTTGCATCTCCGTAAATGTGCAGGAAGAGGGCGCCAACTTTGTCTACTAGTTTTACATTGGCCTTGGATATTGCTTTTCCCATAGAGGAAGCCTGTGTGGTTCCCACAGGTGTCAAGGTTGACAGTCGGAGCGCTTTAATGCTTTCACTGTGATAGGATTGTTCCAGATGCTTCTGAATTGTCTCATTCCTGTAAATACTCCCACATTCTTTTGCAATGGGGGGCATTTGAGTACACTTTGAAAACAATTTTACTATGTTGGGAAACTTGAAACATGCGCTACACCTAACAGTGTTGGCTACTTTGATGAAAATGTTCAAAGGTGTTGTCTTTTGGACTGTGCTTGATTAATTTGGAAGCTGGTTTCATAAAACCCTTATGACCTGACACTCCACCAGACATGGTTGGCTTAGACGTAGTGCTTTCAGCATCTCCAAAAGCACTGTGAGCTTCCGCAATTTTCTGCTGATTGTTGGCAGAGTCAGGGGCATTTGAGAGCACTGCTGGTGCAGCAGGTGGTATTGTATTGGTATCAGCAAACACTAGAGGTTCATCAACAGGCGCAGATGAGAGCTTAACTGTGAATGATATGTCTGTAGGTGGTTCATGCTGTAGATGGTGGTGGTGCATTGTTCGACGGCACAAGTCAGCATTGCAGAGAACTTGGTTTTGCACCAGCATTCTTGCAGTGACATTTTTTCACTCTAGGTAGGAAGGATATACAATGGATTAACAACTGACTGACCATAAGGGTTAAAAGAAAGCCAAATAGCTGCTTTCCCCCCCTTCTGCCTAAATGTATCCCTACAGACACAGACTTTATGCTTGTCTAGTGATGTTAACGTACCTGGGGGGGCCCGGCCCGCCTCTCCGCAGCGCCCCCCCGCCTGCTCGATTCTCAGCGGCGCAGAGTGATTCTCTGCACCGCTCAAGCCGCCCGCGCCCGCCGCGACAGGGCCCTGCGCCAGTGCGCCAGGACCCCGCACTGCGTCTTTTCCGTAGAAACCAGGGCAACAGGGCTTAAAACGGCCATTTTAAGCCCTGTTGGCCTGGTTTCTATGGAAAAGACGCAGCGCGGGGTCCCGTTGCGCCGGTGTGGGGTCCTGTCGCGTCACTTCTGGCCAGCGGTGGGTGCAGGCGGCTTGTCGCGGAGAGGCGAGCAGGGCCAGGACCCAGTAAGGCCCGCTCGAGGCGAGTGGTTACATCCCTATAAAAATGTCCTAGCAGGGCCGGTGCTACCATTAGGCCAACTAGGCGGCTGCCTAGGGCGCTGGGCTAAAGGAGGCGCCAGAAATGCCTTGGGGGGGAAAAATACATCACGTATTTTACCAAGTTTGTTTTACCAATCATGTCCTGTGGTGGGGAAGGGAAGGCGAAAGAAGCGCACCCCTCCCTCTCTCTCCTCCAGCTCGTTACCAGGAACAGCAGCAGGCAGGCTCCTCCTCACAACCAGCATCAAAAGAGGCAGAGAAGGCTACAGACTGGAGGAGGGGAGGCGGGCAGGGGCCAATGATGGGAGGCTGGTGGGCGGCTGGAAGGATGCACCTCCTTCGCCTTCCCTCTCAAGGATGCACCTGCAAACACCTCCTTCGCCTTCCCTCCCTCCTGCTCACACCTCAGGTTCCTCAGCTCAAGGTCCCCTGAAAGCAGTTATTTCCAGCAACCAGGGAGGGAGGGAAAGGTATTTTAAGCTAGCTGGGGCTCCAATGTTTTAATTATTTACCATGCTTTTCTGTGTTTTGGTTTTAAATGGTTTTAGGATGCAATCCTATGCGTGTTTGGAGGGGGGGGAATCCTACAACTCCCAGTATTCCCCAGCCAGCCATGCGCAATCCTATGCACGTTGAGGTAGAAAAAAGCCCCACAACTCCCAGCGTTCCAACAGCCAGCCATGCTGGCTGGTGAATGCTGGGAGTTGCGGGGCTTTTTTCTGCCTCAACGTGTTTAGGATTGTGCCCTGAGCTGTTGATGTTTTCTTTACTGTACTTTGAATATTGTTGTCTGCCTTGAGCACTAGGCTGGTAAAGGGAAAGACAGGATAATATACATTATTCTGATAAAGAAATATTGCAACAAAGTGATAGAGGAGGGGAAGTAGCAAGTTTCGTAAATCCCCTCCTAAATTTGAACCAGATGATCCACGGGCTCTCTCTTTGCTATGTTTCTACTACATGCATCCCCCCCCCCCCTGCAACCCAGAAGGTGTACGAGTCAAACCGGTGTCTCTGCACCTCCACCCTGCGAGGTAGGACAGGCTGCAAGACGCCCTTTTGTCTCTATTCCTCACAGGTAGCGCCACCACACCTCTCTCACATCCTTTTTTCATATCCTTTGTGCTGCCTGCAGGAGGAGACAGGCTTTTACATATATATGGAGTAGGAGAAGGCCCTTGGGAGTTCCTGGCATAGCTGGGCTGATGTTGCCTCTTTGCTTTCCTCGTGAACACAAAGGAAAAGTCTCAAAGTCCACAAAGTTTTTCTATGGGGCTCGGCAGTTCCCAGGGAGGGAAATTTATTTCATAATGGGCATAGGGCTGGAGGGAGGGAGGGCTCAAGTGGGAAGGGGGGGCGCTAAATATCTGATCTTGCCTAGGGCACCAAATTGCCTTGCACCGGGCCTGTGTCCTAGCCAGCAAGAAACTCTTTACAAAGGCAAAGTGGTTTACTGAAGGCTGGGCTCCACTCTAGCAAAGCAACCTGTGCTCCAACTACTGTCTCCAGCAGCTACAGTTCTCCTCAGCAGCCCTTGAACTGACTTCTTCATACTCAGTCCTTCAGCAAAATGTAGCCTGGGTAACAGAGTTCTCTCTAATCCCTTTCAGCAGACAGCTCAACACAGAACAATCCAACTTCCAGCCCTTTGTGTAGGCTCCTTGTCCCCTTCCTCCAACTCCTACTCTTCTATCTTCCCACAATTACAACAGCAGCTACAGTACAGGACACATGTTTCTGTTGTGTCATACCCCAATTCCCAGGGTCCTTTGGGGTCGTTGTTCCTGTTTGTCAGTATTAGCCCTTCACCCTTCTGAAGAACTGTAGGATTCTTGAAGAACACTTATATCAGATGACTGGACTTCCAGAAGGTTCAGCTCAACACAGGCTCTTCAGGAGGCAACATCTCTCAGAGAGACTTCCAGACTGAGACAAGGCCTCAGCTCAGCCTACCAGACTGCCAGGTCTTACAGACTGAGCTTGGGCAAAGAGAACAAAACATCCAGACACAATTATGGCCAGTTTGTTTATGTGTGTGTGTGTATAATATTGATGTATGTTTGAGCAGCATTTCCAGAGAGCTTTGTCAATAGGACACAAGATTTTTGTTACATTGCAGTAGTGTAGAATCTGTCTGTTTTGTTCCTCTAATAGAGGGAATCCCTTTGTCTCTTAACTCAGAGTACCCTTCCCGCCCCTAATAATAAAGTGCCTGGCCTCTAAAAGGTTCTCCACCAATCCCTGGTGGATTTATTCCCAAATGTTTCAACATGTAACATGAAAGTTAGATCTCATTGTGTTAAAGCCAGACCTGACCTTCCTGTTGCACTAATTGCTTCCAAGCCCTTGCAACAGATTTGCAGGTTAAGGGGAGCTATGCAGTTTTTGAGTGGCCATTTTGTGAGGAACCTCTATTCTGTGCAGCTTTAGCACCTATTCTCTCTAGCAGGGCAGTTTGGTGCCCTAGGCAAGATCAGATATTTAGCGCCCCCTCCTTCCCACTTGAGCCCTCCCTCCCTATTTCTGGCGCCCCCTTTAGCCCTGCGCCCTAGGCAGCTGCCTAGTTGGCCTAATGGTAGCACTGGCCCTACTCTCTAGTATACCATACAGAACTGGCAACATATTTTGCAGGACAACAACCATCTTGTGAAAGGATGGATTCTAGTCACCACAATTATAATCAGAGGAGAGGCTTCTCAGCCCCTCCATTATACTTTTTGTGGGGAGGGAGTCTCAGTCCTCAGCTATAGTTTAGGGTGGGAAGATAATCTCACCCATTCCTTGCAAAGCATCTTCATTGTCCCTTCTCTTAGCTATCTTTCCTTCCTTCCTTCCTTCCTTCCTTCTTTCCTTCCTGTCTCTCTTGCTTGTAATTTCTCTAATCATTCTCATTTACTCTTCCCTCTTTCATATTTTCATTCTTTTTTTTTCATTAGAAAAAAATGGGGATGTGCTGCTCACACATCCAGGAAGGGGTGGGGTGCTGCACCAGCTTCTTGTGCAGTTGAAAAAAAATGCTTGGAATAAAGCCTGCCTAGCACCCTCTGGATGTGTTGGGCTGCGTATAAATGATCCACACCCTTCACATGGACTGCCCAGGGTACCAAACAATGAAGCGGACATTTCTCATATTATGGGTCGGCACACCTAGCTCTGCTACAATTGCACAGTAAAAACGAAGCTGCCTGCAGCCAATCTCTGGCCTCTGACAAGCATATCTCTATGACAGACACGTGTGTGGCATTCATACGCTGCATTTTGGGTGTACACTTAAAACATCTCCAGTGTACACATTAAAAAACTGGCAGGTGAAGTGGCCCATAGCTCGTGTGCACATGTTTCAGGATTTTGACCTGTATTTGTTTCAATAGGGCTTGTGCAAAGAAAACTTCATGGTGGGTTGTGCCCATGGACAGTAACATAGTTTGATATCAATTGAATAACTTTGCTCATTCATCTAGGTGAATGACAAGATTGCCTTGGCTAATGATCTTTGGATATGGATTTATTTGATTATCTCTACTGCAGCAGTTTAATATATATCACATCTAATTCTAGCAGCTTTTCTCTAACAATGCTTATAATTTTGTAGGGAGTTAATGGGATCTTAAATTAGGGCAGACAGCTTTACGGAACATTGAGGGCATTTCCACATTACAGGGCAGCTGGTTTAATAGTCCTTCCCACTCCCCAGGGAACCCTGGGAACTGTAGTCCTGTGAGGGCACTGCAGTTAGGGATATCTAAAAGAATATTTCTCAGCACCTCAGCAAACTAGAATTCTCAGGGCGCTGTGGGGGAAATCACATGACAGTTAAGCCGGTATAAAACCAGCTGGTAGTTGGTAGTAGATGTCTCCTATGGCAGAGAAGGGCAACTTGCAGCCCTTCAGATTTTTTGGCCTATGACTCCCAGGCAGGACCGGTGCAGGGCAGTTTGGCACCCTAGGCTACATTATATTTAGCGCCCCCCCTCTCGTGCCGTGGGGGGGGGCTCCGGAAAGCAGCCCTGCTCTGCAACCTCCCGCCGCCGCCACCGGACCCCCCCCGCACGCTGCTGCTGCCGCCCCCCCACCTACCTTCCCACGCCTCCTCCGAAAAGGGACCCCCGCGCTCTGTTTTTGGCCGGGGGAAACCAGAGCAACAGGGCTGTTTAAGCCCTGTTGCCCTGGTTCCTCCCGCCAAAACAGAGCGCAGGCGGGGCTCCGGAAACAGCGCAGAGAAGGTAGGTGTCGGGGGGGGAGGCGGCGCGGAGGCGAGGCGAGGTGGGGGGAGGCGGCGTGGGGGGGAGGCGGCGCAGAGGCGAGGCGAGGCGAGGTGGGGGGGAGGCGGCGCGTAGGCGAGGCAAGGTGGGGGGGAGGCGCCCAGGCTCGGCCCCACCACTACTCCGGGCGCAATCCCCCGCACTGACCTGGCTTTCTCGGTGATGCGGGCGGGCGGGCAGGGCAGGAGCGCGCCGGCAGCGAAGAGGAGTGCAGCGTTCTGCGCCCTCTTCCGCTACGCGCCCTAGGCAACAGCCTAGTTGGCCTAGCGGTAGTGCCGGCCCTGCTCCCAGGAGCTGTAGCTAGCATAGTCAATGGTGAAGGATCATGGGAGTTGTAGGCGAAAACTTCATGGAGGGCCAAAGTTGCCCAGTCTTGGCCTATGGTAAAGACCAGTTTGTCAGCTATCAGGTACCACTGCATCCTATGCAGGATGAAACACCATTAGGGGTTTTTGAACAAGGTGTTGCCGATCGTGCTGGGCAGATATACAGTACGTAAGTATTGTTTACTTGGGCCTTGAACATTTTGGAGCCAGATTCAGTATTCAGACCAAGCCCTGTCATTCCTGGGCCTTCTCTTTGCCTGAGGCAAAAGAAATGGCCACAACTGGGAACTGGAATCCTATACACACTTACCTGAGAGTAAGTCCCATTGAACTCAATGGGGCTTACTTCAGAGTAGACATTTATTTATTACTTGTCTAATCCACCCAATGTCTACTGTTTTCTGGGCAGATTACAGACAGTGAATGTATAGGATTGCACTGTTAATCTACTTTCCCTTGGGAAGGCATAGATGGGGTTCCTATTTGTGACTGCATTTCCAGTCGGAGACTGGAAAGGAATATTCTTTCAAGTCAGATTGCCTGAGGACAATGGAGGTCTTTAATAAACATGTTGGCTTACTTCCCCGAGCATTCTGGGTTTACTTTTCTGAGCTCTCTGGACTATGTACACAACGCCAACCCTGCTCTCCATTGGGGTGCATTCCAATCCAGAGAGCAGAGCGTAGCCTGAGGGCTGTGGTGGATGATGATCCACAAACCTGGGGCGTTGCTGGGCACTTAAAAGGTTTCGGGCACAGGCCTGTAGGACACAAATCTGCATAAAATACACATATGCTAATTTGTATATATACATGCAAATTTAGACATCACTGCTAGGATTTATTTACATTTCACAGAAGGCAAAGCCAGCCAATTAAATTCCCATCCAAATGAACCTAATAAAATAAATTACTTAATTAACTTGCACCTCCACTGCCCAGATCATCCTAAATAATATGCAATGGCTATAAACAAGTGTGAAAAAATGTACAAAAGACTGGTTAGTGTTTTTGTGAACACTTTTACCCTCCCTGCCCCCCCCTGAAATTAGCTGATAACAAAGGAGAATCACGGAAATATGAGTATACAAAAAAAGTGTGAAAACACCACCGTGATGAAACTTTCTTTTATCTTTTTAAACAAAATTTTTACAACTTTTTAACAATACATGTTCAATCATTATATTTAAACTTTCTTTTGTCTATTTTTTGGAATTTTTAACATTTTTTTTTTTTTTACAACACATATTGATTTAATATTTATATAAACTTTAAAAACTTTTCAATAATCAAACTTTATTTTGAACAGTTTGTAAAGTTTGATTATTGAAAAGTTTTTAAAGTTTATATAAATATTAAATCAATATGTGTTGTAAAAAAAAAAAAAAAAATGTTAAAAATTCCAAAAAATAGACAAAAGAAAGTTTAAATATAATGATTGAACATGTATTGTTAAAAAGTTGTAAAAATTTTGTTTAAAAAGATAAAAGAAAGTTTCATCACGGTGGTGTTTTCACACTTTTTTTGTATACCCCCCTGAAATTAAGCTCAGGGGGAAAGGTTTTCATTGGAGCCAATGGAAAACATTTTTTCTAAGCTTAACTGTCATCCAGGGGGATTGCAGGGTGGGGTTGCAAAATGTGGGGAGAAGAGGGTAAACCCAGCTGTGATCCCCCTTGAAAATTGTCCCTGCATGGTGTTGGATAATCAAAATTGCAGTCAAAACCTATGGCTAATGTTTCACCAGGTAACTGGGTGAAATGGTTAAGATCACTGAAACCTTCTAGGGTGGTTTCCTAGAAGGTACTCAGTGAATTATTAACAGCCTAAACAGGAAGTGGGTGTTGCTCCCAGCTTCTTCCTCTTTCTGTTCAGACTCTAGTGAGCGTGGCACCACCAGGTTGTTGTCTCCACGTGGTCCTTGTAGCAGCATGTAGCCAGAGTTGCTGGTCTGAACTCCACAAGTTCAGACCCCAAGTATTTCCAAATAAACTTGTAACCAACTGTAAGAAACGCTTTTAAGCCTGCCTGAATGAAACTGCATAATCTGAGTGAGTAAATGTTACTTTTAACTTTTACAAGACTGTGTCTCTGATTATTGTTCTGAGGGAGAGAAAAGGGGGCAAAACCAGGGAAATCCAGTCTGCCTTAAAGCATCCTGGATTACCAAATGCTAACTGGCTAACACTAGCCAAATCTAAGCTTCTTTTAAGCTGGAAAGGGACTCTACTCTGCTGATCTCACTAACATGAGATAGGAAGGATATTACTCCACAATATATCCTCTCCTAGTATCTTTTTCAAGTCCCAACACATGGCAATTACACCAAAGAAATAATCTTCCCTTGGCACCAATGGACCTTCAGGGCTCTGGGGAAAGATCCGGGGCCCTGGGAATTACATGTGCCCAGGCCTAGCATTGCCCCTGGTGCAGGCAGAGAAATTGGTTTTGGTGGCCCACAGCCAGATGCCTGCCTCTGGAGGGCACCAGATTGGGGAAGGCTGCTATAGTTCAATGGCATCCTTTGGTTTAAAAAGAAAAAAAGCGAAACAGTTTCTTGTTGGCCATCCCAGCTTCCAGTCTTAATCTGAGATTCTTCTGGGTGTCACAGAGCTGGCAATTCTCTTCCCTGGTATTCGAATACAAGACAAATGAAAGGGTGTTTAGTTTAGTGATCCACAGCAGGATTGGGCCATTTACCTAATGAAGATCTTTGATGACAGAGTTTTAAAAGCTGATGAATGGAGGTGGTTTCACTTTTCTGCAGCCCCTGGGATCAGTGGCCAAGCTACCTGGGCTTCCGTTTTTTGCTTGTTTGTTTAAAATCTTTATTCCACATTCTCTGGCTTAGAAGAATGGCATCTGAACTGAAGTGGTGCACAGCAAAACCCTAGAACGAGGAAACCTGATTATATGCAGTTCCTTACCTTTAGGTTTAGGAACAGACTGGTAATAGTTATAACGACTTGAAAGTGGCACAACAGAGGCCTTGGCTGCCTGGGGTGTCTCCAGCCTCAGCTGAAAGTCATTTTTTCACCATCATTTCTGATGCTGCGATTACTGGCATTCAAGGTTGGAAGGAAGAGGAGTTCCCCTGTTTCAGGTTGAATGGCATTTCCTTCACTGAATAGTGCAAAATAATTTGTGGTAGGCAAAGACATGATCCCTTTCTCAGAGATACAATTTGCTTTTCAGAAATACCTGTTCCACATGCCCCCAAATTATCAAAGGTTTCCTGGCATAAATGCAATTGGAAATTCCTCCTTTGACTTTATTTCCATTTACAAATTGCCCACGTTTTTCTAATGCAGTCTTTGGCTGCATTACTGTGCAATCAATGCATGACTACTCAGAAGTAAATCCCATTGAGTTTGATGGGACTCACAGCCAGGTAAGTGTGTACAGGATTACAGCCTTAGCATTTGTTTACTTACTACATTTGTATTCCACTTTTTTTGCCAATGCATTCGAGGCAGTATACAATTTAAAATAACGGCTTACACTCGATTAGACATGGTATAAATGGAAAGGCACAGGGAGGGAAGAAGAGAACCAGCAAATTCAAGCCCCAGTGTTTGCAGGATTTTTAAAGTGACCATGTGGAATCAATGCAATGGCTGCTGCAAGAGATAGTTCTGGGAGGAGAGGAGCTGGGGCGTACACAGATCCCACTTCTTGCCCCCCAAAAGACTGAGCCTTTGTGAACCTTCAAATCAAATTGTTCACAAAGTCTCCAGGCCAGCTTCTTGTGAGAGTTTGATCTGAACAGTAGGGGCCCTGCAAAGCCCCCCCCCATTACTGTCTCCCCCTGTCTCCTGAGGGCCCAGTAGCTCGCAGGGATGGGGAGACTCGACTCGTGAGTCGGACTGAGTCCCCCCTCTGACTCGACTCGGACTCGAGTCCCGATATTTTTAATGGGACTTGAGACTCGACTCGGGACTCGAGACCAAGGACTCTTCAACATCCCTGGGCTGTGCCAGAAGGAGTGGAGAGGAGCGTGATTGCCGGCGAAGAGCGCATGGAAGTGAGGTGCGCCGCTGCTCGGCCACTATGGACGGCTACCAGGAGTGCAGCCCCAACAGTGTGTCAAGATTTATTTTGATTGATGTGTTGCGTACTTGGGAGAGGCAGAAGAAGGACCTGAGATTACTCTGTGTGGCTGCTCTGAGTGTGTTTCTGGTTCCAGCAAGTTCATCACCAGTGGAGCGGGTGTTCAGTGAGGGTGGAATTGTGATGAGATCTCATCGTTCCAGAATGGGGGCCAAACATTTAGAAAAAATCATGTTCCTCAAATGCAACATGGATAAGTTTTAGGAAGTACAGCAAGTTTATTTTTTAAAATCATTTTCCTAAAATGCAATCTTTCAGACATTTTGGGTTTGGCTGCCTCTGCCTGCCTGTCTGGGGTTCCCAGCCTCCTCTGCCTGCCTGGTCTCTTCTTGACCAGTTCAACAGTTGAATTGTCCAAGACAAAGGCCTCTGCCTGCCGGCTTTGGGGTTCCCTGCCTCCTCTGCCTGCCTGGTTATTTTGGGTTTTTCTGCCTGGTCTGTTCTTGCCAAAATCAGTTGCAGAGTTTTGAAATAAAAAGGCACACTTGTGCCTAGAATTTATTTAAGCCACACATCTGAAGTAGCCTTATTTTGTTGGGAAAAACCCCCATTGATTTTAATAGGGACTCGTGGAGTCAGCTTTGGGAGTGACTCGTGACTCGTGAGTCACCATTTTGGACCAAGGACTCGGACTCGAGACTCGGGTCCAAAGACTCGTGACTCGAGACCAAAGACTCTTCAACATCCCTGGTAGCTCGCCTGTGACAGGGCATGTGAATGCGGTGGGGGCAATGGGAACTTTCCAACCTTTTCCTACCAGGGATGGGACTGGGACTACCAGTCCCAGAAGGCCTAGCGGGAGAAGATGTCCCACCGGATAGTGCCTGCCATCTCCGGCACTGCGGCACCTTCCCATCTTGCCCTGCCACAAATAAGCTACTGGACCCTGGGGAGATAGGGGGAAGGAGAGGTGGCTGGTCTCTCAGCAGCGGTGCAGAACCCGAGGGCTAAACGTCATTTCACAGAAGCTTGGGGGGGCTGCATTCCAGTGGTGGGTGGGGCTGGAGGCAAAAGGGGTGGGGCCAAAGCCCAGCATATTTCACTGCCAGTAACTAAGCCTTAGGAGAGGCATTTCAATCTTTTAGAATGGGGGTGGGGGGAGCTGCAGAAAAGCCGGGAAACCACCAAATGATGGATGGTTGGAGGAAAGGGGGTGGGGCTACCCAGGGAATCCCAGAGGGCCAGACTGGGACCCCAGGAGGGATGGTATTGACTCCAGGCCTGAGGTTCTTCACCCCTGTCTTACCGGGTCGAGGTAAATGTGTGAATGCTTGCAACAATCCTCGAAGGAGCCTAATGGCAGTGGGTCCCAGCCAAGCCAATGGAGGGGCCTTGCTGGGTCAGCTCTCCCTCTGCTGCTGCAGCTGGCTTTTGTACCCTTGGCCTTTCAAATCAATTTTAAAGGGTTTGTTCTGTTTGCTTCTTTATTAGGTCAGACCCAAGCAATTCTTTCCCTCGAACTCTTGAGCTGTTCTCAGCAGGTGCCCCTTAGGTCCCTGTGGCTTATGGAGGCCGAAGACCAAGTAGAAGCCTGCTTACTTGACGATGCTTCTCACCTTTCAAATGAGGCGCTCTGGTTTGTCTCTAAGCCTCTGTGGCGGAATCAGCACGAGGCTGGAATTGTGCTTCGGACAAGTCCCGCACCGCTCCGCTGCTGCTCAGGAGTGTGATAGTTCATGCAGAAATCAGGCTGTCCGTGAAGTTAATCACTAGTGAACATGGCCAGATTTTTACCTTGGCCAGCACACCTCAGAAGGGAGCATAGCCGTCAGTGAAATGAAGCTTCTCTATCTATGAGCTCCCGCACCAGTATTGAGCTCATGTGAGCAGGCTTTGATCTACATACCTCCACCATCGGAGGTCACAATGATGACAGTCTGGAGCACCACTTCCTCTGTCGGGTCATACCATTTATGGGGTGCCTTCCTCAGGGAGAGGAATCTCTTTTCAGGGGTTGATAAAAATACATTTGTGCGATCCTATGCATGTTTAGACAGAAAAAACAATTACAATTCCCTACAATTCCCAGCCAACAAGGCAGGCTAGGGAATGCTGGGAAATGTAGGACTTTTCTCTGTCTAATCATGTATAGGATTGCACCCTTAGGCTGCAATCCTATACACACTTACCTGGGAGTAAGTCCCATTGAATGTAATGGGACTTCTGAATGGATGCACATAGCATAGCAGTGTTATTCCATCTGCTGAGTAAAATAAGAACTTGCTGGATCAGACTATGGTCAATTTAGGCTAGCATCCTTTTTCCAGCAGCAACCAATCAGGTGTCTCTTTGATGCCCTCAAGCAGGACATGAAGATGGGAGTCTCCCGCACTTTGTTCCAAGTATGTGCTACTTGGAGATATTTTGCCTCTGTTTATGGAGGTTCCCACTGAGCTATTGTGGCTAAGAGCTGTTGGTAGATCCGCTACTGCTGTATTTAATGTTTCATTGTCTTACTGATTCCTTTAGTTTGGCTGGAATTTATTGCAATTTTAGATGTTTCCATCAGTTTTGTCAGCCACCGTGAGAACCTTCTGTCAGCCACAGTGAGACTGAATGATATCAGTTGAGAAATAAATAAAATTCACACAGGAAGGACACCAACATGAGGAAGGACACCAACAAGATTAGGATGAGATGGGTTAATCAAAGAGCTGGGTTGCCTGATTGCTCTGCTGATGGTTATGGGTTCAAATTTTATTTGGAGCTTTTCTATACGAAGCTGTTAATTGCTGTATCTACTTTCTGTTTCATTGCAGAGTTAAGATCTGAGCTCCACAAAAAGAGCTTTTCCTTTCCTGCTTTTCCACTACATAACCACTAGGTGGTGTCATTCCATAGTGGAATATCACAATTACACAAGCAGGAAAATAACTTTGCTTTCTCTTTCAGAAATAATACCCCATTCCCCCCACTCTAAAACAGCCTGGGGAAGTGCTCTTAAAAAACAGAAGTGAAACTGGAGGATCACATTGTTGTCTAGAGAACCCGTCAACAACCATAAGGAATCATGAGCACATAGTAAAGACCTCGTGTAGAAAAGCTCTTGACTCTCAATGGGAGCTGACTCCAGTCCCTACAGAACTAACATACATATCTGTTGGATTTGGGAAGTTCAAAACAGCTGGATGTGGTGCTGGCCTTGTCTTTACCTCACATTATGTTGGGCATAGAAACCTTATAGCTTTTCCGTAAAAGGGTCACAAAATAAACTCAGCAGAAATTAAATATCAGGACTTTGGGGAAACAGAGAGCATCTCTGAATGCAAAGAACAAATATTTGCATTACCTATTTGTATTAAAATATGCAGTAATTTCCTGAGCCTTGAGCCAACTTATAAATTTTTATAACTTTTTCAAATTGTTCACATTTTTTAACACACAGCATTATTTCAGCTTTGTGAGGAGCTCAATAACAATCTTTTTGGTCTGGAAGGCAAAAGGAACACACATTAGAATAAAGAATGCAGAATAAATAAATAAATAAAAAACAGTACAGATTGTACATCCACACATACAAAGACAACTTTCATGGTGAGGTCTGAGCAATTATAGCAACACAATGCACCACATGTTGATTGAAAAGAATTTCTCTAGTTCTTGAAGACTTTCCTGGCCACGTTTCAGAAAAAAAGAGATTCTGACATTCTCCCAATCTGACTTCTGTGCAATGTAAGTCATGCACATTTTAAACACAGCCGAATAATGCTGTCATTCTTCTCGGAACTGTTAACAGCTGTAGAAACTATTATGGCCTGCTTAAAAAACATGTCTTGGTAGCCAACACCCTCCAGACACTTAGCAATCCTAAAGCTATTCCTCGGGCTAAAGCAGAATTGCTCTGCGGACACAAGGTTTGATTGATAGATGTTGGAACAGCAACAACAAACAAACCATACAGCCCTTTTAAACAGCCATTTGTGCAACCTCCAGAATCAGCTGCATAATTAGAAAACGGTCCACCAAATGTAGAGAAATTAAGGTGAGTGGTGGGCAGGCGGGTGGGAGAAGAGACCTAATGGGGAAAGGAGCGGGAGCAAGGAAATGGGGGAGGAATATGGGCCCAAGCAGCGCATCAACAGGATGATACATGGAAGCCTTCTTCCGGGACACTCAAGACTCTAGGTTATTTTGTATGTGCTATGTATGATCTAGATTTTTTTTCCCCACTCGCACACATTAGATTCATTGGTAGCATAAATCATTCTATTGTGAATTTTCCTGTTTTCTTCCCCCCAGTACAGTGAAGGATCAACAAAATATTAGTTAGAAATGTTGTTGTTCCATACTTACTGCAGGCAGGCTGGTCATAGGTTTGATGCTTTACTTCCTTCATGCAGTGTTGCATACACATCAAAGGAGCATGCACTAATTCAGGCTCCTTCTGCATCTGGTGAAAAGAAAGCAGAGTTGGGCCTTTCTCTTGACTGTGGCATGATTCACAGCCTCACACAGCAGTGTAGTGGACTCCCTCTGCGGCAACTCAGTTGTCCAAACTGAAGGGCAAACTATGTATCAATGATAAAAAAAAAAAACCTGCTGGGTTAAGACCAAAGTTAAGGCTATCTCATGTTGGCTCAAACTCCACAAAGCCAAGCAAGTGGAAGGTAAGGTTGATGCCTTAACTGATGTGCCCCATGATCAGTGATGATGTTGTACAATGTCACAAATTGTGCTTGCTTACAACTTACCCTCCAGGCACCCACATTTTTCCTTGGTCTTTCAGGCCTAAATCCAGATGTGTAGGATGGAGTGCCTGGGACTAGCAAAGATTGTCCTGGTCCTGTATTGCCTTATCAAGCATTTGAGCTTTACTGTTTTGCTAGAGGAATCCTGTGAGTTGACCCTTGCCAGTTTGTTGCAGGATGGGTTAAATCATGACAGGGAGCCCTCTTCTAGCAGTGAAGCTACATACTTCATAAGGCAAAATAGGACCAGGGCAATGTGGGGCATCTTTGTTGACCAAAGATGTAGGTGCATGGAGGGTAAGTTATAAGCAAGCAAGCAAGCAAAATTTGTGACATTGCACAATGTCATCACTATTCACGGGACATGTCAGTTAAGGCATCAGCCTTAGCTTCCAATTTCCTGGTTTTGTGGAGCTGGTCTTAAATTGGCAGGTGTTTTTTTTTAATCATTGAACTTCCCTGGTTTCTGAAAAAGACATTTATAATTACAGTGTTGGCAATCCTACCTCCTCCAATGTATTTGAATCTTTTCTCTTGCAAGTTTACCTGTATGATAAATGGGATAATAAATACTTAACTAATGGTAATCATGATTTCATTTCAATAATCAGGATTCTAACATCTTGGGGAGAACAGAGGAGGGTGTCCTCTGCAAACAGTCGCCCTCCATGTGTAGAAAAGCGACAAGAACCGTGAGGGAGCGGGTGGCACTAGCAGCAAGCGCATCCCCACTTCCCTTCCTTACATATAGCTTACAGACAATGAAAATGACTGAACTGGGCTAGATTCTTACAGTCATCTTATTAAGTGTACACAGAGTGTGGATGCACATTCAGTAAAATGTTTGAATATACCCCTAGCGTGAGACATGATCCTTGCATGTCCTTTTCCCACCACACAGAAAGTAAGAGTGAGGATCAGGGCCCTAGTGCTGCATTTCTGCTTTCAGTGAGTTGGTGTGACTGTGAGGCCCTGATCCTTCTGCTCCCTCACCTGAACATTCCATCCCCACCTCTCCCAAATTCACTGAGGGTCAAACTGCATGTTACTTTAAAGATGTAGCTAGGATTTTGTTTTGTTTTTACTCAAAAGTAAACTCATCATGGGACCTCATATGGAGCAGGACCCTAGAGTGGTATCTAGGGGGCTTTAACCCTTTGCCTATAATTTACATCACAACTGGATGCCTTTTTGGCAATGTAAATTGGAGGCATGGGGAGGGCTTGATCCAGATTGGGACCACAGCAGTTGCGGAGAAGGGCTAAACCATACCAGAGTCCCAATCCGTGTAGAAACATGTAGTCTCACCTTGTGAGGTCACATTCCATAATTAAACAAATGGGCATTTCACACAGAAGTCCTCTGTAATAGAATTTCTCTGAAAACACTGGAATACTGGCAGCATTCTAGCTTCAGAGTGAAATTGAGTGTGCCTGACATAACTTTGCCAGCAGTTGTTGCCATAGGCTTTCGCGGGACAGAAAAACCATAAGAACTTTTGAACTGCTGTCCAGAATTTCACCAAACCAATGAAAGGCACACCTCCTCCATAAGCCAGAATGTACATCTGTACTTTTCACAAACATTTGAGAGAAATATATAATAGGCTGGGCCGCAGCTTGGAGTAAAAGGTACAAATGTGTCAATTTTCAGCACTTTTTAACTTGGTATACCTGTGGCACTGTTGATCAGATTGGTTTGAAAGTCAGCTCAACTGTAGACCTCATTAGGTAAATCATGTATGTCAAGTTTCAAGTTATTAGCTCAACAGGCTGTGCAGAGGGAGAAGAGAGGGAGCACAGGGCCATTCCACAAGCCCTGCCAGAAGTATTAATTAATATTCCCCTTCTTCCCTCCCCATTCCTTTTTCCTTGTGTGTCGTGTCTTTTTAGATTGTAAGCCTGCAGGCAGGGACTGTCTTGTTAATTGTTGTAAACCGCCCAGAGAGCTTTGGCTATTGGGCGGTATAAAAATTAAATAAACAAACAGGTATCATTTTTATAAGCAGTAGAATGTTGAGGCTTATAATGGTGGAACTTCTTTTTTTTTTTTTAACAACGCACCATAACTAAATGCAAATGTTTGCACACATGCAAATGTGTGCAACATACAAACTGTTGGGGCTCAGCTGCACACATGCAAATGTGTGCAACTGAGCCCCAACAGTGTGGTGTTTTTGTTTTTTTAAAGGAAAAGCAGCTTCAGGAGGCTGTACTTTTGAGCAACAGGCTGGGAGCAAAGGTGCTTAATCCTTCCCCTCCCATCTGTTTTTCTGATCAAAGTTGTTATTATTTGTTTATTCACTTAGAAGTTGCCCTATAGCTGAAGCTCTCAGGGCAACACACCTAATAAAAATAAATACAATAAAACCAATAAAACATGCAAAGCAAAAAAGATTTTAAAGCAACAGCACCAATAACAATGTCAAAATAACTGTAAAAGGAGACAGAAATATCAAAGCAGCTAAAATATGGGAAAGGACCATTTTAAAATGCAGCTTTAAACGTATCATTAAAAATAAAACAAGCAGCAGCTAACTTTTTTAAGGCCTGGGAGAATAAAAAGGTCTTCACCTAGTACCAAAAAGTCAACAAAGTAGGTGCCCGGTGGACCTCTCTAGGGAGGGCATTCCACAAATTCGGGGCCACCACAGAAAAGTCCCACTCACAAATTGCCACCCACCAAATTTCAGTATGTGGGAGTACAACATTTGGAGGGCCACATGATCTAGGCAGAAGAAAAGATATGGGGAGTTGAGGGTACCTCAGAGTGGGTACCTAGACTTGGAGAAAGCAAGAAGCATCTTCACCCCACCACCAATCAGGAAGGATCACTTGGTGGGTTGGTGCATCCTGGCAGGACACCTAACATACTTTCACTGGGAACTGCAGGACACAAGGAGTAAATACCAGAGGAATCCCCCCCCCCCTATGTTATTATTTACAGCTAACATTTGCCCATATCTGCTGCCTTTACAGAAAAATTATTTTGTATCTGATATTTATTGGAAACAGACATCATTCACTTATGAGCTGGATTTTAAACACTTTGGGTTCTTGAATTCCAAAATAATTTAAATTGTATTTTCCCTTTTCTAAATGATAAATGGGTATGGAGGGACACCAATTTAGTTCTCGTGAAGAAATCACATGTGCTGTGGTTTTGGGTAAAGAAATAGAGTAAGTAGTTAAAAATAAAAAGCAGTGAACTGCTGTTACAGGCAAGCAGAAGTAATCTCCAACTTCCCCAAATACCCCCCCCCACTTTCCCATGGTGCCCACTGAAGCTCTTTCTGGTCCATGTCAATGTGGCCACATCCTGTTGTTGGTCTGACCTCAGTTCCTCCTCCATTGTCTGAGTCATATCTGCCAATATTTGAAAGGAAAGTAACCAAATGTGTTTCACTATTAATTGAACTGGAGATTCGCAGTATGCCACAGGGCAAGATTGACAAATAAAGCCCTTTCTATTTGTGTCCGGTAGCATTTCATAAAAATTCTGAAAACCGTAATTTGAGTAAAGCCCTGGTAGCACATGTTGACTTTTATAAATGTGTATCTGTTATGTCAGCACCTCATCAGCTACAAGAGTAACAATTCAAGGCATGCAGATTTGATTGCTCTTACTGGTTTGAGGTGCAAGGTTGCAAAAGCAAAAAAGAAAGAAAGGAAAGAGCCGATCCGAGAAGAGGTGAAGTCAATATCCCAACAAAGGTCAAGACAATCTTGTCCTAATCAGATAGGTAAATTTGCCTGGGAAACTCCAGATTTTGGGGACCGCATCTGCTGTGCACATTAACTGCCTATGAACATACTGAGAAAATAGGTCCTATGCAACTCTCCTGCTCTTCCATCCCTGCCATACATTAAATAAAAGCTCCATCAGTGATAGGTTAATACTGCTCTTCTTTAATAAGTATAAAAGCTAAACTTTGAGTAGTTACAGTATTCTTTTCATCCACGATTCATTCAAAATGTTTCAGTGCATTTAGTTCAGCTTCAGTCACCTGTCCCTCAAACAATTATTGAATAATAATAATAATAATAATAATAATAATAATAATAGTTGAAGATGGTGGTAGTAAGCAACCACCCAGTGGTTGTCTGGTGGTTTCCCAGCTTTTGTGAACTCCCACCCCCGCCGCCACCACTCTAAACGGTTGAAATTCCTCTTTTAAGGCTTAGTTACTGGCAGTAAGAACATCAAGCTAAAACAGGCTAGTATTTTGGGGGTTCTAGGCTGCAGCCCTTTCGCCTTCGGCCCTGCCCACCACTGGAATGCAGCCTCCGAAAACTTATCTGAAATGGAATTTAGCCCTTGGCCTGAAAGAGGTTCTGCACCCCTGCTATAGAGCATGCACTGAATGGCAAAGCTGGCCTTGTGTGCAGTCGGCCCCCTGAGGCCTCCTCTACATGAGGAAACCTCACGAGAAATGTACTGCATGAGTTGCTGGACTGGCACAAGCCTAACAATTGGCCTTTGAAAATATCTGCTTATTAGATGAGCAGAATGAGACATGGGTGTCCAAACGAAGCCTACGGTAGTCATTTATTTTCTATTAAATGTTTGGATTTTTACACATTATTATCTGATAATACTAAGCCATAGTGTTTGTCTCTGACTGTAACTGTAGCTGAAATGGTGACTTCTGAGGTTGGCATTTGGTACAGAGTCTATTATGGAGGTCACTACCAAAGAAGTGATTCATAAACCTCAAGGAAACAATTAATCATACTCCCAGTTATGAAATGATATCACCGTTTCACATCCCCATAAGAACAGCAAAAGGAAGGCATTGTTTGTAGTCATTTGCCAACAACTATTTCCAAAAGAAAGTGGCATTTACACAGGAGGCTATGAAAAGTTGCATTTGTTTTTTGTTTTTTTGCAGAACAGTACATAGTTCATTGGAATTACTTTGTTCTAGGACAATGGGAGCTGAGAAGCTACAAAACACTTCTTAAAGGTTGAGGTGGAAGGCCTACTAACATTTATGTTTACGGGTAGACCACAATCATGTGCCGTGTATGCAAGGTGCCCATAAGATCTGAATCTGCCTATTCAGATTCTCCTCCCAGTCTATTAACTCTCCTTTTCTCCAGCAACAATACATTCAGAAAAATCATGTGCTATTGCACTTGTAGAATTGTACCACTTCAGAATGCTGTGTGTTGCATGATCAAAAGTTTCCACATGTTAAAAATAACTCCCTATGGGCTATGTATGATTAAAAATAGCACATAATGAAACCAAAAGGAACCAGCAGCAAAGGGTACACATACGCTGTATTTGAACATAGCAGTAAACCATGGTTTAGCGTTATGAGAATGAGCCTACCTTCCCCCTGGATTTGCACACTCCGCTCTCCCCTTTTGGTGTAGCCATGAGGAGGTCAGAAGCTTCCGCTTCTGTTTTACATTAACCACAGTTTAGTGTGTCATTGGTCCAAACCCTAAAATTGTAGTTAATCTTAACAATGGTTAGTGGAAACAAACCACCTTCATCAACCATGATTTGAAGTTGGCTTGTTTCCACTCATAGTTAAGATTAACCACTGTTTGTTTGGCTCGGACAACACAGCAAGTTGTGTTAATGTAAAAGGGAAGTGAACGCTTCTCAATTCCTCTTCACAGCTGTGCTGGAAGAGCGGGGAGCCGTGCACAGGCCTGGGGGGATGCTAGGCTTCTCTGTGTAAAGCTAATATGGTTTGGTGTTACGTCCAAACCAGTCCATTGAAAGCTAGCATCATAGGGAAACGGTGAGACTAGAAGCCTTTTCCCTGGCAGGCTAGCTGCTTTCTGCAGACAGGGAGAGTTTGACACAGGTGAACATTCAGTAATACTCCATTGCCATATAAACAGGTGCTTATTTTCCCGTTACTGTTCTTGCTCTTCTTCCCAAACTCTAACATCATATGGCCAACTCAAAAACCAGCCCACGGCCTTTCCAGCTTGTTGTGAGTCATCGGTTTTCAAAAAGAGCCTGGCAGTCAATGCTCTTCCCAAAACGGGAACACTCATCATAGCTTATATACTCCCTCAGATCTGAAAGATATAAGAATATGTTTAATCCAATCGACATGGGAAATGTATAGACCACTTTAGGCCTGAATGCTGCATTTCCAAATGAAAAATCCACATTCAAGGGAAGCTAAGGGTGGGGCTGCCAAGTTATGAAGGGAACTCAATTCCATATTTCTCTCATAGTGCTGATGCAGGAGTTGCGGGGGGGGGGGATTTCCATGAGAAAACCAATGGGTGGGAGGGGGTGCTTAACCCTTTCCCTACCTGCCAATTCTCCCCTGCACTACTATCTAGTTGTGTTTAGCTGTGTCCGCTCAGCCCTTGCCCAGCGAGCCTCTCAGGCTGGAAAAACAACCTAGGGATGGATTTGCAGGGGCAAATCAATAGGCACAGGAAGTGCCAAGCATCCCTTCCTACCATCTGTCAATTTCCCCCTACAAAAGTCCCCCTGCCCCACTGCATTCACATTAACTCGGCAAAGTAATGTC
Organism: Shinisaurus crocodilurus; assembly: GCA_021292165.1. Classification (NCBI taxonomy): domain Eukaryota; kingdom Metazoa; phylum Chordata; class Lepidosauria; order Squamata; family Shinisauridae; genus Shinisaurus; species Shinisaurus crocodilurus. The sequence goes on along the minus strand of CM037878.1, from coordinate 114,708,198 downwards.
TGGGAACATGCATTTGCTGAGACAACATGTCATGCCACCCTAAGGGCCAAACTAAACATCGTCCTAATCATGCATAATGTAGCTATGTGTGATAGTTTTACTTACTCCTGTGTAAGCGTACACTGCCCTGATTTGGATTGGGACCACAGTGCTCAGGGAGGGGGCTGTAAACTTTCTCCCCGTTCCCACCCCCCCTAATGCCACCCACCTCACAGTGGAGCACGTGTGCAAAAATAAGAGATAAAAGTATCCATTGGAGTCAATTGAGGGTTTTTTCTTTTTACCACTCCCCACATGTGAGGGAAGTGGAATTTCGGGGGAAATGAGTGGCCACCATGATCCTGATCCAAATCAGGGACGCACGTGCTTACACAGGAGTAAGTAAAGCTATCATGCATAACTACACTATGTGTGATTAAAGGCACAATCCTAGGCATGTTTAGACAGAAAAGGGGCTTACAACTGCCAGCATGCCCCCCCAGCCAGCCCTGCTGGCTGGGACATGCTGGGAGTTATAGGCCTTTTTTCTGTCTAAACATGCCTAGGATTGCACCCTAAGAGAATGTTTAGTTTGGCCCTCAATGTGCACGCATTTGAGAGAGCAACACACAGCAACATTTGTTTAGCATGCCTACACTAGGCTCTCTTGACGTCTGACATTTGGGGTCGCCACTCACCATTCTTTTTGGCTGCTAAAACTACAGTCTGTCTTAGCCACCACCATCAGCCTTCACACTTCTTCTGGGGGGGTGTCAGTTTGTCAATACGTTTGGAGTGCGAAGCAGACTTCAGTTTGCCAGTCATGCCTTGTAATTACCCATCAGCAGCAGAGGCTGCCTGGTGCCTGTGTCAGTGGGGCGGGTTTTAGTCTGAACTTTAAAGGAGCTATCCATTGTGCTGAACCCTAATCCCGAAAGAGGTCCGGCACCATGGATAGCTCCTTAACAGTTCAGACTACAACCCAGTGTGGATATACCGCCCCACTGACACTTGAGCCGACGGTGGCAGGCTGATAGGGATCTTATTATATCTAGTGGCATATAAGTATTGCAAATAATAATAAATAAATAAATACAACTCCCACACTCCCTAACCATTGGCCATGGTGGCTGAGGCTGATGGGAGTTGTAGTCCCAAACACCTGAAGGCCACCAGGTTGCCTACCCCGGATAGCAGAATACGCAAGCATTTATACAATGCATTTCAAAGCACTACTGGCTATTAGCTATGAGAACTGAACAGAAACTCCATATTCAGAAGCAGTCTATCTCTGAATATCAGTTGCTGGGAACAAAACAAGGGGGGAGATTGCTGCCCTCATGCCCTGCTTGTGGGTCTTCTGGAGACATCTAGCTGACCTTTGGTGGAAACAGGATGCTAGTCTCGACTAGAAGGACTGATCCAGCAGGGCTCTTCACATACAGCAGCCTTCCCCAACCTGGTGCCCTCCAGATGTTTTGGACTACATCTCCCAGCATGCCTGACCTTTGGCCCTACTGGCTGGGGCTGATGGAAGTTGGAGTCCAAAACACCTGGAGGGCACCAAGTTGGGGAAGGCGTTATCTCAGCCCTCTGAGATAGGCTACCCTTACTAGTGGCTGATCAGCAGAAAAGGTTAGAGAATGAGAAAAAAGCGACTTGCCTGCTAGTGATTGGTAAGACATTGGCTTGGATCCTAATGTAAGCTAACCTAAGGAAATTCATGGAAGGAAAATTTCCCATCCCCTCCTCCTCCCAGCAGTTCCCCTTGTCCCAACCCACATTGTTCAGGAGCCGCCACCCGACCTCCGAGAGAGACTTTTCGGGAAGCACAAATGGCTGCAAGGGGGGGGGGACTTTCCCTCTGTGAACCTCCTTAAGGGAGCAATCCTATGGCCCCTAGACATTGTCTGCGGGGCTATAGGATTTTGGATTCTCAGATCCGAGGTCAGAGACAGAGTTCCAACCTCGGAGCTGGGAATCTGAGCTCCATCCCGCCTCCCCAGCCTGTGCGGAAAGAACTGCACCAGCTGCCCTCTGAGGCTGGGAAAGCATTTCAAAGCACTCCTATGGAGAGGGGTCAAAGGGGGTGGTTTGGGGGGGGGAGGGGAGGAGACTGGGGAGGCCAGAATATTATGAGGTATCCTGAAGCCACTCCAGCCTCCTTCTCTCCCCCTCCAAAATGCTCCAGCTAAACGGGCAAAAAAGCCCATCTAGTGAAAATGCAGGGCAGGAGGATGGGGAGGTGAAGATCACCTTCTCCGCTCCTCCCACTCTGCTTCGGATGCCTATAAATCTCCGAGTTCAGGGGCTTGTGGTCATCCCAATAGGACTGCACCCTAAGTTAACTTATCTTCCCAGCTCACACTCAGTCTATACCAGGGATGGGGACTCGGACTCCAGGACTCGACTCATGAGTCGGACTGAGTCCCCCCTCTGACTCGAGTCAGACTCGAGTCCCAATATTTTTAATGGGAGTCGAGACTCGACTCGGGACTCGAGACCAAGGACTCGTATTCCAAAATCGTGTTCCTCAAATGCAACATGGATAGGTTTTAGGAAGTACAGCAAGTTTATTTTTTAAAATCATTTTCCTAAAATGCAACCTTTCAGACATTTTGGGTTTGGCTGCCTCTGCCTGCCTGGTTGGGGTTCCCTGCCTCCTCTGCCTGCCTGGTCTCTTCTTAACCAGTTCCACAGTTTGAATTGTCCAAGACAAAGGCCTCTGCCTGCCTGTTTTGGGGTTCCCTGCTTCCTCTGCCTGTCTGGTTGTTTTGGGTTTGTCTGCCTGGTCTGTTCTTGCCAAAATCAGTTGCAGAGTTTTGAAATAAAAAGGCACACTTGTGCCTAGAATTTATTTAAGCCACACATCTGAAATAGCCTTATTTTGTTGGGAAAAATTGATTATTTTTTTTAATTTTAATAGGAACTCATGGAGTCAGCTTTGGGAGTGACTCGTGACTCGTGAGTCACCATTTTGGACCAAGGACTCGGACTCGAGACTCGGGTCCAAAGACTCGCGACTCGACTCGTGACTCGAAACCAAGGACTCTTAATCATCTCTGGTCTATACAGGCGTGTGGCTCACGCTGGCTCAGGTAGTCTGAGTGTGGAAAGCTAAGCAGGGTCAGGCCTGGTTATTACTTGGATGGGAGACCCCTCCTCTAGTTTCCTGCACTGAGCAGGGGGTTGGACTCGATGGCCTAGTAGGCCCCTTCCAACTCTATGATCTATGAATCTGTCTATGAATCAGTCTTAATAGTTATGTGCAGGGATGGGGACTCGGACTCGAGGACTCGACTCGTGAGTCGGACTGAGTCCCTCCCCTGACTCGACTCGGACTCGAGTCCCAATATTTTTAATGGGACTCGAGACTCGACTCGGGACTCGAGACCAAGGACTCGTCAACATCCCTGGGCTGTGCCAGAAGGAGTGGAGAGGAGCGCGATCACCAGTGAAGAGCGCATGGAAGCGAGGTGTGCTGCTGCTCGGCCACTATGGACAGCTACTAGGATCGCAGCCCCAACGATGTGTTGAGATTTATTTTGTTGTTGTGGGGGCTTAGGGTTAGGGTCAGACATTTTGGGTTTGGCTGCCTCTGCCTGCCTGTTTGGGGTTCCCTGCCTCCTCTGCCTGCCCGATCTCTTCTTAACCAGTTCCACAGTTTGAATTGTCCAAGACAAACGCCTCTGCCTGCCTGCTTTGGGGTTCCCTGCCTCCTCTGCCTGCCTGGTTATTTTGGGTTTGTCTGCCTGGTCTGTTCTTGCCAAAATCAGTTGCAGAGTTTTGAAATAAAAAGGCACACTTGTGCCTAGAATTTATTTAAGCCACACATCTGAAGTAGCCTTATTTTGTTGGGGGAAAACCCCACTGATTTTAATAGGGACTCGTGGAGTCAGCTTTGGGAGTGACTCGGGACTCGTGAGTCACCATTTTGGACCAAGGACTTGGACTCGGACTCGAGACTCGGGTCCAAAGACTCGTGACTCGACTCGTGACTCGAGACCAAGGACTCTTCAACATCCCTGGTTATGTGCCACTAGCTTTCTACAAGCAGACCTGTTAGCAGAGTTCCTCTCTCTGCTTTGAGTTGTGGGATATTAGAATACTGAGGACACAGTGCTAAGTCCCCCAAGCACTTGGTAATCTGTCCTCAATTGCTAGGGACTTAGTGTACTTTCAAATTAATATCTAGTTTTATTCATATACATTTTATGCAGTTATTTAATCCATTTCTTAGCTGCCTTACAAAACTATTGTCTTCCCAAGAGGGCTTTCAGCATAAAAACAGTACAAGCATACTAATATGATCATAACAAATATGAACAATTGTTAAAAAAAATATATATCAATAAAAACAATGCACACATATTAAGAAAACCATATTAGATACGAACAATTTTAAATAAAACCAGTTTCACTGCTTTGTTCTCTGCCTTCTAAATGATCTGTAAGATCCCAATAGTGCTACAAATGCAAGCATGCCCTCCTGCTTATTTTGTTTTATATTTCCAAAGAGTACATAATTTTTTCATTTACCGCTTTATCCCAGGGGGCCTTTGTGTAACATGAAAACTTTAGTTACCAGCATGTCTTGTTGGCGACCCCAAATAGGTGTCTGTTCCAACTTTCTCCCTCTAACTTGGGACCAAACAGAAGTCTGCAGATGTGGGATAAGTGAGTAAAAGCATAACACTCTAGCAGACAGACATCTACTAATTTTTCTTTCTTTCTTTCTAACATCCAGCTCAAAGAAGAATCATGTGTTCTTTGAAAGCTTGCATCCTGTATTTTAAACACCAGGCGATGCAAATCAAAAGGTGCATCTCACTCTGCACTTCCCTGCTTTATGTAGTTACTGGATTTGTAGCCCAAGCACCCTAAGGGCTTGGGATGGGTGACAAGAAGTGAAAACCATAAACCCTCCTTTACAGTGCTTAAAACTCATCTCATGACGTCCCTATCTTTCTTTTTTAATACAAAAGCAAATGCTTACTGTTTCTCGAGGGTTGGCAAATAGGTGCACCACCACCCTGAATTTTTTTTGGAAAATTGCCTTTTTAACTTGTGACATGACAGACAATGGCGGCAGCCTCCATTTAAAGAATGACCGCTTGCTTGTTTTAAGAACAGGAGCAATTTAAGAATAGGACCCTCAAAAAATTCAGTGAATAAGGTAGGGTGAGTGCATAACAAAAGCCTCATCTGAAAGAGCCCCCAAAAGGTCTGCTCACTCAAGACTTTCCCTGACTGAGGGTGGAGTTTTCATGATCACCACCATCACCCTGTAATTACTTAAGTGATCCTGAAAAAACAGCTGGCATAGTAGCATGACCCTTGAAGAGTTAAATATTAGAACTTTGTATTGTGGGCTAGAGTTAGGCTCAACCTCTTGGACTTTTCCTTGCTCTGCTTTTCAGTTTCAGTTTCAGTTTCAGTTGTGTTCTCTACCCAGCCAGCTAAATAAAGAAGCATGTTTGTTTGTCTGCAGTAAGAAGTAAGAGTTTGTTATTCTGCACTTATCATGATGAGTAGAGCAGGATTGGGTGCTTATTGCGAAAGGGTGAAATAAAGAGACAACTTATAGTGGTCTGAAAAAAATATCTACCCTAACTTACCCTTTACTCTTTTAAGGGAACAATCCTATGCATGTTTAGACAGAAAAAGTCCTACAACACCCAGCATGCCTCAGCCCAGCCATGTTAGCTGGGGAATGCTGGGAGTTGTAGGACTGTCTTTTCTGTCTAAACATGCATAGGATTGCGCCCTAAAGCACTCACTCTACTCACAATCATAGTGGCTATCTTTTCTTTGTTTTCTTGAGTACTTGATGGCAAAGGATGAAAACAGCCCTAGAAGAATAGAAACACTGTGTGCACACTACAGTTAGCTGGCCGGCTGGCCACCTAGGCTGCAACTCAGGCCTAATTTCTGATTTTTCCAATGTGTGCAGCTAGATATGAGGCCTTTCCAGGGTTTCTGGGCAGAAAAATCAACCCACCAACTAGTAAAAAATAAAAATCCAATTGCTTTCCAAAATTAGTTTCCAGTTGGTTAGTTAGTCCTATATATAGCAACCAGTTAAAAAGTTTTCCCTTGATTGTCCTAGATGAAGGAAAATCTCAAGGTCAGGAACAAGACTAGAAGGAGGGACCCTCAAAGAGGAGTTAACAAACATACCCTAAACTAAGTATTTATTTTCTCTCTGCCCTTCCCTAAACTTGTATGGACAAAACCAAACTTGTTTGGTTTTGGGGTGGAATCTAAAATTGAGATACCTAATCTCAGTGGGCTAGGTGGAACAACTATCAGGTGGATCCACAGTTGACTACAGAATCAGACTCAAAGAGTGCTTATCAGTGGTACCTTCTCAAACTGGGGAGAGGTAACGAGCGGGGTACCGCAGGGCTCGGTCCTGGGCCCAGTGCTCTTCAACATTTTCATTAATGACTTGGATGAGGAGGTGCAGGGAATGCTTATCAAATTTGCAGGTGAAACAAATTGGGTGGAATAGCTAATACCCTGGAAGACAGAAACAAAATTCAAAGTGATCTCAATAGGCTGGAGCGCTGGGCTGAAAACAACAGAATAAAATTTAATAGGGATAACTGCCAAGTTCTACACCTAGGAAAAAGGAACCAAATGTACAGTTACAGGATGGGGGATACTTGGCTCAACAATACTATGAGCAAGAAGGATCAGCAACTAGTAGCTAGCTGAATGACCAAATCTGCTCCACTGAACTTCCAACTGAATAGGGGTGTGTGAGTGTGTGTATGTAAAGAGCAGAAAGTATAGATAATGGATTTGCTGGCCAGCTACTTTTGTATGCAGAATCCTAGCTCACTACCCTCCTCCATCACCTCTTCAGTGTGATCTTCCAATAAAACTAGTTGCTGATCAGGACTCTGTCTGGTATAGAAGGTGACTGCATCCCCAATACTATATTTTCCACCAACTTTACCATTTTGTATATGCATGTGTGTGTTTGAGGGGTTGTTCCTCATAGAACTGCACTGATTTGCAGCATAGGTTGTGCAATAATGCTATTTAGTATTGAGGGAATGCAAAATCATGCCATTCTTTGGGAGCCACCTTTTTTTTAATCAATTGGCTGGAACATCCTTCCCCAACCTGGTGCCCTCCAGATGTGCTGGACTACAAATTCCATCATTCCCAGCCTATGGCCATGCTGGCTGGGAATGATAGGAGTTGTAATCCAGCACATCTGGAGGGCAAAAGATTGGGGAAGGCTGGTCTAGGAATCTGGCAAGGAAAGCATGCAAACCTTCGGACAGCAGCCAAGTACCCCCACCAAAGCACTGTAAGGCATGTGGCTAATATGGAAAAGAAAAGAAAATGCAGGTGGGATGCAAGTGAAGGCCTGAAAGCCAAAGATAAAGGGGCTGTAAGCAGTGGCGGCAGCAACCATAAGAAGCTGAGGAAATAATTGCTTCCTGCCTCACCCAGTGGCTACTAGCAGCTATTTCAGAAACCTTTTAGTGTAAAGTAAATTGTGTCTGCAATTACTAGACATGTTTGTGTCTGCTGTTGTTGGGGACGGTGACACATTTGCTGATCCATATGCTACCGACTGCATTCACAGTACGATCATCCTCCTATACATGTCGACTGAGAAGAAAGCCCTACCGACTTCAGTGGGACCTACTCCCAGATAAGTGTGTAGAGACAATTTTGTTATAACTCCTCAAGACAGGTTGAAATTCTATGGTGCCCTTTTGAGATTTATTTATTTATTTATTATGCCCCCCCCCCTGCAAGGAACCCAAGGCGGCTTACATAATCCTCCTCCTCCTCTCCATTTTATCCTCACAACAACCCTGTGAGGTAGGTTAGGCTGGGAGTCAGTGACTGGCCCAAAGTCACCCAGTGAGTTTCATGGCCGAGCGGGGACTAGAACCCGGATCTCCCGAGTCCCAGTCCAACACTCTCACCACTACGCCACACTGGCTCTCTTATTTGCTCTTCATTCTTCTCACTTACCCATGATATTTACACAAAAGACAGCAACAAACTGGTAGTACTCACACACAAGGTATGACTATGAAAAGAACCTGCATTCAATTTTCGAAGCACAAGAGAAAAGCCCCAGTGGATTGCTCACATTTCCAGGTGGATTAACCTGGGATAGTCCTTCAATTCCAGCCAGAGGCAGCCTCTCAGATATTCTGTTTCACTCCCTCAACCAGCAGACCTTCTTCTCTAGGGGTCACTCTTGAGCTAAAGACAAAATGCAGGTGCTTAGCTTAGCCACTTGCCTGGCTCTGCAATCAATTCCTCACACCAAATTCCCATCTAAAAATATACCTACGGTAAGTGTGCAGTCCTCTGCATATTTAGACAGAACAAAGTCCTACAACTCCCAGCATTCCCCCAGCCAGCATGCATAGGTTTGCACCCCATTGTGCTGTGTTTGACTGTAACCTGGCTGGCAGCATTTCCATGGTGACACCTCATGTTCCCTCTGTGTCATCAATGAGAATCCTGTGACTGACCAGAGCGTTAGCATTTATTTATTTATTGTATTTCTAAATCGCCCATCTAGCCGGTACCCGGCCACTCTGGGCAATGTACAACATACAATGAAACAAAACAGATTTAAATACACTTAAAACAGTATAAAATGTTAAAATCCTAACCCACTCCTTATTCCCGCCTGAAAAGCCATGTTTTTAATGAATGGTGGAAGCTCATCAAAGAGGGGGCATGACGGAGGTCACTGGGGAGAGAGTTCCACAGTTTGGGTGCCGCCACAGAAAAGGCCCTCTTCCTAGTCCCCTCCAGCCTGGCTGATGGGGCAAGGCCATCCGTGGCGGATCTTGTTGAGCGGCCTACTTGATGTTGCTGGAGATGCTCCTTGAGATAAATAAACTTTATGATTTTATGTTGTGTGGCTGAAGGCCCAAAGTCAGTGCTAGGCAACATGGTGCCCATGGGCACCAGCACGCCCCCAGAGACCTTTCTCTGTGCCCGCCAAGGTACACTAACCCTCCTACTTAAAAAAAATATATTAATTGACAGATTTTCTTACCACCAGTTGAGATCATGTCAAAGTAACATTTTATGTGAATGGAACAGTTAGACGGTGGTGGGGGTGATGTGTGTGTGTGTGTGTGTGTGTGTATGAGAGAGGGAGCGAGAGAGAGAGAAAGAGCACATGCATCTATAAATGGTAATCCAAAGTGAGAGAGAAAAAGAGATGTGGGGTGGGGTGGGGTGGGGTGGGAATTAGTTGGCAGGCAGATTGGGGGTTGGGGAAAAGAAGAAAAGTTTGCCTTCTGTGGAATAGGTTTCTGTTGGTGCTGAAAACTGTGTTCAGATAACTTGTTTAAGGTGCAATCCTATGCAAGTTTAGACAGAAAAAAAGGCCTTTTTTCTGTCTAAACTTGCATAGGATTGCGTCCTTAATGTGCTGGTGCTCAGAGAGCCCACCTTTGCCTTGTACTCAGTCTTTTGGGCAGGTTACTTGTCCTTTGTGACTAGCCACGCCTCCCACGATAGCCATTTTGTGGTGGTGCTCAAGAAGACAGTTTCTCCAATTGCCCAATGTGCCCACAGGCCCCAAAAGGTTGCCTGCCCCTGCCCAAAATAAATGGAATCAGATGTGACTGCAACCCCAGAAATAGCAAAATAAGGATGCTTTAGTTAGAAGGAGGGACCCAGCCAGTGACTGGGTTCGCACGATCAGGGAAGGGAAAGAAGCCATGGTGGCTTCTCTCCCCCCACCCCACCCCACCCGCTGGTCGTGCATGCCTCATTGCCATAATTACCCATGCGGGGTGCGGATTCAGGGCCGGTGCCAGGCAGTTTGGTGCCCTAGGCAAGATCAGATATTTAGCGCCCCCCCTTCCCACTTGAGAGCGCTATGTTTTTTTCCAAGGCATTTCTGGCGCCCTCTTTAGCCCTGCGCTCTAGGCAGCTGCCTAGTTGGCCTAATGGTAGCACCGGCCCTGTGCGGATTGCCATGTAGTCCAAGCCCGATGCGGGTGGGCAGTGGGGGTGGCTTCCCAACCAGAACCCACCTCAATCGTTTTGGATGACACGGCAACGCACGCCAGGTGCAGGTAACTATGGAAATGAGGCAGCATGCAACCAGCATGTGCAGGGCGGGGAAAAGAAGCTACCATGGCTTCTTTTCCTTCCCTGATTGTGTGAACCCGGACAGTATGTTTATCACAAAATTAGTTTTATGTATCTGAACAACTTATATGCATCTCCTGATTCAGGCAATCTATTTAAGAAGTTTTCCAAAACAATGCATTCCTCTTGCCGCCACTGCTTTACTCTGGTTTCTAAAAATGTCATGAGGAACTCTTACATTCTTTGGATATTTTAATACAAAAGAGGTACGTCTATATATAAATTTACAATTTTTAAAGTTTTGTTCTGACTTGTATTGTCTGAGTAGTGGAGTATCGACATGAGACCTGGATGCCTTTTTTTTCCTTTTCATTTTGATCTCCCATGTTTTGATTCTTCACAATGGCAGTTTCTTTCGGCTCCCTTGTATGGAGGAAATTATGATAGCAATTATGAGTATGAATACTGGGAAATCACCTGTCCTGGATGGGTTTCTAGTTGAATGGTGTAAAACTTTTTCCAACCTGTTCCAAAATTACATCGTCTCTACTCTCTACAACCATATTTTTGAATCTGGTGCTCTCCCTTCTTTGTTAAATGATTATTTTGCTGGGTTTCGGGATCACTTAGCCCTTTGCTGGGTTTAGGCATCGCTGTGATTCCCTAAGCCCAGCAGATATCATACTCGTTGTGCTAATTTTCGGCCTATTTCATTAATTAATTTAGATATTAAAATATTAACTGCTATTTTAGCTGATAGACTTCAAGAAGTTATTACAACATTGGCTCGATCAGGTGGGAATTATCAAACACAGACCGTCTTAGATTAGCTGTAGATCTGACAGCTTTAAACAGTGACAGAACGGACAAGGCTGCCATTGTCTCTTTGGATGATGAAAAGGCATTTGATAAAATTTATTGGCCATTTACTTTTGCTAATTTGACTAAATTTGGCTTTCCTTTAGAATTTTTGAAGTGGGTTAGAATTTTATATTCATTTCCAAGAGCTAGAGTCATGACTAATGGGTTGTGGGTTTTTTGGCAGAGGATGGGGTTCCACTTGAAAGAGGAACCAGAAAGGGATGTCCACTTTCTCCTTTGATATTGAATTTAAGCTTGGAACCTCTAGCCTCTGCTGTTGGACAGAATAGTGGCATTCATGAATTTGTGCATGATTGTTTAGAGTTTAAAACTATTCTTTATGCTGATCTTTTATTGTTTATTTCTGAACTCAATTCGTCTGTGCTGGCATTGATGTAGCTGATTAATACGTTTGGTAATTTGTCTGGTTATTGAATTAATTGGTCAAAATCCAAACTGATGCTGACTGGAGATGCTATATCTGGTAGTGTATTAGCAGATTGGCAATTTCGATGCTGCCCGGTATTATTACTTATCTTGGAATACTTATTCCTAGACATATATCTCAAATGATTAAGCTTAATTTGAATAAATTGATTAATGAGGTTTATCAGGATTTAGATAGATGGGCATCTTTAAAGCTGAGTTTGTGGGGTAAAGTAAATACACTTAAGGTAAATACTATACCTCGGATTGTTTATGTTATGTGTGGGATTCCATTATCTATACAGTAATACCTTGGATTGCAAGTAACTTGGCCTGAGAGCGTTTTGCAAGACAAGCAAATTTTTTAAATTTTTTTTTTACTTGATAAACAAGCAAGGTCTTGCAAGACAAGTGTAGGGATGTAACCACTCGCCTCGAGCGGGCGTAGCGGGCCAAAATCGGCCCCGCTTATGCCCGCCAGAGACTCACTTTGATATAAGAGTGTTTTGGATTACAAGCACGGTTCCAGAACAAATTATGCTTGCAATCCAAGGTATTACTGTACCTGGCAAATATTTTCAGAAAATCAATGTTTTGTTTCATAAATCTGGGAGGTGGTGTTTATTTATTTATTTATTTATTTTATTTAATACATTTGTATACCGCCCAATAGCCGAAGCTCTCTGGGCGGTTTACAACAGTTAAAATCATAAAATACAATATAAAATATAAAATTTAAAACCACAGATTAAAAACAAACAGCAGAGCTAGCAGCAGCAGTTACAATAACAGAATTAAAAACAATTACAAGATTAAAATGATTAAAATGCCTGGGAGAACAGAAAGGTCTTCACCTGGCGCCGGAAAGAATACAAAGTAGGCGCCAGGCAAACCTCTTTGGGGAGCTCATTCCATAACTGGGGTGCCACAGCAGAAAAGGCCCTCCTCCTAGTAGCCACCTGCCTCACTTCCTTTGGCAGGGGCTCTCGGAGAACGACCGCTGAGGAAGATCTTAGTGTCCGGGCAGGTACATATGGGAGGAGACAATCCTTCAGATACCCTGGTCCCAAGCCGTTTAGGGCTTTGAATGTTAGCACCAGCACTTTGAATCGGGCCCGGAAACAGACTGGCAGCCAGTGCAGATGAGAAAGCACTGTCATAATATGCTCTCGTCGGCCAGTCCCGGTTAATAATCTCGCTGCCCTATTTTGGATCAGCTGAAGTTTCCGGACCATTTTCAAAGGCAGCCCCACGTATAACGCATTGCAGTAATCCAAATAGGGCAGTGATGGCGAACCTTTTTGAGCCCGAGTGCCCAAACTGCAACACAAAAGCAACTTATTTATTTCAAAGTGCCAACACTGCAATTAAAACTGAATACCGAGGTTTTAGTTTTAGAAAAACAACTCATACAGTTGTCCGAACTAATTAACATCTTTTGTCTTAAAAGAAAAACAAAATAACAGAGCTTTCAATGATACAAACAGTTTTATGTTGAAAAAAAATCAACTCAAAAAATTATTATAGTACTACATTGTACACATAGCCTGAAGGGAATTTATACAAACTTTTAAAATAATTAGGCACATGTGTTTTTGGATAAGGGATTCTCAACTTGTAATATGATTATATGCCAGACTGATATTGTATGGGGCAAGCTTTACCCCGGGTCCTTTCCCTGCTTCTACAGGTGTCGGATTAGTAAAAGTAAAAGTCAACCTGTACTAGGATGAGCAAGATAAACAAGAAAACTAAACGTGCTTAACACATTTTAAACACTTTATGTGTTGGACTGCAAACACTGCATTAGGTAAAAGTTTGCATTGGGCATGCTTTTGCACAATTAATGTGATTTTTGCTATTGCATGCATGCTGATAATTTGTCAAACCTTGGCTCATACTCCGTTAGTTTGAGAGCAACACATGCAGCACTCAGGTCAACTGTTAGGGCTTTTGAATTCAAGCCATGCTCTGTGCATCATTCTTCAAAATCTTTTAAATGTGATAACAATGTAGAAAAGAATTCTGTAACAGGAATTCTAGAATAAAATCATTCTGTTCCACACTGTGAGAAAGAACAAGTTCATTCGTGTTTTGCAGAAGGGGGACGGTCTTTTCGCGATCTGGTGACCAATGGCTCGAGTGCCCACAGAGAGGTCCCTGCGTGCCAGCTGTGGCACCCGTGCCATAGGTTCGCCATCACTGGGGCAGGGGAAAAGGGGGTGAGGTAGGTTGTTGTCTTGTGAGGAAAGGGGAATAGGAATAAGAAGGGACTCTGAAAGGATATCTAAAACAAATCCCAAAAGTCTGCAAAGAACTGCTTGAGCCAAACCAGGCCGATCCTGCAAATCCGGCATACTTGCCCCAGATGGAACTTCCACAGCGTCCAGGCCCAAAGGAAGAACCCCATGCCTTCCCCACCCAACTCCTTTATCCAAAGCCAGGGTCCGTTTTCCCGCCCAGCTTCCACCAATCCCATCTTCCTGCCTTCTGAAGGACCCCCCCCCCCGCCCTTTCCCAGCTGCGGGCACTTTCTCATGATTCCATCCCAATTAACGTCTGGCCTTGCTACACAGCTCTGCAGATACTTGTTATCTCCCAGGTGCCACTAACTATCTCACGCTACCCAAGGACTCCCAACACATTCCAATGAAGAGCAAGAGAACCAGGGCGAAAGAATTCAAAAGCAATCAGAGGCGGGGGAAGGGGGAACTTAGCTTAGCCTCCGGCAAGTCCCATCTTCACATGTACCACGATGACTTGTCGTGTCGTCTGAACCCAGAAGACACGACCCATCATAGCGCGATGCTCAGAAAAAGCGAGCCGCTTGGCAAGAGCGGACATTGCCACTCTTGCCAAGCAGCTGGCCACAGCGCGCAGCTGCCAGCTGCCCCCAAAGTGCCCAAATGGCCTCCACCGCAGAGTGGATCAGGCACCCCGCCTCCTTCTTTAGAATAGACCTCTTGAAGAGGAGATGGGAGGCGGCGATCTGCACCTGTTTGGCTGCTCCATGCACTTCGCAGCCGCGGATTTCTCCCAGGCAGGGGGCTGTGCTCTAATCCCCGCAACTACTTGGCGCGCGGAGCAGCGGCAGGGATGGAGGCGCTTCCTGCTGTCACCGGCACTGCTATGCCAATGACAGCGGGAAGCTGCTGCCCCTCCCTGCCTGCGAGGTTTACCCTCTGAGTAAACCTCTCAGGCAGGAGGCTGCGATCTGTTCTCTGCAGCTGCTCTGTTCACAGAGCAGCTGCGGAGAGTGGAACTGGCACCCCGCCTCCTGCCTGAGCGTAGACCTCTCAAGCAGGAGGCGAGAGGCTTCAGGGCACAAGTCATGTTTGCGCAATGAGGAGTCTTTGACAGCTGCCACGAGCTGAAATCGGCTCACGATCGCGGCTGGCAGAGAGAGGCGCCTCATTCCTCCCCACGGTGCCCCAGGAAGAATGAGGGGGAAAGAGGGGAAGGAGCGAAGAAACCATGATAAGCCCAATCGTCTGTTGGACTTGTCGTGGTTGCTACGCGGGTTCCGGCAAACAATTGCAGCAACTTACCACGATTGTCGCTGCGTCGTGCAAATCCGCCCACAGAAAAGTCAGTGGTGCTGTTGAATGGCAAGGCTGGAGTTTGCGGAGGAAAACGTGGTGTTGGTGATAATTCCTATCCTTCTCCACAACTTTTGCGAAACCAAGGGACACGCTATCCACGAGGACATTGATCCAGTGGATCGCATAGAGCTTGCCACTCCGTGAGTGGAGATGGAGGATGAAGACAGGAGGCGTAGAGAGGAGGGGGAAGACCTACGACAAGCAGTCACAGATTTTCTGTGGTCTGCACGTGGGCAGCATTGCAATAATCTGCGTCTAGTGTCATCAATGATGTAAATACTGTTTTCATGTTGTTGGTTTTTTTTAAAAAAAACAACATATAATAACCTAATGTTTATTTACGCTTGTACTATGAATAAATCAATACACTACAGTATCTTGTATTCTTTGTCTTACTCATAGAAAAAGCAAGGGATAGGACAGCTGACTTTTTAATTGTGTAGTCCCAGCTGCTTCTGTTTCGCTCCATGAGCATGGGAGGGGAAATGGCTTCCATTTCTTTGTAATAAGGTTGGGACTAATCTTATACAAGTAGGGAAAGCACTGTGATACGCGTCCTTGACGTAACCTTCAAGTGCCAATGAGCCACCTGCTTCTGCAAGATGTGCTCAACTCTGACAGTAATGTCGCCTGCAGGCATACGGGATAGGGGTGGAAAAGAGGTTTGAACTACTTCTGCAACCTCACACACCCATTCCAGAGCCTTTCATTCTCATTAGTGTAGGAACACAAGTACGTTTATACTCGTGACAGAGGCTGCTAATCAGGAAGCACAGTACATTCCGTATGGTAGTCTGTATCTCCAAATCTTATTTCCTGTACAAAATGGCACCATGGAGGGTGGCGTACTGGCAGGACCCAGAAGTGGAAATGCTGGATTGTGGCTCGGTAGAAAGGTTGGTTCGTAGTTCCTCTCTACCGACGATCCACATCTCCAAGAGGGTCGCTAGAAGCCGTTCTAGTTCTAGGTACCCCAGGAATGCCGCACCATGCCAAACTAAGTTCAAGGCCATCCAAGTGGACTCCTTTCAAGTCCTTGAGTGGCATGGGAAACACACACACACACACCACATTCCCACGTGCTGACAGGCCTCGCTATTAATTCAAATGTGAGAGCTGTGGGTGAGGGTGGGAGACCAAGCCGTTGGGAGCGGAGACCGGCAAGTGAGTATTCAGTAGCGTTATGTAGGAGCGTCATTACATTCCCTTGCACAGTTAGAAGTAATCCCTCCTACCCTCAGTTGTGCCTCTGTGTGACTCCACTGCAGGAATGTATGGATGACACAATGGATATAGTATTGTCAAGGACAGCGGTCAAGTCCACATCAAGCAGCACCAAAACTGGTGATTACACCTGCTTCCATGCACAATGGTTACATGTTCAATGTTGCGCTGTACAGCTAAACCATCTGTGTCTGTATGTATGGGACAACAACAACACAAGTGTGTCCTTCATGCTTCATTGATCATGTACCAGGAGGGACTATGGTGCAGCCCCGATTTAATAAAAGAAGTATACGGAGAGGACTTGTGCTTTGATTGCTGACGTATCACCCCTCTGTGTTTGAAATCATGAACTACTGATGCCCTTACATGCACCGCAGATCTCTGTTGCACTGCACAGTCATTAATGTACCCCACCATGCGCTACTCATGTACTGTCAATATCAATCTCTCCACATGGTGCATGTGTGGATTACATGCACAGGTGGATGCACATTTTATACCCATTATGCTCATGGAAAGTGTGAAGAAAAGCCGACCCTTCTCTCCACCACACATGTGTAAACATTTGTAATCCCTGCTGGAGGCTGGGAACCCCATGCAAATGTACATAGCTTCCTCTGATGCCCCCCCCCAGTCGCCTCAGAGTCTCCCTTGTCTCTTTGATGTCACTGTGCCACATGTATTCGCATGCAAATGTTCCCAAGCACTCTAGTCATGATCATGGAGCCACCCCTCCCCTGCCTAGCCCAGATGAAGTTCATCCTGATTGGCCAAGGACAGCCAAGCTACTGAAGGGAGGGGTGGGGGGGGGAATCTTATAGATTTCATAGATCATAGAGTTGGAAGGGGCCTACAAGGCTATCGAGTCCAACCCCCTGCTCAATGCAGGAAACTAGAGGAGGGGTCTCCCATCCAAGTAATAACCAGGCCTGACCTGCTTAGCTTTCCACACTCAGACAAGCTGAGCCAGCATAAGCTACAGGCCTGTGTACTGCCAGCCGTGGCTTTTGGGTTTTGTTGTTGTCTGGATGCGAAGGAATGCGGAGTACGGCTTTTGCTGAGGCAGCCCTAAGAAGACCAACCCCCAGGCAATGAGTAAGTGCCTGGGTGTTTATATAGTAAAGGAACTAGTTTTGTTGTTTTGTAGCTCTACTTGTGTATACCAAAGTGTCACCCCACCTTTCCCTCTTCCCTCATTCCCCACATTTTATTGTAATCGGTTTACCTTAAATAAACTTTCCTGGTTTTACCCCACACGGTGTGTGTGGTTCCTCTGTGGTTCAGTGCTAAATCCAGTGTATACTATAGACCAAGGGCAAGGCCCTGAGAGAATCAGTGTCAAGACGGCAGAGCCAAGGCTGGCAGTTTTGCACCTTTGTTCTCTCGTCTTGAGGAAAGGACTGGTTGGCAGTCCTTGTCCTTCACAGAAAGTGTAACAACGCTAGTTTTTACCGCTATGTCCAATGTCAGTACAGTGCTTTTACTGTTACCAATACTGTTCTTGACATAATAATTAATAGCCCAGCCATGCAAATATCTCAAATTATTTCCTAAATTTCCTTGATTTTGAAACCCACATAGGTTCATGTGTTGTAATGGGTGTTCCACTGTACAGCAATGCTGCTCACACTGACAACAGTGTGGCATAGTGGTGAGAGTGCTGGACTGGGGCTCGAGAGACCCGGGTTCTAGTCCCCACTCGGCCATGAAACTCACTGGGTGACTTTGGGCCAGTCACTGACTCTCAGCCTAACCTACCTCACAGGGTTGTTGTGAGGATAAAATGGAGGAGGAGGATTATGTAAGCCACCTTGGGTTCCTTGCAGGAAAAAAGGCAGGGTATAAATATAATAAATATATTTTTTAAAAATCCTGCTACATCTTCTCTAGCGCTTAGGAACCAGGCATCCCAGGATGGGCACAGGGAGCTGGAAAGCCCTCACAGCAGGACAATAGAGGTGAGCAATTTACACCTCTAGCATCACCCACAGCTGTAACGCTATGTTATAACTTTTCTTTTCCTCCTGAGTCTTACAATATCAATGCAGAAACAGTCAATAGTCATAGTGTACTTGACCATGCACATTTGTACTGTCTGTCTTGCAAATCCGATCTCAGTCCTTGAAGTAACATTGAGCGATGTGGTGTTGACCTCGCATGAGGTCCTTTAAAAAAAAATTTTTTAACAAAGGGAGGAGTACTGAACAGTGCCAGATGCAAAGGGCTTCTCTACATGAGGCATTTAACCCAATGCTTTACCGTGGCTTCTTCTTCTGTTTTCCTTGTGGGAGGAAGAATGTCCTTTTACATGAGGTGTCCCCCCCCCCCGGGGGGGGGTTTCCTCTCTGCCTTTCTATGTTTCTACATGTTCCATTACACAACACAACACAAGGTGGCGCTGTGGTGTAGAGCGGAATTGTCAATATACAAGAGTCTTGGCTAGTGAATCATGGCGGCATCCAGAATATGCCTGACTTTCCTCGCTCTAAAAAAAGCCACAAAAACAGCTGGAAAACACGGGAGAGGCCCTGGAGGATGACGACATGTAAAACTTCCATGAGTGAGGGATCACGAGCACACAATAAATGGCTCGTGTAGAGGAGCCCAAAGTCAGGTATGCAGATTTTGAGAATTACATACTTGGAACTGTGATGTTGTAAGTGCTGTATGGAAACATTATTTAGTACACATAGAGCAGTGTTCTCCAACCTTGGGTCCCCAGATGTTTTTGGCCTACAACTCCCAGCATGCTGGGAGTTGTAGGCCAAAAACATCTGGGGACCCAAGGTTGGAGAACACTGACATAGAGGACTCTTTGTGCCTGTAAGGGCGCAGTCCTCTGGCCTCCCAACATTGTCTGGGGGGGCCATAGGATTATTCGGATTCCCAGCTCCGAGGTCCTCTGACTACGGAACTGAGACTCCGAACGTGGCGCCCCCGCCCCACCCCCTCGCAGCCAGTGGGGAAAGAACCGTGCCAGCCGCCTCTCCGAGGTCGGAAATTGGCCTCAGAGCGGACTAAAGGGGTGTGCCAGGTGGGCAGGGAGGGGAGGAGGCTGGGGTCGTATCCAGACGGTGCCCCAGCCTCGTTCCCTCCCCCTCCGCGGCGCTTTACCAAGATGGCCGAAAATGGAAGTCTTGATGAAATGCAGGGTGCGAGGTGTGGGGTGACGGAGATGGCCGCCACGCCTCGCGCCCTGCATTGCGCCCAGCATGTTCAAAGGCTTGTGTGCATCGAGTGCAGAGGAGATTAGATCGTGCCCTAACTATTCTTTCTCTATTCGCACACTTTTAGCACCGCAACCTACTGCTCGGTTGCCCAAAGAGTGGGAGTTCCTGGATGAGCAGGAGGAGGAGGAGGAGGAGGCAGATGTCGGAGAGTTCCTTCCACAGTCAGATGGCACGTCGTATAATGCCACTTAGTGGAAATGCATCATGTGTTACTTGATAGACTGCTTTGAAATATTGTGTTTAATTCCATGGTACATATAATGCTGAAATGAGGTCAAAGGAAATAGAATTCTGCTTCAATTGTTAAACCTTTCCTGCACTAATCACGTATTTTACTGTGTACCACTTGTTACAGTGAGGCAACCCTGTCATGGCATTGCTATTACCCAAAAAGTAAAACAAACATTAGAAGAACAAATGCTCACTAACAGTTTGTCATGTACGCTAACAGAATGCGCTCTGTTCCTCCACTGAAAAACGGTGCTAGGTATCACACTGCCATGGGCAGGACATAAACCGCACTGATCTATGGACCTGATGTTTGCCGCCACTGTGGTAATGACTGCAGTATAGATGTACAACTTCTCCATTTCACCCTACAGAGCCACAGTCAGTCACGCAGCCTCTGGAACAACCAGCTGAACAGGAGCAGCCGCCGCCAGTCATGACAGACAATTTGTGTGCCGCCTTCCTGTCCCTGGGCGACTCCGTTAACAGATCACGTTTGTTCTGCATTGTGAGAAATGCTGTCTGTACTTCAATGCGGTCTACATTTCTAAAGTAAGTATACACTCAAACCAAACATTGTTTCTATTACACCATAGTGTGGAGATTGGAGGAACGAGCTGCCCTCCTGGAACGCCATGTTTTCCGCGTACACAGAGGAAGACAACGAAGAAAAGGGAGCCAGCCACCTCTGAAGGGGGCAAATAGTTTTATAAGGAACATTTTAAAATAAATATTTACACTGTTATACGTAAAAAATGTCTTAAACTGTTGTTGTTGTTGTTATTATTATTATTCAACTTACCGGTAAACGTTTTCCTGAGCTGACAACATGTGCATTTTCTTCTTTTATGGTTGAGCCCTTATGGAGTGTTACATAACTAATGGTAGTTGGTAATTGTGGAGGAAGAGGGGGGGCTGGCTGGCCCGCCAGACTCCCACCCTTTCCTCCCTGCAAAAGGGAAACCCAGCACTTGCCACCATGTGGCCCAGAAGGGGGGGCTGGCTGACCCGCCACTACCCCACCCTTGCCTGCTGGCAAAGGAACCAAGACCCCCAGAGATCTCAAGGTACCAGATTGCCAGCCTCAGCTGTCTCTGCAATCCTACTTGAATCTCTGTTCAGGGACTCGCCTTTAATTTCTGTAACCTGGATTTAGATACTGAACCAACAGAGTACTACAAAACCCATGTAGAGTGAACTCAAGACAAGGTTTATTTCTGGTAGCATCTTACAACAAGATTAGGCAATAAGAGAAGCACACAAAATAGAGAGACACTTTAGTACACAATAAAGCTGCAAAATAACAAAACCTGATTCCTTAAGATCTCTCAAGCACACACCTGTTACCTGAGGGTGTCTTCTTCAAAGGGTTAGATCCAGCACAGCCTTGCTGCCCGATGGAGAATTACCACACCTACCCGAAGGTCCAAGATGGGTAAACCCCTACAAGGCTTGCTTTCAGCAGTCCTTCAAACCAGCCAATTTTACCAGGGCTGCCTGGGGTTGAGTCCTGAGGGGGCCCCCCCTAAAGGCTCGGGCCCCTCGCTGGCGCGCTGCCATGCCGGCACGCTACCAAAAAGGACTGACCAGGAACAAAGGCTTCCACGTGGGGAAAAAGCTCATCCCCCTCCCCTTTTCTGTAGCCTTCTTTCTTCAGCCAATCAATTTGAATTTCACCTGGCCATGCAGGGGGAAAGGGAACTGTGAGTCATGGCTTGAACTATCTGCATGTGAATGCCTTCAGCCTGGCTCCTCCAGACTTCTAGACGCCCATCTCATGTTCCATCACCTTTTGCTTCCTCCCAGCCCCCACCTGGTTTACTCATGAGGAGGCGTGTGTGTGTGTGTGTGTGTGTGTGTGTATGTGTGTTTGTTTGTTCCTGCATGCATGCATGCAGGAACCCTAAAACTCTTTTCTCTACACGCTAACTATGTACACCCCACCCCAGCCGGTTCACACATGAGGTGTGTGTGTGTACCCCCAAAGGCTCGTTTCTCCACACCCTTTCCTTTGGGAAAAGATGAAAAGAGGGGCTAACCCTCTCCTTTCATCTATACTAACAAAAACCACAGAGAAACGAGCTTGCGCTAGCTTCTTACCACTAGGCACCTCTTCTCTTTCACACACAGATAAAAACAGAACAGAACAAAAAGCATCAAACATCAAACACCTTAACTATAGTCTTAACATAGCTTTAACATCTTAATTCTTAAAATCTTCTTAAAACATCAAAACAGCAAAACACAATCAATAACTATCAATCAGAAGTTTACAGGTTTGCATACTCAAGAAACATCAATTACAATTCAAATGAGAACCCTCAACCCTTTGTTGCCTGTCTGGCACTCTTGTCTAAAAGAAACAAAACAAAACAGAACTTTTTTAGGGTTGCTGTTTCTCCCACAGCCTGTAGGGGCAGACTGCTTACTGAAATGTGACTCTTCAATTAAAACAAAACAAAAACAAAAACAAACTTTTTAGGGTTGCTGTTTCTCTCACAGCCTGTAGGGGGCAGATTATGGACTGAAATGTGACTAAATTCGCCCCTACCACTCTCAACGACCTGAATACCATCACCCCCTCCAAAGGCCCATGGGATGGCTTCCCACCACCCAACAACATGAATATACCACTCCCTTTTCCCAAAGGTTTGCAGTTGGCACTTTTTACACAATGACTTGAATGGGATGGCTTCCCCCCACCCCGCTTTTCCCAAAGGTTTGCAGTTTCTAAAACACACAGCTTGACAATCTTCCAGCCGCTTGGGCTTGGCTCTTTTTGCCCACCACCCAAACTTGCACGGGATGACTTTCTCTCAGCATTGAATGCTTAGCTTTGGAGGCTCTACTCAGTTTCCTCAGAAACTGAGAACACACAGTCTGGCAATCTTGCTTTCGGCCACTAGAGGGCTTTCCCGCCTCTAAGTTCCCTGGCCTCTTGAGACCTTTTACATTCAAAATTTTTCATCATTTTCATTTTCAAATTGACCTTTGCACATAACAACAAACAGTTCAATTGCTTACACTGGGAGCACCTGGCCCTTGGGCCCCTTAGCAACAATCTAGATAACACAATTACATTTGGATCATGGATCATCCCCCCTCCCTTCGAGGAACAACTCATCAGTTTTTATTTGCTTTATCACAATTACCACCAATCTTCTTTTTTTCTCGGGAGACACTTGAAGAAAAAAAATCTTTCTGTCTGGGCTTCTGTCAGCTAGGAGGGAGATCCCCTTCTCTCTCCGCTGCCCACACTGGGATCGCTCACTCAGTAACAATACAAAGACAACTTGAATCACCTGTGTCCCCCCCCCTTGAGGAACAAGTCAGAGTCCGCTGTTTTCCAAGTGGCAGCAGAAAAATGTTTTTTTTTGGGGGGGGATTCCTTTTTCTTCTGCTGATTCTCTGCCCGCTTCTTGCAGCACAGGACAAAGTCTCTTTTTTCTGGGGGGGGGGGTTTCCTGATGTCCGCCCCCCCTCTGCTTGCTGCTGCCCAGCCTAGCCATTCACCATGCCCCCCCCAAGAGCAAATGGACAGTCTTAAGTTCAAAAATCTTGAGTCCTTCTCCCGTGGGAGAGATGTAGGGCAGGACTGTGCCCTCCCCCCCACCAAAGTCTGACTCTTCTGGGGCACACAGCACAACTAAAATTACTCATCAAACGCTGTCCCAAAATTCAACGTTTTGCTCACCAGCCTCTTAAGAGAGGTTTCTTGGTCTTCTCTCCTTCTTCCTGGAACACACGTGCGCACGCCCACACTATTTTCTTCTTCTCTTCCCGGGCTCTCCCAGCCCCCAAACTTTGGGATCACACAGCCGCAGGTCGCTTTCTCCCATCTACACCCTTTTTGCACTCGATGGGGATGGTAGGATCCTCCTCTGCTTACTCACTGGCAGCTGCTGCTCCCAGCCTCTGGGACACGCACACGCAGACTTTTTTCTTGCTTCTAGCCCTCTGCCAAGGGCCCCTCCAGTCCTGGTTCTCTTGGATCACACACTTGCTGCCCTCTGCTCACTTGCTGGGCACACAGGCTGTTCTGGAACTCACTCCATAGTTGAAATTTCTTGCCTTCAACGCTCTCTGCTGGGCTCCTAGGCTCCCCAGACTGGGGTAGCCCCTTCCAGCAATCTGAATGTTTTTCTAAGGCTCATCTCACATGTTATTTCTAAAAAATAACAAACCTTCTACTATGTACTAAAACGTGTCTCAAATTTCTCTCATTTGCCCACGCGCACACACTCTGTGGTTCAGCTTCGAATCCCAGCGCTTGCCACCATGTGGAGGAAGAGGGGGGGCTGGCTGGCCCGCCAGACTCCCAACCCTTTCCTCCCTGCAAAGGGAAACCCAGCACTTGCCACCATGTGGCCCGGAAGGGGGGGCTGGCTGACCTGCCACCACCCCACCCTTGCCTGCTGGCAAAGGAACCAAGACCCCCAGAGATCTCAAGGTACCAGGTTGCCAGCCTCAGCTGTCTGCAACCCTACTTGAATCTCTGTTCAGGGACTCGCCTTCAATTCTGTAACCTGGATTTAGATACTGAACCAACAGAGTACTACAAAACCCATGTGGGGTGAAACCACGACAAGGTTTATTTCGGTAGCCTCTTACAACAAGATTAGGCAAATAAAAGAAGCACACAAAATAGAGAGACACTTTAGTACACAGTAAAGCTATAAAACAATAAAGACCTGATTCCTTAAGATCTCTCAAGCACACACCTGTTACCTGAGGGTGTCTTCTTCAAAGGGTTAGATCCAGCACAGCCTTGCTGCCCGATGGAGAATTACCACACCTACCCGAAGGTCCAAGATGGGTAAACCCCTACAAGGCTTGCTTTCAGCAGTCCTTCAAACCAGCCAATTTTACCAGGGCTGCCTGGGGTTGAGTCCTGAGGGGGCCCCCCCTAAAGGCTCGGGCCCCTCGCTGGCGCGCTGCCATGCCGGCACGCTACCAAAAAGGACTGACCAGGAACAAAGGCTTCCACGTGGGGAAAAAGCTCATCCCCCTCCCCTTTTCTGTAGCCTTCTTTCTTCAGCCAATCAATTTGAATTTCACCTGGCCATGCAGGGGGAAAGGGAACTGTGAGTCATGGCTTGAACTATCTGCATGTGAATGCCTTCAGCCTGGCTCCTCCAGACTTCTAGACGCCCATCTCATGTTCCATCACCTTTTGCTTCCTCCCAGCCCCCACCTGGTTTACTCATGAGGAGGCGTGTGTGTGTGTGTGTGTGTGTGTGTGTGTATGTGTGTTTGTTTGTTCCTGCATGCATGCATGCAGGAACCCTAAAACTCTTTTCTCTACACGCTAACTATGTACACCCCACCCCAGCCGGTTCACACATGAGGTGTGTGTGTGTACCCCCAAAGGCTCGTTTCTCCACAGTAATATTAGTAATGGTGTGAAACAGGGCTACACTGATAACATGAGGAGAATCTCGGGATCATGATGGGGAGTATTTCTTAGGTTTTTACAGAGGACGAGGAGGTTCTCTTTGACGCGCAGTGAGGGAACTCTTGGGAGTTGAAGGGAGAAGTTGCAAACTTTCAGGAGAAGGTGCCCTCCTTGAAGGGGGTGAGTTCTGTACACTGGATGTACTGGGCATGTTAGGCTTATCAGCAGCTACTCTGTTAGTCCTGCCTGCAGCACTGTCAGTGGTAGATGTTTGCGGTCTCTCGTCTGAGCTCTCTCCAAGTTTGCCCAGAATTCCCTGCAACAAGGAACACTGATAATCTAGAGATGCTATCAAAGCTTTTTTATTTATTCATTTATTATATTTATACCCCGCCTTTTTCCCCGCAAGGAACCCAAGGCAGCTTACATAATCCTCCTCCTCCTCTCCATCTTATCCTCACAACAACCCTGTGAGGTAGGTTAGGCTGAGAGTCAGTGACTGGCCCAAAGTCACCCAGTGAGTTTCATGGCCGAGCGGCAGGGATGGGGACTCGGACTCGAGGACTCGACTCGTGAGTCGGACTGAGTCCCCCCTCTGACTCGACTCGGACTCGAGTCCCAATATTTTTAATGGGACTCGAGACTCGACTCGGGACTCGAGACCAAGGACTCGTCAACATCCCTGGGCTGTTGACGAGTCTTCTGGCTGTGCCAGAAGGAGCGCGATCACCGGTGAAGAGCGCATGGAAGCGAGGCGCGCCGCTGCTCGGCCACTATGGACAGCTACCAGGAGCGCAGCCCCAACGATGTGTTGAGATTTATTTTGATTGATGTGTTGTGGGGGGGGGGGGTTGGGTTAGGGTCAGACATTTTGGGTTTGGCTGTCTCTGCCTGCCTGTTTGGGGTTCCCTGCCTCCTCTGCCTGCCTGGTTATTTTGGGTTTGTCTGCCTGGTCTGTTCTTGCCAAAATCAGTTGCAGAGTTTTGAAATAAAAAGGCACACTTGTGCCTAGAATTTATTTAAGCCACACATCTGAAGTAGCCTTATTTTGTTGGGGGGAAACCCCATTGATTTTAATAGGGACTCGTGGAGTCAGTTTTGGGAGTGACTCAGGACTCGTGACTCGTGAGTCACCATTTTGAACCAAGGACTTGGACTTGGACTCGAGACTCGGGTCCAAAGACTCGTGACTCGACTCGTGACTCAAGACCAAGGACTCTTCAACATCCCTGCCGAGCGGGGACTAGAACCCAGATCTCCCGAGCCCCAGTGCAACACTCTCACCACTACACCACAATGGCTCTCTATCTTTCCTTACTTCAACATCATCCTCAATAATGTGGCACATGTACGGTAAGTAGATTTCATAGATTTCATAGATCGTAGAGTTGGAAGGAGCCTACAAGGCTATCAAGTCCAACCCCCTGCTCAATGCAGGAAACTAGAGGAGGGGTCTCCCATCCAAGTAATAACCAGGCCTGACCCTGCTTAGCTTTCCACGCTCAGACAAGCTGAGCCAGCGTGAGCCACAGTTAAAGGCTTCAGCATCCCAATCCATTCTTTCCAGTGAGCAGTGATTCCCTGCAGTAGCATGGTGCAGGATGCGAACAGTAGCCTCAGTGGAGCCCTTTCCAGTCTTCCTGTATCTTGTCATGGCTACTCTTGTCGCTGGAGACAGAGTTGCTTTACGATTGGGGATCAGTGTCTGCAATTGTACAGGGAAAAGATGTACACAAATTGCTTCTGATACTGCTAGACGTGAGGAGTAGGCGTTCCCAATTTCTGAATGATTATGCAGTAACCCCAGTCATCTGCTCATAAAATGCTTACAACACAAATTCGCTTACCTTGTGGGTAGTCTGCCCAGACATGTTTCTCCACAGGATCATCGTTGACACCATCAGGATCTCAATGGAAGATGTTTAAAATGTAAACACTGAAGGATTTGCTGATACACAGTGTGGGGAAATCAAGACTTACCTTCAATGCCTTCTTCTATGCTCATGTAGTCCTCCACATCAACTGTGGTCAGGTCGTCCGTGAAAAGTTCCTCAGAGCCCTCTGCAACTGTGGGTTTGGCCAGCACAACTGGAGTATGCACATTTTAGTACTTCGGCTAACATGCTTCAGTTTCACTGTAGAGTCACCATGATGACGAATGCTGTGTAGCTCATTATAGTATGGGCATACAGCAGCAGCATTTCCAGGCCTGGAGTTACGATTCACCATCCGATGGTATTCAAGCTAAATGCTTTTTGTCTTTGTGCAGCACTCAAGTCGTGTTTTGTTTGTGTTTGTGGTTGGACATTTCCTACTTCGTAGGAATCAACAGAGATGGGGGCAAGAAGAAGATTGTTCTTATCACATCAATGCTCCCGTGACTCGCTCTCAGCTGCTCCTGTATTTCTTGTTTTCCACAGATGTCAAGGAGATGAAGGATCTCAAGGTGTTTCCATGAAACACCATGGCCCTTGGCCACTGAATCTCCAGACGTCATGCTGTGGAGTGGTTGAGGAGGGAGAAATGAAAGACCTTTGCTTCTACATATGCAGGTGCGAAGTGCAGAGGGAAGAAGCAAGGGGGGGAAAACCCACACCAAAGGAACATCCCACTTGTAATGGAGTAGAAACTAAACACCACAATGTCAGGGCACACACCCAATTATTTTGGAAGACGAAAGCCATGCCCTCCACTGCAAATTGATATCGGAAATATAGGGCACACTTGAGTCCCAAAATGCAGGGAAGTCGCAGTAAAAGGAAAAACCATTACAAGAGGACCTTAAGAAAATGCAGGCGTGTTTTGGAGATGAAACCCTGGATTGACACAGATTGGGGATAGTGTCATGTGTCACGCCAGTGTGTGAGGCACAGTAGCACCACAAAATTCCCCATGTAGATTAGCCCCAGGTAAGACTGCAGACTTAAAGATTCACCCATTTCAGAGGCTGTTGGCAGGGGATCCTACAATCAAGGGCAACTCCTCAATTCTGCAACCTGGAATTATGAATTATTGCTTTGCAAGATGCATTTCTATTTGGTGCCATTTTATTAGCTTCAGGAGGCTGGTTCTCACACTCACCAGTGCAGCATTCCTCTATGTCAGGGGAGCAGAACCGCTGTCAACCCACACTCAAGGGTTGACTATGGCTTGAGTGTGGGTTGTTGTTGAACCGTGGGTTGTTGTTGAAACATGGGTTATCATGTTGTCTGAACCCAGCTGAGATAACAAACCATGGTGAACAACCCACAGTTCACAACCCAACAACAAACCATGAGTTCTCTTCATGGGTTTCATAGATTTCATAGATCATAGAGCTGGAAGGAGCCTACAAGGCTATCAAGTCCAACCCCCTGCTCAATGCAGGAAACTAGAGGAGGGGTCTCCCATCCAAGTAATAACCAGGCTTGATCCTGCTTAGCTTTCCACGCTCAGACAAGCTGAGCCAGTGTAAGCCACAGGCCTGTATGTTGTTCGTGGTTAACAAGCCATGGCTTGTTAATGCAGCTAGGTTCAGACAACACAATAACCCATGTTTCAACAACAACCCACGGTTCAACGAGAACCCACACTCAACCCTTGAGTGTGAGTTATCATTGAATCAGTCACTGTCTATGATGTGCGCTGGTTCTTACTTTTCAAGGAAGTCTTTATTTTATTTATTATATTTCTATACCATGCATAAGCCAAAGCTCTTTGGGCAGTTCACAAAACAAGACTTAAAACCATAAATTGAAATGACATAGTAAAACAGAATATTAAAAAACTATAAATTTTTAACAGACTAAAACCAAAGTAGGAACCAAGATAAAAGCCAACAGCAGTGCAAAGATCTAAAAATGCACAAACACAATTTTTAAAACTGAAGGACTAAAAAGCCTGGTAAAATTAAAAGGTCTTCTGGTGCAGAAAAGGCTACAATGTAGGCACCCGGTGAGCCTCTCTTGGGGAGGTCATTCCACAACCAGATTAGGATTGCAGCCTTTCAGTTTAACATCAAAGGTAATACAGCTGACAGTGGTAAGAACTGAATAAAGCGCCTGAGTCCAGCTGTATCATCCTCACCGTAAAAATGACTTGTTCAAGTAGATTTGTGTCACTGGATTGGGGCTACGCTACAAAGCAGAATAGTTCAAGTGTGCAAACTAAGTACTTGAATTATGAAAATTCAGTGTTCCTGATATTTACCAGGCTACAAGTGAAGCAGGAGATGTGAGAGAACTAGAGGCACAACCGTAAAATTTCTCGATGGTATTGGCACAGTACTAACTTTCAATTTAAGTGGTTTATTTTTCATTATAAAGGGTGCATTCCTATGCAAGTTTAGACAGAAAAAAGGCCTACAACTCGCAGGCAGCATTCCCCAGCTAACATAGCTGGCTGGCAGGGGAATGCTGCGAGTTGTAGGGCTGTTTTTGTGCCTAACATGCATAGGATTGTGCCCTACACATGGCTTGAAATACATGTATTCTTTCCGACTTCAACAAACGCGTGTGTCCCTAAGAAGCAAAGGTCGCGTTTAGCGAAGGTTTAAACGGAACGTTTCCACCCGAGAAGTACTTTGGCATTCTGGAACGGCTGACCAGAAAACCGCCCACTCTCTTTAAACAAGAGGTTGGACACTTTCCTATACACGGAAGTTTTCCCGTAGGCAGAGCGGGTGATCATCTTTGGGGGGGGGGGGGAACCCGCCCACGGCCCAAGCGAGCCATCCCGGGCTACGTGCTTGCCTACTCTTGAGAGCTAGAGGACCATGAGGCCAATCACCCCTGAAGGAAAACGCGCTTGGGCAGAGAGCCTCCTGCCTCATGGGAGTCGTAGTTTCCACGCAGGAGGAGGAGGAGGAAGAGGGCGATCGTAGCTTTTGCATTGTGAAAACTCTCTGCCATTTGAAGTTTATTCTGAGGATTAATTGCATCCCTTGTGTGTGGCCAAGTTCCCGTACAGAAGAGCAGCACCTAGAGCTGCCAGGAGAGGGTGAGAACTACAATGCCCACAATGCACGGAGGCAAGGTAGGCGGGGAGTCGAGAGGGCTGGTGGCGGAAGGGAGAAGGAAAGGAGACGGGCCGGCGCGTGCGCAGAGAGCCTCGCGTCGTCCTCTGCGGGGAGGCAGCCCGGTGGCGGCGGCGGCGGCACGATGCCCCGCGACAACATGGCCTCCCTGATCCAGCGGGTGGCCAGGCAGGCCCGCGTTACGTTCCGCCCGCCGGGCGGTAAGAATAACAATAGCGGCGACGGCGGCGGGCCGCGCTTCGCGGAGAACCTCCAGCGGCTGCAGCAGCTGCTGAACGAGGTGCGGGCCGAGGACCTGCGCTTGGCTGCGCGGGGTCCGTCGGCGGTGCCGGGGCCGGCGCAGCCGCCCGTGAGCTACATGCACATCTGCGAGACGGAGAGCTTCAGCATGGGCGTCTTCGTGCTGCGCGCCGGCGCCTGCATCCCGCTGCACGACCACCCGGGCATGAACGGGCTGCTCAAGGTGCTCTTCGGCACGCTGCGCATCGCCTGCTTCGACGCCCTGCCCGGCCCTGGAGACGGCGACGGGGCGGCAGCGGGAGGAGGAGGAGGCGGCTGTCGGGCCTCCGGCTCTGGGACGGCGGCGGCACCGCGCTCCGGGCGGCGGCACCGCGGCTTGCTCCGCTCGCACCAGCTCTACACGCCCACCTCCCCCCCTTGCCTCCTGTCGCCGCACACCGACAACCTGCACCAGATCGACGCCGTGGGCGGGCCCGCCGCCTTCCTTGACATCCTTGCGCCGCCCTACGACCCCGAGCACGGCCGGGACTGCCACTACTACCGCCTGTTGGACGGGCAGAGCCTGCCCCCGCCGCCGGCCGCCGCCGCCGACCACAACCACCACCAGGGCCTGCCCAAGGAGGTGTGGCTGCTGGAGACCCCGCAGGCGGCGGATTTCTGGTGCGGCAGCGAGCCCTACCTGGGGCCCGGGGTGTCCCCGTGAAACAAGGGCAGGCCCAGCCCCACGCCCCTGCCTGCTCCGCCTTAGTGGGGGACCACTGGAAGATGCCAGGAAAACCGACTTCTCCCTGAGGCCCACCCTGCAGGGCTGGGGAGCCTGTCCCAGCAGGTCCCTCCACTCCCTTGATCTGAGAGATGCTGCTGCTGCACTGGGGATCTCAAAGCCATAGTGTCCTTTCCTGGGCCAGGTGCTTTTGGAGGAGGAGGAGGAGTAATAACTATTAGCGGGGACATGCTTCTTGCACCCACAGGGTGGACTGCACAGCATGCCTGTGTTCCAGAAGGAAGGCATCTCGGTGTGTTGGGAGATAGGCCTGTGTGCTGCCAGCTGGGGCTCAACTTTTTAGGGGTGTCAAGAAGAGAAGTCCATTGGCCCGATGGAAAGGTGGGCAGTCATCTGCAGACATGGGATCTGCATTTAATGAAAAGTTACAGAAGGCAAGCCGGTCCTCCCCCAACCTGCTTCCAAACCCACATTTCAAATGGTACACGCGCAAGTAGTTTTTGTCAAGTGGATTTTGGTTCTCTTTATTCATCCTCTGCAATCCCCAGTAGCACAGCAGCCAACTGCTACTCCATACAAACAGAACATTAAGCTGCCCCCTCCCCCGTCTCTTCAGGCCAATAATGTGGACTGTTGCTTTGCTGTGGGTGTATCTCAGTTGCATGGAGTTGGGAGAAACTGCGTCATCCACTCAGGACACAGATTGTATCCTGCATCCCTTCCCGCAGGGAAATCATGAATTCAGGAGACTACCTCTCCAGTTCTATGGGTGCAAAGCAGGCGGGTACTGTTGTGTTTATTCGTACCAACTGATGTGAAGATACAGGAAACTAGTAATGTTCAAGGTTCTGGGTACCTGATTGTCCACACCCCAGCCCACACACACTGCTTAATTCAGCTACACTTTGGGCTGGGAACCTTCACACACACACACCCGCTACAGCAGAAAGAATAAAGGCAATAAGAATTCTCTGAGGCTCACAAATTATATGCCCTATGAAAGGTCCAATTAATTTTCTAGCAGTTCTCATGTTCATTCAGTGGGATAATCTTTTGCTTCTGATGAGGACATGATCCTAATCCCTCCAGGATGGATTTGGGAGGAGCCGTATGCTGGAGAAGCAAGATACTAAATTGGGTGGTGCAGAGAGCAATTTGTTCTATTGTTGAAATAGTTTCATCCATACTACCAGGTTAGAGATGATCCTTAAATTTAAAAAAATACTGATGTGTTGAGAGAATGCTTTTTAGATATTAAAAGTGAGAATTATTGATTAACTGTTGTGCATTTCTTTCAACATCTTTAAAGTGATGACAATTCTTGTAGTGGGCAAGACTCATTCCACTATATTTGGAAGGGGAGCATTAGGCAACACAACGACAGATGGTGTTTTTCACAATCACTG
Organism: Shinisaurus crocodilurus; assembly: GCA_021292165.1. NCBI lineage: Eukaryota > Metazoa > Chordata > Lepidosauria > Squamata > Shinisauridae > Shinisaurus > Shinisaurus crocodilurus. The sequence goes on along the minus strand of CM037878.1, from coordinate 114,675,765 downwards.
TTAATAGTCTTTGTTTCTGGCACAACTCTTGTATAGAATAGAAACTTTTAAAAAATATAGTTCCAGGTAGATTTTATTTATTTATTTATTTATTACATTTATCAATCGCCCATCTGGCCGGTCACCCGGCCACCCTGGGCGATGTACAATTAAAATACAATAAAACACAATAAAATATAATAATTAAAACAATATAAAAAAATTCTCATTAAAAACCTAACCCACCCCATATTCCCGCCTGAACAGCCATGTTTTTAATGCACGGCGGAAGCTCATCACGGAGGGGGCATGGCGAAGGTCACTAGGGAGGGAGTTCCATAATGTGGGGGCCGCCACAGAGAAGGCCCTCTTCCTAGTCCCCACCAGCCTGGCTGCTCTGGCTGATGGGATAAGGAGAAGGCCGTCCGTGGCAGACCTTGTTGAGCGGCCTACTTGATGTTGCTGGAGGCGCTCCTTGAGATAAGCTAGGGCCGGAGCCGTGTAGGGTTTTAAAGGTCAAAACCAACACCTTGAATTCGGCTCGGCAAGCAACTGGTAGCCAGTGCAACTCTTTAAGCACTGGCGTGATGTGATCACGCCGGCGGCTGCCCTTAATCAGGCGAGCCGCCGCGTTCTGTACCAGCTGAAGCTTCCGGACCGTCTTCAAGGGTAACCCCACGTAGAGCGCATTACAGTAGTCTAGGCGAGAGGAGATTGATTCTGGCTCAATCTCTTGCCGTTTTTTGTTTGTTTTCTTTTAGCAGATCTATACCTGTGTGTGAACAGATGTTGTACTGAAGTAATGTAGTTTTCCTTCTTACTATTTATAGAGTTACTTTGCACAGCTTTTATTAAAAGAGGAGAAAACGGATTTGCCTGCATTGACATTATGGCATTTCCTGCCCATAGCATGGTTGTGATAACAAGGGGGTGGTTCTCTTCTGGAGGTATACTGTTTATACTGCTGGGAAACATTATAATCCTATAGAACTTAATATAAATACTGTAACAAGATCAATGGGTTATATTGCTATCTATTGAATGGTTAAGTTCATTAAGTGTCATACAAACCTCTATGGAGCGATTTCTATTTGTTCATTTGCTGTTTTAATGGCAAATGTAGCAGCAGCAACACGTTGTTGTTGAGGTGCTCACACAAGTGTTTCAAATGTCCTTTAATGTTTCTTGTTTTGATCATTGCCTCCAAAGATCATGGAGGAAATGCAACATCCTACTTCATAAACAAACCTCCATATGATGGATGATATAACCAGAACGTCAGATTAAAGTATGGTATGGAGGCTATGTGAAATTCTACTTACAAACAAACTTGCTTAGTGTTCTGTGTTTTTTCATTGCAGTCAGATTTTGCACCTTTGAGCAAAAGCGAATCAAGATTTGGTAAATTTTATTCATTCAGAAGGGGAGTCAGCCGCAGTTCTACAGCAGAAAGGACTCTTGAGAGCAAAACCATTTCTCAATAGAGTTAAAATCAACATAGGATGACAGAGGGAATGAAAGTCTGGATAGATACAATAGCTTTTTAGAGACCTGAAGGCAATATGATTGAACTCCTCAGTGCGGACATTAGGTTGGATCCAGACTAGGTTAGTTGTGCTTTAGTTCCATTGAAATCAACAGGGCTTCTGTTGGTTATCATCTTACCCCATTGATTTGAGTGGGAGTGTATATAATTAACTTACAGTGCAGCCCCATTCATGCCTTTCCAGAAATAAGTCCTAATTGAGTTCAGTGAGGTTTACTCCCAGGTAAATGTGCATAGGATTGCAGTCTGGGTGTGGGATCCAGTCTTCTGTTGGTCACACTATGGTTAAAAGATCGGCATTTGGAGCACCAAATGAACCTATTTGGACTGGAGACCATAGTGGGACAGATAAAATACATTTCAGACGAAATTGCCTGGTAACAATACCTCTATTCTGAAAACTACTAAATATAAAAGTTTTCATGTTCAACAAACAGAGGCTTGAAACTCGGGTTCATTAAATATATGTGCACAGAGATCTTAAGTCTACACTTTTCATACTGTACTCTGGTTACTGTGGTTTCATGACATCATTTAATTTTACTATTGGGCAAGGATGAAGAGCCACATGAATGAGCTTCCACGCATAAATGGTTAGGCTTGTGCTGATTTCTTCTTTCTGACTACAGCCTTAAGCTGCTCTGGGGGATCACCTGAAGGGCTATGTGGAGGGGGCCCTGGCCTCAGTATTCATAGGCCTTGCAAAAGCTGAAGAATTTCCAGAGGGTAGCGGTGTTAAGTCTATCACCGCAAAACCAACAAGGAGTCTTTTGGCACCTTAAAGACTAATGAATATATTCTGGCATAAGCTTTTGTGGAGTATAGTCATTTCATCAGATTGCTCAAGAGAATCTCTTCATAAAACCACATCCATGTATTAGTTTGGACCTTAGAAGCAATAGTTAAACTCATCATAACTAATAAGGCAAGTGCAGGTTAGTATGTTCTACCAATGGAAGAGTTTCAGCACAATAGTAAGCAAGCAGATATAACGTGCTTTCACCATTTAACAATTCTCTTTTCTGACCAACTTTAATTTGATACACATAAAACAATCTGATTTTTAAAATATATTTTTAACCATTAAAATCAGGTGATGGGAAAATTCCTAATGAAATCTGAACTTTTGAGAAGCAAGGGCAGATGAAGCTTTCTAAAAGAATTCTTGAATGATCTACAAGCAACATAGCTTGTAGAATGATGTATAAATATTTGGGTTTATACCACTTCTGAAGTTCTGACAGCTGTGGGTATGTCACATTTTTGAGTGCTGCCTCGTGCAAAACCTTGCTAAGGTGCTAGTTTTCTCCGTGCAGGGGATTTTTCCATAGCAAAGCATTCAAAGATATCCCACCTGCATTCTAAAGCAGTTCAGCCCAAAATCTGTATTCCATGTTCAGCATAACTTGGGCCTGGTCTACATAATGCCAAAGGTGATAAGAATCTTTCCTGCTAGAAAGGACTATACCACTTTAGACTGCATTTTTATGCCCCCTAATGTAAAGTGGTTGAGTCCATTTTACCACATCTGCCTGCATGTGCGTACCTGGTCTTGTAGAATGACTCAAAGATTTGAGGGCCAAAACACATAATTTTAAATGTGTCTAGCAGCTATGTCTTTTCATTTTTACTCTAGAGTAGGTACAGGGCCTCTGCTCTAGATCTTAAAAGCCCCCCCCCATTCCCCATGCTAGGGTTCCAATCCAGCTTGCCCCCCTGCACCTAAAAATGAAACAAAGAATGTAGGTAATATACTTGTTTTAGTCCTCAGGTACTATGATCCAGTCACTGTATTCAGTGGAACTTGTTCCAAAGTAAGTAAGTGCCTGTGATTACCATTTGAAGATGTAGGTAAGCTCCACTGAACACAGCAGGACTGATTTCTTACTCTTGAGTAATTCTGCATAGGATCAGGCTTCTAGTCCCTTTTGCTTCAGTGAGATTAAGCAATGTGAAGTGTTTTGTATGTCGTTGGTTTTCTCTCAGCCTGCTATGTTTATTTTATAAAATCTATGCCCGACAGAAAATCACTCATACCCCTTTGTGAATTTAATTTGCACTTATTCAATCAGAAATGTACTCTTTTAGACCTGTTGCAGAATTGTAGCCATTCAAAACGAAGAAAAGAAAAGCAGCTCTGATCTGTATGACTAGCAGCCTTCAGGCCTCTGCAACCAGCCCTCCTAAGAACCAGGGGACCCCTCTCCCCAAATGCCATTCCCATAATATGGTTGAATACAGACATGGTGGACAGGGTTGGGAGATCAGAAGTATCTACAGACAGGATTTTGTAGAACTATTTTGCAGTCTTCTTGGGCTTGTTTTGCACACTTTACTGGCAGCATCTTCCCCGAAGTATCTCCCATCTGATTCAAGCCAGTTTTAAACCACTCTGGCAAAACCTTTTAATGGCTAGTTATCGCAAGGCGCACGAGAGCCGCTTAAACCAAAGGCTATCCCCATGCTAAGGAACCAATGCAATTTATTTTGTGGAGGGGCAACTGCACCATCGATTTCTATGAAGCTGGGTTTAGAGATGTTCCTGGTGTGGAAATACCAATAAAATTGGAGATTTTGTGCTAACTCTGCTCAGCCTTGTTAATTTCCCAAGCTGGCATTTTAGGCAAGGGGTGATTTTCTGTAAACACTCCGGGCTGTGTCAGTTTGCACAGGTAACATTTTTGCAGGTGTTTTGTTGAAGCAGAAGTCACTTGCACCTGTAAATCCAGGAAGGTTATTAATGTATGATGCAGTAACATGCAAAACTCGCGGGGAGAGCCATATGCTCCAAAATGAATTCCAGAGTACACCAACAATGTCCTTAAAGAAGGTCCAGGGGGCACAGGGAGGTGAGGCAGAGACTTTCATATGGGGATTGTTGAACACTGAAGGGTGATGGCTTGGGTGTATTCATGATATTTTACAAAGATATGATGTGCTCTCGCTCCTCCAGAAATAATACTTTGGCAGAACCTCAGGCAGGAAAAGAACTGTTTAGTCTCTGCAGTGGATTTGTTGTTAACAACAATGCATTTGGCACATAGATTGATACTGACGATTTGGAAACATTTTCTTAAATGGAGAGGGAGATCTTCCAGGGAAAGCTAGGCGGGTGCTGGCCTGGAGGACTTTGGGTGGAGGTTATCCTGCCTTCTGCAGACTCCGTTCTAATGCAACATGCTGCCTATGGAAGTTGTATCTGCAACATCAACTCTTCAGGCTTATGTTAAGTCTGGAAAACCAGGCAAGTACACCCAAGTTGCCATCTACAAGTCAAGGAAATGGAATTCTTTTCACTATCCCTGGGCCAAGTGTTCTCAAAGTGTGGAGAAGAGCTGAACTTTGAGAAATGTCTTGATCTTTAAAGCAAATAAGCAGTGAGGAAATTCTGTCCCTTCTTTATTCTCCCTTCACAATCATACTGTGTCACACACCCATGATAAGTTGGAGCATTTTAAGATGTCTTGTGGTTGTGATTCTAAACCCATTTACTTAGAAGGCAGCTTCACTGAAATCGGTGGTACTTTCTAGTGAAAACAGTTTTCCTAGATGCTCAATCTGCTCTACATTTGGTGGGTAGAAGGTGGATCTCTACATGTTTTGGACCTTAATTCCCAGAAACCCATGCCAGCATGGCCAATGATCAGGAATGCTGGGAGTTGACGGCCAAAGTATTTGGAGATCTACCTTCTGCCCACCCCTGGAATCTCAATACATAGTTTCAGTGATCCTTGCAACAACCCTGCACAGAAGCCTGATAATTTCACCATATTCCCCTTATTCTTGATTGGGAGGCCAGGGTGACTGATGGCTAGTGGCTCAAGCCTAAGGCCACCCTTGCATTCATAGCTGATCTGATCTGCTGGGCTTCCTGGCTCACAGCTCAGGCATTTAATCAGTCCACCAGACCATGGTGGCTTATGATTGTGGTGTTTGTTTCATAGCAGGAGACAAAAAGCCGCCTGTGTATTTGATCGTACCTGGAGATCTGGGCCTTCCAAGCTTTTATTTAATGTGTGCTGTTGTCTAGTTCAAGGCATGGGCTGCTTTTGGTGTAGAAGAACAAGCTCTTGACTTCAGCCACACACAGGTAATGGTTCGATCTGGGTTGTAGCCCTAAAGGAGTGTTTCATGAGCCTGTAGGATTTATTTCAACTAAAAATAGTACCCTAATGAACTAAAGGAACTGCTCAGATGTTCGCTTAAAAATAAAATAAAATAAAATAAAATGCAGCAATATACAGAAAGCATCAGTACATCCATCCAGTGGATCTGCAACTCTTAAAATGTCTATGTAATGTTTATTTTACAGCCTCCTCTTAAGTCAGGGGTGGGCAACTTGTGGCCCTCCAGATGTTGTTTGTCTGCAACTTCCATCAGCTCTAGCCAGCATAACCAGTGGTGAGGGATGGAGTTACAATCGAACAACATCGGGAGGGCCGCAAGTTGCCCACACTAACTTAAGGTGACAACAGTCATAGGATATCATAGGATCATAGTTGGAAGGGGCCTACAAGGCTCAATGCAGGAAACTAGAGGTCCCTTATCGCATTGCTCTATCAATTCCATAATGCAGGCCATTGTTTTACAGATAGGAATTGAAGTAGACAGTTGATTAGCCACAGACCCCACAGAAGCCTATAGCTAAGCTTGGATTTGAACCAAAGTCCATGTCTTGTTTGCTAGACTACCATGGTTCTAGATACCGGTAACTAAGGCATTTAAGTATACACAGATAACTATTCTGATACAGCAGGTTAGATCATTCCTTAGACTGAAAAGGGGTGTGTGTATGTGTGAGGGTGAGAGTGTATAATCAAACATTGATGAAGTGGCTAGTGTGGCTGGCAGGTGAGTAGCCTCATCACCACCTTGCGCTTCCTGTGACCAGTTAATCCTTCCTTACCTTTGCTACTTTTCATCTCAGCCAGGGTTGTCAATAGCCACATGCTTCGCTCCCTCTGGCTTTACAAGGAGCACAGTCCCGGCTCCAGGTCTGGGGCAAGACGCTCGTCATAGTGGGGGCCCCTCCTCCTTGAACATGCCACGGTTGCTGCTGCCCATTCACTTGCTCTTCCCCTGGCCCAATCAGCACCACCTCCCAGGAAGATAGAGAGAATGGACAAGGCACTCTCCCAACAGCAAGGTGGAAGAGCAGCAGAACCATGAAGTGAAAGTGGGTCCCTGACTGGGGACTGGGCCTTGGCAGGTGCCCGATGAGGCCAACCTCCTGATGCCCCACATACAGCAGATGTGTTTGGGCAGTCAGCCAAATAAAAATGTTTGCAGGCTAGTGTCTGTGGACTTATTTACAAGGCTGATCTAAAGCCACTAGGTCACAGAGCTATTGCTGTTTCCACTAAAACAATACTCCATGTCTCCTTACAGTGAGATCTGCCTAAGAGACATTTAAACCCATGACCTATTTGAAATGGAACTCTGTCTGATTGTTGCACCATGATGCTCTTTTCAGAAAGCCACAGACACCTTTCCTTGCCCGTCGTAGCCCTGGAAAGCTCCTTTCTCCGAGTGGGCCCTTGGTTGGTCGGTGTGGTATTTTATTTCCTGAGCCTGTTAAAATTAACTTGCCTTTAATCATGGAACAGTAATGAGTCAAAATACTCTCATTTGCATTAACAGTTCCATTTATTACTAACAGGGGAAGTCCTCAGCATTCAAGTGCCACTAGATGGAGAGATTCAGTTTACGTAGAACCCTTTGCAAAGGGGATCAGGAAGCTTTGCCCGCTTTTGCACAGGCACCTGCAGGGTCTGATGTGAACATCCACCTTGCTGGGTTCCGAAGAATGACTGAAGACCCAATCCTATGCAAGTTTAGACAGAAAAGGCCTACAACTCCCAGCTGGCTGGGGCATGCTGGGAGTTGGCCTTCTTTTCTGTCTGAACTTGCATAGGCTTGTGCCCTTAGGCTCTTCCAAGGTGCTCCTGACAGTCCAGTAGATTTTTTGGACTTTTGGGAAGGGGGGTGGGTGGGTGGGCTTGAACAGCATCATATCTGTAGGTTTGAAAGCAGGTTACTCTATGGCACAGAAGGCTACTGTTTGAGAAAAACAAATTGAAGGCTGCATTCTGATATGCACTTACTTGGGAGTAATTGCTATTGAAATCGGGGGGGGGGAGGCTACTTCCACATATATGTGCATAGAAGCACAGGGCACATCCGCAGTCCTATGCACACCTGAGATTATGTCCTATTTAATCTAATGGGGCTTACTTCTGAGTAAACATGCATGGGAGTGGGCTCACCAAAGTAGTTTCACGGTTTCTTAGATTTGGATCGTCATCTGTAACAGCCTTCTCTAACCCAGTGCCCTCTAGGTGTGTTGGAACACAAGTCCTATCATCCCAGCCAACATGACTGGCTATGCAGGTTATGGATGATGGGAGTTGTAGTCCAACACATCTGGAGGGTGCCTGGTTGGGGGGGGGATGGCTCATCTGTGGGATGTCTATACAGTCATGCCTTGGATTGAGAGCATAATTCGTTCCGGAAACGTGCTTGTAATCCAAAACACTCTTATATCAAAACGAAATCCCCCCAAAAAAATTTGTACAGAGATTTTTAATTTAAGCTGTACTACAGTACTTGTATTGCAAGACGTCGCTTGTATATCAAGTAAAAAAAAATTAAGTATTTAAAAACTTGCTTGTCTTGCAAAACGCTCTCAAACCAAGTTACTTGCAATCCAAGGTATTACTGTACAGTATACACTTTTGGGCAGGAGCAGAGTGGATGTGGGTACCAACTTAAAAGAGGGGCACATCTCTTTCAGGCACGATGGCGTTACATGTATTCAAAACAATATTGTTCCCCCTTGAGAAAATACGCAAGGGGGACAAGCACAGGCAGGCAGATTTTTCCGCCTGCAATAGTGACCTTATAGAACAGCCTTCCCCAACCTAGCACTCTCCAGATGTGTTGGACTACAACTCCCAGCATGCCCCAGCCAACATCTGAAGGACACCAGGTTGGAGAAGGCTGTATAAATATTGAACAGTGCAAGCAACTTTGCAGTGGGAGAGCCCATGCTTAAGGCTGCACTTACCTGCAAGGCCCACTGGATACCGTGGGCCTTACGTCTGAGTAAACATGCAGAGGGCTGGGTCTGTACTTCTCCCACCGAAACTAATGGGACAAAAATGTATCGCTTTGGCTGGGTTGCCACTAGGCTTGGTTTATATAGAGGAGGCAGGGTTAAGGGCAGAAGAGAGCAGGTTTTAAGACAAGACACTGCTCCAAGAGATTCCTCAAAGTCTCTCTTCCTTGTAAAACACTCTGCCTATTTCTTAGAATATCCCCCCACCTCAGATTTTGATCTAACCACACCATCACACTTTTTTATGCGGTTTGTGGGTAGCGAATGGGGAATGGGAAATTCAAGGTTTTATCGAAGTCAATGGGAATCTTAGAATCAACATACGCTCTAGATTCAGGTTTTAAAAAGACAATCTTGTTAAGTAGTGATCAAAATGTTGAAAAACTGATCTTTTTTTTGGTAGTCACTTTATTTTTTCTGTGAAGGGGAATTCTAAAAGGGCTCCCCCCCCCCCCATGCTCTGGTATCCATGGAAGGGTGACTCAATATGTGGGATAATTAGTAACAGGAGGACAGAGCATGGTTTGGGCGGGGTGGTGGTGGTGGTGGTGGGTGTTCTTTCTTTCTTTTTACACAAAACATTTACACAATATTCATGAAAATAATGACAAAACCACCTTTCTTGGGGATGGTTCCAGTTAGTGGTTGTGCCTTATTAGAAGAAATCATTTCTATTTCAGCCAATGTGCAGGAGTCATCATTCTGTCAGCCCTAGAAAGATTATTTGCATGCTGCAATCCTTTTTTTAAAAAAATTATTTACTACAAAAGCAACAGTAAGTCACACAGACACACACTCACAAATACCCAGAGCATACAAAAATAGAGTTTCTAGAAAAATTCAAATATTAATAGGCAGATATATACAGCTATACTAAATCAGGGAGTTCAAATCTTTCTTTTGCCCCTTTCCATCATGATTGATAAGGCAACCAATTTAACATGCAGCCACTGAACCATTGTCTAGACATCCAAAAAAAAGGCACCAAGGACAGTTCAACACGATTGCATGCACCCAGACATCCGAGAACCTATGTACAGTCTCCCATTAAATAAGTTAAATCTCTCCCATCAGTCCACTTGATTCAAATCCTTCTCACCCTTGGAGAAGACTGAGAGCAGTGCACATTGGTGTGTGTTTTTTAAAGAATACACACAAAAATATCGGAAGGGGGGAAATATACACTGGAAAGGGGGCGGGGGCACGAAATAACCATTTAAAATCTGGAAAGGACCTTAAAAAAAACCCAGGACCAGATATTGCCCCACGTCCGTTGTCTCACCTCCTCCTCATTGCACTTCTTTTTTTCTCGAATAGCAGCAGCAGCCCAGTCCGGAACACATTTCCTGTCACTGCTTTTTCGGTGGAACTGCCTTCCAAGTAAACGTGCTTCAGGCCCGCTGCTTTCGTAGTTTCATTTTATATTGCTAAGAAACTGTCTTTAACAACCCATGGTGCGTGCGGTTGTGTGTTTCGTGGTGGTTGTGGGGGGTATTTTTTTGCGTGTGTGTTTTTGGACGGCTTTGGCGATTGACACAAGTAATCCCTGCTGCTGAATTCACCGGGTGGGGACTGGGGAGTCAGTGAAACTATAAAGTGCACACGAGAGTCCTTCTCTTTTCCGTCCCCAACCCCTCCATAACTTTTTCTCACTTTCCTTTGGAAAGATACCGATATAAGCCAAGGCACTTTCCAAAGTCCGGTCTGACCCGATCCAGTTTGTCAAACAGCCCAAACGACACGACGAGGCGCAGGGGAGGGCGAGCCTTTCCCCGACTGCCTGCCGGACACATACACACGCACGCACGCACACACACACTGGCGGCGGGATCGGCCGATCGCAGGAAGGAAGGCCCCACACGCGCAGCGGTAGTCCGTAGTCCCCAAGGGGAGCGCAGCGGCAGCAGAATCAGGGCGTCCGGGTCCGTGAGGCACAGGAGGTGAGAGCGGCTCCGCCGCCCGACGAGCAGATGGGGCCGGGCGGAGGCGCGCCGCCGCTACCGGAGTTGGAGGCGGCGGCGGCGACTTTGCGCTCCTTCTGGCGCAGGTGGATCTTGGTGTGGCGCTTCCTCTCGTCGCTGCGGGCGAACTTCCTGCCGCAGAAGTCGCAGGCGAACGGCTTCTCGCCGGTGTGCGTGCGGATGTGCGTGGTGAGGTGGTCGCTGCGACTGAAGTTGCGCATGCAGATGCGGCATTGGAAGGGCTTGTGGCCCGTGTGGATGCGGATGTGGCGCGTCAGCTCGTCGGAGCGGGAGAAGCGCCGGTCGCAGCCCTCGGCCGGGCACGGGTAAGGCCGTTCGTGCACCGGCGTCTTGCTGGGCCGGTTCGGGTACTTGCGCGGCCGCAGGATGGGGCGCAAGGGCAAGTTGGCCGGGCTGCCGTAAGCGCCCGGCGCCAAGCGGGCCCCAGGGCCGCCGGACGCGGGGCCCTCGCCCAGGCCGCCAGGGGGCGCACCCAGGGTGAAGTTGCGGATGGTGGACAGGGGCGTGAGCGGAGGCGGGACGCGCACCGAGTCGAGCGCGCAGGGGAACGGCTTGCGCTCGCCGGCGGCCCCGTGGAAATCGCCGCGCTGGCTGCACTGCGGGGGCGGCGGGGGCGGGAAGAAGCCCGAGTACTCCGAGATCATGGAGAACAGGCCGCCGCCGTCGGCTCCAGAGGGCGTCACCGTCTTGGGGGAGTGGTGGTAAGAAGGGGGCGGAGGGTAGGGCCCCGAAGAGGCGGTCAGGAAAGGCGACGCGCCGTCTGGAGGCGCCTGCTGATGCTGCTGCTGCTGGTGGTGGTGCTGCTGCTGCTGCGCGTGGTAGAGCTCCCCGCAGGCCGAGTAAGGCGGAGGCGGAGGCGAGTACATGTGATCCAGATCGCCGACGGCGGGCGCTATGGGGCAGCCCAGCGGGTTGGGGGATCCCGAGGAGGCGGCGGACGACGAAGTGGCCGAGGAGGAAGTCGGCACGGCCGAGGAGGAGGAGGACGGGGCGGCCACCCCCTGCAGGATGCCGGCGCTCATCAAGTTGAGGATGCCGTCGGCGGGGTAGCAGCCCGCGCCGGGGTACTGCGGGTCGATGGAGAACTTGCCCATGTAGGTGAAGGGCTGGCTGCGTGGAGGCGGCGCGAAGCCGCTGCAGGCGTACTGCAGCTCCAGGGACCTCTTGTCGCTCATGTCCACGCCGATTAGGCCATCTGGGGGGTGGAGGGGAGAGAAAGGCGGGTCATCATTGAGGGGGCCCGGAGCTCCTCTCCTCAGGGGCCGCCGCGCCGAGGCAGCGTCTTCTCCCTGCCAGGGCAACTTAGCATCAGTTTTCGCTCTATGCCCACACATAGTACACAACTGCTGCCTCTTGCTTACAGATCGCATCGCGGTACACAGGGTGGGATACGGGGCGGGGTGGGGGAGGACACGCGTCACTTTATCAGTGGGGGGTGGGGGGTGGGACAGACGCCTAAGCGGCTGCATGAAGTTTGAAAGTTCGCCAGACCCAACTTTTGTCACTTGAATTCGGACAACTATTTTTTTTTGGGGGGGGGAGTTCTGTCAACTAGAATCCTCACAACATCCACTCACAAATCTACCTTCATACACTTGCACTTGTAACCCACAAACCCCTTAAAGTCACCTGCACTTTGAAGGGGGAAAGTGTGTTAAAATAATAATAATCTTACTTTCAAAGATATACATTAGAATCTGTGAGGGTGCAATCCTATGCATGTCTACTCAGAAGTATCTCTTGAGTTGAATGGCACTTACTCCTAGGTCAGTGTGCATATGGGACTGCAGCTTAAACCACATAGACTAAATCCTAGTGATCGCAGTGGGACTTCGAATAAAGGTACACAGGGTTGTACTGTTAAGTCACAGGATCCACCGTTAAAGTCCCCTTGGGCTACGCAACAGCACCCCCTCGGCCCCATATCCATGTTCACTAAGTTTAAGCAGTTTATTCATTGCTGCCAGTCAGAAGAGGGTGGCAGGAAGAATTGGTTCTAGTGTCAGTATTGGGTAAGAGTTCCTATTTTAAAGATCTAGGGTCCTTTTCCACAGTGAAAAAGCACTCTGCTAAGTCAGTCGGATTTCTCTAGGGCAAGAGAGGCTGGGGGGCGACCGGGAGGGATTGCAGCTTTGATCTGCCTTTGCCTATTAGCATCTCAGGTACTTCTGTCTGCATTTAACACGCATACAGGCACAATAATGCATAGATCCAATTTTGCTTCTAGTGAAACATCAGCACCAAACTAAAAGTAGTGCCATCCCTAACCCCGTTTTTAGGCTCTTCCTCCTCCCCCCCCCCGCCAATCTTACCCACCACCAGTCCAAGGTCCAAATTAAAAGGTTCTGTTTGGAAGTGGGGAGGGGTTGCTTACCTCCTGTCACACCGCTCAGCTGGTCAAAGGGTCCTCCCAAGTCACCATTGGGAAAGTTGATCACTGATGTCGGCAGTGCGGTGGCGATCTCCTCCACCGGGTAAATGCTTTCAGGCAGGTGGTGCACAAACCCACTGAGAGTGACTGGGATTTTGTCTACCGCCTTGGCCGTCATCATTTGCTCCACAGATAGCAGTGAAAACAACCCTGCCTTGCCCGGGGTGTAATGATTGTGCAGGGGTAGGGGAAGGGGGTGTTCCTCCTCCAGTGTTAAAAAAAAAACCCCACCGCCGCCGCCTTATTTTCTAGCTAAAGAAAGGCGCGCGCGCTCGCAGATAGTGTGCTGTATCAAAGCCCCAGGAGTTGCTGTAATGTTGTTGTAACAGTCGGTGTCCCTTGTCGAGCGGTTTTAATCAATTGCAGCTCTCAGTAGATGGAAAGTCTTGCTCTAAGTATTTATTGGGAGGCCGTGAATGCCCGCTACGTCACTGCCTATATAAGGACTGAGGAACGGGGAAGGGTGGCCGGGGAGGCTCGTCATATGGGAAATTAGCATGGCGCGCCCTGAGTGGCTGCATCTCCGCCCCCTGCTCTCCGTAGCGCGCCGAAGCTGCAAACTTGTGCATGGCTGGCGGAGCGGGGGGCTTGCGAGGAGGGCCGTTTATTGCATGGCGAGCCCGGTGAATGCGGCTCGGGATCCTGATCTCTGCGCGGAGCAGGGCTCGGGGCGGGAAAGGGCCGGCGGGGTCCTTCCGAGGTCGCTTTTTGCAGCCCCCGAGAGAGGGGGATTCCGGTTGCCGTGCCCCATTCCTAAAAAGGCGAGCATCCGGTTACCTCCCCTACTGCCTTTTTGGGAGTCCTTCCGGAAACTTCAACTTCGGAAAGAAAACGGATCGGAGACGGACGCAGCCGCAACCCCCCCACTCACTTTTCTTGGCACCTCATAACCGCAAGGCGACGGACGAATCAGAAAACAGCTACATTCAGGAAATCGGATTATTTCTTTCTTCCCTTCCCCGCCCCGGCCCTGTGCCCGGCTTTACTTTTCTGAATTAGTGATGGAAAGATGTGCCGATAAGAAATGAATTGAGTTAGATGCGCTGCTCGGATGGAAACTTTGCGCGCATTTTCTCAGCCGTGGAAACGGATCATGGGTTTTTTGTTGTTGTTGTTCGGTCGGAGGAGCGGTTGGAAGGAAGTGAGCCAAGCAGAACGGAGCGGCGGTCGTTTTTCCCAGCGCGAGTGTTCGCCGCGTCGCCCCCACGCTGTTTATATCCTCCCAAGCCGCCTGCTGAGAAATTTCATGTGGGCGATCCAGACTTCAGAAAATGCAATCCAGATCCATCTCGCCGCGAGTCGATTCCAAACCACACATACACATCCGTACCTGATTTTAATGAATCGGGAATGCATTTCAGACCACAGCAATAGCGAAGCTGAGTTGCTTTCAATAGGTCGGGCATGCAACCTTTGGCTTCTAGAAGAGACACCCACCTCCTTACCTATTTTCTCATAGATCCCACTGCTTATTTATTATTAATTTGATTTATACCTCTGCTTTACACACACACACACACACACACACACACACACAAAATAGCGCTCAAGGCTGCTTGACTGCTTTAAAGTACTTCAAACTTACAGTGCTAGCACATACAAGATCACAAACTTCTTCTGGTCCGGAGAAGGTGATCTCTAATTATTACTCCGCTTTTTTCTAGAATGAAAAGGAACCAACTGGGGCTCAGGACTGGACATTGTTCTTTCTGTCCCTCAAGTCTTTATCTTAGCGCCCTTGATGTGTCTGGTTGTAGTTTCTTATTGGCAAGGGACAGGCAATCTTCATATGCTCAGAGGCATTTTCTTTTTTCTCTCCCCCCCACCCCCACTACATGTTCCAGGCTGAGCTCTGGGATTCAGAATAGGTCCAAGGGCTGGGCAGCAGCTCAAATCAGGCTCTCCTAATGTGGATTAGAAATCTCTTCTCGCCCTGGAGCATGTGTTGAATTTCAGCCCGATCCCCCCCCCCCTTTGCAAACAGAACGGGAGTGAAAAGGTGAGCGCGCTACATCCTGAAACTGGAAGTCTCCCAGCATCTGGATTCAAGGATTTGGAAAAGGGAGCGTAACACTGGCCCTTCAATTTTGAAGGGAAAAGCAGCTGATTGGTGGGGAAAGGTGATCAAACTGTCTAGAATAAATAGCAATCTCTGCTCCTTCCTCCTACCCCTTCAGCAGAGGCTGGAAATGAGGGCGGGAGGAGACTCCCCAGCCAGGAATCCCTCCAGATTCTCCCCCAATGGCACACCCTTTGAGCTTTGCCACTTCTGGGGGCAGGCAGGGTAGGGCCATGACTGCTCCTATCTCCACTCTTTCGCTCACCCTTTCAGGGCATCACAACAGAGAGGATCTGGCCCACAGTGCTGCCCAGAGAGAGCAGGAGCAGATGCCTCTGTTTGCTTGCTTGCTTGCTGCCGCCCCCCGCAGTGCAGCATAGAGGGTTGGTCATTGAAGGAGCAGCCACCTCATCCGCTCACTCACTTGCCTTCTCCGTCTGAGTGGCCTGGTGGCGGGGATTGGGCCCAGCTAGCCCAATTCTCCACACCACCCAACAAGGGGGTGCGACGAGTGAGCAGGCAGATCCAGGCGTTCGAAGGCCACATTTGACCTGTCTTGTAACGGGAGTTTCAAAGCAAGTGCATCTTGTGGCAACTGATTTAATTTCAGTGGGAAAACGTTTTGACAGAACAGTTTTCTCTTTACACGTGGCCAGCCCCAAAATGGATGTGTGCCATGCCACCCACCAGGTACCATCACTGGCTTCCTCTGCGTTCTGCCCCACTAGACGGCCATACCGCTGTGCTGCAAGTGGTGTTAACATATCACAGGTGACCACATACCTAAACACAATCGGGAGGAGCAATGATCGCTGCTGGAAATGTAAGCTAGGGCAAACGCTGCATTCCAAATAAGCTTTACAATAACAGTTATCTGGCAGCTAACCCCACCTAATGCACACGTGCCACACTGAAATGCTTCCCCCCCCCCTTTTCTTCAAAGGGAGGAGGGAGAAATTACATTCCTCTACAATTAAAGACCAAATCTGTAGCAAATCCTTGCAAACCACATCATCTTGCCTGGGTGATCACACTGACAACACCATAGTAGAGACTCGGTTTTCCTTTACTTACAATAGGATGGACCTACCAGTTGATTTTATGACATTGCTTCTTGTACTTTCCCTATTCCGTTCTCTGTTTTATCAAAGAATTATCTCATTAAAATGTCACTCTTATTTCCTGCACACACACACACACACACCAAACAACCCCAGTGCTACCCTGTCTGTCTGTTTATTATTAAAGGAGAGGGGTTTGATGATGATGATAATAATAATAATAATAATTTTATTTCTATACCACCCAATAGCCGAAGCTCTCTGGGCGGTTTACAACAATCAATAAAAAATACAATACAGTATAAAATATACACAATAAAAGCATTATAAAAAATTTAAAACCAGATTTTAAAAACATCTGTTTAAGGGGAACTTGATTCTACATCTCTCATAGATGTTTGCATCTAACACGTTTTTCCCTTGCCTGATCATGCGCCACCCTGTGGTAAAAATGTTACGTGCAGACAGAACAATAATTTTTTTTTAAAAAAAAAACATGTTTGAAAGAATTCCTAAAACCTAAAGGACAGGCACACCATTCCCACTGCAGAAGTAAAACAAGAGACGGAAAATTACATAAACAGTATGTCTAAACTGTTTCTTGCTGAGGTCATTTTTAGGGCCTGTGGATGCATACTACTTTGGAAGGGCAGTTGGGTGAAATTCCTGCATTAGGTATTGATGTATTTTTGTTAAATTACAGGAAGTTTGCTGTTACAATAATCTTGATATTTGTCTGTCACATTCCCCAAGTGCTCAGGATGCTTGATGTATCCTCAGTATTTATTTATTTTTTACAAAATATATGTAAATTTAACTTTACATCGTTAGGTTTGTTTTGGGGTAGGCTTGAATGCATAGCTTTGATTCTACAAAGATCCCTGTGGCCCAGGCCCAATGATTCTAAGCTGGTGTTCTTCCTATATATCTATTAATACGTAGGGCACAATCCTATGCAGGTTTAGACAGAAAAAAGCATGGCTGGCTGGGGGATGCCAGGAGCTGAAGGACTTTTTTTTCTGTCTAAATATGCATAGGATTGCGCCCTTAATCACTTTAAAAGGCGATTGGAAGTAGATTGGGGAGGATGTTAAAGAGGGAATATAGTACCCTGCCTTGATCTAGTTCTCTCCTTGGACAGCTTCCTATTTATTTGGGTTTTTAAATTCACATCTGCTTGCTCTATTCAGTCTTTACACAGTTTGGTGTTTCTTTGATATAAAAAGAGGTGAATAGCTTACCGAGCGGGATCAAGTTCGGAATGGTAAGTATATAGCATCAGGAACGTCTCCTCTCTCACTCGCACCCAGTAGTCCCCACAGGTTTTGAAAGAAGAATGGAGGCCCCAATTCCCACTCAAGTGCTCCTTCGAGAACCTGTCATTATGCAACCACCCCCTAGCAATCTTGGGCTCCTCTTACTGCAGAGCTCTGGCGCAACCACGCACCCGTTGATTTCCCAAATTCTGTGCAATCGCATTTATACTTGCCCGCCCACACCTCAGTCTTTCCCTTCTACATTTTCCTGTGTGTGTTTTCTCTCTCTCCCCCCCCTCCCCGCATCACTTATTACAATATATACATAGGGTAGGATGGAGAGGCAAAGGAAATCATGATCTTGTGGTTTAAAAAACTAAAAAGGAGGAGATTTTGGTTCATGTGAAAATTTACAGTAGGGAAAAAAAGAAAAGCAAGCAAACTTTTTTTTTTTTTAAAAGGTGGAGGAAGGAGCTTTATTTAAAGAAGCTGATAGAGTTCACTATTTTATCATTCCCACTGGACACATGTAGTAAAAACCAAGCGGGCAAAGTGAAGCAGACCAGCTTTTGCTGCCTGCTCAGGCCAGAATATCAATTTACCAAAAAAAAAACACAAATTTACCAGCTATATAAAACCTCATTGATATGACTGAGGGTGGAGCATCAGTATCCCCCCCCCCCTTGACTTGCCTCTATAAACAACAACAAAGCCCTTTCTTTTAAGTGGCAAAAACTTTATAATTGCTCTGCTTCAAGTTGGACTGCAGCCTATATTGGATGTAACTCTCCACATTTTATGAAACATACTTTTTTTTTCTTTTTTAAAATGCTCAATAACAGTAACAATGCACCAGGAGTGTTTTTGTACAAGGAGGTTATATGTTGCTTCTACCCAGATGTGCATGTTTTTAGGAGTTGGTGTTGGGTTGTCCCAAAATACTTGTCCCTGGTCTTTGAGTTATGATATGAAGCACCTTGACATTCATACCTGTAGCACAAGGCTGATAGCCAACCAATCAACCTGCAAAAAGCCTTCATGGCTTCCTGCCACTTCATAATACCTTCACAGTATGAGGGATGGATCAAATAGGTGTGGCCTAAGGGAGTGATTCTTCAATAATATTAAACTGCCTCCTTAACTATCCTAAGAGCCTTTCCAGCCAATCTCTGTGTATGGCTCTGAGAGCTAGTGTGGCATGGTGGTTAGAGTGCTGGACTGGTACGTGGGAGATCTGGGTTCTAGTCCCCACTCGGCCTTGAAGCTCATTGGGTGACTTTGGCCCGTCACTGACCCTTAGCCTAACCTACCTCACAGTGTTGTTGTGAGGATAAAATGGAGAGGAGGAGGACTGTAAGCTGCCTTGGGTTCCTTGCAGGAAAAAAGGCAGGGTATAAATATAAATGAATGAATGAATGAATATATACTTCATGGAAACTGGAATATATTTAAAAAGTGAATAAAGTCATCTGAAGAAATCAAAGGATATAAGGGCAGAAATAGTGTGAGGAGGACAGGCTGGGGAATGCATCGTGTACTGTGTGAGTGATAAAATGCAGAGGGGGATTATGTAAGCTGCCTTTGGTTCCTTCCAGGAAAAAAGGCAGGATATAAATATAATAAATAAATAAGTGTCTGTGCATGCAATAAATGCACAGTTGTTACACAGAACCTTCTATGGCCTGTCATCTGGAGCTGACAATGCCTGGGGAAGAAGAAAGAGAAAGAAAGAAAGAAAGAAAGAGCATGAAAACAGCACACCCAGTCCATGAGGACCAATTTATCTGCTCTAAAATCTTCCACATGGAGGGGCCTTATGGATACTGCCACTCAGAGGAAATGACAAGAGTCAATGCAATGGCTTTGACAGGTGTCACTTAGTGTAGGCGAGTCACACGAGTGGAAAAATGTGGTGCCCTGCTCACCAGGATTGTGGCTAGGGAGTGTCAACGCGGATGCTCCAGCTCATGTGTTCATTCCTCTGTGGGACCTCTCCCCGTGGCAGATTTTCAAGCATGTGAATGGCCTCATGAGATAAGCTAGCAGGCATATAGGCCTCAGGAATCCATTCTCTGCCCTTTGACAGACCTGATTCTCGCAACCACCTTTCTGATGTTGTAAAATCACCACCTGATGTGGTGACAACAAGTACAATTTTCAAGTGATAAAAGTGTTTTTTTGTGATGCTGCCTCCATGTGGCATGTTCTGAACATCACACAACGAATAACAAACTTGCGTTCTGTGTTTCATTTGTCCTGCAAGGCTTCTTTCATGGTGATGGTGGTGTTTTTAAAGCAATGACAAACCCAGTTGAAAAAATCTGTTTCATAGATTTCATAGAATAGAGTTGGAAGGAGCCTACAAGGCCATCAAGTCCAACCCCCTGCTCAATGCAGGAAACTAGGGGAGGGGTCTCCCATCCAAGTAACAACCAGGCTTGACCCTGCTTAGCTTTCCACACTCAGACAAGCTGAGCCAGCGTAAGGCTTCCCCCAGTATCAGAGGCCTCTCCAGTTGCTGGGGAACATGGGCAGGAGGGTGCTGTTTTTATTTCCTTATAAACATTCTCACACTTTGCACAAAAATAATATTGCTATGCAATGGGACAGGGTGGAGAGAAAAATTGAGGGAAATAAACAAGACAATTGTTTAAACAATTGCATTATTACCCCTCTGCAAAGCTCTAAATAACTCAAAATATTTACACAGAAGAATGAGAAGAGAAGCCACAACTAATATAGAGAAGGCATTGTAACTATATATATATATATATATATTTAATGGCTAGTTTTCATTGTTGCTGGATTTGGCTGCATGTTGTTTCAGGATGAATGCCTTTAAGTTTGTAATAAATGGATGCGTTCTTTGAAATGGTTTGCTTCAGCAGCATCTTAGCTGAACCCTGTCGAGTTATTTAAATATCAATAATTTTATTTTTATTTTTTTAAAAAGATCAGGCTATAGGTCAAGGAACCTCATGTGTAATCAAGATAAAATGTTGCTGGCTTAAATTTTGTTTGCCAAATACAAACAGGCATGATGAGGAAAACCTTTTGATAGAATGAAAGAAAGAAGATAATTAAAACAATCTTACAACTAAGGCCTAGTTCTTGTTGAGGTGGCATGCCTGTGTCTGGGCTGTACCACTTCAGACTGCAAGTGGAAGCTTATAATGAACGCGCCTCCATAGAAACTTCATAAATCAGCATCTAATGTAATTTCCCTGTCGCTTGCAGGCAAATGATTGTAATGTTGGTGTCATGATAATTTTACTTTACTCTCAGATAAGGATTATTATTATTCTGGGTAAAACTTTGGCAAGCCACCAACTGCTGTAATAGATTGACTGGTAGGAGAATCTACTGGGGAATTCCCTTATGCAAACCTCATGTTGGTTGAAATTACTGTGCTCTTGTGCAAATCCCCTTTTTCCCCCCTTTAAGGGGACTTGTGCAGGCAAACATCCTGTGGATTTTGCTGCTGGGAAAATGTTGTCCCACCCCACCCCTTCCTTTCACAGGAGTAGTATTTCCTCCCAGAGAAAACAACAACAACAACAATAATTTTAAAGAAACAGGAAAGAAAATGGCAGTGGAGCCACTGCCACACGTTGACCCACCGCAGATCATGGCATAACCCACTTGTGGGTCCTGACTCACCAGTTCACAACTAATGCCACAAATATGCAGCAGCACTCAGGCCAGAAATGTGTGCATTCTTTCCACACAGGAGACCTGAGCAGACCACATAATAAAACAGTCCGCTGTGTGTGTGAGCAGAGCAGTCAAAATGCTGTTTTAACTGAAAATGCAAATAAAATCCACGTATCTTTCCTACAACTGATTTTTGACAGCAAAGCACAACAGTTCCTTAGGGCATTTCCCAAAAGTTGTAGATTCCCTTTTAGCATTCAAGAACATCGCACACTGACTACCTTATAGCTAACTTCAACGTATTCCCATCTTGGTGGGTTTTTAAAAAATTATTATTTGTTCGATTGCTTCCCCCTTACTAATCACTTTTCCCTCTATCTAATTATATATTTGGAATAGTATTGGAACAAGCTGTTCCTTGCTTCGAAAACACAGCAAGAACACTTGTACTCCCACTATGTCTCACCAGCCAATATATACTGAGGAGGAGACTGTTTGCCTGTAACACCAGATGGATGTGTTCACAAAAGAGCTCAGTTTTAACAGCCATGACATTCACAAAATGGGTAGACCGATCCATTCCTTAAAGTGGTGTTCCATGAGCGGTGTGTGTGTGTGTATGGAGGAAGCGCTGAACTAGATTCTTGATTCAGTGGAAGGAACAACAGAATGAAATGGCAGGGAAGTTACTACGGCACAGTGCTGTAGTAATTCCAGTCACAAATACCCCCTTTCTGGGTAAGGTGCTCAAGGGAGGAGGGAGTAGTCAAGTCTCAGCTGCAAGCGCTCTTGAGTGAAGCTGATTATCTAGATCCATTCCAGTGTGGGCTCAGGCCTGGTTTTGGGATGCAGTCAGTCAGCCTTGGTTGCCTTGATGGATGACCTTCTTAGGGAGAGGGGAAGAGTCAGGACTACCCTGTTCTTCTGGATCTCTCAGCAGCTTTTGATACTGTTGACCATGGAATCTTCCTGGACCGCCTCCATGAGTTGGAGGCACTGTTCTGCAGTGGTTCGGCTCTTACGTACAGGGACAGTTCCAGAGAATAACAGTGGGTGACTGTGCCTTGGCCCCTTGGCAGTTAAACTGTGGGGTGCCACAGGGCACTATCTTGTCCTGTCCCCAATGTTATTTAATATCTATATGAGGCTGTTGGGAGCGGTCATTAGGAGATTTGGGGCGATGTCTCACCAGTATGCTGATGACACTCAGCTCTGTTCTCTGTGACATCTGAATCAGGAGAGGCCATGCACATTCTGAACTGGAGCCTGGGTGCAGTGATGGTTTGGATGAGGGCTAATAATCTGAAGCTGAATCCTGTGGGAGGGCAGTTCCCAGGTCGGGGAATTGGTCCATTTGCCTGTTCTGGATGGGGTTGTATTCCCCCTGAAGGAGCAGGTACATTGGTTGGGGGTCCTCTTGGATCCATCTCTGAAACTGGGGGTCCAGGTGACCTCATTAGCCTAGAGTTTCCATTATCATCTTTGGTTGGTGTGCCAACTACGCCTGTTCCTAGATAGGAGCAGCCTAGCCATGGTGATTCATGCACTGGTAATTTCATGATTACACCATTGTCATACACTCTAGGGCTGCCCTTGTGCACTCAGAAGCTGCAGCTAGTGCGTAATGCACCACCTAGGGTGCTCACTGGGACACCCAGCTATGCTCACATAACAGCTGTGTTAAATCTGAAGCTGAATCCTCATAAGACAGAAACCCTGTGGGAGGGCGGTTCCCAGGCCAGGGAATTGGGCTGTTTGCCTGTTCTGGATGGGGTTGTATTCCCTCCGAACTGCACTGGCTGCCTATTAGCTACCCAGCCATGTTCAAGGTTATGTTGTTGACATACAAAGCCCTAAACAACTTGGAACCAGGATATCTAGCAGACTGCCTTCCCCTATGTCTATCCACCTGACTTTTAAGATTTTCAGAGGAGGCCTTGCTGGTTGTTCCATGACTAACAGAGTGTTGCCACATAATATCTCGAAGGTGGACCTCTCAGTGGTGGCACCCCTCCCCTTGGAAAACCCTCCCCCATGCAGTTTGGGAGGCAGAAAATGTGGTATGTTTTAAGCACCTCCTGAAACACACTTGTTCACCCAGGCTTTCTCTGGCTTCTAATTAATTGCAATTAATCACATACTGCTCCATCTTACTGTTCCTTGTATTGTTTTGCATTGCTATTGTAGTTGGAATTGTTTTTAATAGTGTATTTTAAATGTGATTTGTATTGTTACTATTGTTGAAATTGTCTTTAATAGTGTATTTAAATGTGATTTTTCAAATATTTATATGTGAACAGCTTAGATATGTTGTTATATTAAGTGGTATATAAGTATTACTAATAAATAAATTAAATACATAATTCCTGCCACTCTTGACAATATGTGCAACCATAATTTCTTTTCAAGAGGTGTGGCCCAATATTGTCTTGTTCACATCTGAGTTTAATTTCTGTTCATGTCACCATTGTGCTGTGATGTCTGGTGCTAAATGCTAAATACAATACTTTGTAAACTTGATGCTTCCATCTCCCATTTCCCAGGGACATCAGAAGAAAAGTCTTCAGAACCCCTCTTTAACCCCAATCTACAATGTGGGGCTCATTTTTCAATATGTTGCCATATATGTCTCTTTCTTACTCCTCTCTGTGTCTCTTTGACTCACTACCCTGGGCTTTCCCCTTCTCTTAAAAACATTGTTACCCTTCCCCCTCAAAAGAAATCTTGTGATGCTACTGTTTTAGAGGGTGGCATGGTTTCCCCCCATATGCACACCTCTATTCGAGGGCCCACCACCACTCCCCTCCCCACCTGGATATCCCCACCATATTCTGTGGCTATGTGCCAAGGCAAGGAGGGCAGCCTGATCTCCAGCTCTCTGCGTTATTTTGTTTACTTAGGATGTCTGTCCCAATGCACCCATCAGAGCTGTAGATCATAGGATCTATAGAGTTGGAAGGGGCCAACAAGGCCATCGAGTCCAACCCCCTGCTCAATGCAGGAAACTACCCATACATACTCAGTGTTTGGATGACAGGGGACCAGTGAGAGCTTTTGCCCTTGCCTTTTGTGATGGTCTCGTTAGCTACTGTTTTTAGAAGGCGGTGCAGGGAGGCATGATTAGACTAAAATTGAAGGGAGTTGGGTTGGGGCTTGTGGACTTCATTCAGTCTCTCCCTTTCCCCCTATAATGCGAGCACTGCAGATTGGTTAACTTAGGCTGCAAACCTACAGTATATAGTATAAACACTTACCTGGGAATAAGCCCCATTGAATTCACTGGGCCGGTTCATACAATCACTGCATGTGATTGTGGCACATACCAGTGGCCATTTTGAAGATTCAACCCACAGTTAGGGGTAGCCATGGTTTGTCATATCGTCTGAACCTGGGCAACATTGTTTGAGCATTGATCATCCCAGACTAGTAGCATCCCAACCGATAAACATCTCAGTGACACACAGTCTGTGTAAACCTTTGCCTACTTTCTCCCTCCCCCCAGACTCCCACACAGCATTCATCCTTTTGATTTGGTATACATGCTACAGCTGTACTGGAGCACAGAAGTAGACTAGTTTTAACCAAGAAGAATTTCAAGTGGACGCCCACATTGTCCAGTCCTGATGAGCTTGAGCTCACAGAAGGGTTGGGAGGAAACATGAGAAGCTGCCTTCTACTGAGTCAGATCCTTGCTTGGTCCATCTAGCCCAGTATTGTCAATGCTGACTGGCAGCAACGGCTCCCCAAGGTTTCAGACAGGAGTTTTGCCAGTTCTACCTGGAGCTGTCGCGGATCAAAATAGGAACCTTCTGCGTGCAAAGCACATGCTCTACCACTGAGCTATGGTCCCTCCACGCAAGTGCTCTTGAGCTGAGGGCGAAAGCGGGGAAGAAACCAATAGAAACGCCATTTCCACAGTCTAAGGGCAAGAGCCCCTCAGCTGGAGATCAAAGGCTATCAAAGTTAAAGCAACTAAAATATCTACCAGATCTTCTGCCGGTTATAGGCTGTAACTGCAGTTTTCTGGGGAAATGTAATATGGGAGTTCAAGTTACACCCATAAACTCATAGTTCCAGAAATGCCATCTCAACTTAGTGTTGGGAAATGTCTGTTTTGAAAGCACACTTTTATGAACGTATGCTTCCAAATTCGGTTCTAACCCATTGATAACTGCTACTGGAACAACCTTAACTTAGCAGAAGTATTACTGCAGAGTGAGAAAAATAAAGTACAGAAAATAAATATTTCAGCATCTAAACAGTATTTTCCTCCCAGTTCTAAATTGGATGATAAGCCATTGTATATGCTGACAGAGGAAATGAATCAAAATAATAAAGTGAATAGAAAATTATATTGCTGTCAATAATTTAATTTGTGCCAAACAGCGTTTTGACAAGGTAACTGTTATATATGAGGCCAGGTTTGGTATAATATTTGGAGAATGTATTATAGAAAGTCAACATCTGACTACCAGAATCAACTTATATAATAATAACTGTCACAGAATCTTTAGTTACATACTAATTCAACTTTAATTGTCTACTATAGAGGCATTGTTGCTGAAGATAGTTAATAATCATCTCTGCATTTTCATTATAAAATGCTGTTTCAAAGGTATTGTAGCTTGGCCTTCCAAAATCCCCAACCTTCAGTTTTTCTTGCAAAAGTCTACTTTTCGAAATCCGTTTGAATGGTGGCAAGTTCCAGTGCCGTGGCTATGTTAGTCTGTTGTAGCAAAAATGGCAGAGCCACCATCACCACGCATCTGTCAAAGCTGATGCTTGTCTACTGAAAAGCATGCTACAATACATTTGCTAAATGCTGTCTCTTAGCATTCCGTGTCCATTTTAATTTGTGCGCCAGAAGAGAAGAGAAAAGAGTATATAGATACTTAAAGTCAATTGGGGCTGATAATATCCCCCACCCCAAGAAGAAAAGAAGAAGGATGATTGGGTTTGATAGGCAAATGAAAGTCTCTTTTAGAAGCTGCGGGTTAGTTCGCGTTGTCCTCCAGGTGCAAGCTAATCTAGCCCGGTGGATCTCTAAGCTCCGTTTCCCTTGGTTGGCTTTCCTGGTCATCCAGGTTGCCTTTCAGGATCCCTTGAGTATCCACACCCACTTCATTCAGAGGCATTCCAGTGTCTCTGTGATGTCAGCAGCTATTGGCCCACTGCCAGCATCCCACACATTTCCTCTACAAAGGAGGATGCTTAGACTCTTACTTCTTGCCTTTCAAGTATACCATGAACAAATCTGCCACAAAGAACTTTGTTCTAAGTCTTTTTCTCCTCTCTAAAGATTGGAAACAAATGGGAATTCATTCTCACCCCCCCTCCCATATATAAAGGCTCTGCTAACAGCAGTAAACATGACTGAAGTTTTTGTATTGTCCTCCGTTTGTGCCACACAAAGGGAAATCGGCACTGGTGATGTAATTGTGTCTTAACCTCTGCAGCCCTGATCCAGCGAAATTTAATCATGACCTGTAGTGCAGTCCTATATGTCTTTACTTGGAAGTAAGTCCTTCTGTATTCAGCGGGGCTTACTCCCAGGTAAGTGTACAGAGGACTGTAACTTGTTTTCAGTGGGACTAAGGCTCAACTATATTGAGGCTTTTAACAACTCTAGTGCATGGTGGAGTGGCTATTTTAACTTTTTTACTGGTCGTGTTGTATTA
Organism: Shinisaurus crocodilurus; assembly: GCA_021292165.1. Lineage (NCBI taxonomy): Eukaryota > Metazoa > Chordata > Lepidosauria > Squamata > Shinisauridae > Shinisaurus > Shinisaurus crocodilurus. The sequence continues at coordinate 114,649,002 of CM037878.1, read as the reverse complement.
ACTTGTTCTAGTTATTTGAGTTGTTTTTTGGATTTTTAAAAAATTTTATAATGCTTTTATTGTGTATATTTTATATTGTATTTTATTGTCTCTTTTATTGATTGTTGTAAACTGCCCAGAGAGCTTTGGCTATTGGGCGGTATAGAAATAAAATTAACAACAACAACAACAACAACAACAAACTTTTAGCCACTTCAGGGCCTGAGTGGATTAATCTTTTTATTAGAGAATGTTTGAATTCTCAAGCTAAGATATAGGTAGTGAAGCAGTGTATATAATTCCTAGGAAACATGGCTGCATGTGTAAGAGAGATTGGTGGGCATCAATAATAACTTGTATATAGTGTGGTATACAGTCCTTTCCAGGGTGAAGCACTGACAGCAATAAGGATCCAGGATAGTGAGTGACCAATGGCAGAGAGCAAGGCAGGCCTGGTCTCACCTTGTGGGTGACCTGTGGGGCCGGGCCAGTCTTCTTCTGCTGATCGCGACCTCTGGTCGTGGCTCAATGGTGGGAGTACTTCACCGAATCTAAACTGGGCATACTCTTAATCTCTTGTTCTACTGTTGCATCTATGACAGGGATGAGCAACTTGTGCCTCTCCAAATGTTTTGGCCTACAACTCCTATCATCCCTCATAAGAACATAAGAAGAGCCATGCTGGATCAGACCAAAGGTCCATCTAGTCCAGCATTCTGTCCACAGAGTGGCCAGCCAACTGCCCGTGGGAAACCCGCATGCAGGACATGAGTGCAACAGCACTCTCCCACCCATGTTCCCCAGAAACTGATGTAAATTGGTATACTGCCTGTGATACTGGAGGTAGCATATGGCCAATCAGGACTAATAGCCACTGATAGCTTCCTCCATGAATTTGTCCAATCCCCTTTTAAAACCCTCCAAATTGGTGGCCCTCACATTTTGTGGAAGTGAATTCCATAGTTTAACTATGCATTGTGTGAAGAAGTACTTCCTTTTATCTGTCCTGAAGTACATTTATCTGTCAATCCCTCACCACTGACTTTGCTGATAGGGCTGATGGGGGTTATAGGCCAAAACGTCTGGAGGGCCAGAAGTTGCCCATCAATGATCTATTAGGAAGAACCTCAACATAAATATCTGGCTAGTTGCCATCACTACTCCAATCAACATCTACTTGCCAATAGTCATGCAATAACATAAAAGGGTCTTTATTTGGTTTGTATAGCAAAGCTATGACAGTCTTACCTGAAAAAGCGTGAAGTAGGTTGTTATAAGGACAACCGAGAATGTAATTATATGGTTTCTGGTTTTATTTTTTATTGATGTTATATACCTAATTGAACATTGTAAGGGCTTTGTATTTTTAATGGGTTGCATCCAGTGGGGGCTTTGCACTAACAGAAAGCACAAGGGGGAGCACCCAATTTTCGCTGACCCCCCACCCCACCCCACCGCAGCCTTTTGCTCCATAACCCACACTGTTCTGGAACAACTTTTCAGGGGAATGCGGAAGGGCTGCATTGAGCAGGGAGGATCGGCAAAAATTTGGTGTCATCACTTGCACAAGCAGAAGTGTTTTCCACTAGCAGAAACTCTTCATTGGATACAAGCCAACCGTTTTATTTCTGTGAAGACTTACGATCAAGGCAATAAAAAACGGATTGACTGACAGTGCAATTCTATACATCTACTCAGAAGTAAGCCCCATTGGACTCAATGGCACTTATGCCCAAGTGCATATAGAATTGCAGCCTCTGTATTACTACCCGTTATTCTCATGCATTCAAGCCGTTCTGTGCAACAGCTTCTCTTTTTGAGTCTTTCCGTGCCTTAATTTGTTTTAAACAATATTATTTTGGTCCCACAGCAGGCTTTTAGATGGCTGCAGCTTTGCACAGTGAAACAAGATTGGCGAGGTCGGAAGGGCCTCTGTTTCTGATTTAACAAACAAGAAAGCACAAAGTACACTAGATGAAACGTTGATGTTACCTGATAACATTAGGAGTGGAACGCACTGAGCAGCTTAGCAGAAATCAAAGGCCATATAGGCAGCTTGTTCCTTGGTGGGCTGTAACGGCAGTGCAGGGAACCCTTAACTGGCACTTTGGTTGGTCGCTTGCACCATTAGGCCATATCAGCACATCACATTTTAAGAGCTCTCATCCTGTTTCTCCTCCCCCCTTTCTAACACTTCTAAAGTTCGCCATGCTAGACTGCTTTTGTGCAGAGAGGTTTGTGTCTCTTCACCCCTGGCCACAGGCTCCCAGTGCCCATATCCCATTCCGTCAGTCCTGGCCCTTGTGCAGGGTAGGCAGGACTGGCCCTATCATTAGGCAGGGTCAGGCGACTGCCTCAGGCAGCAGATGTGGGGGGGGGGGGGACAGAAGCAGCAGGTGCCTGTTCCCCTCTGTTGGAGGACAGAGCCTGTGTATGCCACACGACCTGTTCTGGAGCCCTTAAGCTAGCCTGCTGTCTCAGGTGCAGTAGGGGATGCTATCCCATCACCAGTGTTAAATTAAGATTCAGCCACCAGTGCAGCTGGCTTGTGGACATGGAAAGGGGTGGGGGGAAGCTGCCATCTTGTCCTTTGCCTCAGGTAGCAAAATGTCTTGGTCCAGCCCTGAGGGCAGCGTGGGACCTGGCAAGGCAATGAAAGAGGTCCCGTAGTCCAAAGGAGCAAGTCTCCCAGTTGTTCAGACCAGTGATAAAACCTTACCCGTAAGTGTCTATAGGGTTTGGGGAGCATCTTATGACTTTGCTTTGGCCTATGGTTGTTAAGAGACTTCCTTGTTAGTCTGTCTAGTCTCTCTTCAGTTCCTGCCTCTGGTCAGAGCTGGGTGGTCATGCTGAACATCCCTCAAGTTACCAATATAGTTGCTTTGGTTCAACAGCCAGTAGGAGCCTCCCAATAAAAGAAATATTTATAAGGCAGAATATGAATATTAATAATAAATAAACTCTGGCCACAGACTCGTAGAGCACTCCCAGAAGTCACGTTTCATTGTTGTGGCACTTCGAAGTGAAAGCGCTGTTAGAAGCTCTGGTAGCCTGTGACAAGACGGAGGGATTCGTTCAGAGCCAGCACCACGGGTCGGCATGGGTGGGCGCCTGCCAAGATGGCGTTCTCTGGGGTCCCAGGCAGCAGAGGTCTTTCACATCATCTACTACCTGATCCTTTACCACTGGAGATGCCGAAAGATTGAACCTGTCACTTTCTGCATGCAAAACATGTGCTCCACCATGGAGCTACTGGGGCTGCAGAATTCTTTAACCTCTTTCTCCTTGGGAATGATTCCCCAAAATAAAATTAAAAAAACACTGCTCAGATGGTTTCATGGTCCTATTAAATGTGAAGGCCCCAACCACAAGTTTTTTTAAAAAAAAGCAAGTAAAGTACGACGAACAGAAAGCTAAAAGAATCTACACTACTATAACCTCACTGAGAACCAGTATGGTGTAGTGGTTAGAGAGTTGCACTGGGACTGGGAAGACCTGGGTTCCAGTCCACATTTGGCCATGAAGCTCACTGGGAGACTTTCGGCCAGTCATTGACTCTCAGGCTAACCTACCTCACAGGGTTGTTGTGAGGATAAAACAGAGAGGAGGAGGAGAATCATGTACAGTTCCTTGCAGGAAAGGCAGGATATAAATGCAACAAATAATAAATAAACCTCCTCCCCTCCTGGCATAGAGTGCCTTCTGGTAGCTGTACTTGCTTTTCTATAAGTAGCCGAGCAAAGCGTGATTATTCAAAATTTTCATAGGTTGAGCTCAGTTGGAGGAAAGGAAGATCCCTCTTCATGCCATAATGGTCTTTTTTTCTGGTTAGCTGCTTCTTTGACCAGTAACTGTTTTATGGGATGCTAACCTATGATGAGTAGTTCAAACATCTGGAGAGCATATTCATGTTATGGAATGAATATAAAACATTATAAATTAGAGTTGTCATCAAATTTTGTGGAAAGGGAAATGTGAGGTGAATTTGGAAGGTTTTCATAGATTTCATAGATCATAGAGTTGGAAGGAGCCTACAAGGCTATCGAGTCCAACCCCCTGCACAATGCAGGAAACTAGAGGAGGGGGTCTCCCATCCAAGTAATAACCAGGTTTGACCCTGCTTAGCTTTCCATGCTCAGACAAGCTGAGCCAGCGTAAGCCACAGGCCTGACCCATTGGGAGAGACATACTGGTTTGTCTTGGAAAAATTTAAGCTACTGTTTTCCTGATCCTCAGACAATTTTGAAGAAAGCAGATCTTGCTCAGGCAAAACTTTTGTACATGTTTTGAGTGAAGTTGTAAGAATGGTTTTTTTTGGGGGGGGAGGGTTAATTGCCAGGAGCTTGCATGTGTGTGCGTAAGTAGAAAAGACAAGTTTCTGCCTCAAGGAACTAAGGCACCATCCTATGCAAGTTTAGACAGAAAAAAGACCTACAACTCCCAGCATGCCCCAGCTAGCTATCCTGGCTGGGGCATGCTGGGAGTTGTAGTCCTTTCCCCTCCTGTCTAAACTTGCATAGGATTGCGCCCTTACAGTATTAATTTCAGCAGTAGGAGAAGGCAGGGAAGGGAGGAGAAAGAGAGGCAAGGGTAGCCACGGATGAATCTAAACAAACACAGTTACATGATGTACTTAGACTTAATTTGAGCTGGGGATGAGGAGTCACTAAGGGCACAATCGTATGCAAGTTTAGACAGGGAAAAATGGCCTACAACTATGCTGGCTGGGGCATGCTGGGAGTTGTAGGCCTTTTTTCTGTCTAAACTTGCATAGGATTGCGCCCTAAGGAGTTAAACCAAAGGCTTCCTGGAAAAAAATGGGATTTGGGGAAGGATGCAGTATTTCTTTTAATTTCTTTAATGTATTAGAGCTATAGCCGACCTTTCATCTAAGGAACTCAGGATGACGTATATGGTTCCCTGCCCATTTTATCATCACAACAACCCTTTGAGGGAGGGAGGTTAGGCTGAGCGATAGTGACTGGCGCAAGATTGCTCTGTGAGCATCATGGCCAAGTGGGAATTTGAACCTGAGTTTCTCCAATCCTAGTCTGACACTCTAACCCAGCCTTCCTCAACTTGGTTCCCTCCAGAAGTTGTGGACTACAATTCTCAGCCCTGGCAAGCATGGCCAATAGTCAGGGATGATGGAAGTTGTCAGCCAAAACATCTGGAGGGGCCCATGTTTGTTTGTTTGTTTATTATATTTATACCTCGCCTTTTTTCCTGCAAGGAACCCAAGGCGGCTTACATAATCCTCCTCCTCCTCCTCTCCATTTTATCGTCACAACAACCCTGTGAGGTAGGTTAGGCTGAGAGTCAGTGACTGGCCCAAAGTCACCCAGTGAGTGGGGAATAGAACCCGGATCTCCCGAGTCCCAGTCCAACACTCTCGCCACTACGCCACATTGGCTCTCATTGGGGAAGGCTGCTCTAACCACTGCATCATCATCAAGGGAGAAAAGGGGCACCACATTGGTGTTCGGGAGGGGGAAATCCCAGGCATAGGGGGCATCAAAGGTGAATAGGCAGAGTTGTGTAAGAGAGTGGGTGGAATTTGGACAGCTGAGGCTGGCTGAGCTGCAGAGCAGAACCTCACAGGGATATGACAGGAACTAAGGCAGGGCTGCGAACCTCTTTCAGCCAAAGGGCTGGATTCAATTTTGGAGAAGCTCTTGGGGAACACATTCCAGTAGTGGGTGGGGCTGAAGGCAAAGGGGGTGTGGCCAAAAATACAGGCCTGTTATGGCTTAAAGCGCTTACTGCCAGGAACTATGCCCTTAGGAGAGGCATTTCAACCTTTCAGAATGGGGGGGAAACGGCAGAAAAGCCAGGAAACCACCACGCGATCGGTGGTTGAGGAAAGGGGGTGGGATTCCGGGGAAGAGGGCGTGGCCTTCTGGGGAATGTTGCAGCACCGGATTTGGTCCCTGGGCCTGATGTTCCTGACCTTTGAACTAAGAGCAGGAGGATATGGTGGGGAAAGGCTGTGGGGAGCTTCAAAGGCAAGGACAAGGCATTTGCACTGGCATTGCAAGGATGTGGTGACCAATATAAACAACCAAACAGTCCAGGGCAAACGTTGAGGAGCAGGGTGCGTAACACATGCACCTTTTTCGGAGGACAATAATCTAAGCTGGCTTTGTGGGAGCCAGCTGCTGCTTTTCTCAGTAGCAACAAGCAGCTGTTTGATTACTTTGACAGCTCATTTTACTCCCATGAATAGAGCCACAGTCCATGGAAGATAGCCGATTTCTTTTGATCTATGGTTTCATAAGGTTTAGCCATTGACAAAAAAGAGTTTTCGAGTATATTTGATCATACTGGAGTTCAGGCGAACGGCCAGTATGAAAGCAGGGAGGCCGGTCATTCAGAGGAATAAAGGAAAAACTCCCTTTTTGATGATGACGACTGCCTGCTAGATAAAATAATGAATCCATTTTGTGATAAGTATAATGCTTTAAAACAGAAAATTAATTGTAGCAATAGAGTTATATCATTAAACTACCTCTAATGACCGACATGGTCACGCTTACGTGAATTGGTATTTTGAGCGTGATATGGAGCGCCCCTTGTGAAACCTACTCCCTCGCAGGGCCGGCCTCAGGCAGCGTGAGACGGCCAACTCCAGCAGAAGATGCTGACAGACAGAGAAGGGATAGAGCTGTAGGTTCCACGTGATGTACCATGCATACCCTAAGCCAGCCTGCTGCCCTCCGGTAAGATGCTAGCCTGTCACCGGCGCCGATAAGATTCAACTGCCAGTCTGTGTTCAGCCTCTGTACATGGAATTGGGGATAGGGGAGGTGCCATCTTGTCCTTTGCCTCAGTCAGCAAAACATTTTCGGCTGGCTGTGCTCCTTTGTGTTTTTGCCTCTTCTCTCACTGGAAAATACATGGAATTTTCTTCCCCAGAGATCTGCCTAGCACAGCCTTCCCCTACCTGGTGCCTTCCAGATGTTATGGGCTACAACTCCCTTCTTCACCGTGACCACTGGCCATGGTGACTGAGGCTGATGGGAGTTGCAGTCCAAAAGGCCTGGAGAGCACCAGATTGGGAAAGACTGACCTGGCTTATACTTTGTCTTCTGTTAAGAAATGGTTAAAGTATTTCCCCCCCCCCTCTTTCCTATCCTTTATATTGTTATGCTGCCATATTAAGGTTCCACTTATTGCTCGTCTTTCTGCAATCCCTGTTCTCTTAGCTTCTCCCAGCAAGTGCAAAGGTGCCTCTTCCTTCCATGTTGGACTGGGACTCGGGAGATCCGGGTTCTAGTCCCCGCTCGGCCATGAAACTCACTGGGTGACTTTGGGCCAGTCACTGCCTCTCAGCCTAACCTACCTCACAGGGTTGTTGTGAGGATATAATGGAGAGGAGGAGGACTATGTAAGCCGCCTTGGGTTCCTTGCAGGAAAAAAGGCGGGTATAAATGTAATAAATAAATAAATAAATAAAATTTTCTTTGGTATTTTAATTTAGATTGTATGCCTTTGGGCAGGGCCTTGTTTATTTTTAATCTACGTAGAGTGCCTATGACATTACAGCCGTTTATACATTTAAATGATAATAAAGACAATGCTGTTGCTACTGATGAATGTGAGGTAGGGGATGCGGCCTAGGTCAATCTTTTATGGCTTGTTGACTAACTAAAATGTTCACACACACACTTCAGAAGGTGATTCCCCCCCCCCCCCTAAAGAGCTGCTTTCAACATACAGCGGGGTATTTTGACTGAGCCACAGAGGTGGAGTTGTCTCTTGTGTTTTGAGCACTAAAGATACTGTAATCTCAGTGGCTTGGAACCTGCTAGGGATGGGGGAGAAATTTGTTCTGTTCACAGTTTAAATCCTGCATTCTGGGGTAATTTTCCTACCCCAGGCTCACATTTTGTTATGTAAGTTACACATAAGTAGACTGCTTTTAGGACATTGTCTAAAACAGGGTAGTAAAAATTATTACCAAATTTCAGCCACCTGCCTTTTACAACTTTCTATAAACCAAACATGCCCGGGGAACAAAGTTCCCCAGAAATCTCCATAAGAATACACTTTATGCGATCTTTTGTACCACTGAACAACTGAAACAATTATGGGGCAACAAAAGGAGCCCATTCACAGGTCATCTTAGTCTCTTTTGATAGCCAAGAACAATAGCAAACACCTCCTTCAAAAAGAAAAGAAATCAATTGAGGGAAAGCTCTGTTATGCTGATTTAAAGTTTACAGGTCCCAGGCTTTTTTTCAAGCTTTTGTAATGTTAATTGACTTACACTAGGCCAGGCTTTTCTTATGCAGATTACCTGGATTAGGGAAAGATTAAGTCTTCAGTTACCTTAAGTAGCTGAAACCTGAAATCCATTCTTATTCTGATCCTAACAGCCTGGGGGAAACATTCAGTCAAACAAAGCCTTTTGTATGCTCAATTTGCCTTGCCTGAGGCACTTTTGTGGGCAGGTCTGGCTGGACTTCCAATGCAAGGAATGCTAGGTTTCAGAAAACTCAGGATGAGGGTTAATGCGAACTTGTCTGATGTCACACATTCAGACCAATACGAACAGAAACAGTTATCCTTCAAAATTCGCACATCTCTGAATTCTACAATGGAGTTCTCCAAATAAAAAAATGTGCACACAAAAATACATTTATTATGGGAAAGTGTACACAAAATACCTATGTTCATGACAATAACATTCCAAAATGCATGACATTGCTTGCAATCACTGTGTATATTGGGCAAAATTACATATAAAAATGCATGTTATCAAGGAAAAAGTGCACAAAAGTGTGTACAGATTTTCATGCAAACGTAAAAAAAATATCTCAGAATTCGGGGTGTACCAAATGTAAGATTGGAAAAATTCTCAAAGTTTGGGAGAAACCAAAGCTTAAGATTGGAAAAATGAGGAACTGATAGAAACCAAAATGGACAGCAGATTTGTCAATTCCTAATACTAACTAGGCTTCCGCAAATGAAAGGTCTCCTTCTCTTTGCAGATTGGATGAAGATCCTGTGCAGGGGGTGGGCGAAGCAATTTTTGCCAATTCCCTACTTCCCCTGCAACCCCCCCCCCACTATTCCAGAGGGTCCCCCAGCCCTTTGTAGCAGATTTTTGTGGGGCACGAGCCACTGTACAGGAAAAGGGGAATTGTGAAAGTCACCTCCTCCTTCCACTGGTGGGAGCTGACTCTGATCCCAGCCATTGTAAACAAGTAGGCCTTATCCAGAGGGGTGAGCAAGTTCCTCCCTGATTCCCCCCACCTCCCCCCGCCACACACAAACACACCACCCCTCACACATGTTGAGTGATTACAGATGACCATTTATAAAATGGTAACTTAGTGCTATGGGCACACCATCTGGACTTGGTAAGCTCTCTTCCGGGGCTCTCCAACCTTGGGTCCCCAGATGTTGCTGGCCTACAGCTCCCAGCATACCCAGCCGGCATGGCTAATGGCAAGGGATTCTGGAAGCTGTAGTCCAGCAACATCTGGGGACCCAAGGTTGGAGAGCCCTGCTCTAGTCAGTTTTTCATCACATATCTGTACAAGAAATTACCACTTGGTAAATGGCCAGCCATATTCACCAGCGTTGGTGAATTTCTTTTCTTTTTTTTTAAGGTTGCAGCAGGCTTTAGCCCTGCATATTTAGTTTAATTTGGGACAGCCTCCTGAATGCTAATGTAATGCAAGACTCAACCTTCAGCTCACATGAGGCCCCATCATTAGGGGAACCTCAGAAAAAGAGGACACTGATTTGCCTATGTTAATTTATAGGTGCAAGTTTAGAAATCATGATTGCAATTTAAATAGAAATACAGTGCATCTCACCATTGGGTGGAAGACTGTGACCCTGCGTGCCTTGCTCATTCTGCTGCCCTGGTGCTGCTGGTGGGCAACTTCAAGGCCCAGCTCTTCCTTCGGATGGTTCTTTATCTTTAAACTTGACTTGGACTGGACAACTGTCCAAATAGAGGACGCCTTCAAAATAGAGGATAGTCTACTGGCAGCCCTTCAAATAGAGGACTGTCCTCTGTAAGAACAGACACATGGTCAGCCTAGCTCCCTGCTCCACTGCCCAACAGCATCAATGCCCCCTTCCCTCAGATATAATATTTACTAACCTAAAAATTACCATGTGCAGATGTATCATCTTCTCATCAAAAATGATTAATCTGATCGGTAGCTCCATGCTACCATCTGCTCCCTCACAATGCCAGCTTTCTAGGTATTTGGCCTGTGTCTGAAGTAGTTCTGAGTAAACAAATGGACTGTGTTAAATGAAGCGGTGCTGCAGTTTACTATGTATTAAAACATGAACTGCTCAGTGAATTGTTTAATGTGATTATAATGTTGATATTTTTGGTACTGGATATTGTTAACTGAGCTGTTGGTGTGTTTCCTGCTGATTCAAATTTTTGATACATTTTAAATGAACTGTAATTGAGTTACCGTAATTTATGGTAGTATCCAACGGTGTCATTTCACAAACTCAAATAGCCCTAGCAGAGTTTTGCCAAATCTTTTCGCTGTGCCAGTGGTTGCCCATTACGCTTGCCCAACCCGTAATGGGGTACAAGCGTAATGCGCAACCGCCTGCGCAACTGCTTGCACAACCACGCTTGTGCAAATGTTACTTTAATTGGATTCTCTAGTGCATAGTTAGGAACCTAGTTTCCGCTAACACATCATTTGCACTAACGGAATGACACAGCTGGACACCGCCCATTGGTTTATAATGGTTTATATTGGTTTATAATGATGGCTATTGTGTTTGTTTGTTTTCGTGAACCATTTTGAGCACAATGTATTGTGGAAAATACGGTATACAAATAAATTGACTTAACTATGACTTAAAAGACATTGTGAAAAGGCCCGTGCCTCATTTCCTAACCTATTGCCGCACATTTGCAGAAAGACGAGAACATGGAACATGGTCTCTGTTATAAACACAGCACTGTGGGTAGAGCTGTTGTGTGTATTCCGTGCATAGGTGATGATGACGATGACGACGATGACGACACTGTGTGCCAATCTACGTAGTCATGGGGAGGGCAGGGTGGTATGCAGGGCAGTGAAGTCTGGCCTCTGTCTTCAGGAACTCTTATTCAACCATCCTGGCTTCTGACATTTCAGCAGGCATCGGCCAGATACATTTGCAACCATAAAGGCTAGAAGCTTACTTTAAAACAAAAACAAAAAACAAAAGAAAGCTGAGGTTCTCAGGAAACTGAATTCTGATAGTTCCTAGTCCGCAGGTACTATGCAGCACTGACATGGGAGGAAGAACTATTGTCATGCCTAAGCAGTGTCACTAGTTCAACACCCCTGCCACAGGAAGAAGCTCTAATATGGTACTTCTTCTTCTGTCGTCCCACTCCTGTCACTCCAGGCAGCAACTTTGGGAAGGGACCTAACAAGAAACGAAACACCTCACATGGTTCCTAAGTAGTGACTAACAGTGTATCCTATATTTTAGAACCATTCCAAAGAGGAAAAATGGGACAGAAGCTTGTATGCCTGCAAGTGCATGCCACATATTTTACACTAATAGTCCCAGCCAGGATAAATATTGCCTCCATTTGTGTGGCAGGCCTTTGACAAAGCAGAATTGGTTGAGTTGATTAGGAATACGTGTCAGACACAGATAATGGGGGGAATCCCTTTCAACAGTATCACGGCTGGAACTGCCATAATGAGGTCAATTGAACGGGCCTCCTGGTTTACGAACGATATTAATTGCAGCCTTGTCACATAAGGCACAGTTCCCCGATAAACTAAATAAAACATAAGGGATTATATTTTGCTCCATTCCTCCCTCCTTCTCCCCACATTGCACATTTATTTGCAGGATCATGAATCTGTCTGCTGAAGATCTAACTATCTAGGGGGAGATAATTCATGAGATTCGAAGAACAACGGGAGTTGTTATAAAGCCATCAGCACCAGAAGAATTTCAGGCAAGCTTTTGACTTCAGCCTCAGGTTTTTGTTTTGACAGATGTGGGCGGCTTGACCTTGGCTCTGTACTGGGATATTAATACATTTGCACCAGCATCTCCTGCCAGGGCCGGCATCAAAAGTAGGCATGGTTGGACACCTGCTGAGGCCCACTACCATTGCAACCTGCTTGTTCTCCTGCCTCTTGCTCTGGCCCAGGCAAAGGCAGTAGTGAGAAGGAGGAGCAGGAGATGCCACTACCTCTTTGCTCATTGGCTCTCTGCCTGTCAAGCAAGCGAGTGGCAGCAATCATGAGGAAGAGGAGGAGGAGCAACAGCAGCTGGTGACAATGGCGGTGAGAAGGTAAACTTGTTGAGGGAGGGGGCCCATTGGGGGTGTCTCACCCAGAGCCCTCAAAAACCTGGAGCCGGCGCTGCCTCCCTGCTAAAAAGGGCTAGCACATTTTCTAGACACAAGAAAGAGCCATGTGGCACCTTATAGTCTAACAAATTTATTCTGGCATAAGTTTTTCTGCACTTTAGTCCATTTCATCATTTAACGAATTGGACTATAGTATACAAAATCGTACACCAGAATATATATATGTGTGTGTGTGTGTGTTTAAATTGCCACAAGACTCTTTGTTGCTTTTGCTGCAATAAACTAACACAGCTACCTGTCTGGAAATATGCTCAACACTGGTCCTCCATGAAGAAAGTGGGTGACAATGAACAGTTAGTATCATGGCAGTATGGTAATATGGTAGCATAATACTGCATAATTATTATCAGTAATAATAACTGTCATTTGTATTGCACTTTAGAATGTTCAAAGCATCCCATATATATATATATATATATATATATATATAATTTATTTATTAGAAATATTTTAATGCTGCTCCTCAGCCAAAAAGGCTCCCAGAGCGGCTTACATATAATCATTTAAACAAGACAGTCCCTGCCCGCAGACTTACAATCTAAAAAGACACGATACACAAGGAAAAAGGAATGGGGAGGGAAGAAGGGGGGAAATTAATCAATTCTTCTGGCAAAGCTGGTGGAATGGCCTTGCGCTCCCTCTCATCTCAACCTTACAACAACCTTGTAAAGTAGATCAGTATGACTACCCTGATATTGTGGGGTTGTCACACAGAGGAGGGCCAGGATCTCTTCTCGATCATCCCAGTTTGCAGGACACGGAATAATGGCCTCAAGTTACAGGAACCTAGATTCCACCTAAACATCAGGAAAAATTTCCTGACTGTCAGAGCAATAAGACAATGGAACCAACTACCTAGGGAGGTGGTGGGCTCTCCCACTCTGGAGGCATTCAAGGTGCAGCTGGACAGCCATCTGTCAGGGATGCTTTGACTTGGATTCCTGCATTGAGCAGGGGGTTGGACTCGATGGCCTTATAGGCCCCTTCCAACTCTACTTTTCTATGATTCTATGAGATGGGGCTTGCTTATTAAGGCTACTAAGTGCGCAATCCAATGAGGCTGCCTGCAATCCTCTGAACTTGGAGGATTATGGACATCCTATGCAGTGCAGGAGGAATGCCGAAGCGAAGATTACCTCCGCGCTTCCCCTGCCCTGCAAATCAGCTAGATGGCCGATTTCAGCTAACTGCAGAATTTCGGAGTGGAAGGGAAGAAGGCTGAGATGCAGCCAGGATATGTCGTATCTTGGTGGCGTTGGTCTCCTCCCTGCCCCGCCCCCTAAGCCCCTTCTCCGAGAACACTCTTCCAGTCTCAGAGATGCAGCTGATGCAGTCCTTTCCGTGCTGGCTGCGAGGTGGTGAGGGTGCTCTGAGCGCAGAGTCCCAGCTCTGAGATCGGAGCTGTTTTCCAACCATGGAGCTGGGACTCTGAAAAATCCCATGGCACTCTGGACACTGTCTACTGGGGCCATAGGATTGCTCTGCCTGTGAGTTCATGGAAGGGGTGACATTTGACTAAGGGACTACCCGCTTCACCACTCAGGTGCTTAGCCACCGCACTCCCATAGCTCTACAGCAGTTATACCTTGGCACAGACTTCCCCAACCCGGTGCCTTCCAGATGTGTTGGAGTTCAACTCCCAATGATCAGAGTTGCAGCCCAACACATCTAGAGGGCGCCAGGTTGGGGAAGTCTGTGCTATAGTAATACAGTAGTCTATTTTAAAAAGTATATTTTTATTAAGGTTTTATTGTTTTTTCCACCTTTCCATTAAACATAATGGATTGAATCCAGATTTAATCATACTTAGAGTAGACCCATTGACATCAAGCAGACTTAAATTAGTCATGGCTAACGTAAGTCCCATTTATTTTAATGACTGCAATCTATGTATGACTAAACCAGGGAATCCAGAAGTCTGTTTTTAAGTACGGGTTGTCTGTAAGTCAGACATTCTTAACTCAGGGACTGCCTGTATACAATAACAATACCCCCCCTTTCCCCTAGACATCCCTTCCCCACCCCCACCCTCACCCTTCTTCCCATTGTCATAAAACCTCCCTCACCCGGGCTCACCTACCCATTCACCTTGTTGGAATATGCGACGAGAAGATGTAAGCTCTGCAGGGAGGGTTTTTTAAGTCAACTGCCCATTAAAAGGTTAAAGGCAGACTGTGTATAGTCTGGTTGAAGGGCAGGGTTCAGTGGACTGAACCACATGATGGAATCAGGGGAGGGAATGCTGGATGTCGCTTAGCAACACGTTTTAACTTCCATTCAAACACTCCTCTGACAGTTAGACCAGTCTAGAGTTAACTGACTCAACTGACGCTTGCTAGGGGTTAGCAACGAAGGAGAATTGACCTGTGTGTTTTCCTTACCTCACAGACTGAGTAACGTTTAAGTAACTGCACTTCTGTAACCATCAAGCTTTAATTCCTGAGTAATCTTAGGTTACAGTTGTTTATCTTTTAATTTTAATTTTTTTTAAAAAAATTTAATTTTTAAAAACAAGGCCTGTGTGTGCGCGTGTTTGTTTGAGAGAAGTCTGCTGCTGCTTTTGCACTCTGCCATCATCACACCTGACCTTTTTATCATCCAGAAACGAAAGGAAGGTAAACAAGCACGCAGACAAGGGGCAAGGGGAAGAAGGGAGGGTCTCGGTTGCCAGGGACTTTGAAAGGTAGGAGAGAAATATTTTAAAATAAACAAACAAAAACACATTGTTCCCATAGGGTGTTATAAGGAGGTACTTTCAACATATGGGCTTATAATACATGCAGTTTACAAATGAGAAGAGGGGATCCGCAGGGGCATATTCACTGATGAGTTGGTGGCCCGACCTTTTGTATCATCCCTTAACAGGAAATACATTCACACCAAGTGCAGATGTAAGGCCTTCTTCTCTTCCGTGCCCTATTTTGGTTACCCACCCTGCAGGGAGGGACTGCTCTTCTCCCCACTTTCTGAGGACAGTGCCCTGCACACCCACGGCCACCATCCTCCAAAAAGGATCGTTTTGTCTTTCCTGACTTGTATCACACATACAAGCCAAGGATTCTGCTGAATGGCAATTAATCAAGTGACTTGCCTCCAGCTTTGATCTGTGAAACACTGAGCAGGGCAGGGAGCAAACGAGAAGCCCCCCCCCTCCAAGTGTCTTCCCTATTTCGGAGCCTTCGATTAAAGAGACATCCAACTACGTGTTGTTGTTTTTACATGCTAACTTTCATGACATCAGCATGGCAGTCAATACTTGCATTTAGCTAAACCGTAGTGTTTCTACTTGGACGAACCCCCTAGGAATGCAGTTAAAATGCTGCTTTTATCAAAGTTGCCAACAAACATGCCAAAAATAGTGTGTGAGAATCCTTAGGGTTGGATCGAGGATCTGCCTTTCACGAGAGGAAGATCTTTGCTTGTGGAAGGTGCTCCACACACCGTAGCTCACACCATTGGGCAGGGTCTCCTGACTGTGTAGCAGTTTTGGGGGGCTGGAGGAGCTTCTGTGGGAAGGAGAAGGCAGGGAAGTCCACTTCCACCAGCGCAGTTCATCCAGCTTATATCTGGATGCAACCCTTATTCTGAAAAAGTATTTATTTATTTATTTATTTATTATATTTATATCCCGCCTTTTTTCCTGCAAGGAACCCAAGGCGGCTTACATAATCCTCCTCCTCCTCTCCATTTTATCCTCACAACAACCCTGTGAGGTAGGTTAGGCCGAGACTGGCCCAAAGTCACCCAGTGAGCTCCATGGCCAAATAGGGACTAAAACCCAGATCTCCTGAGTCCCGGTGTAACACTCTAACCCAGTGTTCTCCAACCTTGGGTCCCCAGATGTTTTTGGCCTACAACTCCCAGCATGCCCCAGCCAGCTATGCTGGCTGGGGCATGCTGGGAGTTGTAGGCCAAAAACATCTGGGGACCCAAGGTTGGAGAACACTGTTCTAACCGCTACACCACACTGGCTCCCCACTGATGCCACCGATCCCTTGGCTCACTCACTGAAAACACTGACAGTGTGCTGCAGTGGTGAAGGAGGCAAATTCCATGTAGCAGATTATTAGGAAAGGAACTGAAAAGAAAAGGACCAGTATAATAATGCACTCTTATATAAAGCCATGGTACAGCCACATCTGGAATACTGCAGACAGTCCTGGTCATCCTATCTCACAATGAACATTGTAGAGCTGGAGGAGGCACAGAAAGGGGGAAACCAAAGTGATCAAGAAGTGGGAGCATCCACCCTACCATGCCAGGCTACAGCAGCCTTGCCCAACTTGGGACCCTCCAGATGTTTTGGGTGTCAACTCCCATCAGCCCCAGCCACCAGAATACTGGGGGTTGTAGTCCAAAACATCTGGAGGGCATGAGGTTGAAGACGGCTGGGCTAAAGTGTTTGGAGCAATTTAGTTTAGAAAAAAGATGACTGGAGAAGCGGGTGAATACGTGGGGTCCTGTCGCGTCACTTCCTCCTCCTCGGAGGAGGCGGCAGCCAGGGCGGGGGGAAGGTAGGTTGGTGGTGGTGGCGGCACGGGGGGGGGGGTTGCAGAGCAGGGCTGCTTTGCTCCGGAGCCCCCCCCCACGGCACAAGAGGGGGGGCGCTAAATTTCATTTCGCCTAGGGCGCCAAACTGCCCTGTATCGGTCCTGCCCAACCCTGGTCTACTCTGACTCTCCCAATTCTCTTATCCCTGTGACCTGAAATGGAGATGCCCAGGATTGAAGCTAGACCCTTCTATATGCAAAGCACATGCTCTCCACTGAGCTTTGACCAGTTCCTCAGAAGGGCCAACAGATCTTTTGAAAATAACCAAAGAAGGACGAAATTAACAGACGTTTTACTGAAATGTAAATACAGTGTTGCCCTTCTAGCAAGCTAACACAACATGGCAAAGGATCTCAAGGCCAAACTACACGTTACAACAAAAGATCCGTTATTGACTCTCTCATCTTAAAACACACACACACACACACACACACACCACACAACTGAAATGCAGCTGCAGATTTGTTCAGGGTGGTGGTGAGTGGGAGAGGATGCTTAACCAGTGGAGGCTGGTGGTGGTGGCTCCAATGTCAGTGGGGCAGTGTATCCACTCTGGGCTGTAGACTGAACTTTTATGGAGCTACCCGTGGTGCTGAACCCATTTTGGGGCTGGGGTAAAGTTCAGAACCATAGATAGCTCCTTTAAAATTTAGGGTGACACCCAGAGTGGATTCAGTGCCCCACTGACACTGGAGTCACCAGTCTCCATTGTGTCTAACCCAGTGTTCTCCAACCTTGGGTGCCCAGATGTTGCTGGCCTACAGCTCCCAGCATACCCAGCCAGCATGGCTAATGGCAAGAGATTCTGGGAGCTGTAGCCCAGCAACATCTGGGGACCCAAGGTTGGAGAGCCCTGCGATAGAGCATGCTGGCTGGGAATTATGGGAGTTGCAGTCAAACACATCTGGAAGGCACCAGGTTGGGGAAGGCTGTGACAGAGGCTTATAAAATGATGCAGAAAGTAGATAGAGAGACGTTTTTCTCCCTCTCTCCTCATACTAGAAACCCAATGGGGTCATCCCATGAAGCTGATTGGTGGGAGATTTGGGACAGAGACAGACAAAAAGAAATACTTCTTCTCAGAGTGCATAACTTCTGGAATTCATTGCCACAAGACATGGTGATGGTCACTGGCTTAGAAGAGTTTAAAAGGGGTTTAGTTAAATTCATGGAGGATCATGCCTACTGGTCTTGGTGGCTACACATGCCACCTCCAGGTTCAGAGGTGGGATTCCTCTAAGTACCAATTGCTGGAGAGGGACAATCCGTCAACCTACAAGCTAGCGATCACAATATATTTCATTTTCCCCACCCCTGAAAATAAATGAGGGGGCCAAGTCATTCTTCAAACTTGAAATGTATATTTGTATCCTGCCAAATTTAATTCCACCATCTCAAGGAAGGTTTCAAAGAAAAATACAAACACAAGATGAAGAACAAGGAAGTTAAATGAAAGGGCTCATTTTGCTCTGCCAATTATGGCACCAGCATCCTTTTATCTGGATCGCTAGCATTTGTCTGCCCCATGAAAATGCTCCCTTGATTTGCAGTGACTTTGAAAGAGGCGCGTACGCTCTATTTTGATCATGGAATGTCTTTAGGATTCATGCCATCAAAATGCATTGGTTTGCATGCTGTCCTCAGAAGATGGGGAGGTCACTGGAACATCAGTGTACAAACAGCGGCTGCCCTTCCACATTTAACTAAAATGGGCCCTCACAAAGCTACAATGACTTGCCCTGTCCATTTAAGCTGCAGGTCAGATACGGTAATGAAACATAATGCAGTCATCCACCCACGAGTTTCAGTTCTTGCTTATAGAGATGGAGATGAGACTGTTCTTGCTTTCTCCTTCTCTCCAGGTTCACAAGACACCAACTAACATTTTTCAGATTGTTGAAGCTGGTGTGTGTGTGTTTTAAATCATTCTCCAAATGTTTTCCATTGAAGAGAGCTAGAATGACTTCTAAGGCAGCCTTCCCCAACCTGGAACCGTCCAGATGTGTTGGACTACTACAACTCCCATCATCCATGGGGGTTGTAGTCTGAAACATCTGGAAAGTGCCAGCTTGGGGAAGACTGCTCTATGGGGACAACAACATATAACAGGTAGATGTATGTAACAAAGACCCAACTTGTTTTGAAAATAAAAAGTGAATCTTGGGAAGCTGCCATTTTGAGTGGAACAGCAGTGTCAAGAACTCCATTTTTCTTTTTGTGCTCTAGCTGTGTGTCTTAACTCCATTGGGCCAGGCCCAAGTGGCACATAGCATTGCAATTACCTGCGTGGCTGTTATCTTGAGAGGCCTCTGGTCTTCAAGGCCAGAGAAAGATTCAGTTAATTGGGTTGAATGATCTCAGGTTTTTGTGGGAACTTTACCCTCCCCTTATGGGGTTTGGGAGAGCTGCTTCAGCTGGTCTGTGATTGGTTAACTGAGATCTTCCTTGAGTTGTCAGAGGTGGGAGCATAAAAGGAGGAGGGTTGCTGCCCATTTGTCTTCATGATCATACTACTGCAACTTGGCTTCAGGCTTGTGAGTCGTTGGATGCTGGATTTGGGCCCTCTCCTATGGGAAGACTGGTACTTACTAGGTAACATATAGGGCTGCTTAGGTATTTCTTGGTTATTATTTTTGCCTGAAGTATTATTTCCAAAGGATACTCTGGTTTTTTATGTCTTTTTATCCCCTCCCCCTTCATCCTATGTAAATAAACTTAGTCTCTACTTTAAAAGCTGTGTGTGCTTCCTTCCAAGTAAGCCTTAGTACTAAATCCAGAGCCTTCTGCTGGGTTAGCTGCTACTGTTTAAGGCTTCAGGCCTAGGGCTTGAACTAGAGGGTGCTGGGATAGGCCCCTTATTTCTGAAGCCCTAGAAGTGTCTTGTAAGGTCCAAGAGCTGTCTAGCTCAAGGTGAGGTGCACATAAAGGGGTGCTAGCCTACTTTAGTACTGTCTGTTTGTCCCTGCCGACACTGCAGGGAGTGAGGGTGATCCCTTTCCTCTTTTCACAAGGAGCATAAGGAAGAAGGTGCTGAATTGCTCACTTTTTTCCTACTGAAAATCTCCCCATTGCTTTACCCTACCCCACACACGTACCAAGTACAAGCCCACCAAGGGCAAGCGCACCATTGTTTTATACCACACACACACACACCAAGGGCAAGTGAATTCTTGGTGGAAAGAAGCCGTTTTGGAGAGGCCATTTTGAGCTGAAAAATGGCAGGTAGGGAAGAGGGGAATCCCTCTCCCTGTTGTTGCTGCTCTGCTCAAAAATTGCAGCCCCTTGTTGAGGTCCTTTTTTCTTTCTTTTTTTAAATGTAGGGACTTGTTGGCATGCATGTGTGTGCACAACGTGTAGTTTGCCCCTGAATCTTCACGTAGGTTGTTAATTAAAAAAAGAAATACGAAGGCAAGGCATCCACCTTATGGGCTGAAGCTCAGCTGTTCTAATGGAAGATTTAGATGGCATGAATTATATTCAGGGGACCAAAATGGGCTAAGTTGTTCTGAATATAAAATCTGGGGGAAAGCATAATAACTCTTTTTCAGAGTTCCTATCCAACATTATTGAATGGCCAGTTGCCCACTCTTCAGCCAATACAGAAATTGTATACAATAGAGGGATTGGCATGGATGCCAAGGTACCTGGTGTGAGTGGAAAGGGACTTGGCACTGTCCCAATTTTGACCAATTCTCTCCTTTTGCTGTAACCCGTGGAGCCACACCCCTTGTTGTTCCTGAGGAGCACAATTTCGACAGGCACGGGAAGTTGCAGAGGGAAGGGAGAGATGGGAAAGCCCTGCTCCATCAGTAGAACTTCACTCAGAGAATCCAAGCCATTGTGCATTTGCTGCAGGAAGAAACAGCCCCGTGCCTCCGCCGCTTGCCCCCTGCTCTCTCCTGTAATTCTGAGTAGTAAAAAAAGAGACAGCACAACATTTATCACATTGAAAACTTTCTTGTCCCTGCTGCATGCGCTTGGCTGCTGCCTATACCAGCGGAGAAACATGCAGCACAATGTCACACCATGCATTTGTTGGGTACTAGCGGGATACATGGAGTTACTGCTTTTCATAGATCATAGAGTTGGAAGGGGCCTACAAGGCCATCGAGTCCAACCCCCTGCTCAATGCAGGAAACTAGAGGAGGGGTCTCCCATCCAAGTAATAACCAGGCCTGACCCTGCTTAGCTTTCCACGCTCAGACAAGCTGAGCCAGCGTGAGCCACAGGCCTGTTTGACAGGAAATGCACAACCTCCATAATGCAGCCTTCCCCAGCCTGGTGCCCTCTGGATGTGTTTGACTATGGCAGGGTGGGGATGATGGGAGTTGTAGTCCAACACATCCAGGTGGCGCCAGGTTGGGGAAGATTGCTATTATGTCTAGTTTGACTTTTATTCTTCATTTCTAAATTAATTATAAAAAAAAGAGGAACTCATCCCATCTTTATTACTCAGTTGCAAAATGTTTGTGCTAGAAGCCGCGAAAAACAGCCATTGAATGAACCCGCTTCACTGGATGGAGATTTAAATAGTTTTTAAGGACTCTCCAGCACCATCTTCTTAACTACGAAATAGATCTACTTTCTTGGTTTGGTGTGGGAGATGAAATCTTGTTTAGACTGACAAGAGAAAAGATGGGGGGGAGAGCAGGCAACAGGGAATGTAAATTAAACCATGAACTTGTGATATTAAGGGTTTTGGTTTTCAACTAACAAGATTTAAGTGGGAATTGGAGACAACTTTCATAGCATGGATTAAGTCTTCCATTATTAATGGTCACAACGCCATACATAATTGAAGCCTTCATGTCTGTGTTTATTCAGGTTTTGTGAGCCCCCAAATAGCTATTTAAGGCTTTGCATTTTATGACAAAGCTTGATCAACCCTGTCGAACATGGTAGACTTGGAACCATTTGTTCCAACAGTATTTACTTGATGGCTGGGTTTTCCCAGACCACTGCCGTCTTCAGCTTTCGTACCATTGAAAATTCATCAACAAATTATTAAACACATACCCCTCTACAGGACTGCTCTCCAACAATTATTTAGTCAATTACATTTTATGAGAGCAACTTCTGTAAAGTAGAACAGGTTGTTCATCCTGCTGAACGAGGACATCACTCACTATAAGCCACTGTGATTTTCTCATTGAGAAGCATTTCTTATGTGACTTGGAGAGTTGTACCCATGTCAGAAGACTTGAGGAAGTGCAATGTTGAGTCTGATATACATGTGTCTGTCTTAAAGAGAAGATGGATGCAAGGCAGAGACACAGACAGAAGTGACTTGAAAGTTTGTGCATTTTCCTAAAATGCCTAGGTACATGAACCTCAGCAGTTCATTTTCATCTTCACACCAGTGGTGTAGCAGTAGACTTTGAAGTTCAGGTGCTCATCATGACAGCCCCCATAGCCACACCCTATAGCCACGCACCCCAAATGAAGGCCGCTGTGTTGATCCCTCTCTTTCTCACTCTCTCTGTGTACACAACCCTGGAGCCAAAAAGCGGTAGTACATAGCATAATACTCAACTTATTAGGATCAGCTGACAGTCATAGAATAGTGAGCTGGCAAAGGGCAGTGTAGTGTGGCTTGCATGTTGGACTTTGGCTGGAGAGGCCTGACACCTGAGTTTGTATGAGAAAGGGAAAGATGGGGATACAACATTTCCCCGGTCAGCATAAGGCCACCAGCTCAATGTTTTCCATGAGTTTCCTTTCACAGCACCACAATAATGATTTTATCCCCAAATCAGCAAACTAGTTCTAGCAGTTCTCATCTTCATCAGGAGCAGGGCTTTCATACAGCTAATGCAGGGCTCTCCAACCTTGGGTCCCCAGATGTTGCTGGACTACAGCTCCCAGAATCCCTTGCCATTAGCCATGCTGGCTGGGTATGCTGGGAGCTGTAGGCCAGCAACATCTGGGGACCCAAGGTTAGAGAGCCCTAAAGCTAATGGATCTTAATTACCCATTCAAGACCTATCTCAAAATTGTTTGCATCGCAACAGGGATAGCTCCCAACAATATATTGTTGCTGGGGAAATCCCCCCCCCCATAGTTTCTTTGGGAAGTGCAGCTAAACTCAGAGGGAGCAAGGAAGCCTAAGGGGTGTGGTGATGGTGGCAGATGACATCATCATCCCTGCTGATCAAAACAATCCCAGCACTTCGGCCCTGCAAGCCTTGGCTTCAGTACACCACTGCTTCACGCACAGGTCATATGTGAACAGACACAAATCCGCCCAATATTGCCAGACCATTGGTCCATTTGGCCCACCTTTGTCCACTCCCTGAGGTGGGGACCCTGTGCCCTTCCAGATGTTGTTGGACTCTGACTGCCATCAGCTCCAGCCAGCATGGCCAATGCTCAGAGATGTTGGAAGCTGGAGTCCAACAACTGCAGGGTCACAACAACCTCCCCAACCCTGGTCTACTCTGACTCTCCCAATTCTCTTATCCCTGTGACCTGAAATGGAGATGCCCAGGATTGAAGTTAGACCCTTCTATATGCAAAGCACATGCTCTCCACTGAGCTTTGACCGGTTCCTCAGAAGGGCCAACAGGATCTTTTGAAAATAACCAAAGAAGGACGAAATTAACAGACGTTTTACTGAAATGTAAATACAGTGTTGCCCCTCTAGCAAGCTAACACAACATGGCAAAGGATCTCAAGGCCAAACTACACGTTACAACAAAAGATCCGTTATTGACTCTCTCACCTTAAAACACACACACACACACAGCACACAACTGAAATGCGGCTGCAGATTTGTTCAGGGTGGTGGTGAGTGGGAGAGGATGCTTAACCAGTGGAGGCTGGTGGTGGTGGCTCCAATGTCAGCGGGGCAGTGTATCCACTCTGGGCTGTAGACTGAACTTTTATGGAGCTACCCATGGTGCTGAACCCATTTTGGGGCTGGGGTAAAGTTCAGAACCATAGATAGCTCCTTTAAAATTTAGGGTGACACCCAGAGTGGATTCAGTGCCCCACTGACACTGGAGTCACCAGCCTCCATTGTGTCTAATCCAGTGTTCTCCGACCTTGGGTCCCCAGATGTTTTTGGCCTACAACTCCCAGCATGCCCCAGCCAGCTATGCTGGCTGGGGCATGCTGGGAGTTGTAGGCCAAAAACATCTGGGGACCCAAGGTCGGAGAACACTGGTCTAACCCATGCCTTCCATTCTGTTTTCCCTGACCAAAATTGCCCTCCTCCCTAAAAATGCTTTTGTTTGCCTGGCAGGAGGAATGCAGGCATCCGTGTGTTTCCCCTGCAAGGCAAACGCCAGCCTGGGGGTGATTTTGATCTAGAAAACGGCTTGGGGAACTGGTTTAAATGCCTCCTCTCCATGGCGCTACTGCTCCTAACAAACTGTCAGTCCCTTGAGAGGTTGTATTTACACTTTTAAAAATTGGGAGCTTCAGTCATGGATCTTCTATGTAAAGTGTTGTTTGGCCCTCAAGAGATCAGGTACATTAGAATGATAGTGGCTGAGAATCTCTAACAACTTATTTTAGAGTAGCCTTATTTTCTTTCCTAGAATGAGTTGTCTCAGAATTGCACCCATTATAAAATCAACCCTCTCTCTTTTTATTGCCTCTGTTGGATATTTGATATGCCCATGCATGCTGATGTGAGAAAAAGTAAACAACATGTTGTAAAGTGCATAGGGGCCAAAGTACTCAGTTCTTCTTGGAACAAGCAACTTCTAAAGATATCAATTATGTATCAATTATGAAGTCTTTTGGGGCTTTTACTTAAAACACTGATTTTATTATCATTATTCTGGGACCAAATATCCTAAAGAGACTGTGGCTCCAATGCTACAATCACCTACCTGGGAGTAAGCCCTACTGATCTCAATGAGTAGCAATCCTGCAAGCACTTTAGACAGGGGTCTATAATCTTTACTACTGCTGAGACTGCTTGAAGCAAGGCAATGCCCTACACTACCAGTTTTCAAACATTTTTTTTCATGGACCACTTAAAAATTGCTGGGGGTTTTGGCAGTCTACTTGATAAGCATGTTGTTTGTTGTTGTTGTTGTTGTTGTTCTACACACATACATAATAACGTATTTTAATAATTAAATTAAATACGAATTAAAATAATTCGTATTTTAATTATATAACTTTTTCTTCAGCACATGCATCATCATCATCAAAACCAGTGCCATATTATGAAAATAGAGGAGACCACTGAAAATGGCCCCTTTAGCTGGTTCATTTTTAGGGGGAAATGAGTAGACTGCACCAGCATCTCATTATGAAAACCACCGGCCCTAGGCCAAGGCCTTGTTAGCCTGCTTGATAATCTGGCCTTGGTCAAAACAGCCTTGATCTCTGTCATCAGAAAAAAATAATAACAACAACGAGCAGGACCAAGTATAGATCTTCTTGACTGTACTGCAACTTTTCTACAGACCACCTGAATGGAACTCGCAGACCACGTAGGGTGGCCATGCATCCTTTTATAGAGGACAGTCCTCTATTTGAAGGGCTGTCAGATGAAAGGCTGTCCTGTTTAATTCTGGTTTAAAGATGGAGAACCATCAGAACTGTTGCCCATCAACAAATAGTGCCTGGACAGCAGACTGAGCAAGGCACACAAGTCACCTGGTCACTATTGTCCACACTGTGGTGAGGTGTACAGTATTTCTATTTAAATTATAATTATTATTTCTAAATTTCCATCTATACATATAAATTAGCATATACAGTTTTTTACTAGATCAGTGTCCTCTTTTTGGTGATGTGTTCCCTCTGTTTTGGCTGTTCATAGGTGGCCATCCTCTCTACAGATAGCATAATTGTTCAAAAGTGTGGTGGGGAAGAATATCTTATCCAGAAAAATTATGGACAGGAATAATAAGCCCAAAGATTTTGATTCTTGATGGAAAATTAATATTCTGTTGTCACTTTGAGAAAACAGATTTTGAGAAATCTGTTTTTATGGTCTACGAAGGGGATGTTTTGAAGCCTAGCAGCCTCATAGAGGAAAACATCTCTCTGCACCACGTGGCATTGAAATTGCTTTCTTTAATGGTGCGCTGCTGTTTTAAAAATGGTTTTGTTGTGCTTCAGCTTGAGGACTTCGTAAAGCAGAAAGGCGATTTATCAATTTAAAAGCCCCAGATAAAATAAATAAAGCTAAATGGTGCATCAGGGAAAGTGTTACTGTTGCACAGTCAACCTAAAAGTCATATGTAAAGAGAGAGCCTCACACACTGTTAGGGTTTTCCAAGGCCAGGAGTCGGCTGCCCAGGACCATAGAGAAATGTGAGAAACCCACAACCAATGTGAAAGAGCCCTCTTAATCTCTTTTACACATGCATCAAGTAACTCCATGCTGTATGTAAATGTCGGGTATCTTTAGTAAACAGACCATCTACGTATACCACAAAATGTATTTTAATGGTACTTTTCTAAAGGTCAGACAATGCAAAGGAAAACGGATTTAAAGAGGGAAAGAGAGAGGCCCATAGCTCCTGGGTGATCTAGCAGTCTATACAAGTCACACAGATCTTACTACCATACATATTCTCAGGGCTTTCTATGTTATTTGATAAAAGTACGGTATACATTTTTTCTCTGTGGGTGGGTGGGTGGGTGGGGGAATAAAATTCTAGAAATAAAGAAAACGAGAATTGGCTGATTTTGCCTCAGTTTGTTTGTATGCTTTATTCTGAACCGTGTCTCTCAAACCACAGATCTCTTCAGAATGTGGATATTAATTAATTTATGCAAAGAATGATGAAGTGAAGTAATGAGACATGTGGGTAAGCAATGAGGCACTTGGGGTGTATGGGAAGGGGGGCATGACTGAAGGTGACATGGGAAGATATGTGGTCATCATGTACGTGCCACCCACTGATTATAGGAGCCTATTGCAGACATTGACTGCATTCAGACAACACGATAACCCACACTCAAGGGTTGAGTATGGATTGAGTGTGGGTTGTTGTTGAACTGTGGGTTGTTGTTGAACCATGGGTTATCGTGCTGTCTGAACCCAGCTGGGCTAACAAACCGTGGCTTGTTAACCACGAACAACCCATGAAGAGAACCCATGGTTTGTTGTTGGGTTGTGAACTGTGGGTTGTTCACCATGGTTTGTTATCGCAGCTGGGTTCAGACAACATGTTAACCCACATTTCAGTAATGGCTGCTTTGGCCCTGAATCTACTTTTGCATGTGTGAAACTATGCACATGCAGATCCACAAATCTGTTCTGCCAAACCACGTGGGATTCCTTTGTTACCTATGCATGATAGAAATACAGATCTTTTGTTCTTCATGCATAGCAGGATATTGGAGGGTAGCCTTTTCCAACCTGGTGCCCTTCAGATATTTTGGACTACAACTCCCATAGTCCAATATTTCTGGAGGGCACCAGGTTGGGGAAGGCTGTCTTAGCTTATTTCATACTCTCCAATTGCCCCGAATTAAGCCATCACAGCTTCGTACTTTGTTATGTACATTCCCGATTTGTTATGCAGAGCCATGAATTCCCCTGCCTCCTCCCCCAAGCTATTTAGCTTATCTGCGATTTTGCCCATGGGCCCTTTAAGCAGGAAGGGAACAGACCAAGGATGTGTGCGTGTGTGTGTGTGTGTGTGTGTGTGTGCGCGCGCACGTGGACATTTGTACTTACTTCTGAGTAGGATTGCACTGTTTGCTTTAAGTTAATTCAAGTTAGTTAAATTCTGTAAGATTTAACAGTTTAAGTGTTTCTTTAAATCTAAATTGTGTGAATAGAACACAAAAAGTGCTTTCAACTGGGGCCTTTCCACAATAACAAACAACAACAAAGCTGTTCAGCCCCTCAAAGTTACTCCTTGTGCTTAAAAACCAGAGCTCAGTAGAGGCGTTGGAGCAAAACGCTGAAGGGGCTCAAAACCCCAATGTGTCTCTTTGTATTTCCCCCCACCCAAAAGCTCCCCCTCCTCCGCATCTCCTCCTCCTCCTCCTCCTCCTCCTCCTCCTCCTCTTCTTCTTCTTCTTCTTCTTCTTCTTCTCCAGCTGCCCTAAAAATGCCGGGACCAATCCTGAAAAATTTAAAACAAAAAGAAAGAGATTGCCCTGCAAGTACTGACACACACACCCCATGAAAAACACCAGATATCAACAATTAAAGGTTTAAGTAAGGTAAAAAATTTTTTTACAAAAGCTACTAATAAAATATATTATAAAATAATGTATAATATAATAATGTAATAATTATTACAAAGTGACAACAGAATATTAATTTTCCATCAAGAATCAAAATCTTTGGGCTTATTATTCCTGTCCATAATTTTTCTGGATAAGATATTCTTTATATTATAAAATATAAGATTTTGTGTGTTTCCTCTAATAACTTTTGTACTTGACCACCATGCCCTTTGGTTGCCTGGCCATACCCTTGGCCACACCCTCATGTTGCCTGGCCACACCCTCTTGATCACACCTTCATGTTGCTTAACCTACCTCTTACAAATTCACATGTGTGTCCCTATTGTCATCTGTGAAATGTTGGAGGGTATGGTATTTGTGTGTGTGCATGCGCACGCACGCAATAGCTATTCCAACAGTATAACAACTTTACTATACACTGAAGAGGATCAAGGCAACTGTGTGCACATTTTCTCAGACATTTCTGCCACCAAGAGGGCCAGGAAATGCTTTTAACGAAGAAATGAATGTTTAGCTGCTCAGAAATCTGTGCCGGGTATCACATTTGATGTCAGACGGTAGATTTTTGCATGCAAGTCCACGTATGCAGGATCAGGCTAGATTAACAAGCAAAATATCTTGCAGAGGGCCACAGCTAAAATGGGACCTCTGCTATGATGCACATGTTTAAGGGTGCATCTGAGTGAGGAATGCACCCGTTTGCTTCATTTTCTAGGCTCCTGAAAAGTGGCCTGGTTCACATGACATGGCAGCCCACCGTGGCTTGATTTACCCATGGGGGCTGTCACATTGTGCCGGGTGCCCACAGGTGCCCCACTTGCCATGGCTTGTTGTGTCCTGCAAACCCAGGCCCCAGGGGATGTTTGAGGGTTAGACAACCCTCAGATAACTCATGTGGCTTGTTTAGGGTTGAGGCTCATCTAACCCCCTCAGACAACGCCTGCCGCCTGAGTTCACATGACACTATGTACTACATTGTTGCTTACATAGCTCACCAAGGGCTAGGTTCATCTCTCCTTTTCAGATTTCTCTGGAAGGACAGCTGGATGTTGTTAAAATCAGGTGGCTGCTGGCAGATACAGACAACTATATTAGGTACAGGGTAGCCTTATTTGCCTTGGTAGCTTCCAAACTAAGAGTGGCCCTCCTTTCATAGATTTCATAGATCATAGAGTTGGAAGGGGCCTACAAGGCTATCGAGTCCAACCCCCTGCTCAATGCAGGAAACTAGAGGAGGGGTCTCCCATCCAAGTAACAACCAGGCCTGACCCTGCTTAGCTTTCCACGCTCAGACAAGCTGAGCCAGCGTGAGCCACAGGCCTGCTGGTATAAACTCTTAAATGAAGTCTGTATTTGTACCCCCCATATAACAGCCGTATTGTACATATTTGTACCTCCCATATTACACCTTTACTATATATATATATATATATATATATGCATCTTGCTACTGTTTTTGTTGTTGCTGCTGTTACGTTGTAGTTTGTGCTGTAATTGGCCATTGGCTATAGACAATAAACTTTGACTGACTGATGATGATTTCATTTGACACGACAAGCCATGGCAAACCTGGCGCCCACGGGCTCACGACACAACGCGACAGCCCCAGCGGGTAAATTAAGTCAGGGTGGGCTGTTGTGTTGGGTGGCCTACTTTACAGAGGACAGTCCTCTACTGGAGGGCATCTTCCATTTGAAAGCTGTCAGTGGACAGTCCTCCGTTTGAAGGGCTGTCCAGTCCAAGTCTTGTATAAAGATACAGACCCATTGAGAGCCAGTGTGGTGTAGTGGTGAGAGTGTTGGACCACGACTCGGGAGATCCGGGTTCTAGTCCCCGCTCAGCCATGAAGCTCACTGGGTGACTTTTGCGCCAGTCACTGATTCTCAGCCTGACCTACCTCACAGGGTTGTTGTGAGGATCAAATGAAGAGGAGGAGGATTATGTAAGTCGCCTTGGGTTCCAAGCAGGAAAAAACACAGGATATAAATTTAATAAATAAAAGGAAAGAAAGAAAGAGACCCATAAGAAGAGAGAGCAGGGTCTCAAAGTTGCCCATCAGCAGGTAAGACCTGGACAGCAGACTGAGCGGGCACACAGGGCCCTTGGTTACAATGTTCCCCATGATTGCATTTGAAATGATTGTAATAATTGTCTATTACTAAAGTAACTATTGAACTTAGAATAGATAATAATTGTTCTGCATTATGTTGGAGAGGATGTCAGGAAAAAGGGACATATGCTCATATGTGGTGGAGTTGTAAAAATGTATTGGTGTTTTGGCGAGAGGTTTTTACAGAAATATCGAAAATTATTGGTACTAATTTAGAGGTCTGTCCAAAATTAGCATTGTTATCAATAACTGAGAAGCTTATTTGTGATCAAAATACGAAGGAGTTAATTGTAAGCTTGTTAACTGCGGCCAGGCTAATGATAGCGAGAAATTGGGAAGTACAACATGTTTTCCTAATAACAGACTGGTATAAGGAAGTTTGGGACATAGCCCTAAATGATAAACTAACTAGTAGTATCAAATGCAAAAAAGGATTGCTAAAGAAGAATAATTTTATGGAGATATGGAATCAATTACTAGACTATGTATTAATAAAGGGGAAGGGTAACATGCCTTGTCAGGATATGTTATATTTTTGGAATTTAGACTTTATTTGATCAGGAGGATAGAAGTATATTAATTGGTCCCTTGGAGGGTGGGGGGGAGCACTTTATGATTTATTGTATGTTGATTATGTTAGATTTGTGTGATAATTTTGTATTTTGCTAAATATATTTTCTGTGTTATAATTTGTTTTGAAAAATAAATAAAATATTTTTTTTTAAAAAGTAACTATTGAAATTATAATGACTATTTCTAAGTTTGTACCTATCCATATAAATTAGCATATGCAAATTTTATGCAAATCTGTGTTCTCTTTTGTCCTTTCTCGTGATGCAGTTCCTGTTTTGGGGCCATGCATTAAGTGGACACCTTAAGTAGTGCCCATCTAAATCCGCACACACACCCAAACTGCTATTAAGCCTTGGAAGGGAAGCTTCTATTGGCAGCTAGGGCAGTTTCTCTCCCGGGGGGCGGGGGGCGGAATAGCAGCCCGGGCCCGGGAGGGGGGGAGATTTTAGTTGAGACCACATAGTGGGGTTTATCCTGCCCTGCACAGCATTGCCCCAGCCCAGATTCCTCCACTGCAGTTGCTGTTTAAATAACAAAACCCAAACATGTTAAGTGTATACACACATTTAATATATCACCTAATTTGGCCCACATCTGGGCCAGTTTCCTGGATTTGGCCTTGGGGTAAAACAGCTTTTTGCCTTTTGCAGGTGCCAAAGCCCCTTGGCTTGCAGCTCAGGAAGAATTTAATGGGGGTGTCTTAGGGCCTTGACCAAGCCACTTGGCAAGCTCAGTAAAGAAGACTAGGTTCCTTCCTTCAGGAGGTTAAAGGAGATGGCATCATCCGGCATCTCCTATTTAACCGCAGTGAGAACTGGGCCTCATGAAGTTGGAAGTGAACCCCGAAGTGGAAGATTCATTTTTTCCCCTCAGAGTTACAGAGAGCCACCATGGTCTGTATTTACAAGCACCGCATTCCTCTCCTCAAAGTCTCATGAAAGGGCATCTTTTTGAAAGTTTAAAGGATAAGTGTACTTGGTGAGGCATGAAGATGCTGATAATTGCAGGAGCTATTCATTGTAACTGTGCCCTGCCCATGACGGCAAGCCGCAGATCCTTAGGGATGTTTCAAATGCCATATGAGGAGAAAGAAGGAAGTTCTGACAGTTTTATTATGGTTATTGCTCTGTGAGAAACTGCTATCCAGTTAGTAAGCACACTGTATTTAGAACATCTGGTTGTTTCTCCTCAAGAACACCATGTAAGAAATAAGCAACCCTGGAACTGAGGGGAAAGACATAATAAGAAATGTATACTAGATGCAAATTTTAAAGTTGGGAAAAGATGCATATACACACACCAAACTCAACCAGACCCCACCCCCCACAAGTACTCTCAAGTACAAACATGAAACAGGCTAACTGGTGATTAAAACCTGCTGCCAGTCAGTCTTCCAGAGTATTTTCATGTCATTTAATCATTATATGTAGCTTTTGGCTGAGCTGTAAGGCCTTTGATTTAACTCACCTGCTGGCATTCCCTGTTTGTGTGTGTGTTTTTGTAACACAATTCTCTCCCCTGAACAATGACATTTCAGAATGAAATTCGGCACACAAGTTCAGGGCAAAATTCAAATACCAGCCCAGCCCTCGGTACCTGTTTTCAAGGGGGGGGGGAGGAAAAGGCAAAGTACAGCGTAATACCATTATTATTTTTTGCATGGATCCAGATGTGCATTGTATCTGCATCATCTGCACACGGAGAAGGCAGCTTCTGCACATGGATATATCTTGCTGGCTTTCAGGGAATTTTTATTGTTTAAACTTTGGTGGTTTCTCAACTTTTGTGCAGTTTCCCCCCATTCTAAAAAGTTGCAATGCCCCGTCTAAGGCTTCATTACTGGCAGTAAGAGCTGTAAGCATCGATAGGCTGGGGTTTTTTTTGCCCCGCCGATTTTGCCTTTAGCCCTGCCTCCTTTTCCCTCCAGTCACGCCCACCACTGGAATGTGGCTTCTGAAAGCGTCTTTGAAATTGAATTTGGCCCTCAGGCTGAAAGGAACAATTTAAAGCAGTGTTCTCCAACCTTGGGTCCCCAGATGTTTTTGGCCTACAACTCCCAGCATGCTGGGAGTTGTAGGCCAAAAACATCTGGGGACCCAAGGTTGGAGAACACTGCTTTAAAGGAACAATTTTTGAGTGCTTGCCTCATGATGTAAGATGTATGGGGAAGAAATTTTCAGGATTTTCATTGAAATCTGATGCTTTGCACAAACGCTGAAGTTATGCGCGCTCAGCTATAAAGAAGACTTTTCTGTAATGCAATATCAATTCTTTTAAAAAGGAAAATCGCATATTTAGCTTCTTTCACTCTCTCACTCTCTTTTTAGCAAAGCTTTGAAGTTGAAGCTTTCCCCCAGAGGTAAATTGAGGTAAATGAACGCTCATTTACTGAGACCACAATGCCCATTATATTACAGGACATGTGAATGTTCCATACAGCATATGAAGAAAAATTATTCCAAATGATTATTGATGGGTTAATCAAGATAACCACGTCAACTTTCATTGTCCATTAATGTGGACGGTATTTCGCAATCATCATAATAAAAGCCAAATGTTAATGGTTCAGGTAATCAGATCCTAATGAAGAACAGCGATGGATACTCGCCTTTAAATACTTTACCATTTTCATAATCACTGAAGTGGTCAGTCAGTCCCACGATCCTTCATATTTCATAGTTTTACCTCTTGTTTTCTTTTCAAAAACTTAAAGAAACAGAAAGTAAGGAAGCAGAAGGCAGGATACCAACACCCTTGAAATGAAGAGTCATCATACAATAGTCATAGTAGCCAATGATTTCATATCTTACGCACAATTGTTGTTGTTGTTGTTTTGTTATATTTATATCCCGCCTTTCTTCCAAGGAGCCCAAGGTGGCATACATAGTCCTCCTCCTCTCCATTTTATCCTCACAACAAGCCTGTGAGGTAGGTTAAGCTGAGAGACTGTGACTGGCCCAAAGTCACCCACTGATCTTATGGCAGAGCGGGGACTTGAACCCGGATCTCCCGAGTCCCAGTCCAGCATTCTAACCACTACACCACACTGGCTCTCTCCACAATAATTCCCTTTATGGCATATATCAGCTTTCCCCAACCCGGTGCCTTCCAGATGTTTTGGACGACAACTTCCAGCATTCCTAACTATTGACCATGCTGGCTGGGGATGATGGGAGTTGGTCCAAAATGTCTTGAGGGTTCCAGGCTGGGGAAGGGTGGCATATATCCTTCAAAGATAGGGAAGACTACAAAAGCCCATGTCACAGTAAGCTGGCTAGCTGTGAATATATTGCAGGACCCTCTTTGCCTTCTTTACATGTAGTTACCATGTACACATTAGAAATCCCAGTATTTGTCTTGGCCAGAATCCAAAGTGTTCCTTTAAATCAGGGGTGTCAAACCCCTTTCAGCCCGAGGGCCAGATTCAATTTCAGAGAAGCTCTTGGGGGCAGCATCCCAGTGGTGGGCAGGACTGAAGGTGAAAGGGGTGGGGCTAAACATACTTAAAGCTCTTACTGCCATTAACTAAGCCTTAGGACAGGCATTTCAACCCTTTGGAATGGGGAAAAACTGCAGAAGCCTGATTGGCAGTCAGAGGGAAAGGGGGTGGGGCCAGGAAAAAAGGCCTTGGGAAGCCCAGAGGGCTGGATCAGAATCCAAGGCAGGCCAGGCTTGGACCACGGGCCCAAGGTTCAACACCACCCCCACTTTAAGTGCACTTCAGGACTTGGGCATGCCCAGCAAGATATGTGACTTTTGCCTCTTGGAACAGCAAATTGCCATGCCATGAAGGAAACTGCTTTTGAAAGTCCCCCTCAGTTTAAAAAAGGGGGGGTGCTATTATGTGACATAGGGGACTGCTCCTTGAGAAACAGAAAACTCCCTTCAGGGTGCAGAGCAGAACTAGTTTTATGGATCCCAGTCAATTGACTGGATTCACTCAACATGATAACCCACACTCCAGGGTTGAGTATGGGTTGGCTGTGGGTTGTCGTTGAACCATGGGTTGTTGTTGAACCATGGGTTATCGTGCTGTCTGAACCCAGCTGGGCTAACAAACCGTGGCTTCTTAACCACAAACAACCCATGAAGAGAACCCATGGTTTGTTATTTGGTTGTGAACTGTGGGTTGTTTACCATGGTTTGTTATGTTGGCTGGGTTCAGACAACACGATAACCCATGTTTCAACAACAATCCATGGTTCAATGATGACCCACATGCAAACCATACTCAGCCCTTGAGTGTGAGTTACTGTATTGTCTGAACCCAGTGTTACATGCAAGAGTGGCTTTGGATCCCTCCCTCCTATTAGCATCTTGTTAAAGTGAATTCTCCACATGGCAATGCATAGTCTGCCAGTATAAAGTTCTCCAGTGAACACATTTCCTTTCCAGTGGTGCTGTCAAGGCAGGACTTTGGGGCAGAAATCAGGGCCCCACACAGCAGAATGAGCAGAAGGGCATGCAAAGGCAGTAGGGCTGGTTGATCACATTTTGAAGTAATACACATTACCAAAAAAGTCCCTCTCCCTGTGAGACCATCAAGCCTGGAGTTAAAATTATCCAATTGCACCACCATTCCTTTCAACAATAGGTATATAAAAACACCTTTCCCACTCTCACATTTTCAAAACAGCTATTCTATTTGACTACACACACTCACACACACACACACACACACACACACACTTCGAACATGTCTAGGCTTTTAAATTGAAAGCTATATTTTCCTTAAGACTTCATTTATCTTAAGGCAGGGGTCCCCAACATTTTGGGGTCGGTGGGCACATTTGGAAGTTTGAGGGACTGCTGTGAGTGCTCTCACAAAATGGCTTCCATTGGGTTTTTTTTTTTTTTTTTTTTTTAGCCCATTCATAAAATGGTGGGCATGTCTGGTCACAAAACACTCATTTCCCAGATGGCAAACTGTTGAGATTAAAAGAAAAGTAACCGCCCCCAAAACAGGCAGAGGTGGGGTCTGAGCTCCAAAACACAAAACCACTCTTTTGAACCCAAATAAAGATGGTGCTGGTGGGCAGCACTTCTCTTTGCAGCACGCCAAGCCTCCCAGATAAAAGCATTAATTAAAAACAATCTTCAGAAATAAAACAAAAATCAGGAGGGGCAGGAAGCCTGGCAGGCACCAAGAGCAGTGTCCACGTTGGAGACACACACACCCTCTTAAGGAGTTGCAAATAGTTCCTTCGCAAATGTATTTATCAGAGGGATGAGGTGAGAGGTTGATCTTTTGAATTGTCACGCAAAAATTAAACATGTGGGGGTGTATGTGGGGATGATGTGACCGTAGTTTGGAGCCAATCATCGTTTGAGAGCCAGCATGGCGAAGTGGTTAGAGCAGTGTTCTCCAACCTTGGGTCCCCAGATGTTTTTGGCCTACAACTCCCAGCTACGCTGGCTGGGGCATGCTGGGAGTTGTAGGCCTAAAACATCTGGAGACCCAAGGTTGGAGAACACTGGGTTAAGGTGTTGGACTGGGTCTCGGGAGATCCAGGTTCTTGTCCCCACTCGGCGATGAAGCTCACTGGGTGACTTTGGGTCAGTCACTGACTCTCAGTCTAACCTACCTCACAGGGTTGTTGTGAGGATAAAATAGAAAGGATGGTGATGATTATGTAAGCCTGTATGATTATGTAAGGATGATTATGTAAGGGTGGCCAGTTGCCAGCCAGATGGGCGATAAATAAATATAAATAATAAATAAATAAATAAATAAATAAAAGCCTCCTTGGGTTCCTTGCAGGTAAAAAGGCAGGATATGAATATAATAAATAAATAAATAAATCAGTTTGGAGCCATCCTATTCAAGGAATAAATGCTCTTTTCCACATTCTCTTGCTCCACAACTGTGTTATACTATGTTACATGCAGAGAGTAACTACTTTACTGTTGATGAATCCTAGGATAAATTAATGAGCTCGCTCAAGAACTGGGGCCATTTCCTTTATATGCTCATAAAAGGTGTTGTTAAAAACCAAGTCGAGAGCTGCCTAAAATAAAGACAGACGAGAGTAAGTAAAATATTGATAAGTAAATGCCATAAAAACCCAGCAGGTTTCGATGCTGTGGATGGTAAAGGACAAGTAATAGTGGAAAAAGTTCCCACAGGACAAAGACTAAAAAAA
The DNA here is from genome assembly GCA_021292165.1 of Shinisaurus crocodilurus. NCBI lineage: Eukaryota > Metazoa > Chordata > Lepidosauria > Squamata > Shinisauridae > Shinisaurus > Shinisaurus crocodilurus. The sequence continues at coordinate 114,612,095 of CM037878.1, read as the reverse complement.
CACAAGGTTATGTGATCGCAGACATCAAGGAGCACTGTCCTCAATATCCCCCCCCCCCCATGAAATAAATATTTCTTTACATAATTGCCAGATCATTTGGCTGTTCTTACTCCCTTGTCAGGTTGTAAACAGCAATCAAAGTGTCCATTTTCCATGTACCGCTGTTTAACATTTATTAAGAGCCAACCAGCCACTCTGGATTGATCTTTACAAATAGAAGATACCACTTACCGTGTTTTGCATCATATTTTTTAAAATGCTGCAATTAGTAGAGGCAGCCATCAAGCTACCTGCACCAACACCGAGAGCTGGTATTCAGTCAGGTCATATAAGTCACAGTGCCAACGGTCTCATACTCTCCAGGTCTTCAAGGGCTCTTGGGCAAGACACTCTCAAGGGCCCCTATTTTGTCACCAGCTGCTATTGCTCCTCATCCACCTTCTCATCATTGCTACCACTTGCTTGAAGTAGGCAGCAGCATCTTCTGCTCCTCCTTCTCACCACCTCCATTGTCTGGGCCAGAGAGAGAGGCGGGTGAACAAGCAGGTTGCAAGGGTGAAAATGAGGAGCAACAACTCCAGGGAGCTCTTGTCAGTGGGCCCCAGCTGTGGCTCTTGGCACATGCCCAACCATGCCTACCCTTGACACTGCCCTTGCAGCCCCCATAGCCTCTATAGCCATACCCCCAGGAGAGTCCATAGCCATGCCTGCCCCTCAAAGGAGAGTCCAAAATCCCTACGTGGGAGATGCAGATTTAATGCAAGGAATGGTTGCATTAAACTATGAAATAGTTGCAAGGAATTTGTACCTTTGGGTGCACGAGAGAGTAGTTGAGCTTGTATTCCATTGCCTGCTGCTCTCCTTTGTTGTTGATCACAGGACAGCCTCTCACAGATGCCAAGGGTGGTTTACAGAGGCTAGCTGGGGAAGGTATTATAATAAATGAAGGAGCAGAGATTGGGAGCACAGAGACGGTAGCCAAGAGTAGATCCAAGGACATCAAAGGATACTTAGAAGACAGACACATGGCAGCACAAACTACACAAAATTGGCAAGGGGGAGGTGAAGACTGCCCTTCCATTCCATGCCCCAAAGTACCCATTGGTGGGGAAATTTTAACTGCACAAAAATACTTTAATCAATTATTCACACCCATTCACCTATTAGAGCTTCTTGCAGCCCTAGTCACAAATGACAGGAACCACTCCTTTGCTTGAGTCGTGCTGGGGGAGAGATAGTGAGATCTGGAAGCACCCCTCCTGGCAACCTGTGTGAATATATCCCTCTATATTATTAATTGTGGTTGCTGCTGTTCACACGTTTTATCCTGCAGAAGGAGCTCAGGGTGGCTTCCATGATGTTCTCCCATGTTGGATGTCACACATTTGCCACATTTTAAAAGTGTGTGCTGAGCCCTCCCGTGCTGAAATCCGTGGGACTTGCTGAAGCATGCCTAACTTGGACTGCAGTGTCTTTTAACCTCATCAGTCAAGATGCCGAGTGATGAACAGAGTGCGTGTATTACTTCCGCATTTCTTCCTGCTGGGATACAGCAGCTCCCGAGCCACCTTGACGAATAATATCGAGCTTGCCATGATAAGAACTGCTGAGGTTGTGAATTGCAAATACTCCAAGCGACCATCCTAATGCCAAGGCACAGTGACAGTTGTCCTGTGAAGGGGCGGTACAGTCATGACAGCAAGCAGCCGCGGTGCCCAGCAGGACACCTGAAGGGACCGCGGCACGCATCTCCCACCCACACATATATTTCTTTTTCAATGTCTCTTCTTTTGATGACACCAAAGTCTTTCATGCCATTGGAAGAAGCTACTTGCCTCCAAAGGCAAAATAAAAAATTAATCTATTTGGAAGCAAATTCAAAGTGGAGTAAGATTCTTAAGCATTTCTTTGCCTGATAATTTATTTGGATTTGGGTAATGTCTTTAAAAATCAGAACATGCCCTTTATGTTGAAAAAGGCAAGTATAGAGTATGTGATTTTTTTTTTTCTCTTTCAAAAGAATTGGAACATGCCTATATACGTTGAAAAATTCAAGTACGTGAATTTCCCCCCTTTAATTAGATTTATATCCCTCCTATTTCCAAAGACAGAAGCTTCCACATAATCAAAATGTACCGTGAAATTCATAGAAACAAGTAATATACCATCAAAATACCCCAGACATCATGAAATTGAAGCTGACTGATTACAAGGGAATAAAACACAGAGAGTGTAGCAGAGCAGAGCTCATAAATAAGTATTTCATAAAAGGTACCAAAACAAAACCAGTCTGTGTGCCTCTTGCTGAAGAAGATCAGACTCGTGGTGGGATGTACGCCATTGGGAAAAGAGTTCTAAAGAACTAACACCACCACCAAGAAGGTCCTACTCTGCCCCTCCCCCACTGATCTAGATTTCAGTTCTTGAAGCTGTTTGGGCAGTTCACAAAATATATAATATAATGGGCAGGATCCAATACTGCCGTTGCGCTCCCACTTGATCTGTTGTGCAAGTGGGACCCACCACTAGCGCAACAGAAAGCTAGCAGTTCAAAAAGCAATCCTGGAAATGGTCAGCAGCAGAACTTCCTACTGCAGGCTCTGCTGAAATGCCTAGTTCCAGAAACGAGCATTTCCTCTCATTTTGGATTGCTTTTTTAACCACTAGCTCCCCTGTGTGCTAGTGGTGGGTCCCACTGGCATGTGGACAGACTTGGATACTGCCCAATATAATATAATATAATGTAATGTAATGTAATATAATATAATATAATATAATATAATATCTTTACAAGCAAGACTGAAAAAAACGAACTAAGGATGCAATTCTATGCATGTTTAGACAGGAAAAAAAAGTCCTACAACTCCCAGCATTCCCCAGCGAGCCCAGTAGGACTTTTTTCTGTCTAAACATAGGTACATAGGATTATGACCTAAATTACATTCTCTATTCGACCACACATTTCCTTTATTCATGTAATGTTTTTAAATGAATACCAATAAAGGATATATATTATCTGGATACTTATAATTCCGGTAATTAATAAATAAATCCACTTTTCTACAAAACTATGTGTCATGATTCCTTCTTCTATTTTTGTTGTTTTCATAAATTAGTTTACATAAACAGCCAATTGCCCAAATGTTACTAATCTAATCCATTCCATTTAAATGCCATGCATCTAAAATGTATGTAATCATTTCTACATCATCAGATAAAAGCAAGCCATTTACTTAGCCAAACAAGGCCACGTTGGGGCTAAATGGTATCTCCTATTATTTAATGTCCTTTATTATTACCAAAACGTCTTTCAAAAACTGCATGACCCTTGGCTATTCTATCACAGCGGGGATCACTTCGAGTTTGAGACAGAGGTGTGAGGGGGCAACATTTTAAACTCTAACCATGGAGGGTGGCACTTGCAGAAGATAATCAGCAGGCAGGGAAAAGATTAAGTAGGCCTTTCCCACCTGCCAACCTTCCCCTACAAATAACCCCCCACAAACTTGAAGGAAACATGGGGTTGGGAACCTCGTATTTTCTTTATAGGATCTAGTTTGGCCCTAAGTAGTGTTTTTCCCTGGTGATCATAAGCGGTGGTAAACTCTTATGGAAAGAGATGCTCCCACAGATATGCGAGGCACATATTTAAATATTTATGTAAATATTTATGAAAATCTAAAGGCAGAAGGCCATTAAAAACAGCAACCCAAGAGTCATAAATTATTTCCTTGTTTGTCTGACATCAGTTTGATTCATCATTTAAACAAGAAAAGGCAAATATCTGTGTGATCATCCTGACCCAAGGTTGTCACTATGGGGGACAATATTCTAAAGAAATATGCACAATGTGATATGACATTGACTGCATAAAGTGGGGGGGGGGATCAGATTTCTTGGCCATCTTTGGGGGGGGACACCTTGAGTAATCTATCTGGAGAAGAGTTACCGAGGAAGAAGTAGGCCTTCTCCATGGTTGTGCCCACCTTATGAAATGCCCCCCCCGGAATTCGGGAGGCACCAACTGTGGCATGTTTTACGTGCCAGTTAAAGACCTATCTCTTTACACAGGCCTTCTGCGATGGATTGGGCTGCCCCGTTTGTTTTTTTAGCAGAGTGTTTGTATTTATTATGACGTACTTTAATGTATTTTAATCTTTGCTCTGTAAACCACTTAAAGATGTATATTTTTAGATCTGGTAAGCAGTATATAATCTATTAAATGAATTTAAAAACTTAAATTTCCCAGGAGAATTGGCCATCTGATGAAGCTTCTTTCTCACATGTAGCATGTTGCCTGAGCCTGTGCGTGTTTAACCAGAAGTACATCTCAGTGAAATCCATGGAATGAGTTAACTCTCAAGCAACCATGCATAGGATTGCAGCCTTCGTAAAACCGTGGAAAGGAATGAACCCTGCAGTCTTCAGAAGGACAGCAAACAAAGCCTCAGTAGTGAGCCCATTCTTACTTTGACTTATCAAGAGAGAAACCACCTGCAGGAATAGCCCCTTTTCTGTTTCCTCCCAACAGAACCATCCAAATGATGATTAATCACTGAATAAACTGAAGAACTGACAACAAAATAACGGCAAAAGACAAAGCAGGGATAGAGACCAAGCAGCGGGTGCATGTGGCCCTAGCACGGGTGGGTGGAATGACCAAGGAAGATGGATGGCCGGGGAAATGCTTGACACTTATCTGATCTTAACAGGAGGACGACTAAGGTAAAAAAGCTACGAACACAGTGAAGGAAATAATGTGACAATCATCAAGCTGACACATTTTAATTCTCTCCCCACCTGACCCCCTAAAAAAGACATCTGATAGAGGGGCAGCTTGGGGAGCAAAATCTGCTAATGAGAATTTTTAATTGGACTTCTATGCCTGATCATAACTGAAATAAGAGATACTGTAAATGACAGCTTAATCTATTATCACAAACGGCACCACAAAGGCTTTGTTGATTATATCCACAGATTAGCCTAACTATGTCCCTACTAATTTGAGAAGCGATGAATCACGGGGTTCAAACGGGGCTCAGATGAGTCAATTATTCTAAGCAGCAATATCAAAAGCTCATATTTGCTACACCAAGGAATCAAGCAAGTTATGCTCGACAACAAACCAAAATGAGCTTTATTACACATTCTCAATTGACCAAGTCATTAGCAACATGGAAGAAGCTTTTGCTAATTTTTCAGTATGTTCACTATCTTCTTGCCCCCACGGAATCCCTCCTGGCAGGGGTTTATTAACTTGAAAAACATTTGAAGGAAAAGAAGAAGAAGAAGAAGAAGAAGAAGAAGAAGAAGAAGAAGAAGAAGAAGAAGAAGAAGAAGAAGAAGAAGTCGTTGTCTTGCTGCTGGAACCAGTTCTATAGTTACTTGGTGCAGGATTATTATTGCTAGTATTTTGTTTCTGGGGAGTTTTTTTGTTACGGTAACTCTTTTTTAAAAAAGGAAGAAAAAGTTGGCAGAACTGATGACATTCCTTTATCTTTCTCCAGTTCTTCAGAAAAGTGTCTATACACAAGCGCAAGCCATGGCGGCCAGCCAGGAAGAAGCAGACATTGTGCTTGGAGGATGACTAGGCCGCAACCTTTAACATTTACAATTGTACAATTACTATGATGAGGGAGGTGGAGAAAGCCCTCTTTGTTCCCGCCTGAGGATCTGGACTGGCCATCGACGCTGCTGTTGTCCCTTGGGCGATCTTCTCATGCTTGAGCCTGCTTGCCTGTGGCAAATTCCTATGCTCTGCCTCTTGTTGGGCTGAGAGCAGGTCACATCCCCAGCAGTTTATTTTATTTATTTATTTATTTAATTTATACCCCACCTTTTTTCCTGCAAAGAACCCAAGGCGGTTGACATAGTCCTCCTCCTCCTCTCCATTTTATCCTCACAGTCTACCGGGCAGGCCTTACCTCAGCCCCATGCTACTGATTGCAGACTCCTCCCATTTCTGGGGGAAGATGTCCTATCTCTGCACAAAGCATACAGGCACAGGTGCATAACATCATCGTCGTCTAGGACAGGGGTGGGGAACTCGTTCAGCCTGAGGGCTGAATTCAGCTTTGGAAAGCTCTTGAGGGGGACGCATTCCAGCGGTCGGCAGGGCCAACAGCAAAAGGGGCAGGCCTAAAGTCAAAATGGCTGTGGGGGCAAAAAATAAAATAGAAAGAATACCAGCATATTGTAGCTTAAAACTCTTACCGCCAGGAACCAAGCCTTAGGAGAGGCACTTCAACTTTTTAGGATGAGGGAAAAAACTGCACAAAAGCCAGGGAACCACCAAATGATTGGGGGTTGGAGGAAAGCGGGTGGGGCCAGGGGTAGGGGCATAGCCCTCTGGGGCCCCAGATTGCCAGATGGGGGCCCTAGGAGGACAGGAGAGGGGCCCCAGGCCTGAGGCTGCCACTCCTGATCTAGCTCCTCCCTCCCCCCACCCTTCCCCCCTTTATACCTGCTTGTTTGTGATAATTATTAGAGAGCCAGTGTGGCATAGTGGTTAGAGTGTCAGACTGGGACTCGGGAGATCCGGGATCCCTGATTTTTTCTTCCAAGTAAAACCTCTCTGAAATAAATTTGGTCCTTCTCTAATTCACACATTTCTTGAATTGGCTTGCCTCATTCATAGTGATTGTGCTGACCAAATTCACAATACTTTACAGCAGGGGTCCCACCAGAACCCCCTGCATCTTCTGCTGCTGCCAAAATATCCATGGCAGCACTGTGCTAGCAAGAGAATTGCTTCCTTTATCACTGATCTCGGATGAGACTTTCCGTAGCATGTGTGTGTGTGTGTGTGTGTTTGAGCACAAGTGTGCACATGTCCATGTGTGTCCTCTGGTGCTGCCCAATGCAGCCCTCGGGGCCAAAAAGGTTCTGCACCCCTGCTTTATGGAGTGTTCCCTGCACAAACAGATCTACTGCATATAGTAGATCTTTTGCACCCCTACTTTTAAAACTATTTGATTTATCCAGGTAGCTTGAGTATGCATCTAAAGCACATACTCAAGTTAGTTTAAATTTTGGATAAATGAGAGTACTGTTTCTATGAGTTACGATGGTATATATGACTATACGCAGGACACATGATGGCTGGGTTCAGACAACACGATAACCCACACTCAAGGTTTGAGTACAGGTTGAGTGTGGGTTGTTGTTGAAATGTGGGTTATCGTGTTGTCTGAACCCAGCCAACATAACAAAACCTGGTGAACAACCCACAGTTCACAACCCAACAACAAGCCATGGGTTCTCTTCATGGGTTGTTCATGGTTAACAAGCCATGGCTTGTTAGCACGGCTGGGTTCAGACAACACGATAACCCACATCTCAACAACAACCCACAGTTCAACGACATCCCACACTCAACCCATACTCAACCCTTGAGTGTGGGCTATCGTGTTGTCTGAACCCAATCAATGAATTGCATTAACTTCAGTTCCCTTAATGGGGAGTCTGTTGTTTCAGCTCTTCTGCTGGTTCTCATTTTATAAGATTTGCAAAATTCTTTGGACCACTTCACAGAAGTGAACAAGCTAATACCACCGCCCCCCATTAATCCCTCTCAGGAGAGTGTGAAGGGAATTGGATGGTGCACAAAAATGCATGTGATCCCCATGATAAAGGAAATAGCTGCAGACAATCTCCATGTATTGAGTCTGGTTCATACTGAGGTATCTCCATGTGATCCTGTACACTGCAAGAATCAAATCGAGGGGAAACAGACCCTTTCACAAGTGTGACCGCTGAATGTCCCAGTTGACTTGACCATGATCAGTCTCCAAAATAGTGACAAATATTTACTTTCTTAAGTATTTATTATTTCTCACCTTTAATATAATGTATAGATGGTTGATATGCCCCCTTAGCATTATCAATGAACTATTTTGTTAATAAATAAAAAGAGTAGGGAAAAGAAGAGAGATGTGCTGGTTGTTTCAGTATGCTATTATTCTCTTTTACAACCTCTATTCAAGATTCTGATGAAAACAAATATTCCAAAAGGCAGAGGAAATAGGAGTATCAATCTGGAAGTGCACGGATGGGGCCTTCCCCCTACAAAATACTGTGAGACCATATTCTGCTTTCTCCTCCCTTTTTTAAACAATGGACTGGAGATTGATGCCTTTTAGGATAATTCATTGAACAACCACCTTTGCAAAAAAACAACAAAAAAAAAACACCAACCAACAACTCCTTTTCAGTCTGTTCTCTGCATGTGGCAAGATATTGGTGGAAATCAGCAAACTCCGGTGTTAATGTTCAACCAGGTACAGCATTGGCTGCAAATCACTCAGAAAAGGAGAAGATTGGCTTAACATTTCCAGCACTCTGTCCTTTTTAGCTATGCATGTAAGCTCCTTGTAAGCTGCCATGTCTAATTAGCTGCCGAGGCATTCTGTCTTCATCCTTGGACGCCTCCTTGCAATTAGGAACAGTGGATGAGGTCTCTGCTGCAGATCATGACAAAACACCGCTTGATTGTGCTACAAGATGTCCTGCAGATGAAGTCCAGACAGTTTTGACTAATCATCAACTTTTGCAGTTGTTAACAGGAATTCTTTCTTTTTTGGGTGTACGAAGAAGGAGGGGACTTTAGGGAGATGAGATTTAGGGCATATGTAAGAAATGGCTTGGATTGAGTGTGTGCATGTGTTGTTTGTTTTAGGGCTTGTTGCAACCTTCTCCAATACGGTGCCCTTTAGATGTTTTGGACTTCAACCTCCATCAGCCCCAGCCCCAGCCAGCATGGTCAGCAATGCTGAGAGTTGTGGTCCAAAACGTCTGGAGACCACCAGATTGGGGGAGGCTATCTTACTGCATCACCAGAGGAACTCTAAGAAAACATATGACTATGGGGTTTAAACTCAAGTGAGAGATTGTATTGCTATATGAATTTTTTTGTGTGCACACGATACCGCAGTCATTTCAGTTCATATTTGCTGGATGATGGCATCCAGCATCTGAAGCTCTTTGTGTAGCTCCTCTTGCTGGTTTTGGACCACAGATAATGGTGCAGAACAGGTTATCAGCATGGTCAGCTTGCACAGTGCCTATCACTTACAGCTTTTGGACTTTACCTATTCCCTCCCACCAAAAAGGTGATCAAGCCATCAGAGGCCTGTGAGGTGGTTGGCCCAGGAAGGGAAGGTTTATGGGAGGGGATGTCCAGGGCCACCCCCTCCCACAATGCCTGGCTCTAAGGAAGGACCCCTCAGAACCAGGCATTTGGGCCTGGTCAAGACAGCTGCTTTTGACACAGCTCTTCAGAGGGATCACCTGCCCTCTGCATCGCCCTGAGAAGATCCTCAGGGTGAGCCAGAGGGCGGGTGGCTGCTCCAGGGAGCCCCATTGGCTCCGCTCTCCCACTGTAGCAAATGCCACAGTGAGAGAGTGCCCAGCAGGGCTCTCCGGAGCACCCACCTGCCTGGCAGCACCTGCCCATTGGCACCTGTGGGGCGGGGCTCCTAGCAGTGGGAGGGAAGCATGTAATTCGCTGCTCCTCCCGCTCCAGCACCTGAGGCAGAGGCTTTGCCCCACTTCATGGGAGGATGGGTTCTGGCACTTGTTACTTTCAAATAAGAGTGATTCCAGATGCAGCTTTAACTGTGCAATTGCTCTGCCTCATTCCAGGGATTTTAGGGGGCATTCAGATGTCGTCATCTTCCATTCCTGTGTCTTCTCATCGCTTCTTCCATCATTTTTCTTACCACAGTAAACCCATTAAGGAGGAAAGGACATAATAGGTGCACAAGGTCTTTTGACTGCTAGCACAAGGAGCCCTCTGTCTGGAAGCACCCTCTGTTTTCTTGTTCCTTTTGTCTACCTCAGAAGTGAAATGCCTACACAAAAAATTGTTTGTAATCAAGATGAATCATAATTAACATTCACTGAGAAACACAAACAGTGTACCCCTGAAATGGAAAGATGACCATTTATTATTTTTCCCAATAGGAAGATTCAATTTCACGGGATTTTTTTAAAAGTTGCTATGAGTTTTTGTTCTTGGCACTCATGGCCTTTTCTTGAAAAAAAGAAAGCATTCTTGCCACTTGTATGGGGAAATTGTTGAAGAACACGGCTGAGCTGCAGATCAACAGTGGTAATGGCAAAGCAGTCATCATTTTAAAAAACAATGTCACAAAAGCTATTCCGATGCTGTCACTCTTAAGACTAATTAGTTTCCATCAAAGCAACAGATTATCTGTTCATGTTGTCCACCAGGTCATTACAATGAGCAACCAATACAGACAAATGGTATCTAATCTCTTCGGCTCTTCCTTTCGACTGATGGATGGTTGTAACATCACCAATATTATAAGGCAGAAAAAATTATGCTGACATTTAGAAGCCAAAGCTCCGAAAGATAAAACTAAGTACAAAGCACATCCAGAACCATAAAAAACCCACAGAGGGATAAAGAAATAGCTCGAGACAAATAGAAGCAAAAAAGTGAACAGCGATTAAGCAAAAGGAGAATTATATAAAGGGAAGGCTAAACCTTGTGGGTGGCAGGGAGCTCAATTAATTTTATCACAGAATGGGAAATCTAGGCATTGCTACGAAGTGTTATTAAAAGGCATATCGACTTAGCTTTCTTTACATGTTATGCCTTTAAAAACGACAAAAGGATTTCCTTGGTATTGATTTTGTTTTCAGACTTGGTCGACAAGAGGCAGAAGGTCTCACACAATGAGAGATAGCAGTATAGTAACCGAGATGGAGAAACGAGGAACTGCAGTTGCTTATGGGCCCTTATTGACCAGGCTTGATACATCATGGCTTCGTTCCATTTAGCTTTTGTTCATATTGCCTGTCAAGATACCGTTAAGGCACAAGTAAGGCTCCTCTATATTAGAATGCCCAGGCTTATATTTTAGTTGCTGTTCTGTGAATCCCATGAGTTTGGAAAAGAACAATGCCTTCCTGCCTCTTTTTCAGTATACCAAGAATATGGTGGACACTGAGGCCGTATGGTAGCACAGCATGATTGTGCTGAGTTTATTCTGTGACCCTTTTATGGAAAAGCTATAAGGTTTCTATGCCCAACATAATGTGAGGCAGGGATGGGGACTCGGACTCGGGGACTCGACTCGTGAGTCAGACTGAGTCCCCCCTCTGACTCGACTCGGACTCGAGTCCCAATATTTTTAATGGGACTCGAGACTCGACTCGGGACTCGAGACCAAGGACTCGTGTTCCAAAATCGTGTTTCTCAAATGCAACATGGATAGGTTTTAGGAAGTACAGAAAGTTTATTTTTTAAAATAATTTTCCTAAAATGCAACCTTTCAGACATTTTGGGTTTGGCTGCCTCTGCCTGCCTGTTTGGGTTTCCCGGCCTCCTCTGCCTGCCTGGTCTCTTCTTAACTAGTTCCACATTTTGAATTGTCCAAGACAAAGGCCTCTGCCTGCCTGTTTTGGGGTTCCCTGCCTCCTCTGCCTGTCTGGTTATTTTGGGTTTGTCTGCCTGGTCTGTTCTTGCCAAAATCAGTTGCAGAGTTTTGAAATATAAAGGCACACTTGTGCCTAGAATTTATTTAAGCCACACATCTGAAGTAGCCTTATTTTGTTCGGGAAAACCTCCCATTGATTTTAATAGGGACTCGTGGAGTCAGCTTTGGGAGGGACTCGTGACTCGTGACTCGTGAGTCACCATTTTGGACCAAGGACTCGGACTCGGACTCGAGACGGGTCCAAGGACTCGTGACTCAACTCGTGACTCGAAACCAAGGACTCTTCAACATCCCTGATGTGAGGTAAAGACATGGCCAGCACCACATCCAGCTGTTTTGAACTTCCGCAATCCAATAGATATGTATGTTATCACTGCAGACTGAAGTCAACTCCCATTGAGAGATCAAGAGCTTTTCTACATGAGGCATTTATTGTGCACTTGCCTGCCTTCTGTCCTCTTTCCCCCACTGTGTAACGTCTTGCTGGATCAGTGTTCTCCAACCTTGGGTCCCCAGGTGTTTTTGGCCTACAACTCCCGGCATGCCCCAGCCATGTGATTCCTTACTTATGGTTATTTATGGGTTCTTTAGATGACTATGTGACCCTCCAGTTTTGTTTCTGTTTTTAAAGAGCACTTGCCCAGTTTTTGTTTTGTTTTTTAGCACGGGGAAAATGGGGTATTATTTCTGAAAGCAAAAAAAAAAGTGTTTTCCTACTTGTGTAATTGTGATATTCCACTACAGAACAGTGCCACCTAGAGGTTATGTAGCGGAAAAAGCAGGAAAGGAAAAGCTCTTTTTGTAGAGCTCTGATCTCTATTTTGCGACAAACCAAAATTAGATACAGCAATTAACAACCTCGTGTAGAAAAGTTCCAAATAAAATTAGAACCTATAATCATCAGGAGAGCAATCAGGCAACCTAGCCCTTTGATTAACTCATCTCATCCTAATCTTGACTCACGTTGGTGTCCTTCCTCTGTGAATTTTATTTATTTTTCAACCAATACCGTGTCATTCAGTCTAGCAAGGTTCTCACAGTGGCTGACAAAACTGATGGAAAATGTCTAAAATTGCAATTAAAGAAATTCCAGCCAAAATAAAGGAATCAGTAAGACAATGAAACATTAAAAACAGCAGTGGTGGGTCTGCCAACAGCTCTTAGCCACAATAGCTCAGTGGGAACCTCCATAAACAGAAGCAAAAATTTTCCAAGTAGCACATACTGGGAACAAAATGCGAGAGACTCTCCATCTTCATGTCCTGCTTGAGGGCATCCCAGAGACACCTGTGATGAAAGGGTTAACATCTAGCATTGCCAGGCAGAGTGGTTGCGCCTGACAACCTATCGGGGCTCGCCTGTAGAAAGTTCTAAAGGGAGGGGGAGCTCTGTATATATGTGAGTGTGTGAGTTAAAGTTAGAGTTAGAGTTAGTTAGAGATGTGAGATGGTTAGAGTTAGAGTTTAGAGATGTGAGATGAGAGATGAGAGAAGTGAGTTGGAGGGAAGTGAGTCAGGGGGATTCTAGTCAGTCAGTCAGATAAGAGTCATAAAGTTAATTCAACATAAACTATTGCCTTTATGGAAAAGAGGTTGTTCCTGTTTGAAGAAATGTTTTACTTAAGAAAATAAAGAACTATTTGTTGGGTTACTGAAGAGACTGCCTGGTAGTTGTTCCCATCCTGAAGCTCAATCACCTAGTTACTTGGTATAGCTGCTAAGAGAAAGATATCTACCCAGTGTAAACACCACAATAACCAATAATGGTATTTTAACAGTTTATCTCCCACAGACAGATTGTCTGCTCGGGTTTGTCTGGGAGTGAGTGAAGACTTGTGACAGAGTTGGAACAGTGTTAGTTTAAAATAGGGTGAACTAATCCCTGGAGCTACCATATCTCAGCCACTGGGTTAGTGAAGAATTCAACTAACAGCCAGGTGGTAGTGAGAGAAATAAAATTAAACAACACCTGATTTGCTACTGCTGGAAAAGGGATGCTAGCCTAAATTGACCGTAGTCTGATCCAGCAAGTTCTTATTTTACTTAGCAGATAGAATAACACTGCAATCCTATGCACATCCACTCAGAAGTAAGTCCCATATGTTCAATGGGACTTACTCCCAGGTAAGTGTGTATAGGATTGCAGCCTAAGGGTGCAGTCCTAAACATGATTAGACAAAAAAAAGTCCTACAACTCGCAGCATTTGTAGGACTTTTTTCAGTCTAAACATGCATAGGATTGAGCCCTAAATGTATTTTTTATCAACCCCTGAAAAGAGATTCCTCTCCCTGAGGAAGGCACCCCATAAATGTCATGACCCGACAGAGAAAGTGGTGGTGCTTCAGATTGTCATCATTGTGACCTCCCATGGTGGAGGTATGCAGAGATCAAAGCCTGCTCACATGAGCTCAATACTGGTGCGGGGGCTCATAGATAGAGAAGCTTCATTTCACTGGCAGCTATGCTGCCTTCTGAGGTGTGCTGGCCAAGGTAAAAATCTGGCCATGTTCACTAGTGATTTGGGAGGGGGGGGGGCTTTCCAAAGATTTTTTTCTTTGGGGTAACTGCCATGCAGGGGCAATTTTTTCAAGGGGGATCACAGCTGGGTTTACCCTCTTCTCCCCACATTTTGCAACCCTACCCTGCAATCCCCCTGCATGACAGTTAAGATTAGAAAAATGTTTTCCATTGGCTCCAATGAATGCTTTATACCCTGAGCTTAATTTTGGGGGTGGGGAGGGTAAAAGTGTTCACAAAAACACTAGCCAGTCTTTTGTACATTTTTTCACACTTGTTTATAGCCACTGCAAATTAATTGTAATTGAAGAGGAACTATTAATTTAGGATGATCTGGGCAGTGGAGGTGTAAGTTAATTAATTAATTTTATTAGGTTCATTTGGATGGGAATTTAATTGGCTGGCTTTGCCTTCTGTGAAATGTAAATAAATCCTAGCAGTGATGTCTAAATTTGCATGTATACATACAAATTAGCATATGCGTATTTTATGCAGATTTGTGTCCTACAGGCCTGTGCCCTAAACCTTTTAAGTGCCCAGCAACGCCCCAGGTTTGTGGATCATCATCCACCACAGCCCTCAGGCTACGCTCTGTTCTCTGGATCGGAATGCACCCCAATGGAGAGCAGGGTTGGCATTGTGTACATAGTCCAAAGAGCTCAGAAAAGTAAACCCAGATCACTTGGGGAAGTAAGCCAGTAAGCCAACATGTTTATTAAAGACCTCCATTGTCCTCAGGCAATCGGACTTGAAGGAATATTCCTTTCCAGTCTCTGACTGGAAATGCAGTCACAAATAGGAACCCCATCTATGCCTTCCCAAGGGAAAGTAGATTAACAGTGCAATCCTATACATTCACTGTCTGTAATCTGCCCAGAAAACAGTAGACATTGGGTGGATTAGACAAGTAATTAATAAATAAATGTCTATTGCGAAGTAAGCCCCATTGAGTTAAATGGGACTTACTCTCAGGTAAGTGTGTATAGGATTCCAGTTCCCAGTTGTGGCCATTTCTTTTGCCTCAGGCAAAGAGAAGGCCCAGGAATGACAGGGCTTGGTCTGAATACTGAACCTGGCTCCAAAATGTTCAAGGCCCAAGTAAACGATACTTCCGTATAGCTGCCCAGCACAATCAGCAACACCTTGTTCAAAAACCCCTAATGGCATTCCATCCTGCACAGGATTCAGTGGTAGCTGATGGCTGACAAACTGGTCTTTAGGCCAAGAGTGCGCAATTTTGGCCTGCCAAGATGTTTTCACCTACAAGTCCCATGATCCTTCACCATTGACTATGCTGGCTTGGGCTGCTGGGAGTCATAGGCCAAAAAATCTGAAGTGCTGCAAGTTGCTCTTCTCTACCATAGGGGACTACTACCAACTACCAGCTGGTTTTATACCGGCTCAACTGTCATATGATTTCCCCCACAGCGCCCTGAGAATTCTAGTTTGCTGAGAATTATTCTTTTAGATATCCCTAACTGCAGTGCCCTCACAGGACTACAGTTCCCAGGGTTCCCTGGGGAGTGGGAAGGACTATTAAACCAGCTGCCGGCTGTAATGCAGAAATGCCCTCAGTGTTCCGTAAAGCTGTCTGCCCTAATTTAAGATCCCATTAACTCCCTACAAAATTATAAGCATTGTTAGAGAAAAGCTGCTAGAATTAGATGTGATAGATATATATTAAACTGCAGCAGTAGAGATAATCAAATAAATTCATATCCAAAGATCATTAGCCAAGGCAATCTTGTCATTCACCTAGATGAATGAGCAAAGTTATTCAATTGATATCAAACTATGTTACTGTCCATGGGCACAACCCACCATGAAGTTTTCTTTGCACAAGCCCTATTGAAACAAATACAGGTCAAAATCCTGAAACATATGCACTCGAGCTATGGGCCACTTCACCTGCCAGATTTTTAATGTGTACACTGGAGATGTTTTAAGTGTATACCCAAAATGCCAAGTATGAATGCCACACACGTGTCTGTCATAGAGATATGCTTGTCAGAGGCCAGAGATTGGCTGCAGGCAGCTTCGTTTTTACTGTGCAATTCTAGCAAAGCTAGGTGTGCCGACCCATAATATGAGAAATGTCCGTTTCATTGTTTGGTACCCTGGGCAGTCCATGTGAAGGGTGTGGACCATTCAGGGCCGGCGCTACCGCTAGGCAGACCCAGGCGGCTGCCTAGGGCGCGTGGCGGAAGAGGGCGCAGAAACGCTGCGCTCCTTCCTCGCAGCCGGCGCACTCCTGCCCCACCTGCCGCCTCCGCCGCGCCTCCCCACCCGCCCGCCGCTGCTGCCGCTGCTGCCGCTGCTGCCGCCGCTGCACCTCCCCCCGTGCGTGCCTGCCCGCGTGCGCGCGCGCGCGCGCCACCTACCTACCTTCGCGTCGTTTCTGGAGCCCCGCCAGTGTTGTTTTGGCGGGAGGAACCAGGGCAACAGGGCTTAAACAGCCCTGTTGCCCTGGTTTCCCCAGCAAAAAAAAAAAAGTGCGAGGGTCCCGTCGCGTCGGAGGAGGCGGCGGCGGCAGCAGCAGCAGCAGCCAGCAGCCAGCAGCCAGCAGCGGGGGGGGGGGGAGGTAGGTGGTGGCGGCGGCGGTGCGGGGGGGTTGCAGAGCAGGGCTGCTTTGCTCCGGAGCCCCCCCCACGGCACGAGAGGGGGGGCGCTAAATATAATTTGGCCTAGGGCGCCAAACAGCCCTGCACCGGTCCTGGGACCATTTATACCCAGCCCAACACATCCAGAGGGTGCTAGGTGTGGGGAGGCTGCTGATTTATGCCTCTGCTATCAGTAGTAACATGAGGCCATCAAGAGAAGTATTCAGAAACAATATGCAAAAATGACCTTTGAAAAAGTGAATACACAATGACAATAACAAAGTGCTGCACTAGAATATTGTATTTACTTTAGTCATATATATATATATATATATATATGTTGATTAGAATAGAATAAATAATAACCAAATTCAAGACCCACAAGGTATAGTGGTATCAACAATATGCGAGGGTAAACTCCACTATACATACATAACAACAAGGCAGCATGTGATACATGTGATACCTAAGGTTAGTAGATATCAAAAACTAGTATGATATACATAGTGACTGGATATGCATACAATTACAATTACCTTCTAATATGTTTTATAGATTATTATACAGTGACTCCGGAATATGTCATTGTTTCATAATCTTCATCAGTATATATAATTGCAGGCAGTTCCTTAATTTTTCTTAGCGTCCGTGGAGGATAACTAAATGGATTTGTGGTAACAACAACCATATACATATTACACATTACTATATCTATATATATATATTGTATTACCAACTTTATTGTATGCCTGCGAAACATGGACTATCTATAAACGTCATTTCCACCTCCTCGAAAGATTTCATCAACATTGCCTCCGGAAAATCCTGCAAATTACTTGGGAAGATAGGCAAACAAATGTCAGTGTACTGGAAGAAGCAAAGACTATTAGCATTGAAAAAATGATCCTTCAACGCCAACTTCAATGGACCGGTCATGTTGTTCGAATGACTGACTGCCGTCTCCCAAAGCAGTTACTTTATTCCCAACTCAAGGATGGAAAGCGGAATATCGGTGGTCAATATAAGAGGTTTAAAGATGTTCATAAGGCTAATCTAAAAAAATGCAATATAAACATCGAAAACTGGGAAGCTCTGGCCCATGAACGATCTAAATGGAGGTTGGCCTTTCACAAAGGTTCCATGGACTTTGAAGAAGCCCGAGTGCAAGGTGAAAGGGAGAAACGTGCTAAGCGAAAAGCACGTCAAACGAATTCTTTACAGGATCATCTTCCATCTGGTAACCTGTGTCCTCACTGTGGAAAGCTGTGTGGATCTAGAATTGGCCTCCACAGTCACTTATGGACCCATCGCTAGAGTCTACACAATATTTTTCTTTAGAATTTCCTCCTTTTAAAATTTTATTTTTGTAATTTTTTCTTTTTATCCTGGAAGACAATCTATACCCCACCTTTTTTCCTGAAAGGAACCCAAGGCGGCTTACATAATCCTCCTCCTCCTCCTCTCCATTTTATCCTCACAACAACCCTGTGAGGTAGGTTAGGTAGTAGTATATTCACTACTATAGTGAATGGATTACCTGTATGAATGGAACAATAATAATCCTAATACTAGATACCCGCAGGGAAAACCTTGCACTGAAAACCCTCACCTAATGATGAAAAAAGCAAAATAAGAATGTTGGATAGAGATTACCAGAACTGAAAACAGAAAACGAAAAATGAAAAACTAGAAAACTTGCCTTCCAAAACCTTGAGTGTGCGTCGATCTCAACCGCAAAGGAATTATTTACTGACTGACAAAAATGCCAAGTTAAAGTATATAGAGGCCAATAGCACAGGTGTGATAAGACAATCAATTGTGATTGTTACAATGAGGTCATTAAGTGAGAGCATAAGATGAATAGGGCTGTATTTTTTAAAGATACATGATTGAAAAACAACATGTAGATATATTCTTATGGAGGGTCATACCATTACCACATTTAAAGGTATTAAGAAAGATTTAATTTATCATTAAGACCTCTAGGAGACAAGGAGTTCGGCTTGTGAATCCAGAAAGCCTCTCTTTTGAGTAACATTTCAGAAATGCAGCAATGTTTAAATGGTTGCTGTTGAATATTTCATAGATTTCATAGATCATAGAGTTGGAAGGAGCCTACAAAGCTATCTAGTCCAACCCCCTGCTCAATGCAGGAAACTAGAGGAGGGGTCTCCCATCCAAGTAATAACCAGGCTTGACCCTACTTAGCTTTCCATGCTCAGACAAGCTGAGCCAGCATAAGCCACAGGCTACGCTATATGAACAGGCTTCGCTATATGTTCTATAGCGAAGAATTTTAAAGATTCTGTTGAGTGCTGGAATTGTGAAAAATGAGAACTTAATGGTGTTTCCATAATCTGATGACAAATCCTACATTTATGTTCTGAGATTCTAACTTTTAAAGGACGAGAGGTTTGACCTACATATATTTTAAGACAAGGACATCTGATGATGTAAACAACATTTGTTGTGGAACATGTAGTAAAGGACTTCAGTGTTACTGTGTTGTTGTCATAGGGGTTGCAAAATTCTTGAATCTGAAGAGATTGTGGGCAAGAACTGCAGTGTCCACAATTAATGGCCAGTGCGTTGGGGTTTAGGAATCTTGTGATCAAGAACGTCAGAGTGGGCCAGTTTATCACCTAAATTCTGGGTTCTACGGAATCCCACCATGGGAAGAATACTGCAACAACCTGAAATGTCTGAGACTAAATGCCAATGTTTATGAATGATAGGCTTGATTTTAAATGATAAATTATTGTTTTCCATAGACCAAAAAATATGATTAGTGCTGGATTTAGGACGAGGATGAAATAAAGATTGTCTCCTAATTGAGTTAGCCTTGAGTCTGGAGGCAGCAATGACACGTTTAGGGTACCCTGTATCTAAAAACTCCTTAGCAAGAGAGTCAGCTTGTGATTGGTATAATTCTTCAGATGTACTGTTCCTTTTGAGATGTAAAAATTGACCATAACGATGATTATATTTCAAACGTCTAGGATGATGACTAGAAAAATGTAGAATATAATTTCTATTAGTCGGTTTGGAGTATCCTGTAACCTGAATGTGATGATTATCAAGTACATCTAAAAATGGAATTTGGAGACAATCATAATGACAGGTGAATTGAATATTAACATAAATTGAGTTGATCCATGAAAAGAACTCGTCCACTAACTAATTTTGTGTAAAAATGATAAAGATGTTGTCAATAAGTCGTCCATAATACTTAAAGTATTGGCAAAATGGATTCCTGGCAGAGTTAAGAATAATAGAATGTTTAAGTGCTGCCATATATAAATTGGCTATACTAGGGGCAGCAGGACTTCCCATGGCAACGCCCTTAATTTGCAAGAAAAAATTCTTTTCAAAACAAAAATAGTTCCCCCCCCCCAAGAATAATGTCCAATAAATCCATCGAAAAGTGTGTGTGTGTGTGGGGGGGGATGATCAGAAACCCGGGAATTCAAAACCTCGAAAATTGTCATTCTAGCACCTTCATGAGGTATGGAAGTGTAAAGAGAATTCACATCCATGGTTATTAAACACGTATTGCCATCGATGTGAAGACCTTCTATTTGTAAAATGAAATCTCTACTGTCTTTGATATCAGACCTAGAGGATGTGACTGCCAGTGCAAGAAAAAAGTAAAAATATTGTGCTAAGGGTTCCAAAATGGAATTGGAGCCTGAAACAATCGGTCTTCCTGGAGGTGGAAAACCCTCTTTATGGATTTTGGGTAGAATATAAAACACGGGCGTTCTAGGAGATTCTTTTTGAAGAAAAGAAGCAATCTGATGGTTGATGTATCCTAAAGAAACCGTTTCCTGTAAGACAATCTTTATGATGAATTGAATGTCTGCAGTGGGATCTTTTTTCAGAGGTAAATAAAAGGAGGACTGGGTGAGTTGGCACATAACTTCATGATGATGATATGTTTTGTCCAGGAACACTATCGCCCCTCCTTTATCAGCAGGCTTGATGATAATGTTTTTATTATCCAAAGTGGTTTTCAAAATGTTACATTCTTTATTGGATACATTGTTCCAATGAGAACGAGAAGACTGTTCTAACAAAGTAAGATCACGAAGAGTCACACGTTCAAAAGTTGTGATACTGGGACTGTTTACAACAGGAATGAATTTAGAGCAAGTTCTAAATGGTGTGGATTCAGAATAAGGGCATTACCGAAAGATTGTTTTAATTTGAGTAGCCAAATTAACTTAAATAAATCCACCCTGGTGTTAAAAGAATTGTATCTTGGAGTGGGAACAAATGACAAACCTTTGTTCAAAAAACAAAGTTGTTCTTTATTTAACCGAAATGATAAATTAATTACTATATTCGTCACTTTCTGGGGTTTGTGAACTGATATGTTCCCCTGTTGCAATTTCAATGAGAACATCGGGGAAGTGGATCCTGCTGAAAAAAATGTTGTTGGCCCATACGCAACTGGAAACGTTGCGTATGGGCCTCTCTACTGGAAACGTCAGATGAATCACTTGGCACATCACTGTACTCTGTATCCGAGGGAAATCTAGACAATTCCTGAAAATGAACCTTACGACGGATTGTCTTAGCCTTCAACCAAGGATAAACATTTTCATTAGCATAATCAAGTTCATCCCTCTTGTAATTTTTAATTGTAAACATTTTTAAATGTGTACGATAAGCAAGTAAATCACGGTTTAAAGCCTCCATGTGTTTATCAAATTGTTGTTGGGAAGATTGATTAACAATTTGAGGTTGAAGAGTTTCTAACTTCTTCTCGATCGTGGCCATATCAGCATTGGGCTTTTCAATTAACAGAAGCATTAAATCAAAAGAACACTTATTCAAAATGGCTGCCCATTTATTTTTAAATTCCTGATCAGATGTTGTGGATGATTGTTTAGAATTTAAAATTGTTCTTTATGCTGATGATCTGTTACTGTTTATCTTGACACTCCAGTCATCTGTTCCAGCTTTGATGCTGGTGATTAACATTTTGGGTGATTTGACTGGCTATTCAAATAACTGGTCAAAGTCTGAAGTGATGCCGATTGGAGATACTATATCTCTAGTGTATTTGGTAACTGGCAATTTTGATGGTGCCCAGATCTTATTACTTATTTGGGAATACTTATTCCCAGAGACGTATTTCAAATGATCAAGCTAAATTTGAGTAAGTTGATTAATGAGATCTCACAGGATATAGATAGATGGGTATCTCTAAAGATGAGTTTGTGGGGTAAGGTTAATATCCTTAGGGCACAATGCTATGGGGATGCCTGTAACCCTCCAAACCAGTGTGGCGTAGTGGTTAGAGTGTTGGACTGGGACTCAGGAGATCCGGGTTCTAGTCCCCGCTCAGCCATGAAACTCACTGGGTGACTTTGGGCCAGTCACTGACTCTCAGCCTAACCTACCTCACAGGGTTGTTGTAAGGATAAAATGGAGAGGAGGAGGGTTATGTAAGCCGCCTTGGGTTCCTTGCAGGAAAAAAGGTGGGGTATAAATATAATAAATAAATAAAATGCAGAGAAACAGCTAGACAGCTGATTTCAGCTGTCTAACTGCGGCACTTTGGAGGGGGAGGGAAGGAGGCTCAGGTGCCGCCAGTATATGTTGTATCTTGGTGGCGCCGGTCTCCTCCCGTTCCCCCAGGAATACCCACTAAACCCCTTCTCCAAGGTCACTTTGTGACCTCGGAGAAGCAGTCAGCTTGGTTCTTTCCGCACTGACGGCAAGGGGGGGGAGGGGGATCCAAGCACAGATCTCCAGCTCCAAGGTTGGATCAATTTTCCAACTTTGGGGCTGGGGATCTGAACAATCCTATGGCTCCCTAAATCCTGTCTGGGGGCCATAGGATTGCTCTTGTAAGATGAATATTATACCTAAGATTGTCTATGTTTTACGTGAGATTCTTCTATTTATACCTGGCAAGTATTTTCAAAAACTTAATGTGCTGCTCCATAAATCTCTTTGGGGTTCCACCCCACCATGAATTTCTTTGAAAAGAATGTAACTTTCAATTAAAGATCTTCCAGATCTTGCTTTATATCATAGAGCTTATTTGTTGACCAGTACTAAATTCTGCTCTTTTCCACTTAGATTAGATTATCCACCTTGGTCAGTTTTGGAAACTTTTTGTTTGGATCCTCTCTCCAAATGGATGGCATTAGGTTCTCAGTACACTAAAATGGATAGGGTTCCTCCTAGAATTAGTGGACAGAGAGGTGTGGCATATAATATCACATCAGTTACAGTTTGATCCATTTTCTCACACTAAATTGACTCTATGGGAAAACCCAGATTTAAAAATTGGTAAGAAAATGTTCATGTAATGGACTTGGATGGATAAGTTAATTTTTACCTTGGATCAATTAGTGGGGGCTGATTATGAGTTTTTGTCATTCTCGGCTTTACATGCCAAATACAATTTGCGTGCTACCGCTGAAAGGCAATATTTGCAATTGCAACATTTGTTAGAATCTAGGTTTGGCCGTGCCACTTTTGCAGCTTCAGAGACTCCTTTGCTATTGGAAGCACTTATTGAGGGTGATCAGTTATACTGACTCACGATCCAGGTTTATAAATACTTATTATTGGTGAATAAATATGATACACAGGGTCTTGAGCAAGAATGAAGCAGGAAACTGGACTGTCCTATTTTGCCTAATCAATGGATTGTTGTTTTCGCGTCTGTGCCAGAAGTGTCAACGGAACTTAGGTTACATCTTATTCAGTAAAAACTTTTGTGTGTGTGTGTATTCGATACCACAATGTCTTTTTAATAAGGGTTTGTCTAAGTTGGCTAACTGCTGGTGTTGTAATACTGCTAATGCTTCTCTTACCATATGTTTTGGCAATGTCCAATACTTGCCTCTTTTTGGGAGGAGGTCACAATACAGATAAACGTAGTATTGGAATGCTCTTTAATATTTACTTATGCACATGTTCTCTTAAATTATTTACCTGTTGCTTGGAAGTTAACACATGGTCAACTAAATGGATTTTCCACACCCTTTTGACAGCTAAAAGACTGGTGGTATTACAACTCTGGAAAGATAAACACCCACCTCCTATACCACAATGGATTGAGGATCTAATGACGGTTTCAACATTTGAATGGGTGGTATTTAGATGCCACCTGTGAATGGATAAATATATGGATATTTGGTCCGCCTTTCTTGAAGCTTATGCATAATTGTTTTTATTGATAGCTATATTTTCACACACACACATATACTTATAGGTACACATTTCATATGCACCTGTTGTAAGTGATTCATTTCAATTTATGCAAGAAAATTGTATTTCCCCCCTTTTCTTTCTTTTTCTTCTTCTTATGGTTTTGTTTTGTTGAAATTCACAATAAAAAATTAATACAACAAACAAACACAAAACTTGGTGTCCTCCAGAAGTTGGAACAGCATTTCACACATAATGTGAAAAATGGTTCTGGGCCTCTTTTGTACTACTTGTAAACTTTAAATGTGAGACTTAAAGCAGAAGCGAACTGTTTTCACCTTCATTGTATACTCTAAGGCATTTGTGATTAAGGTGGCCACTTACACATCACCAAGAAAGAGGACACAGAAGAGGATACAGATATGCATAAAATTATGAACTAAGGCTTCAATCCCATACACACACCTGGGAGTAGGTAAGTCCCATTGAACTCAATGGGGGATAGATATGAGTAGATAACTATAGGATTGTCCTGTTGAGTAACTTTCCATGGCCACAATCCACCACAAAGTTTTAACATGTATAATATTTGTATATGCTAATTTTAAGTATAGATGCACATTTAGAAACATTTTTACTGTATTTCTATTTAAGTTATAGTGATTGTTTCAAAATGGCCATGCTGGCTGGGATGATAGGAGTTGTAGTGAACACATCTGGAGGGCACCAAGTTGGGGAAGGCTTATACAGATACTGAGTCAAGGAATCCACATGCTTCAGGAGTCAGATTACAGGAAAGCAAAGAAACAAAGTCAAATATATATTATCATATTCATCAATACAAATAAATATACCTGAATTTCTGGGGATTGTTCTGTTTCTCTTCCTGAGTCTCAAACTCTATGTGTCTTTTTTTTTTTAAAAAAAAAGGAAACCATACATAGCAAGAAATGAGTCACGTTTACTTTTTCCAGTTAGCCTTGTGTATTTGCCAAGATAATGTATGCATAACCCTTAATTTCCACACTCTGCTCATCCTATAATTGGTGGAAACTGAATCCTCCATTTGCTTATCCAAGTCATTATAGCTGGTAGGAACAGACAAAAAGAAAGGAGTTCCCTATACGGATAAGGGAAGATCAGGTTCCATACCATGCAGAAGCACAAGTTCAGAGGCTTTACCAAAGGGGCAATGTAGAAGATTCCCACAAGTTGTCAATCAATCAATTTATTGTGTATAGCCAAAGGCCTTTACAATGCGCAACAAGGACAAAAGAAAAACATACATCTGAATACATACAGTATTACCTGCAAAATTTGCAAAATAATATTTATACCTAAATCTTAAGGTTTAGTACATTTGCATAGCTGGATCGGAGCTTCTTAGCTGCCAAGGCAAATTTGGCTACCAAGTGTGTAATTTGCAGATGTTTATCAGCTAAGAGATTGACTGTCAGTTCCTGGGGAGATCGTCCTGGGAACCGGCTAAGGATAGGCCATAAAAATTTCCCTCTGGGCACTGTATATAAAGGACAAATCAGTAAATAGTGCATAATATCCTCCACCTGATTACAACCAAATATGCATTTACGATCCCTATGGGGAATTCCCCGATATCTCCCCTCTATGTAAACCGAGGGCATCTGTTGGAATCTCAATTCAACAAAAGCCCTACGTAATTTGTGGAAAAGTCAAAGTCTCAAAGTATTGGGGCCTTGAATGATTAGCCTTAATTTGAGGGTACCAAATAGAGTATCGAGCAGCAATAATGGATGCTCTATCTTGATTGGCATCCTGATCAAAAACCCAATTCCTAAGATCACGCGGGCTTAGAGATAAAAATTTGTCCATCTGGAGATTATAAACTATAAGCTTGTCCTGACATTTCCAAGCCCATCCCCCCGACTTCAGGGCCGGATTAAGATAGGGGCTATTGGAGCTGCAGCTCCAGGCCCCTACCACAAAACAGGCCCACAATAGGGATGCGCCTCTGTCCAGCCTGCTCCTTGGAGGCTTGCGGGCTGCTCGCCCTGCCCCCCGCGCCCCGCCGCCAACAGGGCGGGCCAGTCCAGCTCCGCCCCGCCCGGCCGCCTGCCTGCCTGGCTCTGCCCCCTGCGCTGCGCGGCTGGATGCGCTGCCGCCTGCGGGGGCCGGGGGGAGCGGGCGACGAACGCGTTGGCCAGCCGCCTCCGTCGCCCTGTGGCACTGGCGGCAATCGGGCAGCGCGTCCCGGGCAGAGGCAGTCCCCATGGAACTACAAAACGCAGCTTGAACTGAAGCCTCGAGACTCCAGACTCCCCCCAACCCCAACCCAAACGCACACAATCTCGGTTTGGCAGCACAGGTAGGACACGATGCCTCCCCCTAAGTTTAAAATCCTTGGCTGGCTAGGCACAGCTGAGCGTTCACCTGGGCGCTCTAAGCATGCCCCAGGTCGCCTGCGCAGAGGAGGAGGAGGAGGAGGAGGAGGAGAGACTGCACCGCAGCTCGCAGCCTTAATTCGGCCCGTCGAAGAATCGCGGGGCAAGCGCTGGAAACCAGCACGGTGGGGAAGCCTCTCCAAACCGGAGTTGCGCGAGGGGGGAGGCAGATTTTATCCTGCAAGCCGCCGATTCTCCTCAGCTTCGCCAATGGAGAGGTGGGCGCGTGTCACACGGGGTGGTGGTCGTCGGAAAGGAACCCCCTGGCCACGGGAAAAGAGGATTAGAGCTCCTCAGGCCACAAGCCTGAGACACGTGGCAGCAGAATTCCTCGGAAACGCCCGTTCCCCCTCCCATCCTATGCCAGGCAGCCTAGAGATCCTTAGCCGGCTCCTCAGTCGGAACTACAGTTCCCACCGTTCCCTGAGGAGAGGCAATGACCATTACACCAGATTACATCTGAGGAGAAGATATCACCTGTTATTATTATGCAAAAATCCAAATGAAAGCGATCCCAGCTGCACCCCCTAGTGTAGACAGGGTCAGGTTACAAACAAGCCTGTGGCTCACGCTGGCTCAGTTTGTCTGAGCGCCGTGGAAAGCTAAGCAGAGTCAGGCCTGGTTGTTACTTGGATGGGAGACCCCCTCCTCTAGTTTCCTGCACTGAGCAGGGGGTTGGACTCGATGGCCTTGTAGGCCCCTTCCGACTCTATGATCCTATCCTGTGATCCTAATCTTAAGCTCTGGATGTATACAGCCCCCTTCCCCCCCCACTCCTCTTTAGATGGCCGTGCGTATTCCTTCACTTACTTCAAACTGTGGTAAGTTGGCCCTGCTGTGTTGGGGGGTCCTCCTGCTCATTCTGCTTCGGCCCCAAAGTCCTGCTATGCTGGCTGGGGCATGCTGGGAGTTGTAGGCCAAAAACATCTGGGGACCCAAGGTTGGAGAACACTGCTCTATTTGATGGGCTGCCCTGTCCAAGTCCCATGTAAAGATAAAGAACCCTATGAAGGCAACTGGGGCCTTGGAGATGCCCATCAGCATTAGCACCGGGACGGCAAGCTGAGAAGGGGCACACAGCTCAGCTGGTCTCCGTTCCCCACAATGGAGAGATGATGTACTGTATGTTTATTTAAATTATAGTTATTATTTCTAAATGTGCATTTATACATCTGCATTATATGCAAGTTGGTGCCCTCTTTTTTTTCTGGTAATGCATTTCCTCCTCTCGCCTGGCGATGTGTAAGTGACCGCCGTATAATTAGTGCAAGGATTCCACAGATCTCTTCCTCAGGCAAGATGGGTACCCAAAGCAGGCAAGCACACAATTAGGCTCTGCAGGTCATGTGATGGTTACAAGGCTGGACCTGGAGCTGCCCCTAGGGTCGCTGGGAACAAGAAAGGGGGGAAATGATGGATCCCCCTTTGTTTTAATATAAAATTGAGTCTTCATTTTATTTATTTCCATAAAAAGGCCCACCAAAATCCTCAGCACCAGGCCCATAATGCTCTTAATCCGGCCCTGCCCGACTTTAATTGTTCTAACCAGCAGAGCTTGATAAGATTGTGATCATCAGAGGCATTTAGTCTGCGCCAATATCTAAGATAGGCTAGATCAATTCTGGCTGCTATCGAGGAGAGGCCCAGCTCAGCTCTAAGATGGGCTGCCGGCGTCCCAGAGGGAAGTCCCAAGAACTGTCTCATAAATTTATTTTGTAAAGTGTCTAATTCGGATTTAACTCCAATTCCCCAGATCTCAGCCCCGTAAAGCATTTGAGCAATAATCTTTGACACAAAGATCTTAATGGCTGGGTTGATTAGTTGCCCCCCCTTCAAATAGAAAAACCTCAATAGCTGCCCAGTAGAACGCCCAATTAATAACTTAATTGCGTCCAAATGAGGTTTCCATGATAGTTTCCCGTCAATGAGCAATCCTAAGTATTTAAATCTTTGTACTTGCTCAAGGGTATGGCCGTCTAATGTCCACCTGGACTTATGAGCCCTCTTACCAAATACCGTGACCTTAGTTTTCTCATAATTGACTTTTAGATGTTCTTTTTTACACAGTTGGCCAAATTTGGCCAGCATCCTTCTGAGACCAATTTTATTTTGGGAAAGCAAAACTAAATCATCAGCGTAAAGCAGCATTGACAGTTTACGATTCCCAAGAGAAGGAGAAAAAAAGGAAGGGGATGCCATATCAGGGATAAGATTGTTAATATAGAAATTAAATAAGAAAGGTGCCAATATGCATCCTTGCTTAACGCTTCTTTTAATTGGAATTGCCTGTGACAGGGCTCCTTGTAGGCCCAATCTCACTTGCATATAATTCTCACAGTGTAATTGTTGGAGAAGCCAAAGGAGCCTTTTGTCAATGTTTGATTGGGCCAATTTGACCCATAGCTGTTCCCTATCTATGAGATCAAAGGCTGAAGAAAAGTCTATAAAAGCTACATACCCACAAGTTGTCAGGATTTGGTCCCAAAATGTCTGAACTGTCAGGCATTCTCACTAACAATGGAGGAACATCTCAATATCTTTACACTGTTTTCAACATTTAATACTCTGTTGTTTGCGAATCCAGGGCAGGAGTACCGGAGCCTTGTACCAACAGCTACCAACAGCTGTTGTACAGGAAATCTTATACTGCATTTCCTGTATAACAGGTAAAAATCATATATTGTGTTTGACAAACTGTCAAATGAAAGGTAGTTTCAGGTGTCCCCCTCCCCACATTATTTTGCTTCAATTTGCTTCTATGGATATACTTTCGCAAAAAATGTCAAATGTGTGTGCTCACTGATTCTCTCTCATTCTCTTATTCTTTTCTTTCTTTCACTTATTTTCTTTCTTTCTTTCACTGTTTATCTTACTATCAAGATCACATCATGAACCAAACCATGAATTATACATGGGCAAGTTAATTCCATTTATTCATTCTAGCAGTCAGCTCCTGTAAATCATATCTTCTAAATGATTTTTTGTTTAAATGAACACTAGAAATAATGACATGGGCTTGCAGACTTGCCAGATTAAATCTTGCTTGTGCAATATGTTAAGCTGTTGAATGCAGACTTCGTCAATGTGAGGATGCACACTTTGCTACTGCCTTGTCAACCTCTAGTAACTTGGCCTGTCTGCCCCATAATTATAGTTTCATTTAGAGATATGTGAATCAGCAAAACTCAAGCTTGCCAATGTTCACCGAATGCCATCTTGAAACTCATTCTGACTCAAGTCCGTATCAGATTGCAAGCTGTGTTTTGTTCTTCTTGCATGAAAATCCTCATGTATTTCCGCACGTATTTTTCCAAATGTATGCATCAATTGTGCACATCTTTGAAATGTACACATTCTTCTCCCATTGATTAAAGTGTATTTGTGTGCAATTTTTCAAAGGTACACATTTTTTTCATGCACACTTTTCAAATGCATGCATGCTGTCAAACACTTTTTTTTTTTTTTGGTACGCGAATCCCACTGTAAACTCAGAAAAGTACGGACTTTGTAGATTGGGTTTGAGTCTGTGTTCGATCCAGAAGGTGAGAACTGGATAAATCCTGATTAAAACAAAAACAGAAACTGAGACAAATTTCTCATACATCCCTAGGCCGTCTGCTGCATTATAACAGCAGCTAGAAACTGAATGACATTCAATTAAAATGATATTAGCAGTTCAGGAGTGATTTTGTTTAATTTACTCCTACTCAGATGTAAAAACATTAGTGACTTTTTAAATTGGACCTCATAATGTCTCACTCCCACTCAAATGCAATGAAATTAAAGACTTTGGTGGCTAAATACCGCTTAATTTGCTCCTGCCCTCCTGTAATGACATTAAAGATGCTTTAGGGTAGATATTATTTCCAATCATTTTTATTCAAAGGAAATCTGAGTTTATTGGTACTATTATTAAGCATATAATAAAATCACACAAGAAATGTATCTATACAGGAGGGGATAGGTGGTTAACAATAATATTAAAAAGCAATCATTCATTTCTAATGCAGGGATATTAAAAGATATTAAACAGATTTTTGCAAACTTTACAGTTGGTCACAATCCATAGAAAGGAAACAATATCTCTGCATATGTAGTACGCATTCAAGGCATTTATAGTAACTCTGTTCCTTCTTCAATCAGCTCTCTCCCCAAAATAGCCTTTGGATTTGGAATTGGGAATGTATATAGACTGTAATGTTGCTCAAGATTGCAACATTAGGATCAATACATTTTCAATTCAAAAGGAAGTCCCCATTGAACTCCAATGGAACTTACTATTTTGAGTAAACATGTTTGAGATATCATTGGAACAGCATTTCACACCTACGGTGAACAATGCTTCTGGGCCTCGTTTATACAACTTGTGAATGTTAAACATGAGGTTGAAGAAGGTGGAAGAGAACTGTTTTGAGCTTCACCGTATATTCTGTGGGGTGGCCATCTATGTATTGCCAAAAAAGAGGACAAAAAGATAGCACAGAGTTGCATAACGTTTGCATATGCTAATTTGTAGGTATAGATGCACATTTAGAAAGAATTACTGTGATGTAATTAGAAGTATAATACACCTCACAGTAGTGGGGAAGGCCGTGGCCAGGTGACCTGAGTGCCTGTTCAGTCAGCCGTCCAGGTGCTCAATGCTGATGGGCAGCTTCAAGGCCTCGGCTGCTCTCCCTTCTTAGGCTTCTTCCTCTTTAAACTGGACTTGTACTAGAGAACCCTACAAATAGAGAACACCTTCAAATACAGGACCATCCTCTGTAAAGCAGGACACATGGCCAACCTAGTCGTGATCATCCTTTGGGCCAAGTGTGCCACAAGTCAAGCTGTACGTCTAAGACAGCGTTACTCCAGTGTGCAATGCAGTTTATATGTAAACCCAGTGCCTTGGTGTGGCTTTGCTTCTGGTCTACTGGGCTTGGGAGCAGACAACAGCGTAGCACAGCCCTGGAGAGGCAGGCAGCAGTTAAGCTATAGCACAGGCATGGGGAATGTGTGGCCCTCCAGATGTTGCGGGACTGCAACTCCCATCATGTCCATGTCCGGGCCCGATTCAGAGTGCCGTTATTAACATTCAAAGCCCTAAACAGCTTGTGGCCAGGTTACCTGAAGGATCGTCTCCTCCCATACATACCTGCCCAGATCCTAAGATTGCCCTCAGCAGCAGTCCTTCTACAGCAACCCCTGCCAAATGAAGTGAGGTACTAAGAAGAGGGCCTTTTCTGCTGTGGCACCCCGGGTTGTGGAACGGACTTCCCATTGAGGCTCGCCTGGCGCCTATGTTGTGTTCTTTCCAGCACCAGGTGAAGACCTTCCAATTTTCCCAGGAATTTTAGTCCTTCAGTTTCTGTTGTTTTAAATCCTTTACTGTTTTTAAATCTTTGCATTGCTGCTAGGTTTTACTCTGGCTTTTACTTCAATTTTATATTGTAGTTTTAAACTTTTATAGTGTATTTTATGTTGTATTGTATGGTTTTAATTGTTGTGAACCGTCCAGAGAGCTTCGGCAGTTGGGAGGTATAGAGATGTAATTAATTAATTAATTAATTAAATCACCCCTGATCATTGGCTATGCTGGCTGGAGCTGAAGGGAGCTGCAATCATACAACATCTGGAGGGTCACATGTTTCCCACTGCTGCTATAGCAGGTCCGTGGTTTCTTCCTGTCCAGGAGTGCCTCAAACATCTGCTGCCTGTGCCCCGTTTGCACTTCCATGTTGCAGGCTGGCCAGCCGCATTCTAATCTAGCCACCGTAGGAATGACATCTGAATTACAGAAGCAGGAAATAATTAGAAGCAGGATGTAATTAGAAGTATAATACACCTCACAGTAGTGGGGAAGGCCGTGGCCAGGTGACCTGAGTGACCAACATATGCACCATTTAAGGAAAGGGCCGGAAAGATGCTACAGCAGTAAGCATAGGTACTTGGAAGTATGTTTCACTGAAAGCAACGGGGCTTACTTTAAGGTAAATGTGTTAATGTTTGGGCTGGACAGTGAGTTATGCCACAAGCAGGGTCCTCAGGTTGGCCACCCAGAGAATCTCTTTGACCCTTGAATTCTCCCACTGAGGCAAGAGACGCAGCTGGTGAAGTGAGAAGTAGTACTTGGATGGTGACGCCGTGTGAGATCCAGTGTCCTTCTGTTCCCCCCGCCCCCCGTGAGGACCCAGAATTGGGCCCCTTACCTATGCCAGCTTCAGGTGCCGGGACCAGTTCTGACAATTTTAAAACAAAAAGCAAAGAGATTGCCCTGCAGAAGCACTGACCCCATGAAACCCCCCCCCCCGATATCAACAATTAAAGGTTTAAGTAAAGTATTTTTTTTTACAAAAGCCACTAGTAAAATATTATAAAATAATGTATAATATAATAATGTAATAATTATAATATATAAGATTTTGTGTTTTTCCTCTAATAACTTTTGTACCTGACCATGCCCTCTGGTTGCCTGGCCATACCCTTGGCCACTCCCTCATGTTGCCTGGCCACGCCCTCCCAATCACACCTTCATGTTGCTTAACCATACCTCTTACAATACAAATTCACATGTGTGTCCCTATTTTCATCTGTGAAATGTTGGAGGGTATGGAAGTGCCAGAAGGGAAACAGGCCAAAAAAAATGCTTCCCGACCTGTGAGTCAGCAGGGCTCTGAGTGGCACAATGGCTCTGCGATGGATTTCCCCTGCTATCCGTCTTAGGACTGCTCTGTCATACAGAAGCACTTGTGTTCTGCTGAAGAACATACACTCATTATTATGACAGTATGGAAGCCGTTTTAGCTACAGTCATGTCTTGGATTGAGAGCATAATTCATTCCGGAAACGTGCTTGTAATCCAAAACACTCTTATATCAAAACGAAATCCCCCCAAAAAAATTTGTAGAGAGATTTTTAATTTAAGCCGTACTACAGTACTTGGACTGCAAGATGTCGCTTGCATATCAAGTTAAAAAAAAATTTAAATAAATATTTAAAAATTTGCTTGTCTTGCAAAACGCTCTCAAACCGTTACTTGCAATCCAAGGTATTACTGTACTCTTCTATGAGCCGCAACATTCAGATGCAAGTTATTCCCAAACGCTGTTGTACGGACAACTGTTTTTCTGATCCACTTAATTCTGCTTGTTTGTTCCCCACCCCATCCTTTTTAATGGCAAGCGCATTTACAAATTTACTGGAGTTTGAAACTTGACTCTAAAATAGAAATATTCTCCTGCGTGCAGCAGACTATTGCTATCTGTCTAAAGTGCAAGAAAAAGAATATACACACAGGCACCCACTTCTATATAGTTGTCCACGTAATAATTACCTGTGCCTTCTTGTTGCTCTATTGATTTTCTTTAAGGATGGGTAGTAAGCATCGAATCATATTTGAATTCTTCCTTTCATTGGCTGCACTGTATAGGACAAGGAGAAGGAATACATCTGATCCTCGACATCAGACTTGATTGTGCTTCTCCCCTCCATGCTCTGCCCCCCCCCCCCCGGCTTTCTGCTACAGTTAACAAAAGGTGTTCATGAATCAGCTGAAAATCTCACTTCACAGACAGATGATGTATTTTCTTCAACTGAACAACAGCCCACAGTTACAAATGCCAAGCAGGAAGTGCACATCTGTGGAAAAACAAGCCTCTTCGGCCAAAAGGATGAATAATGATAATGTGTGGGATGTGCTGCTTGTGTGTGTAGCAAACTCTGGGAAGATCTTTCTATGAACAGCCATTTGATAACAATTGAAGAGGCTTTTGGTGCTCTTATCTGCCTCCCACAGGGCTTTGTATCGGCAGCTTGGGCAAAAGACACGTGGAGCGGGAAAGATTCCTTTGCAGGATGAACGTTCAAGTATCATAATAAGGAGACTTCATTCACATCTAGCCTTCAGTCTCTTGCGCCATCCAGCAGAGCATGCCTGGGAGACAGACAAGCAGCAAGGTTGTATGTTCTGACATAAGAAAGAGAACTTAGGTCACACAGTAAGGCAGGTACATTGTGAAAAAATAGTATTTTATTATTTTGTGTAGGGCTGGCAGGGGTAGGCATGACCTGGCACTTGCCGGGGGTCTATACCCCAGCAGGGGCCCAGTGAAGATCCCCCTGGAGTTGCTCCAGCTCCTCCTCATCACCATGGCAACCTTGTTCTCCCGCCTCTTGCTCTGGCCTAGAGAACAGTAGTGGTGAGAAGGAGGAGCAGCAGATGCCACTGCCCGTTTGCTCCCTGGGTCTCTGCCTGTCAAGCAAGCAAGTGGCAGCAATGAAAGAGAAAGGAGATGAGGAGCAACAGCAGCTGATTACAATGGTGGTGAAAAGCTAGGCTCACTGAGGGAGGGGGCCCATTGAGGGTGTCTTACTCAAGGACCCTCAAAAACATGGAGCTGGCACTGTTTGTGGGCCTGAAATTTTTTGTTCTGTATGCAGTGCCACATTAACTATTTGGGTAATAATGCTTCAATCAGCCAATCAGAAATACAAGAACAACCTTAATTGTAGCTTGTAATATCTCCCAATTTTTTTTATTTATTTATTTATTATATTTATACCCCACCTTTTTTCCTGCAAGGAACCCAAGGCGGCTTACATAATCCTCCTCCTCTCCATTTTATCCTCACAACAACCCTGTGCGGTAGGTTAGGCTGAGAGTCAGTGACTGGCCCAAAATCACCCAGTGAGTTTCATGGCCGAGCGGGGACTAGAACCCGGATCTCCCGAGTCCCAGTCCAACACTCTCACCACTACGCCACACTGGCTCTCGATTGCCATGTGGCACAAATAAGTTGCCTATATTTATATAAAGCAACGGTGGGGAACCTGTGTTCCCCCCCCGACCATCACATCACTTAAAGTTTGGCTCTGACAGGATCACAGTCCAGCCTCGAGCCTGTAGCGGGCCTTGAACCAGCGATCTCTATGGCAGTAATTCAGACTGTGTGCCTCACCCTTGGCTTTGGCCAAAGGAGCGGGTGGGAGCTAGAGGGAGACCAGCCAAGGAAGCCTTCCTGAAAGCAGGTCAGGCAACACTCTGACCCATCAAAATTTCTGGGTCTGGCATCTTGGCTGGCTTGCGCAACTAGAAGCAACCTACTTGTGTTGAATATAGACGAGCTGCAGCTTCTTCTCCTGGTGCTTTTGCCTTGCTCCAAGCTGTGCCACAGATATATGCGGTCATTCACATGTGGCCCCCGATGGCTTTGCTTCCTCTCAAACCACTGCCTCTGGCTGAGCAGCCATTTCCCTAGAAACCAGGCAGGAGTCCTCAGCTCTATTTGTTCTGTCACAATTTGACTTCCTGTCCCAGTGGCAGGTGATTCCTTAGGATGGGGGGGGGGCAGCAGAGGCACTGCCTGGCCCCTCTCTGTTGCATAGTAATAGCGTCCCTTTGCCTTCCCATTCTCCCACTGCACTCAGGGCCAAATCAGACATGCCAAACTAGACACGCAGAATCACGTCTATGTCAAACACATATTTGCTCTATTTACATATAAAATGAATGGGGGGGTAGTTACTCTTAACACCAGGGCTGCAGAACCCCCAGATGGCCACACACCCTTCCCCTCGCCATGCTCCTTTCTCCCAGCCATGCCCCCTTTCCCCCAACCAATCATTTTGTGTTTTCCTGGCTTCGGTGCAGTTTTTCCCCATTCTAAAAGACTGAAATGCCTCTCCTAAGGCAGTACACACTTTAAGCTGCAATATGCTGTTATTTTGGCCCCGCCCCTTTTGCCTTCAGTCCCGCCCACCACTGGAATGCAGCCCCTGAGAGAGCTTCTCCAAGCACATGCATAAGCCTTCGGTGGGGTTCTTAGCCAAACACATCTGCTAAATAGGTAGGGGGTGAGGAATATCTCTTGGTCCGTAGGCCTATTAAAACACACTTTTTTCCGAGCAGGTGACTTCAGAATATCATAACTCCGAGCAGAACTATATATTCTATGAAACGTTATAGCTGCAGAAAATGGCAGCCCTGGGTTGAGTTCTCCTCCTCCGTAACATATAGCACAATGTACCCCAATTGTACACGCTGCATAATGACAGCACAACACATGGTTACATTAAACTACGTTGGGAGGGGAGGGGCTTGATGTGGAGCTGCCGATGTTGGCAACATTTATAATGCAGGGGTGAGGAACCTCAGGGCAGGGGCTGGATCTGGCCCTCCTAGCTTCCCAATCTGGACCTCCAGGATTCCTCAGATGGCCACGCCCCCTTTCCCCCAACCACCAATCATTTGGTGGTTTCCTGCCTTTTGTGCAGTTCCCCCCCCCCCATTCTAAAAGGTGGAAACACCTCTCATAAGGCTTAGTTACTGGCAGTAAGGGCTTTAAGCTAAAACAGGCTGGCATGTTTTATATTGCTGGCCCCACCCCTTTTTGCCTTTGACCCCACCCCTTTCCCTTGGCTCCACCCACCACTGGAATGCAGACCCCCGAGGGCTTCTCTGAAATGGAATTCAGCCCTTGGGCCGAAAGAGGTTCCTCACCCGTTAAAATATGCAGTTATATCCAGTCATGCTCTGTTAGCATCTTTCTAAAATAAATGAAATAAACAGTGTGGTCATTTATTTTAATCTGAGATTCAGAGAGGCTTGTGCAAAACATTTGCTATTCCACCTCAAACAACAACAACAAATGATCCATTAACTCTGACAACATTCTTGGTACATATTTTGTTACAGAGGCATTAAGATATGGTATGAATCATTTGGGCATTATGTGAGTTAACTGTATACCTACTTCATATTTTTCAAGATTATTAATATTTCATGTCTTTCAGCAAATTAAGGATCAAACTTAACTAAGGTTAAAGTATCTGATACCATACACAGAATATTGTAAATGTATATTAATGAAGCTCTGTACAATTGGCTTCAGCTTTTCTCCCCTTAGTAATCACTCACAGAACTATGCCAAACATATATCAAGCTTTCGGCTTCTTTTTCACCCAGCCTTCCGACATTTCATTAATAAGGTTACTTGATTAATGGCTGCAATAATATATGTGGCACATGATATGATATGTTCACATTAAATTTTAATCAAAAATTACTAAATTCAGAAAACATTAAGTAAATCATGACTGATGAGGTAATATTGCTGTGCTGTTGTATTGATGGTTAGAGGAGAAAACTCGCCAGAGAGAGTTACAGATGGAAGAAGAACAGTTCCAGTGTGGCGTAGTGGTGATAGTGTTGGACTGGGACTCGGGAGATCCGGGTTCTAGTCCCCACTCAGCCATGAAACTCACTGGGTGATTTTGGGCCAGTCACTGACTCTCAGCCTAACCTACCGCACAGGGTTGCTGTGAGGATAAAATGGAGAGGAGGAGGAGGATTGTGTAAGCCGCCTTGGGTTCCTTGCAGGAAAAAAGGCGGGGTATAAATATAATAATAAGTAACTGAATTCTCTCAACTTCAGTCATTTGGTTTTCCTTACAGCCCAAAGCTGAATGGTAGATGCGATATGCTGTGCCAACACACTTAGTGGGTTTTCTTCCTTTCAAGTCATCCTGTTTTCAGACTGGGGGGATGAAACTCCTTACAGTAGCTTGGGTGGTGGGCAGAGAGCGTTCAGATCATCCCTACGTTCTGTCTTGTTCAGACAATTTGCACTCCTCTGATAATCCTACCACCACCACCACCACCATGTAAGTATTGGCATTGTGTTTGGTACTGTACAAATACACACATTTTAGTTTGTGATTTGAGGTGGAATAAATTGAGGCTGCCATCATCATCAGACAACAGCTATTCCATTGGGCTGCAGTAGAGGGAAAGAGGAAGCAGGGCTATTCCATCAGTTCTGCTAAAGGACCAGCTTCATCTGGCTTCTCCTCCTCCTGAACTATTTCCATTCCAGCTGGTCATGATCAATGGCTACTAGTCCTGATTGGCTATATAGTTCATAGATTTCATAGAGTTGGAAGGAGCCTACAAGGCCATCGAGTCCAACCCCCTGCTCAAAGCAGGAAACTAGAGGAGGGGTCTCCCATCCAAGTAATAACCAGGCTTGACCCTGCTTAGCTTTCCACACTCAGACAAGCTGAGTCAGCGTAAGGCTTCCCCCAGTATCAGAGGCCTCTCCAGTTGCTGGGGAACATGGGCAGGAGGGTGCTGTTGTACTCATGTCCTGCTTATGGGATCCCATGGGCAGCTGTGTGAACAGAATGGTGGACTAGATGGACCCTTGGTCTGATCCAGCAGGGCTCTTCTTATGTTAAGAACTACTATTTAATTTTAAAAATGGGTACCTGAGTTTGCTTTTTTCCTCTTCCCTCTCCATCCCCTTTTACTTTTCTGTTGAGTCTTGAAGATTTTAAGGCTGTGGGGAGGGACTGTCTTATTTTATTAATTGTTTCTAGGCCACTCTGAGAGCCTTTTGACTGAACAGCAAGGTAAAAGAAAAAATGCTTTAAATCAGGTGTGAGCAACATGCAGCCCCTGCTGAATTTGGTGGCAGTAAACAATGTGCAGTTTTAGTGCTATGGAGCTCTAAAGGCACACACAGAGGTGTGCTGCCAAATTTCAGCAGCAAACCACTGCTTTTTGTTGTTGTTGTTGCCGTTGCCCCACAGAGTGTGTGGCGCTCCGTGGAGTTCGGCTAGGCTGGGGCAAAAATGTCCCCTGGAGCCCCCAAAGTCACCACCCCTGCTTTAAATAAATACATAAATGCTTACCTGGGAGTAAGTCCTATTGAACTCCATGGGACCTACTTCTGAGCAGACATGGATAGGATAGTGCTGAAATGCTTCACATCCCAACTCCTCAGGCTGACTTAACCCTGGCTCCCTGCTAATGGAGGCAGCTTCGGGAAGGAGTTCTTCCTCCCCAGAGCAAATTCTCCCACACCCTGTCTTCTCCCCAATTGCAGTTAAATAGTTCATTGACATCTGTGTTAAACACAGCTAAAGCTAACCAGAGTTTCCTTTAACCCAAGATTGGAAAGCTGTCTCATACACAGCTTCAGAAGCTGGTATATAAAGTAAAACCTAGGTAGCCTTAACTGCTATTAATATTGGTGCCAACAAAATACTTAACCATGGCTAAGTAGGAGAGTGAGAGCAGGGAAAGGCTAGCTCCCAGTTTGCTGGTTTATGGTCTAGGCAGTGAAAAAGAAAATTGAGACTCCAGGATTTCCCCGAAGAATCTCAGTGCTACCCTAGACACATTCGGGCTGTAATCCTATACACACTTACCTGTGAGTAAGTCTTACTGAACTCAGTGGCACTTACTTCTGACTAGACATGCACAGGATTGCATTGTCAGATGCCTTTTTCACCCCACAATGTGCTCCCAAGGACAGCCAATCTACATATCTGTTGCACTGCTTATTCCTTATAGTAATTTACAAGTCACATTCAGATTTTCTGTAAGTGATTTCAGTTTTGTCCCTTCTTACAACAGTACTGCTTTTAACACTCTCCTAGGAAAACTGCTGCAAGTAGCATTGCAACTTTGAAAAGCATGACACATACATTTTCTACTCTCATGTTAGCATTTTACATTCCTTTGTGTAGTTTCGAATGTTTTTATGAAATTGGTTGATGACAAGGGCCCCCAAGAGCCTGTTTTGTGGAATCTGAACTTAGTGAAGATGGGAA
This sequence comes from Shinisaurus crocodilurus, assembly GCA_021292165.1. NCBI lineage: Eukaryota > Metazoa > Chordata > Lepidosauria > Squamata > Shinisauridae > Shinisaurus > Shinisaurus crocodilurus. The sequence continues at coordinate 114,572,324 of CM037878.1, read as the reverse complement.
AAGATGGTAAGTAGGTGGTTGCCTCAGCTGAGAGCTTTTCTACACGAGGCTATTAATCTGCTGCATCTTCTTTTGGTTTCATCGCAGAATTGAGTTCCGAGCAGTACAGGAGGAGCCTTTCCTTTCCTCCTTTTCCACTACAAAGCCCTGATACAGGATAATTAGCTCCTATTTTGGGTGAATCTGTAACAGATCTGGGGCTTTTCTACACAAGGCAGTTATTGTGCACTTGTCATTCCCTACTCAAGGTTGCTTATGGGTTCTTTAGACAAGGTTGTGACCCTCCAGTTTCACTTCTGTGTCTAGCCAACACTTTGGGCGAGTTGTTTGGTTTGTTTTTTTAGAGCAAGGAAAATGCAGCATGTAATTGTGAAGGTGAAAGTGCTGCTTCTACTGGTGTATTTGCTCTGTTCCACTACCCCACAGTGCCACCTAGACGTTATGTAGTGGAAAAGGAGGAAAGGAAACGCTCCTTGTGTAGCGCTCGGATCTCAATTCTGCGACGAAACCGAAAGCGGATACAGTGGATCAACAGCCAATTAACAGCCTCACGTAGAAAAGCTCTTGGTGACCTGTGAAAATATTTAGATTGTGACTAACTGATGCGATGTAATGGGGCCAACAGATATATTTATTCTCATGTCTGCCTCGCTCAAATATAAAGGGAGGGATAGGTTGTTATTGTTTACAGGGAGTGGAGCACATGGTGGGTAGGAGGGAACAAAACTACTCCACCCCCCACCCACCTTATCTTGCTGCCTTCAGCAATTTTCTGCCAGCCCAGATACTAGGAGTGAGCTAGGCTTGGATATGTGTATGTGCAAATGGCAATGGAACCCAGCAAAGTAAGATAGCGGAGGGGCAGCAAAGAGCTCCCCTCACCCTCCATTTCAAGGTTTTTTTTAAAAAGTAGGCCCCCACCCCACCCATATGTGAACAGGGAAGGCACACAAATAAAATGCATCTGCTTGCCCTACTGCATCTAGTTTGGCCCAGAGCCATTAAACAAGGCAAAACACAATGGAGGAGCTTGGCTGGTGCCAGAGTTCCAAGGGTGCATCTAACCCTGCAGATCTAAGCTAGTTTAATAGTATTCCCTCTCAACAGAAAACTGTAGTTCTGTGAGAAGGCCCCAGGGAGAGGAGTCTCAGCTCCTAGGATATTTGGAAAGGGGATGCCATGACAGTTATAGTGGTAGAAACAACCTTAATAAAGATTCAGAGAAAAGATGTGATATACAGTCATGCCTTGGATTGAGAGCATAATTCGTTCTGGAAACGTGCTTGTAATCCAAAACACTCTTATATCAAAACAAAATCCCCCCAAAAAAAATTGTACAGAGATTTTTAATTTAAGCCATACTACAGTACTTGTATTGCAAGACGTCGCTTGTATATCAAGTCAATTTTTAAAAAATAAATATTTAAAAATTTGCTTGTCTTGCAAAACGCTCTCAAACCAAGTTACTTGCAATTGAAGGTATTACTGTACTCCATTTATGAATCTTCCCACTGCTCTCTTCTTACAACTTTAAAAAACAACAACACACTTTACTCCTGAACAATAAAGGACATAATTTATATATGTTTCAATAGGCTGGCTCTGCAGCAAATGCCTACTGCTCCCTCAAAGGAAGCTTAATATATATGGGGGGGGGGGGGGAGAGGGTCCTGAAATTTGATTACCCTGAAGACTTCCAGAATCCAGCTGGACACAGCAGCACGACAACTGCCCATGTGCAGCAAGAAAGCAAGATGGGTAGGCCCATCAGCAGCACTAGGGAAATCCCTTTTGTCTGAAAAGTGCTTCTTCAGAGAGAAAGGCAACCCCATTTTCTCTTTCAGGAAGGCACTGTGTGGGAGGTTATGTGGGTTTCTGACAATGCTGCAACTGAGGAACTTGTCTTCAGCTGGTCCTTAACAGAAAATGCCCAGCCCAGGCAAAATTCAAAGGCACAATGAGTAAATAAAGAAGTAGTCAACACCCGGCACAGTGTGGGCTGAAGAATTCCAGTTCTTCAGATGACAATCAAACAGAGCTGTCTTGAGAGTAATCATGCCTGCCAAAAGATGCTTTCTGCAGGTAAAATAGAAGTTAAATCCTTTCCTCCTACTCTAAAATTCCACTCTGAGAACACTGGGGATGCAGGAAGCTCCTAGATGACAAGGGCCACTGGACAATGATCGGCCTTTAATAGTCCAATTTGGCGGGGGGGGGGGCGGGAATTGTCATGGCATGATGGTGACGCTTTAGATAGATTAGGAAGAGTAGTAAATCTAAAGTGAACAAATATTTCCCTCCCCCCTTTAAGTAGGGCTATCAACCAATTAAAGAATTTTTACATGCCTAATATTTGTCTTTGAACTGGTTCATCAACTAAATGTAACTAAATGTGCATGTTATCAAACCCCTTTTTGATATACTGAAAGAAGCCTGAGATAACTAGCAATTTTATGAACTAAAGCTTTCATTCATTGTTAGGAGAGGCCATCATCAGTATTATCTTTTTAATTTCTTCTGGAAACGAAAGCTGAAATAGTCTGAAAACATTAACAGGTCTGCTCTTAACTGGCCGTCCTACCAATTAAATATTGTCCTCATAGACTAAAATTATCTTGCTGATTAAAGCTTACAACACTGTTTCTTTTATTTTTCATATAACTGTAGAGAACTTTAATCACATAACTTCTTGTACAAATTCTCACATGAGAAATGCCTGCAATTCTCTGTGCTATATTTTAATGTTCTCTGGTCTGCATAGTTAACTTTTATTCTTTTTAAGAAGGTGCCCCATTGTATAAAATCAACTCCAATTATATTTATAAAATTATTTCTGTGTTGCCAATAGGCTCAAGAAGGACCCCCAAGGCAACTTGCAATTTAAAAGTGGAAAAACAATTTAGAAACATAAAACATCCCACAAAGCAAAATTAAGAACAGGAGAAAAACAGTCTTTTAAAAACAGAGAGCGGAACCTAATACATCTAAAAGCTCTCAAAAGCCATGGGGAACAAAAAAAGAGAGAGGTAGTAGCAGCTTGCCTAAAACTAAACAAAGGGGCCAGTCTTACCATCTTAGGGAGAGAGCTCCACAATCGGGGACAATTGTGATTGTCCCACAATCGGGACTTTTTCAGATGAGGGCCACAGAGAAGGCCCTCTCCCCATGTTCCCATCAACCTAGCCTCTCTCAGTGGTGGGACATTCAGAAGGCCTGCAAAGCAGACTTTAAGCTATGGGTAGGTTCATATGGGAGGAGGTGATCTTTCAGATATCGGGCCCCAAACCATTTGCCAAAGGAGGTCCAAACGTTCCTAGTTCTGGTATTCCCAATGCTAAGGCACATAATCTTCAAGTTGTATCTCTGTTTGTTTATAGAGAGAAGATGTTTGATGCCACGTTACACTCTTCCAAGTGACATCAAGATAAGAACGGGCTGGCTCAATCAGAACTTCATAAGCTTTACTGGTTGGGTCCAAAGGGAAGTGCCCATGTGTAAGTCCTGGCAAGATCAGAGCCAAACAGAGTAATTTAGCAGAAAGTTTGTAGTTCTTTCCCCAAATAACACTGCATACATTAATAAATGAAAAAGTATTTAAATGGATTAAAACAAAGAACTGAAAACTAAGGGCCAGTTCACATGACTGTTTTCTCCACAAGATGACTTCTGCAATCACCTCACAGGGAAATCCATGCCAAATGCTGAAAGACCTCCCCTCTGAAGGCTCCCCCCCCCCCAACTGTCACCACCAGCAGCCATCCTAGCAGGCCATACTGAGGGTGATGAAGGGAAGCAGGGCCATTCCCCCAGCCCTGCTGAAAGACTTAATCTCCCCCCCACCTCGCTTCTTCCCTCCCCATTCCCTTCTCCTTGCCTGCCATGTCTTTTTGGATTGCAAGTCTGTGGGCAGGGACTCTTGTTTTACTGATTATATGTAAGCTGCTCCAAGAGCTTTTTTGGCTGAGGAATGGCATAAAAAATACTTAAAATAAATAAATGTATGTGTGTGTGTGTCTGTAGAAGCACAGGAATATATATATATATATATATATATATATATATTCATTCCTGTGCTTCTACATATTCAGCAAATCTAAAAGGGGGCTTTGCCATGAATGAAGTGGCAGGAGAGCCCAGAGTACATCGGACCCATTCACAAAGCTGTGCATTCTCCAGGAAAAGATAATTGCAGTCCCCATAGAAAGCTTTCAAAGAATAAAAATTAAATTAGTAGAGCATGCAACAGCTATTAATTGTGAGTTTTGAGAACCCTGATATTCTTCTGTCTTCGTCCCTTTTCAATAGATTTTACAAACTCAAGGCCTGGAGCCATTTCACAGAGTACATTTTTAAAGCTACAGTGTTTCAAGGGTACACCTAAAAATGTGAAGTGTGAATGCAGCCACCATTTGTTGACAGACACGTATGTGTCAATGTACTCAACATTCCCCAGGGAGCCATAGTTGGCGGCGGCTGCTGCATAGTGAGCACACACTCTTTGGCAAGCCTTGACTTCCTTCTGTGTAATGTCTGAACTACTGGCCCTTAAGAGACCATTAGCAGGAGTGCCTGCCTGGGTGGTCAGTTACTCCTAGTGCACATCTCCGTGTGTAGAGTGTGCTGTCTCCGTGTGTAGAGCAGCCTTCCCCAATGGACTACAACTCCCATCAGCTCCAGCCAACACAGCCAATGGTCCGAGCCAATGGGCATTGTAGTCCAAAACATCTGGAGGGTGACAGGTTGGGGAAGACTGGTGTAGATTACACTGTGTGTCACTTGACCAAAAGGTCCACATAGGTGTGGAAGAGGCCATAAGCTCTGAAAATCACTTCAAACCTGGTGAAGCGGGCTCCGCTGGGTGACATAAGATTATGCCACAATCGATCTATTCATCTATAAAGTGCTACACAAGACCTTTGCTGCAACAGACTAACACAGCTGCCTACTTCTCTGGGAATTGCTTAGATTTACTGGTACGAGTTAAAGGATGGGGAGCGGATCCAAAAGAACAGCTGTGTAATTTCTATAAAATGTACTCCTATTAATACAGTAATTTGTTTTCAGACAGCCTGTATTGTCTATTTCAAATCAAGCTCCTTCTAATCATGAATCAATACACTTCTGGATTGCAGCAAGGTCATTCGTTTATTCCACAACAAACTCAGATCTGCAGTTCAGTCAGCAAGGAGCGGAAGGGAGCTAATAAAGCTGAGAGAAATGTAAGGAGCTTGATAGGAGCAATTTGACTGCCATTGTATCTAACAAGCCAACCTACATAGAATTTAACTAGAATTCATCAGTCTGCAGCTGGATTAGTAAGTGCATCATGGCTGTGGACAATCAAAATATGCCGCTTAATTAGTAGAGTGGGTCAGATCTCAAGTAGTAAAATATGTGGCAGTATGAATAAAATGCAGCTCTTTAGCAAAGAACACCCTTCAGTGGATGCATCTTACCAAGGCAAACACAGAACTGCAGAATGAATATGCAGACTGCAAAAATATACTTCAAGCTGTATATTAAGAATACAGATAGAGAAAATTGTGATCATTTGTAAGAAATTGACTGGGGAAAGCAGACGGGAGGTGGTAAATGGGCAATATACACTTTCTTTAAGTGCTGTAAATATGAACAGTCTCCTGATCCTCATTTCTCCCCATCTCACTGCCTTCCGTCTTTTATTTTTAAAAATTATTTTGTGTACAAGGAGAGAGTAGAAAACCAAACCAGCCCTCTGGGATTAGAGATGAATACTGCACCACCGATGAAAATGCACTTTTAGGACAAACGGGCTATGAATGCTCTAAAACGGAACCCAGGTCACTCTTTAAAACTATCTGCCAAACCCCTCCTCCTCCCTTCTGAGGCAAGGCTGACATCAGCAATGTATCTTGTATTGTTCTTCTGGTATATGTCGCTTGGTCCTAAAACCCAGCATATTTCCACGGCTTTTTTTTAAAGATCGAGAATAGTCTGGTATTATCTGGAAATTACGCGATGAGAAGCTCGTGTGTTTCTGCAATACAGTTCACAGTATATACTCACCAGGAGACATTGATCAAGCTCAAGATGGGCTATAGCCCAGGCCTCCAAGTGCTGACCATAGCTCTATGGGGAAGGCCATAGCTCTCAGGAGAGGCCATGGCTCAGTAACAGAGCACCTGCCTTGCACACAGAAGGTCCCAGGTTCAATGCCCAGCATCTCCAGGTAGGGCTGGGAAAGGCCCCCGCCTGAGACTCTGGAGAATGGCTGCCAGTCACTGCAGACAGTACTGAGCTAGATGAACCAACCGTCTGACTTGGTATACTACGCATCCTTTGCTCATGTGACCTTGGACAAGATACAATTAAATAATTTGGGTCATGTGTAAGAAGCCAATTAGTCTGATTTGAGGGATAGTGAATAATGAAAATGCTTCCTTTATTGATGAAGTGGTTGATCTTTGAAAAGAACAGGCAATAATGTTGCTTAGCTCCACCTAAACCAAGTTAAAGCCAAGGAGTTTGGCTTAACTCAACTGGGTTGTGGGCTCAGTTGTAACCCTTTCATGCCAATTGTAATATAGCATGCAGTTACAGTAGAATCATGCTTTCATGAAATTCTTTTCTCCTTTAAAGAATGCTGGTCACTGAAGACACCTAGAGGATAGGATTACAAACTACATGAGCTCAAATATATTGGTGATGGCATCAATACTGAATCGCTTTAATTGGGAATTTCCAGACATAGAAATTAGTTCAGAAATCTCCATTTAGAAATTATCTCCTACCTGCTCCTCCCATGTGCACAGAAATAGTGTACACAAATAGAGGCTACATAGATAGATAACATGGATACCATTTAAAAGTGCCTTGAGCAAATACCTATGTATTGGACAAACCATTCCATAAGAATATGCAGTTACAAAACCTGTACCTTTTCTGCCCATTGGGAGAAAGGCAGCTCAGAAAGTGTGTGATTGGTAGTGGAAAAATGGCCAGAGGAAAAAGGGTTAAGCAGGCCTTCCTCTTGCTATCCTCTACTTAAACCTGCAGGCTCCAGAGGCTGCTTTTGGTTTATATGTAAAATCAGGGAAAGCTACATGCAATTGCATGTTGCATTTAGTTTAATCAGATTAGATTTTTTTTAATACCCACTTTCTCCCGATGGTTCCCACCCTGTGGGACAAGCATAACACACAGCCACAGAGTATTTCCCCCCACCCTTGCATATACAGGCAGTCCCTGGGTTAAGAACGTCCGACTTACAGACAACCCATACTTAAGAACGGACTTCTGGGTTCCCCGGCACTACGTCATTTAGGTAGAGTACATAGCATAGTATACTACGCAATTTGCGTAATTTACGCATTTTGCATAAATGGCGATTCTAACGTATAGAATGCTATGCTGTTCCGACTTACATACAAATTCGACTTAAAGACATTCTTAAGAACGGAACTGCCTGTATTAAAAGTAAGGCTGCCAACCAATTAAAGAATGTTTCATTGATTAGCTACTTACATTTTAAAACCAATTAGCCAATCAATAAATTTGTATTTATTTACCACTCAAAAGAAGTAACATAATTTATGATAATTTTCAGAGGGATAGCAAAAACAAATAGCCGTTTTACACACATCTGGTCATTTTACATACATTTAAGCTTTAACGTAATCGTCAGAGACTGTATTTCTTGTATTTCAGAGACTGCATTTTTTGCATTTCATTTCCATCTGACCTGTTTACATTTTTTTCTCTTCACCCTTGTGCATATCTGCCAACTGAGGGTCACACTTCATGCAACTGAAATGGAATTTAACCCCCTCGTGCCTGCGAAGTGACCTGGGATACCTGTGATTTTGAATTTGTTTTATTTAATCTTTTAACAATTGCGTAGCCATAAGCACGTCATAATCCTGCACTGGCCTCCAGCTGCCTGACATTTTTCATGCTGCTGAAGGCTGGAGACAGCTCTGGGCAACAGCTGGATTTTATATTTTAAAAAATGGGGAATAATCAGCCACTTTTGTGTGTTTCTTTGTCCCAGCATCCCAAGGTCTAACCTGAATCCTTCCTAGGAGAGCTTAATCCAACTAAGAGCACAATCTGACTGGATTGATGCTCTTTAGACAGAGGGTCCCGTAAGGGTGTTTCCACGTGGAGGGGTCCTAGCACTCACCTTCAGAAGGTGTTGTGTGCAGCAATTCCATCTTTTCTTTCGTAATAGTTTTGCCACAGGAAGAAAAAAAAGATGGAGGAAGTGATGGGAAAACATGGGAGGATTACAAGTAGGTGATGATATCATCTGGACTCTCCATAAAATTCTGTGAATGATGCAGGGCAATTGCAGATTAAACACCTTGTCTGGAAACACCCTACGTCTGTCTCTTCCTACACTCCATTTTAAAACTGTGACCATACAGTTTTAACATCAAGCCAACCTTTTTCACCTCCACCCCCCTTTACTTATTTTATTTATTATATTTATATCCCGCCTTATTTCCTGCAAGGAACCCAAGGCAGCTTACAGAATCCTCCTCCTCTCCATTTTATCCTCACAACAACCCTGTGAGGTAGGTTAGGCTGAGTCCATGACTGGCCCAAAGTCACCCAGTGAGCTTCATGGCCGAGTGGGGACTAGAACCCAGATCTTCCGTGCCCCAGTCCAACACTCTAACCACTCTAACCAGTACACCACGCTGGCTTAACATTCAGCCTGATGAAAGTTTTGAAGAACTCATAAGCTTGCTCACTATTTTGTGACATTTTGGTTGGTCCTAATACAGGTATTGCCATATTGTGGATTTCATAAATAAATAAAAGTATTTAAGGTGCCAAAAGACTCTTTGTTGCTGTAACTATTACAATTGAACAAATGAAAGCTGTCACTCAATGTCTGAAGGAAAATCCATATTTAATATTCCCTTTCACTGTTAACACACCAGAAACAAAATAGCCTCAAAATAACACTATCAGTGTCATGATTATCAATTGGTCACCTAAAACTCTAGCACAGTGTTCTTCACTGCAAGCCCTGGGGGCTCCCAATCACCTCAAGTGTGGCTGTCTACCTCAGTCTCTCATTCACCCACTCTCTCTCTCTTTTTGTAGTAGCCGCTCACCATCAGCAGGGGCTTTCTAGCCGTACCTTGTTGTTTGCTTTAGTGGCCGGCTGCTGTGATCTGGGAAGCTTCAGGGCTCATCAGCTGTACGGTGGGTGGGGGAGAGGAGAAAGCAGGAGCAATTAGCCAGTCAGTTGTGAGGGAGAACCCCAGGTACAATATGATTGGTTAACTACAGTGGTGCACTGTGCAGATGCGGGAGGTGGAGGAAATTGAATGCAGGGAAGAGCAAGAGCAATGTGGACCTGTGTGAGAAGATTTTGCAGCACTGAACAGCGCAGAGTATTCTCTGCGTGCTGAGAAAAAGACCCATCCACCCAATCCAAGGACCAAGTGAGCCTGTCAGAATTTGTCTACTTGGTGACTGACTCATCAGGCCTTGCTTGGATGACATGGAGCAGGATGGAGAGAAGAGGCCCCAAAAGGCTTCCAGCTGAGTCCAGTGCACAGTATCACTGCTTGACCAGTGGGGGGGGGGGAAGTCACCCCCCCCCAGCTTGGAAAAGGCTCCCAAGTGGTTTTGGTGGTGGTGCTCAGAGCCAAAGTGGCTCCTGCTTAAAAAATTGTGAAAATTACAGTTCTGGGAGATGAACAGCCTGATCTTATATAGTGAGCTTTTGTAGGAGAACCTAGAGCAAAATAATTGTGAAACTCCCAACTTTTAATGGAAACCATTGTCATCCCAGATGTTTAGTCCTAATTGGTTGAAAGTATAGTCATGCCTTGGATTGAGAGCATAATTCGTTCCGGAAACGTGCTTGTAATCCAAAACACTCTTATATCAAAACGAAATCCCCCCAAAAAAATTTGTACAGAGATTTTTAATTTAAGCCGTACTACAGTACTTGTATTGCAAGACGTCGCTTGTATATCAAGTAAAAAAAAAATTTAAATAAATATTTAAAAATTTGCTTGTCTTGCAAAACGCTCTCAAACCAAGTTACTTGCAATTCAAGGTATTATTGTATTAAGTTGTATCCCCACTGCTCCAATATCTTAAAAACTCATTACAACAACAGACTCTTGCTTCACAGGAATCTCATGCACGTATTCATTCTTCCTTCACAGCACCCCAAATCTGTGAAAATATTTACCGTGAAATCTATTTTGCGTGGAATATTTAAAGTGCAGTCAAAACCAATGATTCATGTTTCACCAGTTAGGTGCATGAAAGGGTTAAAGCCACTGGTCTCTTCTCAGGTGAATTTCCTAGAAGAGACTCAGTGAGGTATGTCTACCTGTGTGCCTAGCACAATGCTCTTCTCTTCCTGCTTGGACAACAGTGAGTTGCTTGTTTGCTGTAATATGAACAACAGGATGTAACAAGAGTTGCTGGCCTGAACTCCATAAGTTCAGACCCCAAGTAATACCAAATGAACCTTTATCAATTGTAAGAAACGCTTTTAAGTCTACCTTAACGAAACTGCAAGATATGAGTAAATGTTAACTTTGACTTTTACAAGACTGTGTCTCTGATTATTGTTTTGCGGGAGAGAAAAGGGGGCAAAACCAGGGAAATCCAGTCTGCCTTAAAGCATCCTGGATCACCAAATGCTAACTGGCTAACACTAGTCAAATCTAAGCTTCTTTTAAGCTGGAAAGGGACTCTACTCTGCTGATCTCACTAATGTGAGATAGGAAGGATAATATTCAACAATATATCCTCTCCTAGCATCTTATTCAAGTCCCAACATTTTGTAACTCACATGCTGACGATTTAAAGTCTGTCTCTTGGTGCAGAAATGACTCCAATGGATGATAGGAATACACACTACCCCACCCCCCTGCAGTGTGGCATGTCTTTTGGGTTAATAATGGAGAGGCATAGTTGGGCATCTGCCTACAAGAGCCCCCTGGGCTTGCTCCTCCTCCTCACCATTGCAACAGGCTTGTTCACCTACCTCTCACTCTGTCCCAGACATGGGTGGTGGTAAGGAGGAGCAGCAGCAGATGCTGCTGCCTACTTCTACACTGGCTCTCTCTGCCTGTCAAGCAAGCAAGCAAGCAAGCGGTAGCAATGCGGAGAAAGAGGATGAGGAGAAAGAGCAACTGGTGACAATCATAGAATCATAGAATCATAGAAAAGTAGAGTTGGAAGGGGCCTACAAGGCCATCGAGTCCAACCCCCTGCTCAATGCAGGAATCCAGGTCAAAGCATCTCTGACAGATGTCTGTCCAGCCGCACCTTGAATGCCTCCAGACTGGGAGAGCCCACCACCTCACTAGGTAGTTGATTCCATTGTCTTATTGCTCTGACAGTCAGGAAATTTTTCCTGATGTTTAGGTGGAATCTAGGTTCCTGTAACTTGAGCCCATTATTCCGTGTCCTGCAAACTGGGGTGAAGGAGAAGAGATCTTTGCCCTCCTCTGTGTGACATCCCTTCAAATACTGGAAGAGTGCGATCATATCTCCCCTCAGTCTCCTCTTCTGAAGGCTAAACATGCCCAGTTCTTTCAGTCTCTCCTCATAGGGCCTTGTTTCCAGTCCCTTTATCATCCTTGTTGCCCTCCTCTGAACCCTCTCCAGTTTGTCTATGTCCTTCTTAAAGTGAGGTGCCCAGAACTGGACGCAGTACTCAAGATGAGGCCTAACCAGTGCCGAGTAAAGGGGAATTATCACTTCCCGCGATTTGGAAGCTATACTTCTATTAATACAGCCCAAAATTGCATTTGCCTTCTTTGCAGCCACGTCGCATTGCTGGCTCATATTCAGTTTGTGATCTACCACAATTCCAAGATCCTTCTCACTTGTAGTATTGTTGAGCCAAGTGTCCCCCATTCTGTAACTCTGCATTTGGTTTCCTCTCCCTAGGTGCAGCACTTGGCATTTATCCCTGTTAAATTTCATTCTGTTGTTTTCGGCCCAGCGCTCCAGCCTATCGAGGTCACTTTGAATTTTGTTTCTGTCTTCCAGAGTATTAGCTGTTCCACCCAACTTTGTGTCATCTGCAAATTTGATAAGCATTCCCTGTACCTCCTGATCCAAGTCATTAATAAAAATGTTGAAGAGCACCGGGCCCAGGACCGAGCCCTGTGGTACCCCGCTCGTTACCTCTCCCCAGTTTGAGAAGGAACCATTGATAAGCACTCTTTGAGTCCGATTCTGTAGCCAATTGTGGATCCACCTGATAGTTGTTCCATCTAGCCCACTCTTAGCTAGCTTACTAATCAGGATATCATGAGGCACTTTGTCGAAAGCTTTGCTGAAGTCCAGGTATATAATGTCCACAGCATTCCCACAGTCCACAAGGGAGGTTACCCGATCAAAAAATGAGATCAGATTAGTCTGACAGGATTTGTTCTTGACAAATCCATGCTGGCTTCTAGTAATCACTGCATTGTTTTCAAGGTGCTTGCAGACTGACTTCTTTATAATCTGCTCAAAATCTTCCCGGGGATTGATGTCAGACTGACTGGCCTATAGTTCCCAGGTTCCTCCTTCTTGCCCTTTTTGAAGAAGGTAGACTCACTGGAAGAGCACATGCTTGGCAGGCAAAAGGTCCCAGGTTTAAGCCCCGACATCTCCAGTTTAGAAATCAGTCAGGTGGTAGGTGATGGGAAAGATCTCTCTCCGCCAAGACCCACTCAGAGTACTCAAGACTGGGCTAGACAGACAATATAAGCTGGTATGTGACCTTGTATAAGGCAGATTCTTATATTCCCAACCTTTGGTGCACCTTAAGCCCTTTGCAATCTCAAGGTTTGTGAGGCACGCATAATTTGGTATAGTGACTTTCCCCAATGTGGCGCCCTCCAGACGTTTTGGACCAACTCCCATCATCCCCCAACCATGCTGGTTGGGGATGATGGGACTTGTAGTCCAACACATCTGGAGGGCGCCACATTGGGGAAGGATGCTAGGTTAAAGCAGCGCACCAGCAGCAAGCGCATCCTCTTTCACCGTTCAGCAATTCCTACATTATACTTCTGTAATGCCAACCGAGGCGCGGCCTGAATCACACCACTCTGTCGTGCACAGATGACTTCACACCGCAGCACAAAGCAACGATAGACACGTCACGAACGTCAAAACCAAGAAAACAGCCACCACTTGCAAGGAAGGGCCGGGGAAACCCCCTTTCAAGAAACGTCGACTCCCCCGCCCCCTTGACGCTCCGCATAAATGGCAGCCGGCGAGCAATCAGCGAAGTCCAAAGAGCTGGGGGGGCGGGATTAGGAAAATGAGGTAGTCTACCTTCGAATCAAGCGTCGAAGGGCGGGGCCTGTAAGGAGAGCGACAAATAAAGCTTCCTCTTAGAAGGTGTGGGCGGAGTCAACGGTTTTTCGCTTTACGACCCTTGCTGTTTGGAGGCTGCCTTTGAACGCCTGCTGTTGCCAAGGAGACATGACTCTTCTCGCGGGGTGTTGCTGCGGATGTGAATGTACACAGCTATAGGGAGGTGGAGGAGGTGGAGCCTAGGCAGCCGCGACTCCGCCTCGGCTGTTGGCGCGAGGCGGGATGACGTCACTGCGAGCGCGCGGGGCGGAAGCGCCTCAGTGTTGTGGTGTTTACAGCGGCGGCAGGAGGTCGCTGGTGGAGCCAGGCCGGGCTAAGGACGCTCGGGCCAGAGCGGCGAGGAGGCCGCCCCAGCGCTCATGTGCCCTCAGCCGCCCATGGAGGTGATGGAGGGGCCGCTCAACCTGGTGAGTTGCGGCGCTGGGAGTTGGGCTCCGCGTTGACGAGCTGACGTGGCCGGGCGGAGTCGCTTTTCCGTTGGGCGAGCCAGACGGCCACGCGATCCATAACCCGAGGGAGGGATGTTCTTTTCCATAATGCTAAATGATTTGCCTTATTGTAATCTCCGCAACAACCCTGTAAGGTAGGCCATCATTATTATTATCATCATAGATCATAGAGTTGGAAGGAGCCTACAAGGCTATCGAGTCCAACCCCCTGCTCAATGCAGGAAACTAGAGGAGGGGTCTCCCATCCAAGTAATAACCAGGCTTGACCCTGCTTAGCTTTCCACGCTCAGACAAGCTGAGCCAGCATAAGCCACAGGCCTGTTCCCTACATTGCGGGTGAGCAGGATGCCTCAGGCCACCTAATGAGTTCTGACAGGAGTCGGGCTGAGGACTTACTCGGAGTTCAGCCTCTTAGTTGCTGCGTGCGTAATACTAGTCCGACGAGGGCCCTGCAGTCTCCAGCGGGGCCACCTCCTATTATCACCCTCTCAACTGCACATGGCTTTGTGCAAAAGTTCCTTATTTTTAAATTATTACATGTATGTCTCACACCCTTTTTCCTCTTGCAAGGAATCCAAGGTGGCTTACATGGTGGTGGTCCTCTCCATTTTATCCTCACAACAACCCTGTCAGAGGTAGCTTAGGCTAAGAGTGACTGGCCCAAACTCACCCAGCCAGTAGCTTCATGTCTGAGTGGGGACTAGAACCCGGATCTCCTGAGTCCCAGTCCAACACCACTACGTCATACTATTTGTTCCTTGGCCAGGGATGGGGAATCTGTGGGCCTCCAGTTGTTTTTGGACTCCAAATCCCATCAGCCCAGCCAGCATGAGAATTGTCTACCATCATCTGGAGAGCCACAGGTTAGCCACCTGTGTGATAAATGCAGGTTAAGTTATGGGAATCCCAGGTTTCGTGGACACCCATTTACCATGAAAGATAAATGAAATTTCTGTGCCCAGAGATAGTATCTCTCTGAATACTAGATGCTGTGGGCAAACAATGGGAGAGAAGGCTGTTGCTTTTATGTCCAGCTTGAGGGTTTCCTGGAGCCATCTGCTACATTAGAGGCACTCTTGGGTGTGATTCAGCAGGTCTCCATATGTTTTGATTTTGCTAGAGGACCATTGGGAGTAATGGGCCGAAATCTCATCTGCTACCACCCAAAGTTGCTAGCCAACTGGCTTCATTGCCTTAGACACTAGTACAGTAATACCTTGGATTGCAAGTAACTTGGTTTGAGAGTGTTTTGCAAGACAAGCAAATTTTTAAATATTTATTTATTTATTTTTTACTTGATATACAAGCGACGTCTTGCAATACAAGTACTATATAGTATGGCTTAAATTAAAAATCTCTGAACAACTTTTTTTGGGGGGATTTTGTTTTGATATAAGAGTGTTTTGGATTACAAGCACGTTTCCGGAACGAATTATGCTCTCAATCCAAGGCATGACTGTACTACCACACCATGCTTGCCTCTTGCTTGGCAACTGGTGGGGGAGGTAACATCTTTGAGCATACACTGTATAGGTATGGTTGTATACATGCACCAGTAAATGGTGTTTTAGGGTGCATTCCTTTGCATGTTTAGAAATATAAAAAGTCTTACAGTCTCCAGCATTCTCCAACCAGCCATGCTGGCTGGGGAATGCTAGGAGTTGTGGGACTTTTTTCTTTCTAAACATGCATAGGATTCTACTCTGGCATATAAAGTGCCTCACATGGCTCACAATCTTTGCAACAGCCCTGTAAGGTAAGTCAGTGTTGTTATCCCCATTATGGTGTAGTGGTTAGTGGCCAGTGTGGTGGTTAGAAAGTTGGACTAGCATTGGGGAGATCTGGATCATAGTCCCCACTCTCTGATGAAGCTCACTGGGTGACTTTGGACCAGTCACTGACTCTCAGCTTAACCTTCCTCATAGGGTTGTTGTGAAGGTAAAATCATGGAGGATCATGTACGTTGCCTTGGGTTCTTTGGGGGACAGGTGGGATTTAAATGTAATAAATAAATAAATAAATAAAGGAGGAGGAAATCACCATCTGTTATTACTATTTAGAAAGCACATTGTGTGTGCTGGGGGTACTGTATAGAAATTGAAAAAAAAACACACACAAGAAAGAACAGTTTGCTTAGACCTGGTGAATTGGTTATCATTACATGTTGCACACAACAAAGTAGACATACTTTTTCATGTGACGGAAGCAGGGTCAAGCCTGGTTATTACTTGGATGGGAGACCCCTCCTCTAGTTTCCTGCATTGAGCAGGGGGTTGGACTCGATAGCCTTGTAGGCTCCTTCCAACTCTATTTATGAAATCTATGTAAGGAAAAAAATACGTATGAAGCAGCCTTGAATATAAGCAGTTTGCTATATGGCTGGTATTTTATCAGCACTGGAGAAAAGGAAATGGAGCAGTCTGTTAGGAAATTCTGCACCGGGTCCATAGGCTCCTTCCAACTCTATGATCTATGAAATCTATATGATCCTTCTGGAGCTGGCATGATGTAGTTTGAGCTAGAAGTCCCCAGTTCAAATTATGCCTAACCCACAAGCCACTTCAGTGGGATTAGGCAAACTGTAATCCCTTGTGGTAAAATACTTGTACATGTACAGTCATGCCTTGGATTGAGAGCATAATTCGTTCCGGAAACATGCTTGTAATCCAAAACACTCTTATATCAAAACGAAATCCCCCCCAAAAAATTTGTAGAGAGATTTTTAATTTAAGCCGTACTACAGTACTTGTATTGCAAGACGTCGCTTGTATATCAAGTAAAAAAATATATTAAATAAATATTAAAAATTTGCTTGTCTTGCAAAACGCTCTCAAACCAAGTTACTTGCAATTCAAGGTATTACTGTATAGTCATTACACATGCCAATATATATACAGACACTTTTCCTAGATTGGTATAAATGTTGTGCTTGATGCATCCCTCTTGAGTCTATGCCACTATTAGAAATAATTTCTAACAACTAGGCATTAGATGCCCACTAGTACTGAGTATAGTTTTATTGGATCTACAGCAAATTGCACCTGGCTTATGGAAAGAGTCATTAAACTGTTGGCAAATTTGGCAGCGTGACTACAAATGGAAAGCAATCTAATTTACAGGTGAGCTTGCTGTGATAGATGGATCCAGATGTCCTCTAGTGTGGACTTCAGAAGCTTCACAAAATGCGTGGGCTGCAGTCCAACTAAAAGGTTGGCTGTAGACCATCAAGAGCATGCAGTTTGCGGAGTTCAGTGTCTTTAAGAAGAAATGAACTAAGAATATGCAGCAGCTTGACAAGGAAAAGTGATCATGTGGAGGAGAAGCTATAGAACTGCTTTGCTCCTGTTCCATGTTAATCAGTACAAGCTATGGTATTTCTCTTCTGACTTAGAGAGCATTCCTATGGTCCCTGGCAGAGCATCCCAGAGTCCATAGGATTGTTCGGAGCTCCTCTCCCAAAGTGGTAGGCACTGCTACAGCCTTGGGAGGGGGACCCTCTGAGTTCCCATCCCCCTCCCCCGCCCACTCACTGCCGCCATAGAAAGAACCACACCAGCTGCTTCCTGAGGTCGCAAATGTGTCCTTGGAGGAAGGGAAAGGGGGACATTCTGGGGGGAGGGGAGGGGAGAGGCCAGGATACAAGAAATCCTATGGCCTCTCAGCCCTGGCCTGGCTCCTGCCAGTGCACCCTCTCTAGATGGGCTGAAAGGCCCATTTAGAGGAAAAATGTAAAAGGATGGAGAAGCGAAAATCACCTCCATTGCTCCTCTGCCCTGCTAGCGGCGGCCCGGCCTGGCATTGGATATGAGATCAGAGGCTTCCTTCTAAGGGGAGCACAGTCCTACGGGTTCCTGCTTTGGAAACTTCTAGGATTAAAAAGAAGAAGCATAAATAAATATTTAATCAGCATTTGTATGAATAAGAATTGTGGGAGACAGAGAAGAAATACATGATCACAAGTTTCTATTTAAGGGCATAATCAAGAGACCG
The DNA here is from genome assembly GCA_021292165.1 of Shinisaurus crocodilurus. Taxonomy (NCBI): domain Eukaryota; kingdom Metazoa; phylum Chordata; class Lepidosauria; order Squamata; family Shinisauridae; genus Shinisaurus; species Shinisaurus crocodilurus. Next base: position 114,554,544 of record CM037878.1, on the reverse strand, counting down.
ATTAAAGTGTAAACTATTGTTCCAAGCATGATGCTTTTGCTATCTAAACAAAATCAGGAAGTGATGATGGGATGAGGGCAATGACACATGATTCATGGCAAGAAGCATGTAATAACCCACAAGCCACTAACCTGTAATAACCAGGCTCTTTCAAAATAGAAAACAAGTTTGGCTGAACAGATAGAAAAAGCTTTAAGGCATGAGTAGCTTACCTGCTGCACAGGTGGCAAATGCAGGAATTTGTTGTTTGCCCAGACAGTTGGCGGGCCAGTAGGTATGGCATAATTTTAAGGCTACATCCTTGCCTCTCCAGCAACATAGACTAGGTGGAAAATCATCCCACAATATTATGTGTTGGTGTGCCTGTGTAAAGCACTGGAGTGACACTGTCTCGTATGACTTGTGGCACACTTGCCAAGAGGTTGGTCACTGCTGTACTAAATTGATTGATTTGTTAAAAACTAGCAAAAAACAAGCTATAGAAGATACTTGGCTCTGATGTGCTGGAGATAAATTTCCCAGTTTTGATTCTGGTGGAGACCTTAGTCCAGTTTTCACCAACCTGATGTCCTCCAGATATTTTGGAGTACAACTCACAGCATTCCAGACCATTGGCTGTGTTGACCATTCCTGAGGTCCAAAGCATCTTGAGGGCCCAAGTCGAAGAAGGCTGAATTTGTCTATTTGGGGTCTAGACCTATCACGAACACTTACGTGGACATTGGGCAGTATGTACACTGCCCCTGGACTAGTGGAATGGACTGCTAGCACAGCAGGAATCAGTGGTTCCAGAAGCTAATGGAAACTCTTGTTTCTGGAATGGGACAGGTCAGCAGAGGCCACAGAAGGGAGTTTTGCTGATGTGTCCTGTCCCAGAAAAGAGGATTTCTGCTAGTTTCTGGGGTTGTTTCAGGAACCGGTAGTTCCGGTTGCATTAATGGTCAGTTCCACTGGCGCCACAGAACATTGGACGCACAGCAGCAATATGGAGAACTGCCCAAATGCTTGAAGAGTGCATGAAAAGATAAGACAAAGAGGAAAAGACAGTAATATGTCCCTGTAGTTGCATAAGATTATTTGAACAATTATATGGCATAATTGAAATGCCACATACAATTGTTGAATAAATAATCCTGCATTCACATTTACAGCTTTCTTGTCATGTTTAAGGGTGTGGGTTTATATTAAGGATTGGAAAAACATTCTGGAGGAAATGAGTAAATAAACTGCTTATCAAATTATTTCTGCAACCATTTGTAGAATTACTGAATAAGAAATCTACAGTGTGTGGGTGGTTCCAACACACCATGGGAGTACAAGTGTGTTTGGTAACACTTGGCTGTAACTTCCTCCTAACAGAAGGCTATCTTGGCATGTAGTATGTTAGACAGCTGACAGCTTTCAGGGCAGTTATTGGAGCAAAGAGGATTTCAGGGCTAGCCTAGATGAGCCTGGATTATTTTGGAAGCACCATCCTTCAAAAAGGAGCAGTGAACCTTAGGAATCAGCAATGTATCAAGGGGTAAATAGATGGAATCCCCTTTATTTATGTGCAAGGCAGCTTCAGATCTTGCACTAAAGGAGGGAAAGCACACTACCAAAAGTTTCCTTTTTTTGTAGTGTGCCAAGCAGAAATTGTGCATCTTTCCCTTGGGGAGAAGCCTGGACTCCAGAGGCACATGGAGCTCACCCATCACGTGTGTATGAGGTTGTTCCGAACAGATGAAGTAAAAAGTCTCTTGCTTCCTCTTTTGCTACGTGTATATATACCGTCTGGAACCACCATAGTAATCATCATATCTTTAACTGTAGCTGTGACCCAAAGTGTTCTCAACCCTAAAAGCCATCACTTTAAATCTAGTGATCCATATCACAGTTGCTCACCAGTTACTTCTGTTCCATCTTGATGTTTGTTAGTTAGCTCACCTATTGAATGCTATCAGTACATTCTTTGCTTTCTTTGGGGAAGTTCTCGAGTCTATTTCCTCTTCTAGGAATCTTTCTGAATAGGAGCTGGTACTGTTCACCACACGAGGATTATATGATCACTTGGCTTTGACATATGTAGCTGTCAAGTTTTCAGGAAACAAGACCATATCATTGTCTATTTAAAGATTCAAGAATAGGCTAAGAATTGTAATTATATATCTCAAATGAACTTGGTATATTGTCAGCCTAGGCAAAATCTGTTAACCAAAGGAAATATCCATTTTATCTTTGTTATAAATCTATCTGCTTTTTCCACACCACACTCAATCAAACTTTATAATACTTGCCAGCATTCTGTTTCAAAGTAAATGGTCACTGATTTTTTTCTTACAATGCATGTATTGGTTTTCTTGCTAGTGTCCTCTTCTTTAGCTACACTTATTCCTGTTGCCAGGATAGCTGTTAGTCTTTGTGGGATTTCACTGGAAGGTGGTTTGGCTGTCAGGGAGATCTAGGCAGTTCCTGCTGATGGAATCTGCCAATGTCCAAGTCCTGAGTGTGCTGCCAGGAATTCCCCTACCATATGTAGCAAGGAGAAAGGCAAAACAGCTGCACAAATTGGATTCAAGGTCTGCCTCTCAAAACAACATTTATGAATAATGTCACCTGTTTATCTTCTTACCAAAGTTATATGCTGATAGACTGCTGCAGGATCAGAAAACCATCTTGGAACCAAAATTATCTCTAGCATATCTGAAATTAGAACAAGGGCAGCTTGCTAAAAGTGCTAAAGGGCAGCGTGCCTTAGTGTCAACCCACAGACAAATATTTCCAGTTGTCTTACACTGTTTTATCCAACAAAAGAAAGATGGAGGCAGGCTGTAGTAACACTGTCGTTTCCCCCCCAATTAAATGAGTGCAATGGCACCCTCCTGCTCCTGTTCCCCAGCAACTGGTATAAAGAGGCATAGTTCCTCTGATATTGGAGGTAGCATATAGCCATCATGGCTAGTAGCCATGATACGGAAAAAAGGAGAGAACTAGGTGGGAAACACCATCAGACCCCTAAAAAAAACGTATAGGAGAGCACCTTAGTAACATAAAAAATAAAAAACTAGGTGCTCCACTAACTCAACATTTTACAGAACAACAACATTCCCCTACAGACCTTACTTTTTGGGCTCTGGACAAAATTAACACTAACAATGAAAAACAATTATTAAGAAGGGAAATACAGTGGATAATTAAATTAAATACTTTAAAACCAAGAGGTCTTAATGAGGATTTGGAACTGTTCCCATTAATGTGACTGCAAAATCACTGTAGTGCTTTAAAACAAGCTGTGTCCTGACTGGGTGTCCTTGACATTTTGCCAACGAGATAACATCGAGAAAAAAGAAAAAAACTGTACCATAATATAATCATGTTCAAAAAGATCTATTTTTTCAGTCGCCACTGAAACAGTGAAAGACATTAGTTGTTTAAGTAATCTGCAGACTCTTTTACAAGTAAGTTATTTATATAAAGAAAATGTATTCCCTTTTTTTAAAAAAGCAGTACTTGTTTCTCATTTTTAAGAAAATGTTTTGAAATGATTTCTATTAAGAATGTAAAGAAATTCTATACACAATGAGAAAGTATTTTTATTATGTGTTGTCCTAACCATGTTAAGTTAATTTAATGTATGTATTTTGAATATTCACAGCCCCTTGAGGAAGGCCTTGAAAAATACACAGGCCGAAACGCGTCGGGCTCCTTTAATAAAGATTTTTGCATCCTGAGAACCTAGTTCTCTCCTTTTTTCCGTTGCATTTGGATGCTTATCTCCTCCTGTTTCTGTCTTTAGTAGCCATGATAGCCTTATCCTCCATGAACTTGTCTAATCCCCTTTTAATGCTGTCCAAATTGGTGGCCATCACTGCATCTTGTGGAAGTGAATTCCATAGTTCAACTATGTGCTGTGTGAAGAAGTCCTTTTATCTGTCCTGTATCTCCCACCAATCAGCTTCATGGGGTGACCCCGGGGTTCTAGTATTATGAGAGAGGGGGAAAAATATTTCTGTATCCACTTTCTCCACACCATGCATAATTTTGTACACTGATATCACAGGAGGTGTTCTAAAGCAGGTGTATTAAACAGGAACGTTGTGAAGATGTCAGAGGAAGACATTTCCCCCAAATGTCTGCACTGTTTGATTGCTGGTGTGCTGTTGGTTAGGGAGATGCATGTCTCAAGTTGCTCAGTGCACTTCCCTTTCCAATGAACTCATAACCTTTTCTTGCCTGCCATGGGATAAGTAGTTCTTTGCTAAAAATGTGGAAGAGGAAGAATAAATGGAGGAAGAGCCAGCTGCAGCATCAGACAGTTGCTAATAATAACTTCAGGGCTTGAATTGCATGTGAGAATCAGATGTAAAGAACTGGCTTTCAAATGGTGCTGGACTAGCCAGGAAGTGGGTGCAGTTTCCCTGCCCATTTTTTAAACAAATAAGCTCCAATCCAAAATTTGCGTGCGTGCGTGCTATTTTTACATAATGCTTCTGGTGTGAAAATACCTAAGCTTAGTGCTGCTTCTAAAGAATTGTGCTTCAGAAGGTTCCACAAGGTGAATGCTCTAGGGGGGCGGGGAACAGAGATTGGACAATTCCTCACAAAGGAAAGTGTTTGGTGGCACAGAATGGTTATGAATATGACTATGTAAGTGAGGCAATTGTGATTAGCAGCTTGGGGCGGGATTGGAATATGAAGCAGTTAGATAAGTCAGTTGACAAAGTTATGTGTTAAACTCATGATGAGTAAAAAAAAAGTGTTTAAAGTTCTTTTGGCAAAAGCAAGAAGGAACAGCAGCTATCTCAGGGGCAAACTTGCCCTCAGTGATCAGCTTCACAGTGATTCTCTATTGAGGTGTCAAACTGTCCTGCACAAAGCCTGAGACAAAGCTGTAGTTTCTGTTGCATTAAATCCCTATTGCATATCTTTTTAATCATTTTAATTTTGTAGTTGTTTTTAACTTTGTTATTGTAATTTGAACTGCTGCTGCTAGCTTTGCTGTTTGTTTTTTAATCTGTGGTTTTAAATCTTATACTTATATTATATTGTATTTTATGGTTTTAACTGTTGTAAACTGCCCAGAGAGCTTCGGCTATTGGGCGGTATAAAAATGAAATAAATAAATAAATAAATAAATATCTACACATCAGTTTCATTTAAAGTTTGAAATAAGTAGGGTTATTTAAATAGTAGGAAACCATCCCAACATTAATAGTTTGTTTTTCTTTTGAAGGCTCATCAGCAGAGCAGAAAAGCTGACCGTTTGCTGGCAGTGGGGAAGTATGAAGAAGCAATTTCTTGTCACAAAAAGGCTGCAGGTGAGTAGATAACAGTGAGGCTATTTATTATATGGTTTAAGTGGAACCATGATCCTCCAGTTATGCCTGAGTAATTGTCATCAACTTAGAGGCATGATAGGTGCTAAATGTCTGTTAACTCTATTTGGTGATGCTGGCTGGGCAAATAGTGATGACAGTCTATTATCATGGGAATTGGTTTGAGAGAGAGATATAGAGGAAAGACTTGAACTTGAAGCTGGGCTGCCAAACCGCAGTTCAGTTATAGTTTTGAGAAGTTTGCTTGCAAGAAAGTGTTTTCCAGTCACTGACCAGAAGCTCCTGAGTGTGTGTGTGTGTGTGTGTGTGTGTGTCTCCTGCCCTTTTAAAAGTGAAAATGCACTGTCTAGCCCTCATTGGTATTGCAATAGATTAATAGTCATACATGCGTTTAGTGGAATTGCAGAATACGTATCTGGATTTGGTTTGTGAATTTATCGTATGTCTGGAATCTTCCTCAAACTTGATGAGGCTTCTCTGCAGTATAAACATTTTTCATTTTATGTTTTATACAGCATATCTTTTGGAGGCCATGAAGCTGACACAATCCGATCAGGTGAGGTGACACTCTTGAAATGGCAATGATGCTGGCTCTATGAGCAAGTCATTATCTCTACAACCATAAAATTAACTAGGAACTCTGCCTGTGTAGGCTTGAAATCTGAAAAGGCAAGAGACGAGAGGGGAGTGATAAGGGACACCATGCATTTAGAGCAGTGTTCTCCAACCTTGGGGAGCGTAGCTGGCTGGGGCATGCTGGGAGTTGTAGGCCAAAAACATCTGGGGACCCAAGGTTGGAGAACACTGATTTAGAGGCATGTGATGTGAGGATGGAGATGTAGGGCGGGTCTGCACATCACACTAACCCACCTTGCGAATAACCAACAGTGGGTTAGTTGTTAACAGAAAAATCCATGGTGCACCCAACAGACGATTGGGCTCACCGTGGGTTGTTCCCCGCCCTTCCCTCTTGGTCCTACAGCCACTATCCCAGGGGACTTGGCAGCTAAAGCCACCTTATCTCCTATCCCCACCGTGATCACAAGCCCTTTTTCATCTGCTGCAGCTTTTTCCCCTTCCCCCCCCCAAAGGAACACCTTTCATGACCAAGTTGACAGCCAGTGACAGCCCCTCCCAAGTGCCCACCCCTTTTTTTATTTTTTAAGCACAAGAAATTTGCACAATATTTTTCGTTAATCTAAAACAAAAAGTTCAGAGGTGCATACTTGCAGTGGTCTGAAATGGGAAGCCTCGCCTGGGCAATGTCCTGGGAGATGTTTGCTGTCAAAGTGCAAACAGGCACAAACCATGGACATTGGCCCAGAGAGGTTGCAAATAGGTCCATTTTTGATTTTGTACTCTCTTGACAGCTGTCAAAAGGTGAGCTATCAAGGGAAAGCAAAGCAAGTGATCTTTGCTCACGAAAGGGGGTGGCCAATAGATCACCCCCTTCATGGCAAGATCATCCAGGTTTTTTTTGGTTGGAGCCAAGTCTTCTTTGTGTCCTCGCACTTTTCCACTCTTTCCCAAGACTCTAGGTGCTCGGGAAGGTGGAAAAGTGCAAGGATGCCGAGAAGAGTCGGATCCAACCAAAAAATCCAGAGGATTTCACTGCTAAGGGGGTGATCTACTGGCTATCCCCTTTCTAGATTTTGCTTTCCCTTGACAGCTTGCCTGTTGACAGCTGTCAAGAGAGCACAAAGTCAAAAATAAACCTATTTGCGCCCCTCTCTGGGTCAATATCCATGGTTGGTGCCTGCTGCAGTTTGACAGCCTACACATCCCAGGACATTGTCCACATGAGGCTTCCCATTTTGGAGCCCCACAAGATAGTGAAAGGCAATCTCCAAAAAGGGGGGGGAGCTATGGTAAGTGAAAAAGGGCTTGCGATCGTGGGGGTGGGGACAGACACTGAGCCAGTGACGGTCGCTCCACCATGCCACTTGGGCATCAGTGGGGTGGCTGTCACTAGGGATGTAACTGTTCACCCCACACGGGCGTAGCGAGCTGAAATTGGCCCCACTCACGGAGCGCTGGACCCCCGCACAACGTATTGTGCCTGCGCAGGGTCCCCATCGCGTCACTTCCAGGGCCGGATGTGACGCGACGGGACCAGCGCCGGTGGCTTGAATGGCGCGGAGAACTGCTCTACACTGCTCAGAAGATCGAGGCGGGAGGGCGCCCCTGCGGAGAGGCGAGCCAGCGGAGAGGCGAGCCCCCCCCCAAGATTTGTGTTACATCCCTAGGTCACTGCCAGTGGCCCAGGCAAGCTCAGCAAGAACGCAAGGGGTTTTTGCTGCTCTTGCTGAGCAGCTTGCTGGCTGCTTTCAGCAACCCACGATGGGGTCAGTCGCCCGGGTTTGGACGACACGACAACCCAACAAGGGTTCAACAATCCCAAAAGCAAACCATGAGTTGTCAGGGTGGCTTGTTGCCCTCAAACAAGCCACCCTGCAAGAAGCCGTCCAGGTTCGCATGACACGTAAACCTACCAAGGCTTGTCACTCACAATGGGTTGTCGTGTTGTGCGAACCCAGTCATAGTCTCACTTCTGTAACCCTCACTGTGGCCAGGGTTCCAGAAGCTAGGTAAGACATAGTTGGGAATTGCCGTAAGTTATCTGAATATGGTTCATGGAATATTTTTATTTCTTTGTGTAAAAGTCTAATGTAATAAAAAGAAAAAAAGAAAGAAACAGTTGGCAACTGCTATCAGGCTGATAGCTTAGCCTGCAATAAACTTGCTGTACATGTCAGTAAAATACAGTTGATTGAACGATATCTCTGTCCTCAAGGGTGCTATAAAGACTTGTCTTGTTTTATCCATGGTGCTTCTGTAGAACAACTTGCAAATTCCTTTATTTGGTGAGGGCTGTTTGAGGCTTATCACCTCCTTTCCTTTAATCCATCCAGTAATTGGGTCAGCAGACCAAACTAGCCTTGCATTAAAGCCTCCCATACTTCCCCAGTGGAAGATCATGGTCTCACACCTGTGCATTTGTCACATGAAAGGCAGTTTTTTAGGAGGAGATAAATTGCTCTTCCCAGTGAGAATAGCTTTGTTTTGCAAATCCAGATGTTAAACAGTTTTGTTAAATGGACCAAGTACTTATTTTTAGGTGAAAACACTTGGAAAACATCTAGAGGCTAAGTGTTTGGGGCTGGAGAATTTGATTAGCAATAATTATGCTTCCTTGGCATCAAACACTGTTGTTTCATAAGCAACACAACTAAACAGCATTGGTAACAGTAGATTCTACTTAGCAACATGCCAATGGTAGAAAACACAAAGCTTCAGTACAGGTTTCTATGCTTTGTTTCATTTTTTGCACAAAAATGGGGATAATAAGGAATAAGAAATAGCAGCGACAATTCTGTTCTTCCCATGTAGTTTGACAAGTAGTTTGCTATGGGGTTTGCACACTGGTTAATAGAGTCATCTGACCACTTATTTAACTATGGTCAGATATTGTCAAATGTTCAATGAAACCAAGAATGCCATTGTGGAGGTGGCAGGTAGCGTTTTTAAAAATTTCGTTACGATATCACCTGTTAGCAATGTCAGGTGGGGGACTGTTTGACCCCCAGCCCTGCAGCAGTTGGGAGAAAATCTAGTAACATGGCAAAGCCTTCTCCCACTGGTCACCTGCATACCTGCGGGCATCTCCAGACAGGATCACAAATGTCATCAAGTGTCAAAAGTCACTGCCTAGGACCCTCTTTGAAGCTTGCTGTGAGAACCACGCTGTGTTGCAGTTGATGCTGATGATTCTTGAAGAACTAGCCTGCTGCCTTTTTAACATTATAAACTGGATTTGTAAAAATAGTTGTTCTTGATGAAATTAAAACAGAAATAAAATAGCAGCAACAACTTGTAGGCTTCAGGACAAATGCGAAAGGAGTTAACTGTTTTTAGAGTGCAGTCCTACAGGACTGACGCTCATTAGACAGTGGGTTCCTTTGTCCACCCAAAACCCTACCAGCAAGAGCCAGACAGGGCCGGAGGAATGACAGAAGCATTTTTGCCTCTCTTCCTTAAATTCATTTAAAAGTTAGATGGGTGTCTGAGCCTGTCCAACTCTCCTACCTTACTGTGGGTGGGGACGGAGGCCAAGAAGCTTGTGGATCCATGTCTTCTCTCCTCCCCACCCGCTGCCCTGCCCCCAAAATACCCATTTCTTCCCCTCCCAGAGAAGGAGCTGCTGCAGTGCTTTCTGTGGCGGCTGGCGGGGGGTGGGGGGAAATCTGCAGTCAGCTTGGCTCCGAGGTGGGAGTTCTGTCTCCGGCCTTGGAGGTGGAGATCTGCAGTATCCTGTGGCCTCTCAGATGCTGTCTAGGGACCATAGGATTGCTCTCTTAGTGAATTGTTCATATTTATAGGAACCGTACCTAACACTTATGTTTTACAGTAGTTCATTACAATTTTTTTAAAAGTCTGTTTGATTACAAAAACAAATTAGTTAATTCTTAACTAGCAGAAGTATCAATCAAGGTGTTGTTAAGAATAAAAAAAAATACTTTAAACAACTGCAAATGGTAAATAATACATTTTGTTCCAATTGACCATCATTGGATAATGCCCAGTCCCATTCACTATTACATCCAAGGCTAATAAAGGATGGCTCTAAGAGTGCGCAGTTTATTCTCTGCTCATATTTTTGCACAGGCCCATTTATCCTTGGAATTACAAAGGGAGAGTCACCTGAAACAGATACTGCTTATCCAAGAGCGGTGGAAAAGAGCAAAAAGAGAAGAAAGACTAAAACTACAGCAGACTGTGGACAAGGATAGTGCTGCACACCTACAAGCATCCTCTAAACCATCAGCTGAGGAATCTGATGACCAAAATGCGGCAGCTCCTGCTAGTCTCAAGTTCAACCCCTCCCTGGAGAAAGATGTGCAGGCAATCCATGGTGTCTTAGATAGGGACCCAGATACACTACTGTTTCTGCTTCAGAAAAGAAAGGAACCGCTAGAAGTATGTGTAAGAAGCAAAACTCCAAAGGATGACAAGACAAAAGTGGAGGAGCAGGCCACCAAAATTGCAGTTCTGGAAAGGCACGTAGAATTTCTCTTAGCTGAAAATGAGAGATTAAGGCAAGAAAACAAGCAGCTAAAAGCTGAGAGGGCCAGGCTCCTAAAATCCCCCCTGGAAAAAGAGCTGGATGTAGATGCTGACTTTGTAGAGAAGTCAGAGTTGTGGGGTCTGCAGCAGCATTCAGAAACTGCTGCTACATCAGCTTCAACATGGCAGAAATTTACAACAAATGCAGGGAAGGCCAAGGACATTCCAATACCCAGCCTACCCCCACTGGACATTCCATCCCCTGAGCTCCCTCTCTTGGAGCTCTCGGAAGATATTCTGAAGGGACTCATGAACAGCTAAGTGGAGACCACCATGTATACTCATTTGTAGCTCAGCAAAATCCAAAAAGGGAACGCCACCAGTATAGCTGTAATCCAAGGGCAGAAATGTCAGCTACAACCCTAGTAAGGGAGAAAATCTTAGTGACTTTGTCACTGTGGAAAATATGCATGATACTGGATTGTTTGAACAGAGCTTACAGTTTACCATCGTTGGTAAGAGCTAAGCACTCTTTTTTCTTCTTAAAGCCAAATGACTGAGGGGAGACTCGAGTAACACAATTCTGCAGGGCTTTTGGGTATGCTGTGTGTGACAGGTCTCTCTAATGCCATAAAACGATGCAATGCCTAAATGATATAGGCTGATGATGACAATGTTGGCAGTGGAAGAAATTTTCTATCATGCATTTGATTGCTTTTTGACTTAATTATGCACAAAAACTGGTCAACAGATTGGATGTTGCCTCTGTTCCTCTGCAGGATGGATCTACGTGCCACACTTCTGTACTCCTGGCTTAAAATGTAATGTCAGCCAATCAGGAGAGATGCTAAATTTCCATTTTTTAAGGAACCAAATTTAGTTCTGTTGAAATATTTTGATTTGTTTACATAATCAGGGTGCTTCATAATGTGTGTCTTATATATAAGAAACTACTAGGCATTGTTTTAAACAAATACACAAGGAAGAACAATCCTTGCTGCATGAATGGAAGTAATGGTAGTTGCCAGAAAATAAAATGTTTCAGGTCTGTTTTGAATCTTTTACTTGTTCCTTTGAATATATAAACTTCCTTATACTGGGTCAAAGCATTGGCCCATCTTACCCAGTTTCGTCCATTCTGGCCGGCAGTGGTGTATCAAGGCCTTAGGCAGAAGTCTCTCTTTGCCCTATTTGAAATCCTTCAACCAGTGATTGCCTGTATATGGTCCTAGAGCTAAGGTTCCTCCTCAAGCATTATATGCTAGAAGCCTTTAGTAGTGAGGTTAGGGTTTCCATTACAGTGTGTATAGGTGCAAAAATGCCCTGGCACCCGAAATGACTCTGTGTGCACTGACTTTTTCCTCCCATCAGAAGTGGGAAAGCCGCAATCTTGGCTTTGTAAAGTTTGTAGAAGTAAGAGAGGAAGTGGAGGGTGTTGCTCTTTTTCAACTCTATTTTTCCAGGTTGAGATGAGAAGCTCAGCAAAAAGGTGAAGCGATCAGAATATATTTCAGAAGCAGGAAAACAGCTAGGGAGACAGTTGGACTGTTGGATGATAATGGAGTTAAAGGAGTACTAAACAAAGATGAGATTGTGGAGAAGCTGAATAAATTCTTTTCATCTGTCTTCACTGCAGAAGATATAGGACAGATCCCTGTGCCTGAACTGATGTTTTCAGGAAGGGAGGCTGAGGAACTCAGGCAAATGGTGATGTTCTCAGCCTTATCGACAAATTGAAATTTAATAAATCACTGGACCCAGATGGTATCCATCCTAGAGATCTTAAAGAACTCAAATACGAAATTGCTGATTTTCTAACAAAAATATGTAACATGTCCCTAAGATCAGCCTCTCTACCAGGAGAGCAGTTTTATCATGGCTTGCCGGATTGGCTACAGAGCCACTTGACAAGAGCGGCAAAACTTGTGCTGTGCCAGTGCTGCCTCTCTCACCTGACTGCCCCTCCATCAATGCCCAAATGGCACTTTGGAAGGACCATCACTTGTTTGCCACCTTTTAAAAAGTATTTTGTCAATGCTTCGGGCCTATACAAATGTGTTTGTAATTTTTTGTTGTTGGTTATATACATGTGTGCTCTTAGGGCTGTTGGATATAGTTGTGCCTAGTCAAAATTTCCTTGTATGTTTCAGGTGTCAAAGGATGCTGCCAAGTGGAGTAGATAAAATGCATGGAAATTGACAAGGCGAGACTGCATATAGGCTAATTTGTGCACAGTTGCCAGGGACCAATTGTCTAGCTGTCAGTTGTGAAAAGCACCAAAAACGGGTGGTGGTGGCAAAAGTAGGTGCAACAAAAGGGGGGGGGGTAACTTGGGGAAGTGTTGAAAAGGTGGGGGTACTGAGAAGTGTCAGTTCAACATTAAAAGCTGCAGGATCACATTGCCCCCCCTTGTACCTACTTTTGCTTTCCCCGCCTTTTCAGTACTTTTCACAATGGACAGCTAGACAATTGGTCCTTGGCAATTGTGTGCAAATTAGCCTATATGTAGTTTCACCTTGTCAATTTCCATGTACGGTATGTTACCTATTCCACTTGGCCGCTTGCTTTGACAGTAAGAGCATACTTGCGAAAGAGTAATAATAATATTATCAGTTAGGTACATATTTGTGCAGTTTTCTGGGACTGAAAAAAATATGACCCCCAATTGTGCATTTTTGAGGCTCCAAAATTTGGTTTTTTACAAAAATAGTAAATGGAATGGGGTAGTGATTAGAGCAGGGAGAGGGAGATGTGTTTTGCTGCAAAGGACACTGGGATACCAGCTGGAGGACTGAGGGGAAAGGAGAGGGAGAATAAGCCATGGTGAGCCTGATCGTCTTGTCGGGTGCACCATGGGTTGTTCTGTGAACAACCCACACTGCATAGCTTACGCTGTGGCTTAGTATGATGTGCAAAGCCGCCCAGTAATTAAGGTCCAGTTCATATAATTCCTAGGTTAGTGATATAATTTGGAGCAGTAAGTGTGTGTGTTTCCATTATACTGCATAAATAAAGGAATGTGACATAGGCACTCTATGCAGAAGTTTGAATATGGAATGACCCGTTGGGAAGCATAACCTTCCTCCCAGCCTTTTTGTTCGGGTGAAATGTACTTCTAGGCTTCTCTGAAATATGTGCCTCATATGTTCCTCTAGGTATATAGTTAGGGGTGAAGGGTGCATGCTTGCTCCTCTCCCGTTACTAGCATCTCCACCCAGTTAAATGCCTGAACCCTAGTAGGGCAGTTCTACCAATGGTGCATGGGCCCTATGTACTAGTAATTGTGTGCTATACACAGTTGGCTACTTAAGTATTCTTACTTAGCTGTGCTGCATCAGACCAAATGCTCATCTTGTCCAGCCTTCCAGGTGTGTCAAGGGAGCTTGAAAGCAAATCATGGTGGAGGAAGACAACCTGTTTGTCCCCAGCAAGGAATCCAGTCTTCATAAATGGTCAGGGTTAAGTCATTTATAGGCATATAAAAATGGCCACTCTGTAGCAGGGTCAAAGCCTGCTTAGAATACAGCATGTTTCTTCAACAGTGCATTGATCACCCAGCATCTCTGAAGTACTAGAAAAATCAAGCTCTTCCATTTTGTTTTGTTTCCAACTTGTAATCAGAGTATGGCTATTGTCCTAGCTAATAGCTACTGAAAAATCTCTTCCATGAATTTTCTAAGTCAATCATTTTTAGATAGTGGTAAATCCTGTTAACTATGCATGGTATGAGAAAATACAGATTGCTTCTCCTGAAGCTGCTACTCAACTGCAGTGGTTATCTCCAAGTTACGTTATGAGAAGGGGCCAGTTTTCATCCAGTTCAGCATTTTAAAGTCCAATTCTTTGCTAAAGCTACTTAGACAGGTAGCTAACCCTGTTTGCTATACTAATGAATTCCACATATTAGTTTTGCCCAGCTGACCCTATGTACCCTTCTTTCAGTCAGATTCCAAAGAATTTTCTCATCTGTTTCAGTGAATTTAAAAATGTTCTAGTTCTGGTGCATCTGGGGTACAGGGAATAGCTGCTTGGTTGCTCAAAAACAGGAAACTATAGGTACTTCTATCCCTACAAAATGCTGTGTCTCCTATCAAGGTCCTATCTGAACCAATGGTTACGCTCTTCCTTTTCTCAGCAAAAAGATCTTTTAATAGTCTGTTATTAATATGCAAAGAAAAAACTTGTAACTATTGCTGTTATTGCTATTCTTTTTAGTCTTCCCCCACTGAATGGCTGTATGTAATCAGCTTCAGTATGTAGCTACACATACGTGAGAGTAGTTTCCCAAGGTAAAACTGGACCATTTAACCAAAACTTGATTTAATTGCTATTTGAAACATTTCTAAAGTTGATAAAGCAATAAGAACAAGGATCCATGTATACGCAACGGGGGCCAGAAGAAGAGGCAAGATTAATTTAAGCCTTGTCCAGCTCTTTGGTGGTTTTTTACACAAAGTGCTATCTGCTGGACAATGCCGTTATAGAACGTTGCTTTGCAGAAGTGATTCTGAACTTTAAAAAGTTGTGATGTACCACAGGCCTGAAACAGGCAAGTTCAATGTACCACAGGCCTGAAACATTCTTTGGCTAAACAGCAAAATATTAAGGAACGTTACATAAAAAATGTCTTGTTGGACTCTCAAGTATTCCACAGGCATTATGTCTGCTGTATTCAACTTAGTATATGCCAAATGGAAGCAAAATTAATGCTAATATTACAGGGACAGGTTGCTTACCTGTAACTGTGATTCGTCGAGTGGTCATCTGTACATTCACACACATGGGCTCTGCGTGGAGACCGCTTCAGGAAAGTTCTATAGCTGAGGAGAATTGGGCGGGAGCCCCTCCCCCATCGCACGTGCTCCTTAGCGCGGCTTCCGCCCGTTACCTCAGTTCCCTGAGACCGCCATTGCAGCCTTGAACCGAGAGAGAGCATGCCTGGACCAAGCTTAACATCGGTACCGGTAGCAAGTGCGAAACCGAACACCCAGCTGGTACAGTAGACCTATTGAACTCGACAGAGGCACCGTAGCGGAGAAGGTGGGTAGGTTGTGTGAATGCACAGATGACCACTCGAAGAACCACAGTTACAGGTAAGTAACCTGTCCTCCTCCTTCGTGGTCTCTGTGCATCACACACATGGGCAGAGTAACAAGCTGACTTACCGGAGGAGGGTAGGTGACATCACGGCAACACTAAAGAGAGGACAGCCCTGCCGAAAGCAGTACCGGATCGAGCTCACACGTCCAATCGGTAATGCCTAATAAATGTCAACGGAGTTGACCATGTAGCCGCCTTGCAAAGGTCTGGAAGTGTTATTCCCCTACCAAAGGCTACCGACGTCGACACTGCCCTGGTCGAGTGAGCTCGTATCGAATCCGGGACCTGAGTTCAAGCAAGCCCATACGCCAATTTAATGCAGGCAACGACCCATGCCACGAAGCGCTGAGTCGAGACAGGCAGACCAGCATTACTGCCTCCGTAGCAGATAAAAAGTCTGTTGTTCGCCGCGCTTTACTTTTCTATAAGACTAGAACTGAAGCAGCACGGCGCTCCATCTAAGGCATGAAGTGACTTCTCCAAAGTTGAGGAGGGGTTTTGAAAAAAGGCTGGTAAGACAATGTCCTGATTGAGATGAAAGTCTGTCACGACCTTAGGGAGAAAGGCCAAATCAGGCCTTAAGACAACCTTATCCTTATGGAAAATCATATATGGCGGATCTAGCCGAAGTGCAGATCGGCGGGCGGACATCACTGCCACTAGAAAAGCTGTCTTTAATGTGACTAGATGAATGTCAGTTGTCGCCATTGGTTCAAATGGGCTCGACATTAGAGCTTTAAGAACCGTGGATAGATCCCAGGCAGGAACCAATGAACGAGTTGGTGGGATCAGGTTCCGTAAACCCTTGAGAAACTGCTTGACTAATGGGTGAGAAAATAGAGTCCCCCTATAGTCTACTGGGCGATAAGCTGAAATCACTAAATACACTCGAATGGATGCCTGCTTTAATCCCCTTTCCATGAGAACGTGCAGGTATTGTAGCACTTGTGCAACAGTACATCTAGACGGAGTGAAACCTGTAGATCAGGCATAGGAAGAGAATGCAGACCATTTTCTTCTGTATGACGCTTGTGCTGATGGTCTCCTGGCCGCAGACAGAACTGCTCAAACCCCTTCTGGAAGGAAAGTGAAGGGGTCTGTCAATAGATCCGCCATGTGGTGAGTCACAGGGTTCGAAGGTCTGGGTGGAGCAGTCGCCCCTGTGCCTGAGTGAGTAGAGTCGGAGAAACTGGGAGAGATAGGTATTGTTCTTTGGAGCACTTGAGGAGAGTGGTGAACCAGGGCTGTCTTGGCCACGAAGGAGCTATCAGTATAATGTTGGTTGCTTCCTGTTGGATTTTTGCTAGGACCCTTGTCAAGAGAGGAATCGGTGGGAAGGCAGGCATAAAACAGAGTCCCTTTCCAAGGAATGAGAAATGCATCCGTGAGGGAGCCCGGATCGTGACCCGCCCTGCTGCAGAACAGGCCGCAAGCTGCATTCTCCGATGTGGCAAACAGGTCGACCGACGGAGTGCCCCAGTTGTTGAAAAGAGTTTGACGAACTCGAAGATCCAAACTCCACTCGTGCGAATTCAGAGAAGCCCTGCTTAATGTATTTGCAAGACCATTGTCTTTTCCTGCTATATGTATGGCGAGTACAGAGATTTGCTTTGGGATCGCCCAGTCGAACAGCTGAAGAGTCAGAGCCGTCAATCTGGCTGAGCGGGTGCCTCCCTGCTTGTTTAGGTAGGCCACCACTGTGGTATTGTCTGTGACCACCTGCACTAGATTGCCCGTCAACATGGATTCGAAAGAGCGCATCGTGTTCAGTACCGCTCTTAGTTCCAGCATGTTGATGTGTTCCTTTTTCTCTTGTGCATTCCAAACTCCCTGTGCTGTTTGGGAATTGCAGTGCGCTCCCCAACCTAGTAGTGACGCATCTGTAGTCAAAGTCAAGAGAGGGATGAGGGGAAGAGAACGGCATTCCTCCTGTCAGGTTCTCCTCCCGTATCCACCAGGTCAAAGAGTTCTTCATACGAGTTGGAGGCAGCAGACGGGTCCGACGAGCATTGTTCTCGGGATCAAATGCTCTCAGAAACCAGACCTGCAGTGGTCGCATGCGAAGGTGGGCGAAGGCGACCACCGAGATAGTTGAGGCCATGAGCCCGAGCAAGCGTTGAAGAGAGCTGTGCTCAAGCTTGATGCTTGAATCTTCCTGGCCACTGACATGAGCTTCTGCACTCGTTCCGGTGGCAGAAAAGCCTGACCTGCAGCAGCATCGAGGACCGCTCCTATAAATTTGATTTTCCGAGTTGGTATCAGTCCCGACTTCTTTTGATTCAGACAAAGTCCTAACGAATCCAGCATCTTCAATGTCTCCTGGACGGAGCCATGGAGAGCACAAGCAGAGGAATCGACTATGAGCCAGTCGTCCAGGTAGGGAAACACTGTCACACCCCAGGCTCAAAGGGAGGCACAGACTGCCGCCATGCATTTTGTGAACACCCGTGGAGCCATGGACAGGCCGAATGGTAGGACAGAATATTGATATACCTCTCTGTCCATGCTGAAACGAAGGAGCTTTTGGCTGTCTGTGTGGATCACTATAGGTACTTCTGGTGGGGGACAAGGGAAGGTTAGGGGATGTTGACCTGGTGCTGAATGGGGTACATCTACCCCTGAAGGACCAGGTCCGCAGCTTGGGGGTCATTCTAGACTCCCAGCTGTCCATGGAGGCTCAGGTGGCAGCTGTGAGCCGGGTGGCGCTGTATCAACTCCATCTGATACGGCAGCTGCGCCCCTACCTTCCTAATCACCTGCTCCCATCAGTGGTTCATGCCTTGGTCTCCTCTCGCCTAGACTACTGTAATGCGCTCTACGTGGGGTTACCCTTGAAGACGGTCCGGAAGCTTCAGCTGGTACAGAACGCGGCGGCTCGCCTGATTAAGGGCAGCCGCCGGCGTGATCACATCACGCCAGTGCTTAATGAGTTGCACTGGCTACCAGTTGCTTGCCGAGCTGAATTTAAGGTGTTGGTTTTGACCTTTAAAACCCTACACGGCTCTGGCCCAGCTTATCTCAAGGAGCGCCTCCAGCAACATCAAGTTGGCCGCTCAACAAGGTCTGCCACGGACGGCCTTCTCCTTATCCCATCAGCCAGAGCAGCCAGGCTGGTGGGGACTAGGAAGAGGGCCTTCTCTGTGGCGGCCCCCACATTATGGAACTCCCTCCCTAGTGACCTTCGCCATGCCCCCTCCGTGATGAGCTTCCGCCGTGCATTAAAAACATGGCTGTTCAGGCGGGAATATGGGGTGGGTTAGGTTTTTAAAAGAACTTTTTATATTGTTTTAATTATTATTATATTTTATTGTATTGTTTTATTGTATTTTAATTGTACATCGCCCAGGGTGGCCGGGTGACCGGCCAGATGGGCGATTAATAAATATAAGAAATAAATAAATAAATAAATATATGAAAATAAGCGTCCTGAAGGTCGATGGAGGCAAACCAATCGGTCTTGCGAAGCAACAGCAAGATCGATTGGAGTGCCACTATCTGGAACTTCTTTGGTGTGATGAAGAAGTTGACCTGACGCAGCTTCAGGTGAAGCCCTCCATCCCTTTTGGACACCATAAAATACCTTGAGTAAAGGCCGTCCTGCGCTAGATGAGAGGGAACCGGCTGAATGGCTCCCTTTCGCAGCAGGGACGTGACCTCTCGCAGGTGAAGAGACGACTGCGTGGTGCGGATGCCCAGAAAGGGGGGGAGAGCGTCGAACTCGATTCTGTACCCTCGCTGTATGATGTCCAGTACCCAGCGATCCGATGTTATCTTCCTCCATGATTGGAGAAAGTGGACAAGCGGTTTTTGAAGTCGACGTATGGAGTGGCCTGAATGCTGTGGGTCAGGCGTGCAGGAGAGTCAAACTCACCACCTTGAAAAGTCACTGCCTCTGCGGGAGCCTCGGTACCACACCTGCTTGTAAGAGCGGGTTGGTGGCCGGGGCTGCTGCGTACGCGGCTGACGGTCTTGCGACGGCGGCTGGGAGTACGGCTGGAATTGCACTGGTGGAAAATACTGCCACCGCCTCTGCCTGGAGGGTTTTGCCGAGGGAGGAGGCACGAGCCCCATCGTTTTAGCATTGGCCCGTGTCTTCTGCACGGCGTCCCGCGAATCATCTGTAGTGGAGTTGAACAGCCCCTCACCATCGAAAGGTAAGTCCTCTACCCTCGATTTCACCTCTGGAGTCAGGGTTGCTGTTCTGAGCCATGCATGGCGCCGCAGAGCTACCACACTAATCAGCAAACGGGCATTACAGTCAGTCTGATGGCAGGCTGTATGAATTTGCTGGCGTGACAAATGCAGGGCCTCTTCCTGAAATACTCTGGCGATATCTCTTTTGTCGTCAGGGAGATAATCTGTCAGTCCTGCCATTTTCTCCCAAAGAAACAACATGGTGTTTAGCTTAGGAAAAAAGCGATTAAGGGGAGACATGATAGAAGTGTGTAAGATTATGCATGGTGTATGCATCTTCTTACATCTTCTGCAAACCTCAACAGCACTGGCTGGAGCTCTTAACTGGACTACTTATGTTAGGAGCTGGGGATACACAGCAACATTTTGGTATGGGTCCCTACTTATGTATATTGATAGCAACTTGTATTAATGTATACATCCAATATGTTGCATAACTAGATACTTGAATTGGCCAGTAACGTGCTCATTTACCAACTTTCTCGTTCAGTGTTTTTCCGAACTTTTGGGGGTTGGATCAGGATCTGCCTTCCACGAAAGGAAGGGCTTTGCTCAGGGAAGGTCCCAATTTTTAGGCATCCCCCTCTCATCCCCACACCACAGCTCACTCCATTCAGCAGGGTTTCCTGGAGGGGGCAGGGAAGTCCACTTCTCCAGCTTAAATCTGGATCCAACCCTCAAGTCTTTCTGCATTGACAGATACCGAGGAATCCCTGCATGTCTGCCATAGTAGCTTCTGTCTTGATTCCGAGTTACATTATAGGACACAAACTCAGTTCGGAGGGCTCTGGAAAGGTCTCTTGGCTCTCACCATTACCCTGTATGCACCAAGATAATTTTCTGTAACACAGCTAATCCTAGAGATGCACGTAAGTGAAAGAAAAAGTACATAAGAGCCATGCTGGCTCAGACCAAGGGTTCATCTAGTCCAGCATTCTGTTCACATAGTGACCAACCACCTGCCCGTCCCGGGAAACCCACAAACAGGATGAATGCAACAGTTCCCTCCCTCCCATGTTCCCCAGAAACTGGTGTACATACGTATACTGCCTCCAATACTGGAGGTAGCAATGAATAGTAGCCATTGATAGCCTTATCCTCCATGAACTTGTCTAAGCCCCTTTTAAAGCCATCCAAATTGGTGGCCATAGCTGGATCTTGTGGAAGTGAATTCCATAGTTCAACTATGTGCTGTGTGAAGTCCTTTTTATCTCTCCTGAATCTCACACCAATCAGCTTCATGGGATGAGCCTGGGTTCTAGTATTATGAAAGGAGAAAAATGTCTCCCTGATCATTTTTTTTCACACCATGCATAATCTTACACACTTCTATCATGTCTCCCCTTAATCGCTTTTTTCCTAAGCTAAACAATGGTAGTGGTCTTTCAGGGAATCTTGCTATCACTGAACTTCTCATGGATGGACCTTTGAAAAGATTATAAGGAACCCCATGATTCCATGGAATAGAGTTGTTGTTTTTTTTAAAACACACACTGCTTTGGTTACAAAATCATAGATCAGATCAATTTCCTCCAGCTTCTTTTACTCAACAGATTTAAACACACACAATACCCATCTTAATATTAAAGGAAGTCAAGGGGGTGGTCTTTATGTCATACTCATTCCTCACATTCATGACACTCTCCTCAGCCAAAACTTCCAAGGCAGTTACTAAAATACCAAAACAACAATTCATCAAGCATCACTTCAACAATTCATTGACAAGGTGGGCAAAAATAATCATAGCATAATAATGGGCAGAACAAGGTGGTTTTTACCATTCTCCAATACACAGATCTGACATTTTCAAAAATGTTTTTTTTTTCCTGACACAGGGAGCAGTGCAATGCAGCGATTCCAAGTTTTAAATGATCAAACAGTATGAAAATGCAGGGTAGATCTTACTTAAGCACTTTTGTTGCCTTTGGATCACAGATCTATATGTAGGGCTGTGGTGCCATAATCACATTTAAACATGGGACCAGACATTAATTTCTGTTCAGTGTTTGCTTAGTTCAGAGCAGCTTCCGTGCATATAGCAAACTGTAATCCATCACAATCTATATGCAATTTTAAAATAGAAAGCCTTGAAATATCTGTTATTTCCAGAAAATATGAGAGAAAAACAGGCTGACGCTGGCTCAGCTTGTCTGAGTGTGGAAAGCTAAGCAGGGTCAGGCCTGGTTATTACTTGGATGGGAGACCCCTCTTCTAGTTTCCTGCACTGAGCAGGGGGTTGGACTCGATAGCCTTGTAGGCTCCTTCCAACTCTATGATCTATGAAATCTATGAAATCTGGAAAGACACTTTGAGTTGAATCCAGACTTAAGTGATACTTCGAGACTTACGGTAATAAATTGACTTAAATTAGTCATGACTAAATTAGGTCTCAGTGATTTCCATGAGCCTACTTTAAGCATGACTACGTAAGTTTGGATCTAACCCACTGGGTTGAGAGAGGATATGGGAGAAGAGTGTTACACTGGAGAAAAGAGAGCAACAGACTCTCAGGTTAACCTACCTCACAGGGTTATTGTGAGGATAAAATGGAGAAGAGGAAGAGGACTGTGTACACCTTGGAGGAAAGGCAAGGTAACAAATAAACAGAACTGCTTTTACTGTACTACTTAAAGCTAATAGAAGCAGCTAGTATAGTGCTCACTGAAGGGACAGAGTGCTGCAGGTATATTCCTGCAAGAATATGTACACTCCCATCTGGCATTAAAGAAAAAAGTGAATAGGAAAGGAATGGAATGGAACACAGAGCACAAGAAATGGAATGCAGGTGAAGGCCAAAAAGAATAGTTTTGAGGACATGGTAGACCACAGTATTGTTTCTCGTCTCTTGATAAAATTGATGGACCATTCCTTCAATTCTCTTCTAGATCAAAGTCCAGCATAAGGTGACATATTCCACACTAAGTAATATCCATGCTCACCCTTAAAACCATCACTGCCATGGATAGGGGGGAGGGGCTAAAAACACGCAAACAAACCCTCAAATTTGTGTCAATCCAGACCCCATGTGAATCTGGACTGATTCAAAACATGTTGCAAATTTAGACCTCCCCTCCTCTGCCCATCTCTTTACAAACAAACCCTGTTACTGTTGCAAATGAGGCAACAGATGGTGGGAGGGAACTGAACTTCCTAGCTGATACACTGACTATCCTTGTTGCTTGTCTGCAGAAGTTGAAATGATGATTCTGGGGTTCCCTCCAACTATTGTCTATTGTTCCCTCCAACTTGCAAAGTTGTTTTCTTCTTTGCTTGTGAGGAGGAGGAACTAGGAGAGGAGGAGTGGTGGGTATAATCATCTGGATTTTGTGAGCATTTCTTCCAGATACTTGCAAAAACCCTCAACATTTTGCAAGTATTGCAAGGAATAAACAGAACTGCGAAACCCAGGTTGCTTTTCAGTTGAGCATAGCGGTGTTTAGCAAATTGTAACATGCTACAAAGCAAGCATATGCCCATTAATAAACCAGGAGTTCCTTAAAAACAAATAGTTCATGTCAGAAAAATGCTTTAAAATATACAGCAGATGGGTATCAATAGGTCAAGTGGTGACATTAAGGCATGGGGTAGTCATACAAGAGCTAGACACTTTTAAATCCCATTGATTTCAGGTACAAATCCACAACAGTTAATATAGATCAGGAATTCTAACTCTCCAATTTAGCAGGACACACACCTTTTCCTATTATTAAACCATTAGAAAAACCCTTGCTGATCTACTGCAAATCATCCAGAAGATCCAAATCTACCATCTGTTCACCCCAACACCCTCTGACTCTAGCACTGCTGCTTCATATTTCAGAATTTACCTTAGTACAGTGACAGTTTTATATTAGCTGTTGACCAAAAGGCCAAACTACATGTTACACGTATCATGGAACTTTCACATGACTGTGTTCGCACAGCATGAAAAATGATTGTGGGTTGCTACCCACATTGGGTTGTTGTATCATGCGAACCCACACCGATTTCCGCAGTGTGGCTTTTGCGTGGGCAACAAGCCACTCCAACAACCCATGGGTTGTTCTAGGGGTTGTCATACCCTTGATGGGTTGTCGTATCATCCAAACCCGGACGACCATCCCCATCATGACTATGGGGAACTGGCTAGTGAACCCCATAGAAAGTGTGGCAAAACCCCCTTGCCATTCTTACCATGGGGCTACCAGGTGAGCACCAGTGCCAGCTGCCCCCGAAGTGCCCAAGTGGCAGTTGGGGGCAGCTGGCACTGGCTTCCCCCTCCCCTTACCACTGCTGCTGTGAGCGGGTTTAGACTCGCCACACCTTTTTTTCCTTGTAAACTACAAAATCATTTGAGCCTTTGGTTTCTCAAAGACATGAGTGATCTTTTGCTGCAAAAAGGTTTTTTTTAGGGTAGATTTATACCCCGTTCGCAGCAAGATCCTCTTCTTTTTTTCTCTCCCCCTGCTTTAATTCCCATCAGGGTGCACATTTTGCACTTTGTCCTGGAGGCTTGGGACAGTGCAAAGGTGCACCCCCTTTTTCTTGGGGAAAAAGAGTTTTGACAGCTAGCTACACAGATATATGTCCCATTCCACAACCACCCAGTTCCCACTGAAAACCCCCTTTTTAAAGGGACCCAGAGTTTTGACAGCTAGCTGTCAAACCACCTTTTCCCTTGAAAAAAGTGGAGGAGTGCACTTTTCTGAGCACCTAGAGGCTCAGGTCAAAGTGCTAAATGTACACCCCGATGGGAACTAAAGGGGCAGGAGAAGAAAAAAAGATTAGGATTTGCTGTGAAGAGGGTGTAAATCCAAAAAACCCACCCCCTTCTCAGCAAAAGATCCTTCGTGCCTTTGGATTCTTTTGAGCAGTCAAGAGGAACCAAAGGGGGGCAAAATGGATATGGAGCCTTGGCTGGGGCAATGTCCAGGGTGGGTATCTGCTGCCCTTTGGCAGCAGGCACCCCCTGAACATTGCCCCAGTTGAGGCTTCAAATCCCCGGAGTCACGCTACTGTGAAAGATTGCAGTTGCGCAACTGTGCTAATTTAAAAAAATAATAATTTTTTAAATGCAAAATTATGTGAGCAATTTTAAATAAATAGTGTGTGCAAAAGAAAAAAAATGCTGGCCAGCCCCTCCAAGTTGCCGCTTGGGCACTTTGTAAGGGACTGCTCATAGCTGTCAAAATGGGGACTGAGAAAGCTGGCTTGAACTCCGAAGGAAAAAAAGTTTAAAAGGAAAAAAAGCCATGGTGAGCCCAAAACAGCTTGCAGCAGCAAGGAGGGGGAAAAGACTCAATCCTCCTGCAGGGTTCTCTGGGATACCCATGGGAGGACCGAGGGAGAAAGAGGAGGCCAACAGCTCACAGTGAGCCCAATCATGTTGGGATCACTGTGGGTTGTTCGCACAACAACCAACCTACCATGACTTGCCAGGATGGGTTCGCGTTATGTGTGAATGCACCCAATGTTTAGTTAGGCCCTAAGTAATTGATGTAAGTATAGGACTTACCCTGTACTATTCAAGACATTTAAAATCTTTCCAAAATTGCAGCTAATAAATGCCATGTCAAATTTACAATTAAGATTTCAAGTATATCATCTAAAAGTAATTAGATAGCAAATGTTAACTTCAATTGATATTCCAATTATGTTATCTGTACATATGTGTTTACTTAGAATAAGACTATTATCGTCACCCTCCAAACACAGTCCCTGGCTTACATGCCATGCTTCATAAGCACACCAAGAATGATGAAGTTTGGCTCTTATCACCAGCAAGGAAAAAAAAAAAAATCAACATGAGGAATTTAACCCTAAAATTGTATTTGTAAAAGTGAGCTTCCACATAAGTAATTTTCTAGCACACAAGTTTGTCATTTTAGAAGTCTGCTAAATGCAATCTTTCTTGTTGATTATAAAAGTCAATGTGTTTTTCTACGGGCATTTGCTCATGCATTAAGAACTGTAATTAAAGACAGTACATAACAAGAAATGATTTAATTATTTTTATTCTTCATTAGATAAACTTTCTTTGGCTCAGCCAGTTGAACTGTGCTCTAGCACATATGAGCAGTTTCATATGAAACCTGGAGAGGGCAGAAAGATCCACACTAATTAAACACACAACAATCTAGTCTTTTACAATAGTCAACATTACAGAGACACATCTGCAACCACTGTGAATGAATGAATGAATCAGACATGTGCATCTTTAACAAATGTGCCACAAAACATGAAAAACACACACAATGAGACAACATTTGATAAAGTCCTTTTAATGGAAAATGTAAAACCCCTTTCAACTTTCAATGTACAAAGCATGTTTAACACTTGCACTTTTAACAAATTAAAGCAAGCCATGTTTTTTAAAAAAATACATCATTGAATGTATATATGTATATATTTACATAGCATATTAAGTTTAATATTTAGCTTTAAAAGGTCACATAAATTTTACCAAAATGAGACAAATTTTAAATAAATTACACCTTTTTTGAAAATGTTTAATTGTACACTGAATAGCTTCAATAAAATACTGAAGTGTCTGTAATATCTATTTTATATACTTTATATTGTACAAAGTTTACAGATATTTGGCAGTAATTTTCAGATCATGACATGACTGCTGTGCGGATTCAGCAATATTCCAAATGCAGGCAATAGCTGGTGTTTGTGTCCTACTCTCACAGTAACTGTCTCAATGTAGTGAAAAATATCCAAGTTATTTTAACCAAACTGTACAAATCACATTTACATTTGATCAACAATAGAGCGTAGAATTTTTTTCCAAAAATAAATACATCTTAAATCTGACATTTTGAAATTTTCATTTACACTATAATACAGAACAGCAGCATGCTGCCTTAGAGTTTTCCATTTCTAAAAAACTCACAAGTTTAAATCACAAAACCTGTGATGAGAAGCTATTTTGTTGCAGTGTCAGTAGCAAGTAAATACAATAAACATATTTTCTTGGCACTGATGGTTCGTGCAGCTTATATTAGTGAGTAGACTCTTTATCGTAAAGAAAAAATACGATAAAATATTTTTTTCTGACCCAAAAAGGAGAGTGTGCACACACACTTAATTTTCTTCCATATCTTCAATTTCATTTTCATGAATCTTCAAAGCTCTGACCATTTCCTTAACTGCATGATATAAGATATTTTTAATCTGCAAAAATAAATTCAATTAGAAGTTATGAGCTCAGCACCTGACAATGTAATCAGGTAACATATGAGGGAAAACACTGTAGGAAAAGATATTAGCCTGGTTCATAAAAACACTTTAATGCCTGGTATAACAGGAACACATATTTTGGGCTTCTTAAGGAGAAAGTAACATGAGCACAATACTGGGTTCACCTCTCTCTCTTGAAAGAGAGAGAACAGAACAGGTTCAGGGGATCCTACTGGGCTGGCTCATGTGAGACTTTCTCCCTGGGGAGTAGATGGGAAGACGAAGAAAGAGGGAGAGCATACACAAACCCAGGGTGTGTGCCTCTCATAATATATACAGAAATGCTCAGACAACAGACCAACATGAAACAATCCCAACTAAAACTCCTACTGTCACGTATTCAATGAAACTGATTCCTAATAAACATTAGTGAAAAATAACATTTAATCAGAAATTGAATTATGACAAGAACTCATTTGTTACCTGCAGCTTATCATCATAATTTATTTCTTCTTTTGAGAGCCTCAATTCTTGTGTTAAGTGAAATGACTGTACAAGGTGTTCTGGAGACACAAAGTCTTCAGTTACTTGAATGCAGCTATGAAAATTTTGAACCTGAGCAAAACACAATACAAAAGACATTGCAAATCATTCTTAGATGGACAAGAGAAGCTGATTGGATGGGAAAATGCAATGATATTTAAACAATAGGGCCTTGTGGCACTTAAAGACCAAGACATTTGTTGTGGTAAAAGCTTTATAAATTGCTATAAATACAATTTAAGTATTTATATCCCACTTTTCAGGCAATTAGCATCCACAAAGTGGGTTACAAAATAACAAAATATACACAGACTTTACAGCAATATTGTTGTAAAAACAAATTAAAAAAACTCACATAAAACACATTAAGTTAGCAACATTAAAAATATCCCAATCCAGACAAAAGAGGAAACAGAGCAACAATAGGTTTAAACTCCAGACCAGCATCATAAACAATCATAATAAAAATGATTTAAAAAAACAAATGCATTAAAAGTCAGCAACATTAACATTCCAATCCAAACCAGTCAAGATGAAACAGAGTAATAACTCCAGACAAGCATCAGCAATTAAAAATGACTTGGAATAAAGTATTTAAGGCCCGCTTAAAAGCAACTAAGGAGGGGGCTGTCAAAAAATGAAACTTTCAGCCATGTTGTGTTTGATTTTTCAGTTTGTAAAATGGTTGCCATTTCTTTTAGTGGACTGCCCCATCTTTTCTTTTAGTGGACTGCTCCTGGGCAGCATTATTTGCCCATTCTTTTTCTATAGTTACTATCTACCTCAAATTCTAAGGTGCCCCAGCAAACATAGATTTTTTCAAAAAGTAGGTGGTATACAGCTCAGATGCTAATTAAGAATATGTAAGATTTCAATCATCCAAGATTTTATTGCAATGCACATAAAGGATGAAGATGATCCAATATTTTGGGGGTGGAGAGAGACTATGAAACCATATGACTTCTAGGTCAGAACATACTGAAAAATAGGAACTCTGGATTACTTTGATCAGCCAAGGCGTGAACAATAGAAATACAAGGTGATTCTTAAGATTCCCTTTGTAAAGGGAAGACATTCATCAAAATCAAAGGAACTTTGGCTTTAGTCTGTGCATAAGGTGTACTTTAATATCATAAAGGCATTCATACTGATTTTGGGCCATTAAATCAGCTTTACCATTTGCGATTCATTCCGGGCAAGTAAGAATTATTTTCAGGAAAGTAGAACCACCACTTAAAGTCACTCTGACACACATGTTACATGGAAGGAGGCAAGCAGGAAAATATTTTGATTGTTGATCATTTTTTTAAGCTACTGTGTAAGCCTACAATATATACCTCAAGTTATATATATAAAAAGGGGGGGGGGGGTTTGGCACCGTCTCTAACGTATAATAATACTTTACACTGCATTATAACATGTCACTTATGTCTTGAAACAGTTGCAAGTAAAAACATTAAGTCTTGCTGAAACATACTTTTACATAAGTCTTTCATAAAGGTAATTTTACCTGGTGAAGTGCTCCTGCTGGTAAAACAACAGCATCACCAAGGAACTGGATGAGAGTACAGGTTTTTACTCCACATTCTTCAAAGAGTCTTTGACGGAGTTTTTTGGTTACATACCAACTCTGGTCACGTATTGGATCATGCTCTGGTAAAACATCTAAACCTTGTTCTTTTGCCACCTGTAATACAGTTGTAATATGTTATATGCAAAAGTGAACAATGTGTGGTTGTTAAGGAATATTAGCACAAAATCCTGTTTTTGAGTTGTAGAATTTCATACATACGCACTAGTAAAATGTAGAATTCTCATATGCAACTTTAAAAACCATAAGGAAAGTGAAAAACGGCTCCAAGGTGAACATTCTGACTAGGTTTGCATGTAACAACAACACATCCGTTGTTTAGCACATGAGTTGTCGAGGCCATGTGGCAGAGAGCAAGCATGCTGCCTCCCGCCCGCTCGCCACTTCGCATTGAGTTTAGAAAAAAATCCAGGAATGCCCCCATTTCTGGTTTGTTCGGCATGACTTGCAAACCTGGAACTCTGGATTGTTGAGGGCTAAACAACCCAGAGTTTTAACCCATGGCCAACAAACCCATGGTTGGTTGTTACGTGTGAACCAGGTCTCTCTTTCTCCAGTCCAGTGCTGACAGAATGCTTGGGCCGTATCTCAGGTACTTTATTAAAATATTTATATCCTGCCTTTTGGTTTAGGTTTCTACAAGCTGGCTCATAGCCCCAAACCACTCAATACATAGTAGTCAGTATCCTATACTGCCACTGCACTTCCACTAATTCCATGGGCCTGCTAGACTCAGCGGTAGCGCAACATGGACTAGCACTTCCAAAAGGATCCCCAGAAATGAGTGGAAACGCTCATTTCAGGATCAGGACAGGTCAGCAGAGCAACTTGCTCTGAGCATCACTGAACTGCCCTGTTCTGGAAACAAGTGTTTCTTCTCTGTCCGGATGCTTGAGGAAGTGCTAGCTTCCTCAACACTAGTGGTGAGTACTGCTAGCACATGGGCAGCATAGGATACTGCCCATTGACATAAAACAAAATATAAAAAGCAAAGACAAATTAATCAAAATAAACACAGCTAGAAAAATAACTGAACACATTGGAAAGAATACATGCTAACATACAGGCAAGTCCCACCCCCCCCCTCTCATCCTCACTGCTACCTCCGAGATTGGAGATAGCAGCGGGGACGACAGGCAGCAGGACTCACCTAATCAGGGGGGAATAACACCCAGTCATCCCTGATCAGGTAAGTCCTAACCCCCACTGCCAGGCATCCCTGCTGCTATCTCCAATCTGAGATCAAAGTTAACAGTGGGGGTTCCACTGCTGGTCTGTACCAGCAGGGGAATCCTCGCTGTTCTGTTGGATGTCAGATTGGAGAATGCAGCGGGGAAGCCCTCTGAGGGGTTTCCTCCAGGAAATGCTAAGCGGGGCTTGGAGCCTAAGCACCATCTCCTGGAGGAACTCCAAGAGGCAGCATGTGCTGGATTGGGGTGCCCAGCAGACTGGAGGTTCTGCAGCCCTGATGTAAAGGAACCTGAAAAAAAGCTTCCAAGATGATCTTACAGTATGGGTATGTTCATATAGGGAAGGCAGTCCTTAAAGTATCCTGGGCCTAGACCATTTAGAGCTTTTAAAGGTTATCACCAGGCATTTTTAATTTGGTCCAGAAACCAACTGGGAATCAGTGCAGCTGTTTCAAAATTGGCACCATAAGTTCTCTAGCAGTCACATTCTGAACAAGTTGCAATTTCAAGAACTCTTCAGAAGGCAGCTCTGTGTACAGTGTGTTAAAGTAATCGGGATGGATGACACTGAAACATGAATTACTGTGGCTATATCACTTTTGGGAGAATAGTTCAGATTATGACCAGATGCTCTAGAAGGAGCAATACTGCTCATCCATTATCAGGCCTGTACCAAGTTAATTTGCTAAGCTTTTGGAATGTAGCAGACACACTTGTATAAAGTGACTAACTCACACAACTAACAGACTATCCAGATTATTGTGGGATGCAAGGACACCCCTCTTCTCTGCTTAACATTCCAAGGGAGAGAAGAAAGCAATAAATTTCCATAATTTGCTGGATCCCTTAAAGGGAATGGAGCCAAGAGTGGTTAGATCTGGGTGAGTTATTTTGGGAGAGGCAAGTGGTCAACAGTTCACTGGGAGATCCAAAGGTGATAGAAATTCTTTTTGTGAAAATAGAGAAAACTTAGATTGGATATGGATTGGTAATGTTTGTCAGACAAAGAGGCGGAAGCCAAATATGATTTGTTTTTGTTTTGGAAAATTCAATTTAAAAAAGTAAAACAACAAAAAAAACAGTTCATTGGGAGATCCTGTTATGAGTTCCTAGAGGTAAGGCACAATATGTTTGTCCTGCTTTTGGAGAGTGGGAAAAAAACTGGTTTTGTTAAAAGACACTGTTACTATGGATGGATAAATAAGATGAAAGGGATCTGGAACTTCTCAATTATACCTCAGAACAACCCCTTAACAATACAAGTAGTCTTGCTAGTGATACAATTAAACAGCAGGTATGTCACAAAAACAAAATCCTAGCTAGATACCTATAACATGCACAAGTATCTGTTCATTTCCTCTGATTAGAAAGAAACTATTTTAATCAAGAAAATATTCTGGACATAAAATTGACTTTCTTATCCCTTAAATGTATAAAAGGGAACTATATATTTAAAAAATCTTGCAAAGACACACTGTGCTACTGAACATGCTGTTTTACATAATTTGAACCAGAGGAAGGGAGATTATGCTAGAACCTATTGTTTTTCATACGGTGTTCTGAGGAACCCTGGAATTCTTCAGAAGCTTATCAGAGATTTCTCAGTGAGAAGATCAGTAATGGCAGACAAGCTTCCCTGAAAGGCAGCACGCCCACCACAGTTAATCATGCTTTGCAATGTGAAGCTGCCAGAGAGACTGTTAGATATATCCTAGGTCACACACTCAATTCAAGCAGAGCAACAGTGAGGACTGAAAGGACTGTCCACTATCTCATGTAAACTGAGTGTACGTTCTATATTTACCAGAATTTTCTACAATGCACAGGCATTCTGTAGCCACTTACAGGAGTTCCCCAGTAAATGAGTTGAAGTGAAAAGGGTTTCCCGAAAGTGAGAAGTTTGAAAACACTGCAATACCCCCAATATAGCCGTTTCCCTGTTCTTCAGTTTAATTCATGTGAGTTCTTTCAGTGGGCTTATCTGAAAACTGGGAAAAAGAGATTCTCAGTTTTCAGGTTAATACATTGAAAAAAAATCCCATCAACAAACCTGAGAAAACTGAGTGCCGATTCATACAGGACAAGTTTCTGAAATGTGTGTTTTCTGTATGTACACCAACACATTTATCTCACTGGGTGCATTCGCATGACACGCTAAGCCACCTTGCGAATAAGCTATGCAGTGTGGCATGTTTGCGGAACAACCCACAGTGTACCAGACAGATGACTGGGATCACCGTGGCTTGTTCTCCCCTTCCTTACCCCTTGGTCCTCCAGCCAATATCCCAGTGTCTTTTGTGGCAGAACTTATCTCCCTCTCCCCACTCCAATCACCACCCCTTTTCATTTCCCACTGGGTTTTTTTTTCAGAGCCTCAAAAAAGTACAATTGAGGTTGTATTTTTTTTAAAATCAGCCCCAGAAAATTGCACAACTGTGTTCGTAATTATTTTTTTAATTTATTTATTGTTGTTGTTGTTGTTGGTCTTGAGGCTGTCCCAATATGAGGTCTTGCCTGGTCAATTTCCTTGTCTGTTTCAGCTGTCAAAGGAAGTGGTGAAGTGCAAAACAGATTGACAAGGGGAGACTACATATAGGCAAATTTGCACACACTTGCCAGGGACAGTGTCCTCCACCTTTTCAATGCTTCCTCGAGTCTCCAGCGACACCAGAAAGGGGAAATATGAATCCCGCCCCCACCTTTTCAGGTTCCTTTTTGGAGCATGTACTGCTGCAGTTCACCGACAGTTCTAAAAAAAAACCCCAGCTGAAATATATGCATATTTAATGGCTGGGAAATAAATAGAGGGGAAATTTGCATACACTTAAGGGCTGGGAAGTAAATGAAGGGGAAATGTGTACAACCAGAAGTAACAGAGCGGAGGGGAGGGGGATGAGGGAGACTGAAGGAATGAAACAAGCAACATGGGCAGGTGAAGACAGCAGCTAATAAAAAATACAGAAGGGCATGAAAAGGTTTACAGGTTTTATTAGAAAATGCAAGTATAGGGAGGAACAGGTGGGGGTGGGAAATATTTCCCACCTTTCCAATGGGAACTGGCAAAGGTTAAACATGCCCTGAGCATGCAGTGGACCTATCATAGAAAGGCTGCTGATGTAGTGAGGGAGCAAGGGATTGTGGAATGTGGATTCCGCAGCAAAGGCACCTGGGACATATATGTTCTGGAGTCAGTGGGAGGACTGAGGGGGAAGAAGGGGTAGAACTACCCACAGAGAGCCCAGTCTGTCAGGCACATCGTGCGTTGTTCCGCGAACAACCCACACTGCGTAGCTTATTTGCAGGGTAGCTTAGTGTGATGTGAGAACCCACCCAGTATCTACACTACAGCATCACCATATTCATTTTACAGAGATTTGCCTAGAACTTGGGTTTTGAGGTAAGACACATGCAAAAAAATCAGTTCTGAAAATCAGATAATTCAGTTCTAAATCAATATACATCCATTATAAATCTAATATACAATAATATAAATTAATATACATCCATTATAAATCTAACCTTCTGTAGAAACTCCCTTATCTTGTCAGCATCCTTGCTGGCATAAATATGCCACAAAGCACCAGGCAATTCACTTGAATCTTTCAGTCTTTTTCTTAGAAGATCATCCAAATCTTCTTCTTCAAATTTCTTTAGTACCCCTGAGAATAAACAAATCCAGCAATGAGTTTCCAGAGCTGAGAAATCTTGCTTTATGCTTGACATTTTATCACAAACCTCTCTCTCGTCTTGTATTTAATCAAATGGGAGTAGGGGGTGAAAAAATCCATATTTAATTATTACAAATTATAACAGAGCACATATAAAACATCTGAGTTGGAACAGCTGAAGATTGGAGGAAGGTTTATAAACACCTTTGTTACCCCCAGTGTCCTTGTGCCTGCAGAGCTCTGCTCATGGACAGTGCCTCTATCAGATTTTGGGCAATTCTCCCCTCTCCCCCACAGCGCCACAGCCTACCCCATTCAGGAAGATCTCCTAGCCCTCCCAAGAGGCTTTTTGGGGGGCTCAGGAGGCTGCATGGAGGAGGGGGCAGGAACATTCCCTTACATGAGAACTTCTTAGGATACAAGCCATTACAGTCAACAATATATTGAAAAAGTGGAAGAAATCCACGAGAACAGAAAAAGGATACTTAAAGTACCAAGACAGATTGATTTAGGTTTCATTTACAGGGTGCATCACATATATTAAGAATGAGTAATGTTGTGTTAGTTTTAACACACATATAAGAAATGGGACAACTGTAAATCTACTAAATAAAGGTGTTTTAAAAAAATTTTTTTACCTGATTTTGAAGGGACTCCATTCCCTTTTGCTATACCAACACTGACAAGGATGTTCACAATGTCTGATACTTCGATATGAAGATTTGTTGTTCCTACATCATGGTCTTTAGCAGCAACTACACCTTTTTCAAAGTTAATGCATAAATATATTGAAGGCCTTCATAAATTTTTGCAAACAGACCTATAAAAAGTTATCTTGTAATATTAATCTTTTTAGCAAATCCAGCTTTTATATAAAGTAACACTAGGACTTGTATTGTCATTGAAATCACTTACATTTATATCAGGTAAGATAACATAATAAAAGAAACTAATCTACCCCCTGCTTATTTGGCAACAAAATGAGCACAAAGGTTCAGTAGCAATTTTCTGTAAACTGGGTCCACTTGTTTTCAGAATTAACTTGTGACTTATGTATGAACTAATGAAAAGCCTGCCTTGTGAGACAACTGAACTTTGCCCTGACATATAATGTATTAACAATTAAGATTAAAAACTGGATTTCAGGGAGCATTTATCTGTAAAAGCTAAGTATTTAGGCTGTAATCTTATACACACTAATCAGGGAGTAAGTCCTACTGAACTCAATGGGGCTTACTTCTGAGTAGACATGTATAGGATTGCACTGTTATTCAGGCAGTGGGACATATATGGTCATATGTTGCTGGCTGCACATTGGTCCATGCTTTTCAAAGAAAAAAATTGTAATTTTTCCTCCTTCGCTTTCTAAGATTCTTTTTTACCATCATTTTTATTTACATCAGGAGCAACAACATGCTTTCCCTCATCTCAGAACACATGAAGTATGTATGCATGTATTTTACTAGGGCCTTGTTTGATCAAGTGGCCATGCCATTTGACTCGTCCTCCTTCTACAAAAATCCTACAACTCCAGCATTCCCCAGCCAGCCATGCTGCCTGGGGAATGCTGAGAGTTGTAGGATTTTTATTCTGTCTAAACCTGCATAGGATTGCACCCTCAATTTCTCAACCTATTCTTTTTTTTCCCTTTGGGACTTTTCTATCTTTTAATCCTTTCTTCATGCTCATCAGTACTTTGGTGTCTTTCGAAGTTGATTTCTCAACTACTCAAAGGACACAATCCCCACCTAGCTTAACACAAGCATTATTGGTCATTTACTTACCATATGCACTGCACAGTCTGGGCCCTAGATCTGGGCGCACAAAAAACCCTGGCAAATACGAAGCCAAATTAAGTTTTCCTTCTGGGTTACAATACTCAGGCAGAGGTAAGGCTTTTAGTAAGTCTTCATATCTGATGAAATAAAGGTGAAAGTAAGTAATATCTGAGAGTCAGAAACACCCCCACCCCCTGATGATCCAAATAAAAATTAATACCTTGCAGGCATCATAGTCTTGAAATCTTCGCCCGAAGGCAAATCTTTTAACTTTAGCACAACTGTTTCCCCGTTTTTAAGTTTTTGCCGCTCTGCAAACACACAGAAAAGTGAATGTACTAAACAACACATTTTATCAGGAACAAAACAAATGTTTAATATTGATTGCATCTAATTGTGTCCCTCCACTCAGACAAGGCTTTTTGCTCCAGCAGATGGTTCTGTGAACAGAAGGGGATGAAAGGTGATTTTTTTGCAAATTCCCCCTTTCTCTTGCAGCCCTCCACACCATCTCCCATGCTGTTGCAAAGGGGCCCTGAACCCTCTGGAGCTGATCTGAGGGGGGGAGGGGAGAGGTGTAGATGGCAGCAGAAGGAATCAGTAAAGATAATCTCCCCCACCCCTTCTGTTCACCAGAAACCTTGAGATGAGAAGGCCTTGAAAACCCCCAGAAAAACCTTCACACACAAAAATGTATTTCTCCAACTTTTTGATCCTGCAAATACCAGGGGCTGAAATAGCATTTACCATATCCAAGGGAAAAAATAGCTGCCTCAAGTTTTTGGCTATAAAATCTCATATTTTAAAACTGCTCTACCAATTCGTATCACATTACAGTATAGTTCAGTTTTGCTGGTCATTGACCGTAATAAAGTTACTTACTAGTATAGTTCAGTTTCATATGCAAATTACGAGTGCATAAAAACAGACACATTATACATTTTAGAGTAGTACAATAATACAGAATGGAAGAAATTCTATTTATGTAATTTATCACTGAATGTCTAATTTCTCCATGTCTATTAATACTGGGTGTTTTTTTCAAGCAACGTTAAAATATTTCGTGATAAAGCAGAAGTCAAGTTATTACATAATAATGCATTATCTGTTTCAACACTCATGCTAGTTCATGGAAGTCATCAGTACAGTCTCTGGTCTCTCTGAATTCTTTGTCAACAGCATACAGGTTCAGGTTAAAAAAAATTAAATAAGCATATCACAAGATTTTACTTAGGCCTATTCTTCATTAGCATACTACTTAGGGGTATGATCCAGCCAAACCCAAGTACTTTTTAATTGAATTCAATGGGAGAGAATTAAGCACATAATCAAATTGCATACAATTAACAACACCCTGCCCATAACTAGAAAAGGGAAGTTGCTAACTCTGGCAAATAATAACACTGAAAGATCCACAAAACTTGTTGATATCCCCTATTTTCAGATAATATATACGGTACTCCAGATTATTATATCTATCTGCATACACATACATGTGCACACTATATATATGCATAATATGTATACTCATACACACACACATATCTATAGGGAGAGAGAGCGTGTGTGTATGTGTATATACGAACACTGATTTCTTTGAAGTTGTGGTAGTTCTATAGAAAACACGACATACTTGAAACTTCTTCAAAACCTTCCCAGAATTCCTGGACACTGCCACTTGAAGTAACGCTGTCTTTGCAATTCAAGAGATCAGCTTTGACGTCACCAAAATCTGAACTAATAAAATCTGCCTTCCACAAGCTGGCATTCAGTTTCTTGTGCAATCCAGACACTAACACAGTCTACAAAGCAAAAGAGAGAATTAACAATAAGAGCACTTAACAAGCATGGTCCTTCATAGCCTAAATGAACTCTTGTAACTTGTCTCACATCACAAGCTCTCACTACTTTTTTTCATCTCATTAAAGCTGATTTGCAAGAATATCATTTGTACTACCAAGAGTTTAAATTCAGTCTGAACATTAATAATATGTTCTTTCCTATAGATGATTCCTAAAAAGTTTAAATTCACTTTCTAAATAGAAAAAGAATAAAGGGAAGAAAAAGAACTGGAATACATTTTACTAACTTTACCAGGCAGGAACTACATATGTACCGTATTTTTCCGTGTATAAGACGCCCCCCCACTGGGCAGTTTCGCAACCATGCAGTTCTCTCCTTGGCTTACTTCTGTGTATAAGACGACCCTCAATTTTTAGTCTAACAATTTTAGGGGAAAGTATAGTCTTATACATGGAAAAATACTGTATTTAGACCTCATACACATTTAGACCTCTGCAGCATAGCAATTCATTTGCTATACTGCAGAAACATTGGTTGACCTCAATAGAATTTAACTATAACTAAGTAGCTTATGCATGTTCGCCTCAACGGAGAATGATAAAGCACAGTTACTAGGTTGTTATTTGAACATATATTTCTGTTAGGGCTCAAGCCTGTGAGTGTCTAGACAGAAAAAAGTCCTACAACTCCCAGCGTGCCCCAGTAAGCCATGTGGGCTGGGGCAGGCTGGGAGTTGTAGGACTTTTTTCTGTCTAGACACTCACAGGCTTGCACCCTTAAAGAGGTAACATCTATATAACAAAACGTTTTAACAGTGATCACTTTAATTGGTCCATAGTTCTTAGTGTTTGATAAGTGTTCTCAACTTAACTCATTTGGCTGCTTGATTGCCAACCACCGACAAATTGATTGACTTCATTTAAACCTTATTTTATTTTAAAACAGCAGATCTGAAAGTAATGTGTAAGCATGTTACTGCTTGTGGCTTATGCTGGCTCAGCTTGTCTGAGTGTGGAAAGCTAAGCAGGGTCAGGCCTGGTTATTACTTGGATGGGAGACCCCTCCTCTAGTTTCCTGCATTGAGCAGGGGGTTGGACTCGATAGCCTTGTAGGCTCCTTCCAACTCTATGATCTATGAAATCTATGTTGTCCTATCAGCCCTTTTTTAGAATCTGTGCATTTTAATACTTACCTTTCCTTGTTTCCAACAATCTTTGAAAAGTTTCCAGTTGTTGCTGTTTTTATGATCACTGAGCCACAAAACATGTTTATCACAGATCCACGAATGTGGAATATCACTGAAGAATGTGCTGTAATCATCTGTAATAAATTTTCTGTCATCCTTTGGCTCGTCCTTCACTTCAGATTTTACATTTATCTTTGGTGTTCTATTTGGTGGAATCTTGTTTTCTACAACTGAAGCAATTATGTCATCAAGAATGTTTGGCATTGTCCTTCCACCTTTGCTACTCTATTGGAAAAATAAAATGAGGACTTAAGCAATCTTTAGTTTTTCAGTAGGAAACCTTTCATTACCAGACCTATAGAAGAGATACTACACTAATAATAAACAGTGCAATCAAACTGACAACTACAATGCTGCAATATCACATTCTCTTAATATTAACAGGTTAGTTGCTGACCACTTAAAACTGGTGTAATCCCTCTGATTTCTATAAAAGAAATAAAGGCCAATGGGATCACAACAATTTAACTCTTCAGTGAATTGTCCATGTAATGTTTTATTTACATGCATGTACAGCTTCTTAAAATTCTGTTAATAAGGTTGAACTATAACTAAATTTGTTCATAACAGTTACCTCTTTTCAGGGAAATCAGTACGGTTTTCTGCTTTTTATATATAGACTGCGATCCAAAGAACTACACTGCTAATTCAGCAAGTCCAAGGAACTTTTGGACTTGTGTTTCTTGAATAGCAGCACCTGTGTGCCACATAGCTAACCCATTTTGAAAGGATGAGAATTTCAAAAAGAGTTTGATATGGCACAGTGAAAAATTCCACTGGGCAAGCCCAAGTCTTTGGGTACACCTAAAGTAGCTCTCTTAATCTTGTTCTATGGCAAATGTCCTACTTTGAATGCTACTCATTCTGGCCCAGTTCACATGATCACCATGGGGTTAAACAAGCCATGGTAGCTTATTTAAGCAATGGCACATGCCAGGCACCATTTGCCCAATCACCCACCCAGGTGTGGCTTGTCGTGTTGTCCGACCCAGGTAGCATGGCTTGTTCGAAGGGGAAACAACTCTCAAATAACCCATGGGCTGTCGTTGAGTTACACGACAAGCTGTGCCTGGGTGGATGATTAGACAGATGGTACCTGGTATGTGCCATGGCTTAAACAAGCCACGGTGGCTTGTTTAACCCATGGTGACTGTGCAAACTGGCCCAGTAAGTCACTGCTGTCTCAACTACAGAGTTCTTAGGCCCTTCTCATTTTAGTACATCCAGAGCAAGGCATCTTGTAACACACTCACTGCAGTTCCTGTAGAATAAACTGGAGCAAAAGCAATGCCAGCATCTGTAGAGCCAAGACGTAGTTTGCCAGCAGTAGTGGTCAGTAAATCTCGTAATGTTGAGCCCTGCTCATTATTTTGAGACAAAGGAGTTGACATCTTGTAGTTAAGAGATTCTGAACTGTCTTGGTCCTGCTCTTCTTTTGTATGCTTCCCAAGAGGACAATCTTTGTTTTCTAAAATAAAAAAGGGGTTGATTTTACATAATTGTGCCATGATACTAGAACATGAACAATACTAGCAGCCTGCATTTCACAATCGTTGCAATGTACTTGCATCATTATTGCTTTATTCACCTGAATAAACACCAGAGGATGAATAAGATCCTTCAAAAAGCAGTCAACATTGTGTAACCATGTAAAGAGCATCCTCAACATCTCAGACATATAGCCAAGTGTCCTGTCACAAATGAAAGACGCTGTAGCTAAGAGAGGCTGGAAACCCTGATGCATTTCATGTGCCTTCCGCATGTGGCTTTTATATCACATACAATTCTTATAGTTTGATACCACCAAAAGAACGTCGTACCAAACACACAAGCCTTAAAGATGTTGTGACATGTATCACAATCACCAGCTGTGGCACAATGTTTACAAATGAAAGGAACAGAATGGCTGGTAAACAAGTTATGTTTTGTCTCCTACTTCCTGTGTGTTTCTCATGGGAAAAGTAGGTGTGAAAGAAATACGAGCTGGTCACGTGGTTTGTATGTTCTGATGACGTACTGACTTGTTGTTTCTCTGTCTGTAGCCATTTTGGAGAGATGTGGAACTGTTCTCTCTTCTTCACTCTCTTGTCTTCTGACTAGTGCTTGCTGGACTTAATGCAATCATGTAATGTCTTAGCTGAGGTGGAGTAAACACCTTGCTCCACTGGATTAAATGCTTGCTATGCTTTATACTCTGCACATGGACTGTAATTAGGAGATGTATGCTCTGTAGAATATACTTGCTAAAGTAAATAAACAGGTAGAATAGACCTGTGGAGTTTACAGAGTTATTTCCTTATTACTGGAATCTGCAAACAGGAGGAAGCTGAGCTGGCTGACATCCGATACGCTGGTTGTGCTGCGCTGGGAGTGGGAGAGACAGATCTGAACTTCTGTGTGTGGATTTATGGGCGTCTGCACACGGGAATAGGATTTTAAATCTTCCATCTCACTCGAGCGAGGCGCTCTGCTTTTCCTCGCGTGCCTTCAGGGTTGTGTGCCCAGAAATTCGGATTCAGCAGGGACCGGTTGGACCAATGCCAGAACCGAACGGAACCAGTTCGGGACCAGGCTGAGGGTCAACGCCGGCAGCAGCAGCGGGACCTGTTTTCCAACAGCTGTGTCAACAACTTCGACTCTGGGAATGCAGTGATTTATGGCAGAGGAGGACATCAAGGCAGAAGAGAAATCTCCTGGGCCTTCGTCCGGTAAGGAAGGGGAAGAAGAGTGGGAGGTGTACGCTGGAAGCTTGCAGGCTCTGTTCAAAGCCGAAAGCTCAGACAGCGAGGCCGAAAGTTCTGAAGGGGACAAGGCAGCAAATCCCCCTGTTCCCGGCATGGCGGCAGCACCAGCTCTAAACCCACAGATAGTGGAAAAGCTATCTGGTTCGAACTGTGCATTATGAAACTTCCAGATGCAGTATTATTTAACTCATGCAGGGCTCTGGAATGTTATAATACAGGAGCAGTGGCAGTGGGAGACCAAATTCTGTTTCTGGACACTGTAAAGCAGATCTGGGAGTAGGATCATACTTGCGTGGAAGCTGTACAAGTTGAGCTGACAGGCAACCAGATCAGAATCTGACCATGGAGTATGTGTCAGGCAAGCTTCTCTCTGAGTGGGAGAAACGGCAAGGGAAGAAAAGCAATGCTGGACGTAAATCAGCAGACAGCGCGGCTGACGCGGGGCACAGCCAAGCTGGGGATTACAATAAGCTGGTGGGAGTTACCCAAGTGGCAGCTTTAAAAGTGAGAAAATGCTTTTCTTGCGGATCTACATCGCATCTTAAAAAGGACTGTAATTTTAAGGGCAAGCAGAAGAAGAAAAAACCCAAACAGGAAGCTACCAGTACACCTGAGGCGGCAATTAAAAAGGGCAAAAGTTTGATTGCTCGGGTGGGGGTTTCCAACAACAACATGTGGGTTTTGGACAGTGGGGCATCACACCACATGGCAAACTCCAGAGACATGTTTCAATCTCTGGATGATGGATATACAAATCAATTTGTTGAATTGGCTAATGGAAAGCGAATCCAGGTGACAGCTGCAGGAACAATTGACTTTGCTACTTTGGGTCAACAAAGGGCACTGCTTGTTCAAGAACTGGATACAAACTTGATAAGTATATCACAATTAGCTAATGATGGTTATGAAATATGTTTTTCTGACAGCAACTGTGTAATTTCACATGAAGGGGTGATCTGTGCAAAAGGTGATTTGCAGAATTCTCTGTATGTTATAAATCCATTTGTAACACATGATGAGAGGGCAAAGTATGCAAATTGTAAACCCCATGACAATTGTGTGCATATTTTCCATAAACATTTCGGGCATGCCAATTACAGGAGCATCGAGAAGATGCAGGGTCTGTGTGAGGGTATGAAAATGAAACCTTGTTCTAAGTATGTGGAATGTGAAGTATGCAGTACAGCAAAGTCACACAGATCTAACATTCAGAAACACAGTGATAGAGTTAGCACAAGAATATTTGAGCTAGTACACTCTGACGTAGCTGGACCATTTGAAAATAGCTATGGGGGAGATAGGTACTACATGACACTCGTGGATGACTATTCTCGATTTTGTTTTGTTTATCTTCTGCAGCATAAGTCTCAGGTTCAAGAGAGATTTGAATCATTTGTTAAATGGGCTGGGAACAAATATAAACAATATCCAATAGGAGAATTACTCTCAGATGGTGGGGGAGAGTACATGAGTACAAAGTTCAAGAAATTCTTGGAAAGTGAGGGCATTGGGCACAGAGTCACGGCCCAAAACTCACATGGTGTAGCTGACAGTCAAAACAGAACACTCCAGGAAATGATGAGGGCTCAATTAGCTGACTCACAGGTGGGAAACCGTTTCTGGGGGGATGCACTGTCAAATGCCAATTACCTGCTGAACAGGTTACCAAATACCACAATTGGGAAAACTCCATATGAAATGTTTCATAGGAGGAAACCGAAGATAGCACACATGCGCATTTTGGGTGTAAATGTTTTGTTCATATACAGGCTCAAAACAGAACAAAGCT
Organism: Shinisaurus crocodilurus; assembly: GCA_021292165.1. Lineage (NCBI taxonomy): Eukaryota > Metazoa > Chordata > Lepidosauria > Squamata > Shinisauridae > Shinisaurus > Shinisaurus crocodilurus. Next base: position 114,511,355 of record CM037878.1, on the reverse strand, counting down.
ATCTCCAAGAAGCTTTGAATGTTTTCTGCTGGGGTATGATGCACAAACAAAAGGGTACAGGTTGTGGTCACCACACCACAACAAGGTAATTCTGAGCAGGGATGTGATTTTTCACGAGCAAACAAATGAACAGAAACAGCTGGTGGAATTGCCAATGCATGCAATGTCTGAAACACAGCAGGATGCTTCTGGGACAGAACAAGCCACTGGGCAGATATCTGGAGAACAGGAGGGAGGTGAACAATCTCTTAGGCGTTCAACCCGAGAACGCAAAACACCTGTTAGATATCAGGATGAATTCCAGAGTGGGAAAACTGTTGTACATAAAGCTCTCAAAATAGCTTTAGAACCACAAAGTTTTGAGGAAATTCAAAGCATGGAACCAAAAGTGAAGAATGATTGGTTTGAGGCCATGCAGGATGAAATTAATGCAATGCATGAAAACAACACATGGAGTCTAGTATCTTTGCCTGTGGGGTGCAAAGCCATCACCTGTAAATGGGTGTACAAGGTGAAGACAAATCACCAGGGGCAGGTGGAGAGATACAGAGCAAGGCTCGTTGCAAGGGGGTTTGCACAAAAACATGGGGTAGATTTTGATTCCGTGTTTGCACCAACAACAAGGTATGCAACTGTCAGACTGTTGTTGAAATTGGCAGCACAAAGAAAAATGATGGCATTTCATTTTGATGTAAAAACTGCTTTTTTATATGGTGAATTACAAGAGGAAATCTACATGCAGCAACCAAAAGGTTTTGTAGAAAATCCCAGTCTTGTATGTCGTCTGAACAAGTCCATATATGGGTTAAAGCAGGCAGCTCGATGCTGGAACCAGAAACTAGACAGAGTTTTGATTAGTTTGGGATTCAAACAAAGCAAGGCTGATCACTGTCTGTATACAAATCACACAGAACAGGGAAACTGGGTGTATTTGTTGGTCTTTGTTGATGATATATTGCTGGTGACACAATCAGTAAGTCAAAAAGACAAAATTGCACAAGAATTGCAAGCACACTTTGAACTGAAAGATCTAGGTTTGGTAAAACACTATCTTGGAATGCAATTATCTCAAGATGAGGAAGGTTCTTTCATGGTTGAACAAAGTGGAAAAATTCAGAAATTGATGGAAATTCATGGGTTGGAGAATTGCAACCCAGTTACCACTCCAATGACTCTTGAATATCAGAAACACACAGATAACACCGAATTTGAAGATATTGGAAAATATCATCAGAGTGTTATTGGAAGCCTGCTATATTTGGCAAATGTGAGTAGGCCAGACATCAGCAATGCTGTAAACATACTTAGCAGGAAAACGCAAAATCCTTCTATGTATGATTGGTTAGCTGTGAAACGTGTGTTAAGGTATTTAAAAGGTACCATGAATTGCAAACTGAAATTGTCATCACACACAGAAGGAGATTTTTGTGTCTACACTGATGCTGATTGGGGATCTGCTACAGATAGGAAGTCCACAAGTGGGACTGTGCTCATGTATGACCAAAGTTTAATTGAATGGTATACACGAAAACAATCTTGTGTGGCTATATCTAGCGCAGAATCTGAATTCATCAGTTTATCTCAAGCATGTAATGAGATTGAGTGGTTCAAACAATTGTTTGCTGATATGCACATACCAGTAGACAAGGCTGTTACAATTTTTGAGGACAACCAAGCTTGCATTAGCATGGCTCTCCATGAAAAAAGTAGGCCAAGAACCAAACACATTGATGTTCGTTACTCTCATGTAAAGGACTGTGTGCAAAAAGGGTAGGTAACACTCAAGTACTGTGCAACAGGGGATATGGTGGCAGATCTTTTCACAAAACCATTGCCTGTAGTAAAACACAGGAAATTAATGACGGCACTAGGCCTCATTGAGTAAATGTAAACAAGTTGTATCACAGCTTGTGGGGGGATGTTGTGACATGTATCACAATCACCAGCTGTGGCACAATGTTTACAAATGAAAGGAACAGAATGGCTGGTAAACAAGTTTTGTCTCCTACTTCCTGTGTGTTTCTCATGGGAAAAGTAGGTGTGAAAGAAATACGAGCTGGTCACGTGGTTTGTATGTTCTGATGACGTACTGACTTGTTGTTTCTCTGTCTGTAGCCATTTTGGAGAGATGTGGAACTGTTCTCTCTTCTTCACTCTCTTGTCTTCTGACTAGTGCTTGCTGGACTTAATGCAATCATGTAATGTCTTAGCTGAGGTGGAGTAAACACCTTGCTCCACTGGATTAAATGCTTGCTATGCATTATACTCTGCACATGGACTGTAATGAGGAGATGTATGCTCTGTAGAATATACTTGCTAAAGTAAATAAACAGGTAGAATAGACCTGTGGAGTTTACAGAGTTATTTCCTTATTACTGGAATCTGCAAACAGGAGGAAGCTGAGCTGGCTGACATCCGATACGCTGGTTGTGCTGCGCTGGGAGTGGGAGAGACAGATCTGAACTTCTGTATGTGGATTTATGGGCGTCTGCACACGAGAATAGGATTTTAAATCTTCCATCTCACTCGAGCGAGGCGCTCTGCTTTTCCTCGCGCGCCTTCAAAAGATATATGGAATTTCCATAGCTTTATATATTATGGCAAAAGGCAAACTGTGAATCATATCTACCAATCAGTTGTAGGCCTGGTTCAGACATAATGGGAAACTCTGATTTCTCTCCCACTCCCTTCTTCTGCATGCCAGAGAAGACAACCAGAGAGTATCCACTTCTAGTTTTAAAATAATCAGTTCCCTGTAGCAGCTGAACTCTGGTGTGGAGAAATAGCTATTTGACTCCTTTTTCCATTATCTTGAAACGAGTAAGTATAGAGCCTGTGGTTGTGGGTGCTAAATCTGTCTGGTCCCTAGCAGAAAGGAACCCTAAGTCACCCATCTCCAAGACACCTCCCACCTACACCAACAGTCCTTTGCCTGGTTGATGAGGGCCTCCTAGATATATCAAACCAACCCCATTCTGATACATAAGATGAAGAGGGAGTGATTCTTTCTTCTTCTTCTTCTTCTTTTTTTTTGGTCTCATGGAATATTGGGAAGAGGCCCTTGTGTTTGGCAAGCATGGTGGCGTTATTACGTAAATCTATTGGATAGGATTATTTAGCATTTCTCTCTCTCTCTGCTACCTGATTTCTCCTACTGTCTTTCATTGAATTTAAATAAAACTTTCTGATTTAAACCCTTGGTTGACTGGATCTTTTGCCTAGCCTACTGATCTATCCCACACCGCATGCTTAGGAGGAGGGCTAAATGGAACAACAGGATTGGGCCCCTGACTGGTAGTGACCAGAAGGGCTTGTTCACATCCTCAGCTCTCAGGTAAACACCTATGAAGTTCTGAAGCTCTCCTCAACTAAGTTCTAGGGTGTGTGAGAAGTGGTGGCAGCCTACTTGTATGTAAAAAGTAACAAGGTGTGATGGCCTTCCATCACATCAGGAAACCATGGTTTGTTTTAACTATGGTTTAAGAACAACCCAGAATCTGAAAATATGACTGTAGCTTTTCTCACTAAGCATAAACAAGCCATAGTTCCCTGAAGTTAGACACCAGGAGGAACCATGGTTGGTTTAAAACTGGGAATGAAAGTCCTCATGGATGTGAAAGGAGGAGGATAGGGAAGGGGGAGTGTGCGAGGCTGAGGCTTGTTGTGGCCCATTCACATAGCAGGAAACCAGTTTTCTGTTACATCTGAACCTGGCCTTAGTGTTTTGAGAAACCAGTGGGGATATAGAAAATGTGGGGGTTTATCATTAAGATTCAAGAGCCACTAAGTTCCTTTCCAGTAACAATAAAATGTTTTCCTAATTTTTATAATTTACTAGCACGTGTTGTCATTTGCTAAGGCAGGTTGGGAAATGTCCCCAAATAAGCTGGTAACACAAAATATTCTTGATATTTACTAAAAATCACAACAATTAAAGGACTTTAACTAATGGTTAATTTTTCTTGCATTTTCATGGTTTATCAGAAGATTATAAAGGTAGCTTGTTGAATGTCCAGAACCATTAATAAAATGAATTGTTTTCCTGTAATTTTCTGGCAAGCTATTTGGTCCAGTCTCAATAAAAAAAATAAAAATAAAAATTACAGCTGTATTTAAGGTTACTGCAACTCCATGACCATAATCCAACATAGAGTTAAGGACTTTTCCAACCACTGATTTTGGTGGACATACATGTGTTTGTGCTGCATTGTGCCCCAAATATACTATAAACATTTGCTAAAAGAATTCCATCAACTTTGATTTCTCTTCATACCCACCAAAGCCCTCCCTATGCCCCTAGATATCTTTCTGTATTTAACTTTTTCTGGCTACAGTCTGCATTTCTTGCTCACAGACCAGAACATAGAGGGCACTGAGCTGGGACCGGAGAAGTGGAGGAAAAAGAGACACATGATGCAGTGTAATCTTGTGATGTGGTTAAGTTTTCCTGCGATAGCCTTGCACAGGGGATGAAGAGGGATTCATATCCACCACCCACTTTTGTTCAGATAGCAGCATGAGAGATTTGGAAGGACTGCACTTATAGCCTACTACTGTAATAGCTTTCTTCCCCAGGCCTCTGCACTGAGAATACAACACCTTTTTAGAGTTCTGGCTTTGTTTAGAACAGTCTTCCCCAATGTGGTGCCTCCAGATGTTTTGGAGTACAACTACCATCAACCCCAGCCAACATGGGAAAAGGTCAGGAATGCTGGGAGTTCTAGTTCAAAACAATTGGAAAGCACCACATTGGGGAAGGCTGGTTTAGAACTGTCATTGTATTACTATCGCTAAGGTTACAGCCCCAAGCTGTAAAGGAAAGATGGGCAAAAAGGTGACTGTAGCTAGAAGCCTGATCAGGCATTTACAGATTGTATAGTACTCTCTTGACAAATAAATATTTTGTCTTAATGAATCACTGGTCTGGCATGCAAAATGACTTCCTCCTTTACTTCTCATCTTCCCTGACCTTTCCCCCTCTTGCAATATTCATACATTATCCTCTCTGGGCATGCACTTTTTTACATGCCCAAAAATTACATCTAATTTTTTCATTGACAAACCAGCCACCTGATCGTATGGGTTGGCTTTTGCTACAGAGACTCATGCACTGGTTTGTACCTCAACAGTGAAATGTCATTCACTCTACAGAAAGCGTGGTAAAGCTTGCTAGAACTACCCTTTCCACAAGGAAAGTCCAGTGCAAGCTTGTACTGGCTTTCTTATTATTATAGAACAGGTTGTCCCAGTGGCTCTTGGTCTGATTTTATGCGGGTAGGGAGAGTCCAGAGGGAGAGACAAGGTTGGGAGGGGAAAATGGGGGAAGAGCCTAAATGGATGGAGCAATTCCCCACCCCCACCGTGGAAGGGGAGAAGCTCTTTGGAAATGATCAGACCTCTGTCAAGAAAAGGGAAAACAGGGAGGGGGTGATCTCCAAAATGGATGAAATGATGGAAGCCCTCTACAAGTGATTAGTTGAGACCTCTGAAAAGAATGATTTCCCCCTCCCCTCCCCAGTAGCCTGCAGGCAGGGAGGAAGAGAGTGAGAAAAGGTGGTGGCAAAAGAGAAAAAGAAAGAAAGAAACAACTTTTCCTTTGGCCCACTTTTGGCTCCAGCCCCACCCACTGCTGGCACAAGGCCCTCAACAGAAAAAAGGGTTCTAACCTCTGTTCTAGAAGAACAGTCAACTCCCTCCCATCTCCTCATTCCTGCCAATACTATATACATATTAATATATATATTTATGATAGAAAGTCTGCATATAACATATTCTTTGCTGTTGATGATATACCCTGTACTTGTCCTTGCAGTTTTTAAGATTTACCAGCAAAGGAAGAATTATCTGTCATTTCAAACTGGCCCACTAAAATGTTAAGAATGACCAGTAAATATCAATATCAATTGAGTATAAGAATTTCCATTACAGAGAAATACACACAATCTGCTTTCTAAACAAAATATATAATTATTTACCCTTTTTTTCTTCTCTAGCCTTTTGTTCTGCTAGATCTGCCAACCAATGCAGCGGTGACTGGGATTCAGGTGGAGTTAACTTGCTGTCTGTACTTCCATCATTCCCTGGGCTTGTATTACCATTTGTCTCAGATTTTTGAGATGTCTTCTGCTGTTGTGACTCAGGTATGCACAGAGAAATTTTATTACTGTGATTAAGGACATTCTGTAAAATCTGTAGGGCACACCAATTCAATTAATCAGTTTGCATATGTTAAAACAGCATTACTTTACGGCACATATAGCCTCTGTACACCATGTTACAATAACGCACACCTAAATACACTTGTGCAGCAATGAAAATCAATAGGTACACTTAACTCTGCATCGGACTATGCCCTATCAAATTATGCAAATATTAACAAGATTGTATTTGTTCACTAAGCTTTGCCCTTACCTGAGATACCCCATTCATTGAAGGGAACTTGCCAACTTGTAAATTCTGTTTGCTGACACATTGGCAATGGGATTTAATTTCATGTTTCTCTCTAAGAGTGTGCATTGCTTCAAGAAGTTCCATCAAAACTGAAATATGAATAAAGAAAACAATGAATTTTCTTCCACATACAATGCAAACACATTGCACAGTTTTGAAGCTAACTGCCTGAAATTGTATTTATCTTCATATACTACAGAAAATGAAGTTCAAACTCTTGGGATCAGTTTTACCTTTGCAATACAACCCTAAATAGAGTAAAACCCTGCCATGATCCATGTTCGACATATATTTGTCAGCGACTTCAATGAGGTTTGGATCCCAGAGTTTTCAGTTACATGGTCAAATATCACTTTTAGATACAGGGCCAGCTACACCATTGAGGAGGAACCCAAGCAAGAGACCGCCAGCAAGCTGCGGAATGATGGAGAAGAAAGGCAGGGCACATGAATTGACAGAAGTATGACCATCAGTAGAGAGAACACTGCCTCTACAACATTCACTACCTTTTAAAAGTAATTGTGACCTCCTCCTCCATGTTTTCTCTGTGTTCCTTTCTCACTTTAGCAGGTCTAGATTTGTGACAAACAGAGGGCAGCTACACATGTTACACAGCAAAGACAACTGCTGCAGGTACACTAGTGCTTATGTAAACAATCCAATTAAAACAGAATTAAATGTAGTTAAAATGCCATTAAAATAGCACTGAAAACAACAATGCGTAGCTGCCCAGTCCCATGATTTCTTTCCCCTTGTTTCTATTCATTCTGTTATCTAGGTAGTAGTCCGATTAGTCATTTGATAATATAGTATATAGGATATAGGATATAGTATATAGGATGAAATGAATTTCTTTGTTGCCTTTCTTTTTAAAAAAGACCCAGAGCAACTAACAACAGAATTATTAAAACATACAAAATACAAAATAGTCAAAATCAATTTCCATTAAAAATACCAAAAATAAAGACATACACATGCATTAATCCAACTGGACTAAATATGGCAGAATTTCTGCTTATCTTTTAGTGTATATTGTAATTCTGCTGATCATGCTGCAAATAATTACAACTGTACCTAAACCTGATTTTTTTGTGCTTTATAGGGTTTATTTCATACTGTTATTTGCAGTACTGTAAGAATAAGAGTTAATTCCAATCATGCCTCAACCTTCACTGATATCTATAACCTTATGAACTATAAAAAAAGGCACTAAATTGGTTATCGTTTCATTCTTACGGTAATGATCACAGTTAGGGCCTGGTTTACAGAAGAATAAGTGTCCTTATAGTTGAAGGTTCTATGGGGATATACAGAAGGCACTGATTTCATTTCACAGCTCAAGCACATTGTGAGTTTCCAGCAGAGGAGAAGGGACACAAATGCCTCTGAGTCTGTAGCTCTAGCTATGGATCTTCAAATGTAACTGCCAAGTTTGTAATATCAATACTCATTGGTGCAAAAACTAAAAAAATGATAGCCTACAAAGCCTCTAGGGGAAGTTTCACATATAGAAGAAAAAAGGAAATAAATAACACATTTGACTTTTATTATTATCTTACCAGATCCAGGAATAATTTGGGTTGGCATTAAATGCTTGTGATCATGAGGCTGTCCTTTCACACATTTCATCCAAGCATACAGTTCTTTATCTGTGAAGATATTAACAGTTCATATCACTTGTGATTTTATAAACTTCAATGATATATGATCATTTTAGATTAGCTTCCCAAATGTACAGCCTACAAGAATACTTCTGAGTTTTTGCTATTTGTTGAAACACATTATACATAATTTTCATAATGGAAAATAGTAAAGACAATGAAGTTTGCTTTCAGGACAATGATGAATACATACATGTGACAATTCTAGTTTGCATTCAATTTTTGTAAATTGAATAGAAACAAAGCTACAACTTGAAATAAGCAGGCAATTCTAAAATGTTTAAGGATGCAGTCCTATGCATGTTTAGGCAGAAAAAAGTTCTACGACTCCCAGCATGCCCCAGCCAGCATGGTTGACTGGGGGATGCTGGGAGTTGTAGGACTTTTTTCTGTCTAAACATGCATAGGATTGTGCTTTAAGTATATCTTGGTTTTTACAAGAGTGCACTGACCTCTAGAACTCTTCCTTTCCTTAGCCTTGTAGCAATCTAAGCAGACCACAAATCCACATTTTTGGCAGACCCAGTGAATGTTAAACAGGGTGGCTTCACATGCATCACACATTTCACGGACTCCTCTGACTGCTCTCTTCCAAGCAATTTTGGCTGAAATACAGAGTAAACAAGAGACCAAGTACTGAAATTTAAAGACAAACATCTGTAAAACTATACTACAGAAATGAAAATCCAGGCAAACAGTCGAATCATTATTTCCTTTTAAGTAATTAAGAAAAACCTGGCAAGCTTAAGTATTTTTTTTATTGTCACAATTTATAATTGTTAAACATCTAGACAATTCTCTATGTTTGAAACTCAGTAACCACAGGGTGACTATATAATAGAGGAACTTATTTCTAGGATTTACAATATCTAATTTTAACATACCACAGAGCAAAAAACAAGTCTTGCACTTACGGTACATAGGAAACTATCCTTAGTTCCAATTTGATGGGAAAAGAAATAGCCAATTAATTCTAAAATTTCATTGTGCACTTCTCAAAGAAAATGCTTATAAAGCCCTTACAAGGGAAATATGTTCATAAAAAGGGAAAAGACTGTTGGACTTTTGGGCACCTAGATCCTTATGTGAGTAGATTATTTCTTGGTTCAGAATGTCCAAGTAATAGATAAGACAGAACAGAACACTCTGGTCCACATAAAAGACTTCCCCCATATTTTCTGGTGACTTCTATGATAACTATCTAAACAAAATGGAACCAGTTAACTCCTCCTTCTCTTGCACAATGGCATTCAAAGAAAAGGGATGAAGTCTTAAATGGAAAAACTTGCTCATTAGCTCCAAACTTCACAAGGCACACAAAAGAAAGACTTTTTAAAAATTGTTGTCTTTTTTTACTTATACTGAACAGACTCCAATCGTCATAGGCCCGAAATGTATGAAATGTTATTTAGGTACTAAGCTAATTCAGTTTTATGTCAGGATAGTTTCCTGTTTACCTTATATCTTGCTGATGTCAATGACGCTTTGAGCTTATTGAACCAAAGACTTCTGTATTATCTGTTAAAACAATGGGATTGCTTTTTGCACATTGGCCCTTACTCAAAGTTTTACATTGCTTTTCTCTTACTGTTTTCTTGCTTTGTAGCTTTCAACTTATTTGATTTAGATGGTATATTTACCCGAGTTCTTGTTTCTTTTGTATATATATTATTTTTTTTAATGCAAAGATCCAATAAAAATATAGTTAAGACAACTTGGAATCATCATCCTAATATTACTACATATCATATTAAATAGATGTTCACAAAAATATTGTGACCAAACAAAACATGCTAGTAAGATGGGTTTGTTTGTTTGTTTTTAAAAAAATAGAGAACACCTTCTGAGGGGCCATAGGATATTTTGGATTCCCAGATCCGAAGTCAGAGACAGCGTTCTGACCTTGGGGCTGGGAATCAGAGCTCCGACCCCCCTCCCCCACACAGCCAGTGCTGAGGTCAGGAAAGTAAACTCGGAGAGGGGGAAAAGGGGATGCTTCAGGGGCGGAGAGGAGACTGGAGAGGCCAGGATACGAGCTATCCTGACGCCTCTCCAACCTCCCCCTCAGAGATGCTTCAGTTAGACAGGCAAAAAGCCTGTCCATTGAAAAATGTGGGACGGGAGGATGGGGAGGTGGAGATTGCCTCCACTGCTCCTCCTGCTCTGCATTGGATGACCATAAGCTTCTGTAGTTTGTCCCAATACATTTTTTGCATATACGTGCAGTACTCGATAGTACAATGGAAGAACATTTCAATGCAATATAGAGATTCCCAAGGAAGAACATGAAATCTGAATAGCCTTACCATCCTTTTTGACCCAGGACATGGCTGTTTTCTCAGATGTCACTAATTGACAAAATTTGTCACCTATGTGGTCTAAGATGTGTTTACAAGTTTCTAAGTCCATTTCATCATCATCATCATTTTCATGTGTCCATAAACTCATTGCTTCATCATCATACTGATCAGGAGAAGAAAAGCCATCAATCCTAACCACTCCATTCTTGCTAAAAGAAAGCCTACAAAACAAAATACATGACTTGAGTATCAAAACAATGAGCAGGTTAATTGCATTGAGTATTAACTGTGTGTCAAGTGTGCTCATTGTTATGGCTTTTTACTGCTCCATATTTCTGAAAGGCAGTGAGAGAATGCATGTGTCTGTATATCTCCTCCTGAACCACTTTGTTGGTACTGTTAGAAAGCTAAGAGGAAGGATTTGATTAGGGTACGTTTGGGAAATCTGCAACCTTTGGCCAGCTGAAATTTAAATTACCAATTCCTTGGAACAGGAGCCTGTCTTTTTTTACTTATGTTACAATGTAAAGCATTATGTATGTTGATGCCACTACATAAAACTTGTTCACAGTCATGTTTTATTAACCTGCATCTCAATTTGGATCATGAGGTGGTGGTGTTTTCTATAAATAAATAAATAAATAAATAGATAGATAGATAGCTTTGCCTTGCATAATTGCATAGGAAATGGGAACAAGTCAAACCAACATTATCCCAATTCCCATATCAAGCCAGGAAGTGTGGTGCAAACATAATGTGGCTTTACTACCACATAACACTTAACAGTGAGCAAATCTTTACTCAAACATGATGCGGACTTTCCTGGAAGCATAAGATGAGGTACCTGAGCAATTGCCAAGTAATTTCTGCAGGCTAAACAACATTCATACAAATCCAGGAAATATAGTAATATGAAAAGATGTCTAAGTGGTGTCATTTGCTTTGTCAACATGGAACTATCTTCTATTTTGCCTATGGAGCAAAGTTCAAGTATCTTTCTCTGTGCTGAGACACATACACATAAATGGCACTTGAATCAAGACCAAGAGCAGCAATAATGTGTACACAAAGAATAATAAATCTGTTATTACAAAACCTAAGTATAAAAAAATACGCACACACCCCGAGTGCTTTGCTTAAATCGCTTATAATCAGGGCTGAATTATCCATGTCATTCTCAGATGGCAAATTTGGACGGCTTAGTTTTGTGACAGCAGCAGAGGGTCCCTCAGGTTTTTTGTTTTTGTTTAACTTTATAAAAGGCGACAGTGGAGGTCCTCTCACCAGCTGCCTCCTGCACTGGTAGTTATATTTTCCCTTCTTCTCAGAATGCCTGGATGTAGCATTATTCCAGGGCAATCTGGAATTTAACAGCTGCCCCTATTGGCTTGCATTTTTTTAAAAAATAAATAAAATAAATTTAATGTGTAATTAAATCAGGGGCACCTTTTTAGTCAATTATCTTTAAAAAAAAGACTAATTAGCTGATTAATCAATTACACGTTAACAGCTCTGAAACATACAGATTGTAGGCATGTACAATAATCACTACTGATGGCTAAGAATAATTACAACGCCATAAGTTAAGAAGCACCAGGGCAGTAACAATGGCTTTCTCCTCCCTATTTCATATTACTCTTTCATTATGTAATCTACTGGATCAATATTAGCACTCAAACTTAGTTGTATGACTGCTAAAGAGAACACAAATAAAGGCTTTTCAAAATTTCTTCTACTTGAGTATGTCTTTGGCATAGAAAGGTGGGCTATAAATAACAAAATAAATACATTAATAAACATCAACTGCTGCCCACGTCCCACTTTGCTTTTCTCCATCCCTTGGGACCAGTCTCTAGCCATTACTTTGTCTTTACTTTACCTCAGGCCACTGCTTCCTTCCCCTCTTCCCTTCAGTCCTATTCAGCTGTACCTCACAGTTGGTGCCTTTGTGACATCAGAAGCCATTACTTCAATCTCTGCCTCTTTCCTTAGGTGTAGTTGCTAGGCAGGCACATTTGTTCTGGAGATTGGCTTAATGGCGGTCGATGTCACAAAGGCCCTGCTTTCCCCCCCTAAAGCAGGGGAAATCAGTCTTCTTCTCCTGTGCAGTTCCTAGGGGGAAAGCTTTTTTTTTTAAAGGCTCTTTTCTGATGAAAGGCTGCAAATTGTCCAAACACAACCTCTTCCCTTCCTATAGACAGTACCTCTGCCAGTTGCACCGGCAAAACTTTTCAGCAGGGGAAGGATGTCAACAGCTTGCGAAGGTATGGAACATTATAAGTATGCTACACAATAGGCATCAAGATATTCTTATTAAAAACAAAGCTCTGATAAATGAAATGGCATATAGCTTGAGCCACAACCCAGTTAAGCCAAAGAACTTTGATTTAAATCTAAGGACTCATTAAAAATTACTGCCTCCATTACAAGCTGCTGTGTTTGTGGGAGATATACCCCAAACTAAGTTTACATGAATTGCTTTCTATCAAAGAGAGAATAGAATAAGGGACCTCCAATGTCATCTAGTCCACCTGCCCCCACCGCCAATAGAAAATCCACTACAAGGATTCACAAGTACTACCTACAGCAGACAGGAGGCAGTGTTCCCATGTAAGAAATCCTTATATATATATATATATATATATGTGCAAGAGAGTCACTGGCTGCAGTAGAGGGAGAGATGGGAAGGAAGGCCCACTCCAATAGCTTGGATGAGAGATCAGCTCCATCTCTCCCTGAAGTGTTTCCATTCAAACTGGTCATTGTAAAAACCTTGTAACTTTAAGCATTAGTGTCAAAAGTTTGCTTCTCTCCACCCTTCCCTTCCCTCCCATTCCTTTTTCCTTTTGTGTCATGTCTTTTAAACTGTAAGCCTGCAGGCAAGGACTGTCTTGTTTGTTATTGGTCCTATGTAACATACTCTTGGAGCTTTTTCAGCTGAAGAGCAGAGTAAAAACGCTTGAAACAAACCAACAAAAGTCCAAAAGGGGACTATCCCTGATTTTAAAAAGTTTCCTAGTTTGTACACCACAATAATAGTGTATTTCAAGCTACATCTTTTAGGAATAAAGTGGGTACTCAATTTTTTTTCACTTACCGGCGGAAGTAGTAGAATCTACAGAACACTGGGGAGTGAGCTGATTCTTCGCCTTTCTTACTTCTAACCAGCCTACATTCTCTGCATTTTTGCAAATTCGGCCCTATTTCATAGCAAGAGTCATCCTGCAAAAAGGATTCTCCAATTTGCTTCAGCTTCTTTACTTTACGCCAGTCCTTTAATACTGAACGAGGAATGCCAGCTGCAAAAAATAGCAACTTTTTAGCAAGAGCAAAGAAAATGTAATCAATGTACAATATTTGGACCTCTGTAGCAACTGAAGTGCGAGTCAACCATTTTTTAAAAAAGTAAACCTATGTATAGTTTAAGTATTTGAACAAAACAATTTTGGAAAACTTTGGGGAGAGATATCCTCATTGTTTTATTAATTTGCCCCATAATCTCTGGGAGAAACAATGATAACCCAACTATTTTGCCTATGTCATCCACTTAATATAAGCAGAATAAGTTCAAGCATATCTTTCCCATGATCCTGCCCTTGTGTACTACTATAGAAAACCTACACAATGAAATTACATATTTATCTCATTGTAAAAGCTGTGCAAAAGAATAACAGCAGCAAAAACAAACAAACAAACAAACAAACAAAAACCCTGAAAGCATTCCCCAAAAAACAAGTAAAATTTTTATACTTCTTTTGAAAGAATTCAGACAAAACAGGATTGCATACAATTACTATGTTTATTGGCCTCAACACAACAATATTTCCTATGGATTGCATACAGACATTTTAGACCAGGGGTGGGCAACTTTGCGTAGTCCAGGGGCAAATACTTCTGTCATTGCACCACCTGCAGCAGCAAAATAATTGGTGGCAAATAGCTACAGAGACTCAAAAGGACCACCCACATTTGGCTTGAAAACAAGCTCAATTTGGCACTTTTGAGTCTCTGTAGCATTGCCACCAAATTTTGGCAACAAACAACCACTTTTTTTTGCCACTGCACTGCCAAATTTCAGCAGCATGTGGGTTGCATGTTGCCCACCCATTTTAGTCCCTTAAAACAGTACCCACAAAAGACTGTCACCTAATTATCCTTAGAAATAAAAGATTACAGCCAAGCAGCAAGCATATTTTCTGGAATCCTGAGACACTTTACATCTTCCAGTATGTAACTATCATGACTGCAGGGGGGGAAACCCTTTAAAACATGACTGCCATGTGTACCTTAGCACTGCAGCCACCACTACTTCAGTGGTATTGGTCCTGTTCACATGGTCATTTGTGTGTCTGGTTTTCTCCACATGATCATTGCTAGCACATCTATGCCTGCATTTGTGTGGAAAGTTCTATGTGAACTAGTGGCAGTGACGTCCATAGCTATGAAAGTACTTTACGGAACTGTTGTGATCTTGGAAGTACTGCAATGCATAACTTATTTTCTACTGCTTCATGTGGTATCTTTTTCCCATGCAATTATTTACCTCAGGGAAGTTTACATGGAAAAAATATCCCTAAAGATTACCTTGTGAACCAGTTCACAGACTTAAGGGGAGACACACACCTGTTTATCTCCTGACACTTAAAGCAATGGTGCACTGTAAAAATTCCTACTCTCTAGAATCTAAACAGAAACAGTATGGACCATATTACATATTGAATCCTATACTCTTATTGATTCTGAAACTGTGACAATCAATTTAACTGAAGTATAGGTGCATAATCCAATGGTTTGCCCACATTGGTGCTGCTGGAAGGGAAATAGATAGAGGAATCGCTCTCCAGACAACAGGAGCTATAGGAATGGCATAAAGGGATGGAGAAACTTTGGATGGAGAAGCATCAGATGGAGAAGTATCAACAGGGATAAAGGAAGGATACAGCGAGATGTGAACTACTAGAAGTACTAAATTGGATACACAAGTGATCAGAAAATAGGTTCTGAGGCTGGAATTGTGTAGCAGGCATTCATCTGAAATGATGACCTGAAAACAAAAAAGGACACGTATAGGAAGTGGAAGGAAGGACAGGCTACAGGGGAAGAGTACAGGCAGGTAGCACAGAACTGCAGGAATAGTGTCAGGAAGGCTAAAGCTGAGAATGAGCTAAGGTTAGCAAGGAATGCTAAAAGCAACAAAAAAGCTTTCTTCAGATACATGCACAGTAAAAGACAGAAGAAAGAACTGGTGGTTCAACTACGCAATGAGGATGGCAAATTGATAACAGAAGACAAAGAAAAGGCAGAAGTGTTCAATTCCTACTTTGGCTCGGTCTTCTCCCAAAAGAGGGTCTATGACCCCCCTGGCAAACCTGAGGTGCAGACTGAAGGGGCAGAATTGCAGCTTGTGATTGATAGGCAAATGGTCAAGGAGCACCTGATTACTCTGAACGAGTTTAAATCTCCAGGGCCTGATGAGCTGCATCCTAGAGTAATAAAGGAACTGGCAGAAGAACTCTCAGAACCACTGTCTATTATCTTTGAGAAATCATGGAGGACAGGTGAAGTGCCAGACGACTGGAGGAGGGCAAATGTTGTTCCCATCTTCAAAAAGGGCAAGAAGGAGGAACCTGGGAACTATAGGCCAGTCAGTCTGACATCAATCCCCGGGAAGATTTTGGAGCAGATTATAAAGAAGTCAGTCTGCAAGCACCTTGAAAACAATGCAGTGATTACTAGAAGCCAGCATGGATTTGTCAAGAACAAATCCTGTCAGACTAATCTGATCTCATTTTTTGATCGGGTAACCTCCCTTGTGGACTGTGGGAATGCTGTGGACATTATATACCTGGACTTCAGCAAAGCTTTCGACAAAGTGCCTCATGATATCCTGATTAGTAAGCTAGCTAAGAGTGGGCTAGATGGAACAACTATCAGGTGGATCCACAATTGGCTACAGAATCGGACTCAAAGAGTGCTTATCAATGGTTCCTTCTCAAACTGGGGAGAGGTAACGAGCGGGGTACCACAGGGCTCGGTCCTGGGCCCGGTGCTCTTCAACATTTTTATTAATGACTTGGATCAGGAGGTACAGGGAATGCTTATCAAATTTGCAGATGACACAAAGTTGGGTGGAACAGCTAATACTCTGGAAGACAGAAACAAAATTCAAAGTGACCTCGATAGGCTGGAGCGCTGGGCCGAAAACAACAGAATGAAATTTAATAGGGATAAATGCCAAGTGCTGCACCTAGGGAGAGGAAACCAAATGCAGAGTTACAGAATGGGGGACACTTGGCTCAACAATACTACAAGTGAGAAGGATCTTGGAATTGTGGTAGATCACAAACTGAATATGAGCCAGCAATGCGATGTGGCTGCAAAGAAGGCAAATGCAATTTTGGGCTGTATTAATAGAAGTATAGCTTCCAAATCGCGGGAAGTGATAATTCCCCTTTACTCGGCACTGGTTAGGCCTCATCTTGAGTACTGCGTCCAGTTCTGGGCACCTCACTTTAAGAAGGACATAGACAAACTGGAGAGGGTTCAGAGGAGGGCAACAAGGATGATAAAGGGACTGGAAACAACGCCCTATGAGGAGAGACTGGAAGAACTGGGCATGTTTAGCCTTCAGAAGAGGAGACTGAGGGGAGATATGATCGCACTCTTCCAGTATTTGAAGGGATGTCACACAGAGGAGGGCAAAGATCTCTTCTCGGTCATCCCAGTTTGCAGGACACGGAATAATGGGCTCAAGTTACAGGAACCTAGATTCCACCTAAACATCAGGAAAAATTTCCTGACTGTCAGAGCAATAAGACAATGGAATCAACTACCTAGGGAGGTCGTGGGCTCTCCCACTCTGGAGGCATTCAAGGTGCAGCTGGACAGACATCTATCAGAGATGCTTTGACCTAGATTCCTGCATTGAGCAGGGGGTTGGACTCGATGGCCTTGTAGGCCCCTTCCAACTCTACTTTTCTATGATTCTATGATTCTATGATCAGCAACAAAGTAAAGCCAATTCAGAGCATGGCATAATATGACAGTGTGCAATGAAAACTTATATAATTTGTGTATATAATTTCCAAGAAAAGTCTAGTTGAGTGTCATTCAGTTGAGAAAGAATATTAGGCAAACTAGGGTGCATTTTTTAATAGCTGTTGTACAATTTAAGCAATTTAGTTGTTGTTGCTATCAGTGGTATTGTAATAGTACCACTGACCTCATTGTTATTACAAATTAGTAGTTTCAAGAGTTTATCATTTCAAAATAAGATACAGTTAAAATAGATCAGTTCAGACATAATTCCAAACCATGATTTGGCTCTACATGTATGAGCTTTGTACTTGTGTGCTCCTCCTTGTTCTAGCATGGTCCAAGTCCTTCCCTTTTGGGTTAGCAGTAAACTACAGTTATATCTGAACCTGGCAAACCATGGTTTGTCCAGTTCAGCTGCACCAGCAAACTGTGGTTTGCTGCTAACCCAGAAAGCACCTGGAGCATGCAAGGAGGAGAAAGAGGAGAGAGCATGCAAGCACAAAGCTCGTTAACGTAACATCAAACCACAGTTTGGTGTTATGCCTGATCCTAGCCAATAACTTACATATAGCATGTATAAAAACAGAAGTTGCCGATTCATATTTGAACTCTTTTGAGGTTATAAATGGTGTTAAGACTGTTGACAACAGACCAACCTTTGAAACTACCTTCTTTAAGCATGTATTTTTTTCATAGAGCAAAGAAACTTTTAATCAGAACTCTATTATTCCCCAATTCTAAATTTACCTATGCATCTATGGAATTTAGGCACAGAATTTAGCATTCTGATAATATCTTTCATTTTTGGGGGGTGGGGAACAAGTTTCTAGCTCTTAACATTGAGAAATCTAGCTTGAAAGTGTGGAGGGGAGGGGATGGTAAAATCTCAAAAGCCCAAGGGCAGCGTTGTGTCCAGTTCCTTATTTATTCCCATGGCTAGAAGAAATAGTACAACATTTGTACACGACAGTTTAATTTATACAGATCTCAGAATCCAGCTTTTTTGGCACAGAAATTTGGTTATTTTAGAGTCAGAGAAGCCACATAGACCTGACTATGATAAAACAACAATTTTCTTATCTTTTCCAACTTGTATGTAACTTTATACTTACTATTACTACTGCCACTCTGTAACTTCAGTTTGCTTTTTTCTTTGGCACTCCTGCTGAGAACACCATTTGGTTTTATTTCTTCCTCTGTGTCTCCCTTTTTCTTTTGCAAATCATTCTGTTTCTTTTTGTAAGTTGGCTTAGGCTGCCGCTTCGTCCTTTGCTCTGACTTGCTCTCACTTTCATCAGAATCTCCACTTTCAGAGCCAGATTCATAAGTCCTTTTGGTTTTTCTTCTTGTGTGTTTCTCTTCTTTCACAAACTTGTCCCCCAGCATTTTACTATCTATGTTATTTTGCAAATCATTTGATGTAGAAGCGATTAAATTAACAGTACATGGCTTAATAATTTCTGATACATTGTTTCCTGAATTCTCTTTTTTATTAGTGTTTTTATCTTCTTCTGAATGCCTTGTGAGCCAAGCTTTTTTCAGTTTCGTGTGGTAGTTTGCTTGACTTGTCTGGGAAACTTGCCCATTGCCTACAGTATTTGCTTTGTTTATTGTACTAGAGATGACAGTACTGTCTAGGGAAACAGAGACTGGATATATTGGATTTTTCACAGCATTAGACTCTGTATCACTGGCACTGCTACTTTTAAACTGAGCTGCAGCCAACGCTGCCTTATGCTTTTTCAAGTGAACAAAATCAGATGGTCCAGAGAATCCAGAGCTGGCCTGAAGAATACTTTCCGCTTTGCTGCAGGCTAGTATAACTGGAGCTGTGGTGCCGACACCACATTCTTGTATGTGTGCCACTTCCTGGTTTATGGCTCTAGAGGCAGTACTCTTTACTGATGTGCTGGCTAATGCTGCATTTGACAAACAGTAAGTCACTTCTGAACTGCCCGTGCTTGAAATGCCAGTAGTAGCTACAGATTTGGTTACATCTGTTTTGGTACTGCACAGCATAGTTATAGTAGGTGTGACAGAACTGGGAACACTGCCCTGGGAAGCAGCAGGAAAGCTCTTTTCATATTGAGTATGAATTGTGTCTGCATTCACATTCGACAGAACTATTCTAGTAGTCTCTCTGACTTCAACTGGTTTCAGGCAATCTGTTTGGTTTGCTCCTGTCAATGATCTTTCAATAACCCGTTCTTTGGGGGCAGACTGCACTACAGACACAGTATCATACTTTGTACTTGAAGGTGGACGTACAATAACAGAAGCTGTGGCACAAGGTGATTTCCCACTAGTTCTCTCAACATGCCATTCCATTTTATCATTATTTGGAATATTATTACTTTTCCACATATCCGGAAACTTTTGCTCCAAAGCGCTCTTGTAAATATTTTGTGCTTCCTTCGGCTCAGGTACTAAAGTTGGTGGTTTTTGTAATTCATGGATTTTGCTCCCTGCATTAACTGGTTGTACTGGAGTTAGGGTTGGAGGAGAAAGACTATTGTAACTTCCTTCCTTTCTCTCCAAGCTGTGATGGACTGGAGGGTGAAACACTGGTGCTCTGTGTAAAGCAGGCATCGTTCGGAGTGCACTTGACGATGAAACTGACAACTGAGTTGGACTTCTGGAGTCATTTCTAAAAGAATTTACTGAATGAGAAGTCACTTGCTGTGAAAGTTGATCTGTTGTTATCTTGCCTATAGAACTTTCAGCTTCTGGCTGGTGCTTAATCAAAGGCGGTGGTTTTGAAAGAGATGAAGTGAAAGAAGTGAGTGACTGAGCAGCAGCTACTGAAGGACAACTACTTTGTTTATCAGCACACATACCTGAAACTTCTTTGGATGAATATGTTCGTGGTGGTTCATTCACTACACTGTTAGACAAGGTAGTAAAGTAGTTACTTTGTGGCAAGCTCTGTGGTACTGAATGCTTCATTTTATACAGTTCTGAATCTTTGTCATGCTTTACTCCATGGCTTTTGGGGCTTAGAAGATGATAATGGCATTCTGGAATAAGTCTCCCTTTCACCCTCAAGTGCCTTGATTTTAGCTGTAAAAGGAGCAACCTCAATGCTTTCTTGAAGTATTCGCCTGTGTTCTTCTTTATACTTGCTTAGCCTCTCTCCTGTCTCTTGAAGTGACCTTTGCAGTGGGTCTACAAAGTGTCTTTGCAAATGGCCCTCTTTTGCAGTCTGTGATCTGTTATGTTCTAAATCAGACTTTGCTGGAGTAGTTGCAACTGAACGTAAAGGTTCAAAAATTCCTTTTCTTTCCAATTCTCTGTACAAAGATATAGAAAATAGCACTGGATTAATTTTGTTTCAAATAAATGAATTACATACTAAACAGGTGTTAAACAATTTCTCCTTCAAATGTTAATACAAAATAGATAGTAGTAACTGTCTCAAGAGTATACTTTTCATATTCCTGTTGCTCACATGTAATGCAGCGCTAGAAATGACTTGAAGCAAAATACAAGGAAGTTAACTTCACATTCTGCATTACCTTACCTTTGTGTTTCTAGAGTTAAACAATGCAAACTTACTCTTTATGATGATCCACTATACTTTTTGACAATGGAGGACTAGAATGTGTCGTCAATTTGAGCGGCCGATGTGGCTCTGCACTGGATGGTCTTACAGGTATGTGACTCAGTAACCCAAGACCGTCAGCTGAACTCACAGGGGTGGGCTGGTGTAACCAAGGACTAGGAGTATTCTGTTAACGGCAAAAAAATCAGACTCTATAGTTACCACTGGAACCTAAGTATAATTATCACTCCCTCTTAACAAAACCCCAAGACAGCAAATTGTTTTACTGTTTTTACAAAAAAAAATTAATGGCACAATATGCAGGTTATTCAGAGGCAAGGTAAGATGTTAAATAGCAAGCAGAAAGCATACCTAGTGATTAGAAGGGGGGAAAACATGGTATAACTTCTTTTAAAGGTCAACTGATATTTCACCCTTGGTTAACAGTGCCCATTTTTGAAACACAATTCCCAACCAAAATTAAATCTTAACACAACTGATGAGCCATGGTGGGTTGTCGTGTGGTGTGAACCTGGACCATTTCCAGCAGGGTGGCTTGTTCATGGGCAACAAGCCACACTGACAACCCATGGCTTGTTGTAGGAGTTGTTGTACCCATGATGGATTGTCCTGTCACCCGAACCCAGGTGACTGACCCCATTGTGTGTACCAGGAAGCGGCAAATGAGCTGCTAGGCCAGAGCAGTAAAAACTCCTTACCACTCTTGTCGAGCTTGCCAGGCCACAACCAGTGCCAGCCACCCCACAAGTGCCCAAGCGGCACTTTGGAGTGACTGACACTGGGTGGATGCCGCCACCCGCTGCAATCACGAGCCTTTTTGTGGTTGCTGTGGCTTCCCTCCCCCCTTCCAATTTTTTTTTCTTTTTTTGGTATTTTTTATTTTTTCTAGTCGAACTTGCACAAGTGTGAACTTTCCTGGGTCCAAAATGGCACACCTCACCTGGGCAATATCCTGGGGAGTGTCTGCTGTCCAAGTGCAGCAGGCATCCCTCATGAGCATTGACCCAGAGAAGCTGCCAAGAACTTTATTTTTTTAGGCGAGCTGTCAAGAGAAACCAAAGGTGCAAGTGATCTTTGCTCACAAAAAGGGGATGGTCATTAGATCACCCCCTTCACAGTGAGATCCTCAAGGATTTTTTTGGACCTGACTCCTCTCTGGTTCCTCTAATTTTTCCACCCCTTCCCGAGAATCTAGGTGTTCAGGAAGTTGGAAAAGTGCAAGCCATCCCCTTTTATGGGAGCTGTCAGTTTTGATAGCTAATTGTCAAAACTCTGGTTCCTGTTAAAAGGGGTTTTCTTTTGACAGGGCTGCCCATGCCTACATATGTCCCTGTGAAAAACCATGAGGAGCCCTGTCAAAAAAAGCCTTTTAAAAGGAGCTGGAGTTTTGACAGCTAGCTATCAGACCTCCGTGCTCCCATAAAAGAAGGTGGCTTGTACTTTCCCACCTTCCTGAGCACCTAGAGTCTTGCGAAAGGGTGGAAAAGAGAGAGGAACCTGAGAGGAGCCAGGTCCCCCACAAAAACCTTGAGGATCTCACTATGAAGGGGGTGATCTAGTGGCCATCCCCTTGTTCACGAGCAAAGATCACTCGTGGCTTTAGTTTCTCTTGGCAGCTTGCCTTTTGACAGCTGTCAAGAGGAACCAAAGTAAAAAAGACAACTGTTAGCAGCCTGTCTGGGCCAATGCCCATGAGGGGTGCCTGTTGCATTTTGACAGCAGACAGCCCCCAGCACATTGCCCAGGCGAGGCATGCCATTTTGGACCCACGAAAGTGCTCACTTGTGCAAATCCAACTAGAAAAAAAAACATAATAAAAATACGAAAAAAAATTGCACAATTTTGTTGTTGGGCACAATTTTGGGATGCCTTTTTTTTAAAGGGGTGACAAACCAGTAACAGCCCCTCCAACGTGCCCCTCGGGTGCTTACAAGGGGCTGTCAAATTGCTTTTTGCGATCTGCAAAAAAAGGACAAAAGGGGGGAAAACCCATGGTGAGTGCAAAAGGGCTCATGATCATGGCAGGAAGGGCAGACAAGACGGGTCCTGCATTGGGGTCCCCTGGGAGGACCAAGGGGGAAGAAGGGGGGACAACCTACAGTGAGCCCCAAATAGTGTGTTGGGCGCACTGTGGGTTGTTTTACGAACCACCCACCCTACGTTGCTTATTCACAGGGTGGGTTGTTGTGATATGCGAATGCACTCAATATATATAAAACACAAACCCAATATAAAGTAGCTTTGGTAGCAATAGATATTAATATGGATTGGTGAAGTACCTAGTCTGGGGCAGTGCAGATATAATGCTAGGAATCTAATTATCATGGTTAGGAGACTAAAAGCTTGCTGTGTTCTCATCCACCCTCCATTCCTTGGTTAGCATTACTATGGTGCAGTAGTATGACTGCGCTGGTGCTAACCAGGATTTGAAAAACGAATGTTGAGCCCTTGTTTAAAAGCAAGCTATAGTTGGTGCAGGTTTAGTACTGCAACTCAATTAACACGGACTAGGTAAGGGAAGAGTATGTGCATGTTTCCAATCTCCTAACCATTGTTGGGAGTCAAGGGGCAACCATCACAGTTATACAGGGTAGAGGGGGATACGGTACAGGGAGAAACTTACGCTGTAATGAGAGAAAGTATAACAATAGGGTGCTGGCTGTCCCTATATTGTCCCCCAACTCAACTAACCTGGATAGCCCCGGGCTGAAACTGCTGCTGCTGAATGCCCAGTTGGTGAGTAGTAAAACAACTGCTATCCAGGACTTGATCCTGGATGAGCATGAAGACCTGACCTGCATTACAGAGACCTGGTTGGATGAGGCTGGGGGTGGTGGTGGTGAAATCTCTCTCAGCTCTGCCCTCCAGGGTTCTCTGTCCAGCAGCAGGCAAGACCTGGGGGGCGGGGAGGTGGAGTGGCAGTAGTCTATCGGGACTCTTGCCCTGACCAGGTGTCCTATCCCACAGTCTGCTGGGTTTGAGTGTTTGTATTTGAAGGTGGGTGCCCAGGACAGAATAGGGATTCTGTCGGTGTACCGTCCACCCGGCTGCTCAACAGTATCCTTTCCTGAGCTAGTCGGGGTAGTCTTGGGGTGGTGTTGGAGACCCCTCGGCTTGTTGTGCTGGAGGATTTCAACATCCACGCTGAGCCTGCCCTGTCAGGAGTGGCTCGGGACTTCAAGTCCGCCATGACAACTATGGGTCTGTCCCAAATGGTATCTGGCAGTGATCTGAGAGTGGAGGAACTCTCTGTAGTTCCGTTGTCATGGACAGATCACTGCTTGGTGGGGTTTAGACTTGCTGGAGCTCAGAACCTCTGCAGGGGTGGAGGGCTGATTAAGATGGTCCACCCCAGGAGGCGGATGGATCCAAATGGTTTCCCGATGGCTCTTGGGGATTTTCCTGTTTCCCCGGCAGGCGATTCTGTCGAAGCCCTGGCTGATCTCTGGAACAGAGAAATGACCAGAGCAGAGGACACAATGGCTCTTGAGCATCCTCTCTCACGAAGTGGAGCCACACCCCCCCCCCCTGGTTTTCTAGGGAGCTGGTGGCGATGAAACAAGTGAGAAGGCAACTAGAGCATTGTTGGAGGAAAACCTGGAGTGACTGCGATTGAACACGGGCTAGAGCCTATTTGAAGGCCTACTCTGTGGCAATACGGGCAGCAAAAATTTTTTTCCCCCTGCCACCATTACGTCTGCAAAGAGCCGCCCTGGAGAGCTGTTTCAGGTGGTCAAGGGTCTTTTACACCAGACCACAAGAGGAGAACTCGGACCCTTCGACAGCCCGCTATGAACAATTTGCTCAGCACTTTGCAGACAGTCACTCAGATCCGCTCTGACTTGGACGCTATAGGTGATATAGACCCAGTGGATGTAACTTTGGCTCCTGCTTGCCCAGTGTTGTTGGATACTTTTAAATTTGTACAGCCTGAGGAAGTGGATAAGATCCTTGGAGAGGTGAGAGTCACCACATGTATTCTAGATCCTTGCCCTTCCTGGTTTATAAAAGCACCCAGAGGGAGACTGGACGAGTGGCTAAGTGGAGGGGTTAATGCCTCTTTTTTCAAGGCAGAGTTCCTGCCTGCCTGCCTGAAGGAGGCAGTGGTGAGACCCCTGTTGAAAAAGGCCTCCCTGGACCCCACAATTTTGGATAATTACCAGCCAGTCTCCATTACAGGCAGTCCCCAGGTTATGAACGAGTTCCATTCTTAAGAATCTCTTTAAGTTGAATTTGTATGTAAGCCAGAATAGCATAGCGTTCTATACATTAAAATCGGCATTTACGCAAGAGCGTAGTATACTATGCTATGTACTCTACGTAAGTGACGTAGCGCCAGGGAACCCAGAAGTCCGTTCTTAAGTATGGGTTGTCTGTAAGTCGGACATTCTTAACTCGGGGACTGCCTGTATTCCATTTTTGGGCAAGGTACTGGAGTGTGTGTGGCCTCCCAACTCTAGATATTCCTGGATGAGACGGATTATCTAGATCCATTTCAATCTGGCTTCAGACCTGGTTATGGGACAGGAACAGCTTTGGTTGCCTTGGTGGATGACCTACACTGGGAACTAAATAGGGGGAGTGTGTCCCTGTTTGTTCTGCTGGACCTCTCAGAAGCTTTCGATACCATCAACCATGGTATCCTTCTCAGCCACCTCACTGGGATGGGACTTGGAGGCACTGTTTTACAGTGGCTCCATTCCTTCCTGGAGGGGAAAGACCCAGAAGGTGGTGCTGGGGGACTTCTGTTTGACTCCCTGGCCATTGGCCTGTGGAGTTCCTCAGGGCTCTGTTTTGTCCCCCATGCTATTTAACATATACATGAAGCAGTTGGAAGAGGCTGTCCGGGTTTTGGGGTTCTGACACCCAGCTCTATTTCTCCTTTCCATCCAATTCCAAGAAAGCTGTTGCTGTGCTAAACCGGTGTCTGTCGGCAGGAATGGACTGGATGAGGGCAAACAAATTGAAGCTTAATCCAGACAAGACAGAGGTGCTCCTGGTCAATCGGAAGCCAGATCAAGGAATAGGGATTCAGCTTGGATAGGGTTACACTCCCCCTAAAGACACAGGTTCACAGCTTGGGTGTACTTCTGCATTTAGCCCTGAGCCTGGATGTCCAGGTTTCAGCAGTGGCCAGGAGTGCAATTGCACAGCTAAAGTTAGTGTGCCAGCTGCACGCGTTCCTGGAGATGTCTGATTTGGCCACAGTGACACATGCCTTAGTTATATCCTGTTTGGATTACTGCAACATGCTCTATGTGGGGCCGCCTCTGAAGAGTGTTCAGAAACTTCAGCTGGTTCAAAGAGCTGCTGCCAGACTGCTGACTGGGGCTGGCTACAGGGATCATACAACTCCTCTGTTACAACAGCTTCACTGGCTCCCAGTCTGTTTCTGGGCACAATTCAAAGTGCTGATTATGACCTATAAAGCCCTATACAGCTTGGGTTCAGGTTATCTAAAAGACCGTATTTTCCCCTATGAGCCTGCCCGTACTCTGAGATCTTCTGGGGAGGACGTTCTCTTAGTTCCACCACCATCTCAGGCACGCCTGGCAGGAACACGGCAGAGGGCCTTATCGGTGGTTGCTCAAACACTCTAGAATGCTCTTCCCTTCCCAAGGAGGCTAGAATGGTGCCCTCCTTGGTATGTTTTTGAAGGCAGGCAAACACATTTCCTGTTCCGGCAGGCCTTTGGGAATAGTTTGGACATATGAGAAAGCGATGGATTTGCACTGTTTTTATAGTTATTGCTGTTTTAAATTTGATATTTTATATAATTTTAATATTATTGCTGATTTAATTATATTTTTAAATTTTGTATTTTTCTATCTATATGTTTTCATTGAACCAATTTTAATGTTGTAAAGCTGCCTTGAGTCGCAGTACCCAATAATAATAATAATAATAATAATAATAATAATAATAATAATAGTAGCAGCAGCAGCAGTAGTAGTAGTAGTAGTGGACTTCCACAGCACTGCATTCTACTGCTATGATACTTCAGTAATAGCTTGGAAAACCCTAAGGGCATTGAATCTTTAAATTTTAAAGTTAAAAAATATTCCAGCATTCTGTAATCTTCTGCAATAATAGCTGGGCTACTTTTTTGTGTGTGTTTTTTTAAATGTGAAAACCCTAAAATCTACAGCTCAAAAAAAAATAAAATCCATCAAGTTCCTCCCAACCTTCCACCTTTAAAATGAATGTAACATAGATTTCAAAAAGTACTGTACTCTTCACAACAACAGCCACATCATTCTATTAACACGCATAAGTAATAATGACATATTATCAGGTTATCCCTAGAAGCAATGCCTGATTACATAACAGCAATAATTTGAATTTGCTAGCTGGATAAGTTTTTCTCGTGTAATTTTATTAAAGTAATTTGGAGCAAGGTTGTATAAAAGCACTATAAACTGACTACCACCCCCCAGCTAATCATATAATATTACCTCAATGTATAATAATTTGGGGATTCAGCATAACTTACTCTTCTCAGAGGAGTCTCAGTATTAACAGAAGCTTCAGAATGGACCCATTTAGATGAAGGTATTCCAAGTCCTGAGTAAGCATGTGTTCCATTTGGATACTGCCAAATAATCGGATAAAGTCCTAGGTGATTATATGAAGCAGAAGGGTGAGTTTGCCCAAGAAGATGTGGTGACTGGTGCTGTAGCATCTGTTGCTGTTGCTGGTGTGCTAATGCCAAATGGCTTAAGCTGCTAGCGTGAGCAGTCTCTAATCGTGGATGGCCTCCCAACAAAGAGGCTGTAGGCACTCCAGGTAACACTGCAGGAAGTAGATGTGGGTGATGAACAGAATGGTGAGATGCACTACTAAGAGGATGAGTATTAATAGAAGACAAAGGAGTTTGGTTTGAGGATCCAGCTAATAGATGGGATCCTCCAGTTAATGCAGAATGATGAGTGTTTGGATTTAAACAAGTTCTATGGGAAGTGGAATGAGGAGGATAGTTATGCTGATGTAAATATGGTGATATATGGTTAGTTCCCGTTTCTTGTCCAATAAGAGCGGGATCTCTGTAAACTGTGAAATGTTCATTCTTGTCAATGATAAGAGGACTTTTAGTAGCTTCTAATGAACTAACTCTAGCTGGAACTGGATGGAAGCTAGACCTAGGCAAATCATGCTCAGTTTTAATTGCTGACCTTGTTACTCCAGTAACATGGCTGTTCAGGTAATTAACCTTAGACTTCACAGTATCAGGAGACTGGGCGTGTTTATATTTAACTTCAGGTGAGGAATTTGACTTGAATTTAGTGTTTTCAACCAGTGGACCAGGTTTTGACTTCATTGCGTCAGAGACTGGACTTTGTTTATGTACTCTGCCCTCTTCTGCTATAGAAATGACAGTTAAAGATGACACAGAGCTATATTGAACTTTTTCAGAATTAAGATGTTCGTTTGCTGATGTACTTTTCACAACTTTCGATTGTATCAAATCCATTTTATTGACATTATTAATCCAGTTCTCATCAGTTCCCAATTTTCTTACTTCCAGGAAGTTGGCATTTGTGAAAAGATGTTTTGTATCACTGCCAAGAGGCTCCATTTTCTGACAAACTGGCAAACCAAAAGTATTTGATATGTTTCCCTGGGTCTCATTCACTGAACTGTTTTCACCATTTATATCAATACCACTTTTTGATGTAGGACAGTTGGGCATGAACTGTTCACTTTGTAAGAGTTCCCTGGGGTGTTGCTTTTCTATACTGCCCTCCTGAATACAAACATCACTGGCACTCCGATCATAAATTGTTGGCTGTTCGACTTGATGGAGTGAAATGTCTTGCAGCTCCAATTCAGCTGACCCTGGTCTTTCTACATCTTGATGTTTTTTATCTTCCTGTATATCATGCCAAGGAGACTGGCTATCTATTAGCGTTTCTTCCTCTACCACACCACTGCTCTGGGATTTTCCTTCTTTCCCATTTATCTTTGAAGTGTTCTTGCTTTTCAATTCATTCTCTGAATTATGCTCTGATGAGGAATCTGTCGATCTTTTGTTTGAATGTTCTGAGTCACTGCTCTCTGAATAGTCTGAAATGTTATCTATCCGCTGTCTCTTCATACACAATTTCTTTTCATCATCTTCAGGTTTTCTTCTTTTAGAAAGAAATAGTTTGTTTTTATGTTTGGAATTTTCTGTAATGAAAAATATATATATATTTACTTCAGTACAATTCTGAAGAAGAATTCCTCCGACCCTTTAAAAAATGCTTTTACCTCCTTGACCTATATAGTCATATTTTTCCTCTTTAGTCTTCTCTTCCTCAGGCACACTGCTATCAGAGCCTTTTCTTTTATTTGGACGAGCATTCCGCTGCTGCTGGTGTGAATTTTGTTTTGGTGCTGCACTCTGGGAATTCATTGCTGGTCTGGGACTATTTGCTTGAGCCCGAGTATAGTGGCCCTAAATAAAAACATTAATACATTTATAATCCTTCAATACAATACAATTAAATGCAGTTAAAGGTAAATTGCAATATAATTTCAAACCAAAATATATCTACGTGGGCTGTGTTGCTGTTCTGGCTGGAACGAGACCTGCGCCGTGATGTAATGCCAATATTTTCACCTTTCAACAAAGAGTGAACGACATCATCTAGAAAGGTCATCTGAACCATAGACGGATCGACATTTTGTGGTTCTAAAACCTGGTTTAGTAGGGGGGAAAATCTGTAATCAATTCCCATTTATATGTTCTATATGAATGCCAATTGCAAACACAAATGTATGTTCGAACTTGAAAGGACAGTTTGACAAAAGACTTTTCAAGCTAGTTTTGGGAATGCATGCTAATTTTGATTTTAAAACTAGCATGTTAAAATGTTTGTCAGAGCACCACAGAGTTCCATCTCCTTATTCCAAATTGAAAATCCTTTCATTTTTTTATAATTAAAAAACATACAGTCAAACAAGAATAAAGTGTAAAGATAGGAGAGGGAGATTTCTTTCTCCCCCCCCCTTTTTTTTTGAGAAGGAAAGGAGGATGAGTGATTAATGAAGCTTGTAAACCAGAGCTAAATGGAAATAGGATGAAAGGTTATGTTGGCCTTTACTTCCATCCCACCATTTGATTATTGAGTGTGCGTGTGTGTGTGGAGGGGGCTCAATTAAGGAAAAAAATAGAACTTCCAAATAGTGAGCAAGCAGCCTAAACTTTTTCTTGGATTCCATTTCTCCATTTATGCCATGAGAATATGAAGGACCACTATAATAAGCATCCAAATTTCTTTTGTTCAAAGTAGGCACTAATAGCCACTGAATCACTTGATAGTACCTCAGTAATCACAGTACATTAAAAAATATATACAGACAAAAATGAATCCATATAGAGAGATTTACCTTTACATCTCATTGCTGAGTGAGAGGATTTAAGTTTTTAAAATTGCAAGTGAATGCTCCAGCACATTATGTAGTCATTTTGCCTCAAAAACTCTAAATTCTTAAATCATTTGGATTAAGCACTATTTTAAAAGCAACAAGGTATATATACGGATCCATTTCAGATCAACAATGTCAAAAAGCCATGACAAAAAGCGACAACATGTATGCATTTTAAGATAAATACTTTATGTAATTGACGAAATAGTTACCTGATCATTCATAACAATCATAGTGCGAGTGAATAGATCATGATGAGTAATTATACCAGTGAACCACTGGGTGGCAGAGTCCTGTCTATATACTCTCACCCTATAGCCGTTTAATGAATATGGACCTTTAAAAAGAAGAAGAAGCTTTTGAGGATTATCGCAAGAAAATTCCCAGCGATGCATTCTTAGTGCATGGAGCACAAATGCTACGTTACATTGTAAACCAACCAAAGAGAAAAACATCTATCATGCCTTTAAGGCTACTACACATTTTTCTTGGGATTCACAAAGGCATTAATGAATAAAAGTGTAATATTTGATACAAACTGGCAGTTTTATAAGGCTGGTATTTTCATTTTAATATATATATATATATATATATATATTTGCAACCCACAATGGCAAAAGGTGTGGGAATGAAGTTCAAATGCTAAGTATAAAATGCTAAACCGAAAAGCAAGCCTAACTCATTGAGCAGAAGCTGCAAAGCAGCTGTCAGCATGCCCAGATGCATCTGACGTAGAAACAATTTAGTTCTTGAGGTTTTGGGTTTCACAGCTGCCAAGACTTTCCCAAAAGTGACCACAGAACTTGCATCCTCTGCAATAGTTCAAGAAAATCAGAAGTCACCCACAGCAGCCTTTTCTCCTTACCATTGCTACTGTGTCATTAACAAGCATGCATTCATAAAACCAGCAGATGAAGTACCGTATATATTGTAAAACACATATTAACCACAAACAAGCAACTATTTTTAAAAGCTATGTAGAAAAAGTGGGAAACTTTCATAGTATTAAGAACAATTAGTTTAGTCTGGAAGCAGACTTAAAATTTATGTATTACATTAAATCACAATTTAAGCTTTTTGACTGTGTTCTGCTATCCTCACTTATTTGTCTACTGTAAAGACCCAATTTGATTGAATAGGATTACTTCGTTGTATCATATAGTTCCTGACTAAAGATTTTTTTTCCAGGTTCAATTTTTATCTTAGTATTTTTATATCTTCCTGTGGAACACTAACCTTCATCGCTTTGGGCTAATGAGGAGCTGAGAATAAGTTTAAAACTCATTATCATAGTTCTGACCATTTAGCAAGGATGGGGAACCAATTTTAGCCTGAGGGCTGAATTGGACCAGGCCCAGGGTGTTGAGAGCCACATGTCAGCAATGGATGCAGCCACTTTCCAGTGAGGGTGAAGCCACTGCTGGCATGCTGCCTCCGCATTTTCACCCCTTCTCACACTCCCCCCTCATCCACACCCTATTCATGCCAAACCCCCCTCCCCTCTCACACACACACACACAATCCTGCACAGCCACACCTCAGCTGATCCATTCAGATCAGCTGGGAAAGCATTTTCCCTGCCCCAGTGCTGAGAGCAGAGCCTCTCTCAGAGCTGGGAAAGGTAAAGGATCATCTCAGATCTGCTGCAGGTTGGAGAGAAGTCTTCCCCCTGGTTCCAGTATTGAGAGAGGAGAAAACAGCTTACCTATCTCTGATCTGCAGCAGATCGGAGATAAGTCCTTTTCCCTCTCTTGACACTGGGTCAGAGGAAAGGGGGACCTGGGTAAGTTTGGCAGGCTGGATGGGGAACCCCAATGGGCTGTACTCGACCCACAGGTTGGTGGCTCCCCATGTCTGCAATATAGAATCATTTGGCACAGGTTCACTATCAAATTAATAAAAACTGTTTTTCTCATGTCAGGCATTTCTTCCTTCTTGGAGGGAGCAATCCTATGGTCCCTAGACAGTGTCTGAGGGGCCATAGGATACTTCAGATTTCCAGATCTGAGGTCAGAGACAGCACTCCAACCTCAGAGGGGGGAATCTGCGATCTGTCCCCCCTCCCCCAGGGATCCTGCACAGAAAGAACTGCGCCAGCTGCCTCTCCAAGGTTGGGAGCACAACCTTGGAGAGGGGCAAAAGGGGTGTTTCGGTGGGTGGGGAGGGGACTGGAGAGGCCAGGATGAGCCATCCTGAGGCCTCTCCAGCCTCCTTTCCTCCCCCTCCAAAACGCCTTTGCTAGACGGGCAAAAACGACCATCTAGCGAAAATGCAGGGCGTGAGGATGGGGAGGTGAAGTTTGCCTGTGTTGCTCCCCCCCACCCTGCATAGGATGAGTGTAAGCCGAGTTTGGGGGCTTACAATCATTGCAACAAGATTGTGCCCTAACTGTTTAAAGTTATTTCAATCTGTTTCTCTGTTTGCAGCTCATTTTAATTCACCCCCTTTGACCTTCTCTGGTTGTACTTTGCTTCAATTCCAATTTGAATTAATCTCTCCAGGTATGCAGAAATACCTGCATACGCTTTAGGTGCAGTTATAATCAAGTATGACTAAATTACACACATTTTATTTATATCCACCACAAATTGTATTAGGCCCATTTATGGAATATATTAAATTGTATTGTACCATACATCTTGGCAATGTTTTGTGATCTGTCTTACACAGATATGAGAGAGTACTTATCGAGATCACTCTCAGGATGCTCCCAGTTGTCTGTTCTTAGATGTTTCCCCAGCAATTGTACTGCTACTGCAGGCAACCACTATGATGATGTGCTCACAATGCCAGCATACTGGATTCCTGGTTGCTGACTGATCACTGCTAGTGCAAACATATTAGCAGTTTCAACACTGGAAAGACTGATGGGATTTGGAAGATGGAGCAACCACAACATCAGTAGCCCAAACCCCTGTTGTGTCAAGGGCCTCTTCTTGAGGTACTGCATTTTGTTTCAAGTCATCATTACTAGGCAACATGATATCTGGAAGAACCTTAGAATACATGAAAATGGAAAAGGGATCGCACACCAGCAGATGGAAAACAATAAATAACTATAGGCACAATGCAGTCCAAGTTAAGCTTCCACATTGTTACACTGCTAAAGCATTGCTTTCCCACAATTAACTGGAAAGGGAATTAAAACTGAGGTTCAACACAACATTTAATATAGTGCCATCTTAATTAGCAATGCCCTTCCTCATGACCAAAATCCTTCCCGTCTATTCACAACCTTGCAAGGTCTTTGGGCTGGCACTTTAAGTAAAAGTTTATTGCTTGCAGATTCAGTCTCTTCTACTCCTTCCTATTGATCCCAGCTGGTAGATTTGTGAATAATTTCTCCTTGACAGCCTCTCTGTGAATTGCCCCAAGTCAGTTTCTGCTCCTGTATGGAGTTATCCTTTAATTACTAATTTCTTTTCATTCTTTTCTTAAAAGCAGAAAAATAGAACTATTTTGCGGTTTAAAAAGAAGAATTGAGAGGAAGTCAGTAATAAAGGATTCCTTGCTCTATAGGAGCAGAAACTGACATAGGGTAATTCACAGAGAGGCTATTCAAGGGGATCCTCCACCCAGGATCAATAGAAAGGAATAGAACCAGCAGAGAGGAAGTGTTTAACTTCAAGGGACAGGAGTCCTGAAAAGCTTTAATAGTGCCTTGCCTGTCCATACTGGAAAGGCTGGAGATGCAATGGCATTTTACTCCCCAAAAAATCACCACAATCAGAAATGAAACAACCTAGGAAGGGGATGCAAAAAAGTCTGGAAGTTAATTATTTTTGAGATTATGCCATCTGGATGCTCCCTAAAAGGGGTGTGTGTGTATGGCGATTTCAAAGAAAGCAAGTTAGAGGCATTATAGTATCACATTCAATGATAAACCGTTAAGCATGGGCTCAACTCTTCCATTGATTTCAGTTGGGATAAAGAACTGCTTAACTTGCATAGGATCATTCCTGTTATTTATTATCCACAGCTGGAGTATGCAAACTGTCCAGCCTTTTTTTGGCAAAACCAAGTAATAAAAAACTAAACAATAACACTAAATCACTGGCAACCTTTTATCCAATGTATCATGTTTCTTGCTGTAATACCACAGAATAAATTGGTATCAGAGGACTTGTAAGGCAGATCAGTTTAAGAAGGGCATTTCACAAGAGGGATACAAAGAGAAGTGGGGGGGGGGGGACAGGCAATGAAAGCAAGCACTGCTGGTAGAATTGGAGAAGCTAAACGTGGGAGTAAAAAAGAGGTGAACAACTTTGGGAGGTGTTTTTTTTTTTTGCTCCCCAGAATCCACCCTGAGGGCCACGCCTCCCCCCATGGCACCATTTTTAATGGCGGCTACAGAGTGCCAAAAGGGTCAAAATTAGCTTGTTTCAAACTAATTTTGATCCTTTTGGTGCTCCATAGTAGCTACGGAGCACAAAAAGGGTTATATTTTTTAAAAGGCTTCCAAATGGCCACTCTAGACGTGATTTTGTTTTTTTTAAAAAAACTTGTTGATGCAATTTTGGGGGGTGGCAGGGGCTGCATGTGGCCTGCCTATTGCCCACCCGTGGTGTAAAGGTTTAAATAATGTTCATTCTTAATTGTGTTCTAAAAAGTGTATTTGACATAGTAATGAAATAATAATCAAGGGAAGATCCTGAAGACCTAAATCAGAGCGGGAGATTTCTAACAATAATATACTGAACAACTCTTTGTATTCATTATGCATGCCAATGTCCACAAATCATGATGCAGAAAACTGAATACACAGTGTAGGTTATTATTAGATTAATTTCCTATTCTATCCTTTGGGTTCTGAGTGGCTTACAACTGCCCCCCCCCCCATGCAAATACTTTGATCCCAAGGAGCTCACAATCTAAGTAATTAAATATTTGGGGAAATGAGAGACCAAATTTAATTAAAGAAATAACATTCTATATACCTACTTCCTGTCCCCAACAACTGTACACATCCTATCAAGTGGCTAATGCACTAAATCAGGGGTCCTCAAACTTTTTAGATGGGGGGCCAGTTCATTGTCCCTTGGACTGTTGGGGGGCCAGACTATAGTTTGAAAAAAATATGAACGAATGGATCAAGTAAAAAAAAAGGACCGGGGTCCTTTTTTTTTTACTTGATTAAATGGAAAGTTATTAAATTAATAATAAATTAATTATAAATTAATTTGCTGTCTAAAATTGAAATACATTAAATTTTAAAAAGGTATCGAAAGGCTTGATTTGCACACTGCACATATTTGTAGTGCAAAAAAACAGGAAAAAACAATACAAGGATCACAGCCTTAAAAGTACAAACCCATTCTTTGGGGTAGGTCAGGAAGACCTGGTACCCAGAGAACATAGTGAGAGCCAGTGTGGCATAGTGGTTAGTTAGAGTATTTGACTGGGACTCGGGAGATCCGGGTTCTAGTCCCCACTCAGCCATGAAGCTCACTGGGTGACTTTGGGCCAGTCCCTGACTCTCAGCCTAACTTACCTCACAGGATTGTTGTGAGGATAAAAGGGAGAGGAGAAGGAGGATTATGTAAACCGCCTTGAGTTCCTTGCAGGAAAGAAGGCAGGATACATGTGTAATAAATAAATAAAGAGCTGCCCCCACCCCCTGGGTCCTAGCCACATACTCGCCTCTTGCTCGGCCTCAGTTTCCCACATCTGTAAAATGGAACTAGCACAAAATTCATCACCAGAAACACAAGTCTCAGGGCTGCTGCGAGGATGAACCAACCTTGGGAAAGGCTGCTTTATATCAGGGTGAGAAGGCTTAAGCATCCTCCAGTCCAGTGTTCTCCAACCGTGGGTCCGCCCCTCCTCCCCTTCCCCTCCCCCAGGAGATGCAGGGCGGCAAGCGGGCGGGTGGCCCGCGCCTCACCGCCAGCTCAGCCTCCCCTTACCCCGCAGGCAGGCAGGACAATATGTTCCCCACCTCTGGCATAGACCCAAGAACCTGAGGGATCCCCTCCTCCCACCTGAACTTGCCTCAATCTGCCTCAGACACCCTCAGGGTGAGGCAGGTGGTAACAGCACTTGGCATAGCCACCTACTGTCAGCAGCCATTCATACAGCTGTGTGTCATCTCCCTTCAGCTGCTGGAAGCCGGGCAAGTGACGCTAGACGGGATGTATGAGAAATTTGTCCTGCATCCACTTACTCCGCAGGCAGGCAGGCGGGCTGACTGGACCCCGCCGCCGGTTCAGCCGCCCCTTTCGCCCCCCCCCGCAGAAGATGCAGGGCGGCAAGCGGGCGGGTGGCCCGCGCTTCGCCGCCCTTACCCCGCAGGCAGGTAGGCGGGCGGGCGCGAGGACAGGCTGTCTGGGCCCCGCTGCCGGTTCAGCCGCCCCTTTCGCCCCCCCCCCGCAGAAAATGCAGGGCGGCAAGCAGGTGGACGGCCCGCGCTTCACCGCCCTTACCCCGCAGGCAGGCGGGCGGGCAGGTGGGCGGGAGCGAGGGCAGGCTGTCTGGGCCCCGCTGCCGGTTCAGCCGCCCCTTTCGCCCCCCCCGCAGAAGATGCAGGGCGGCAAGCGGGTGGACAGCCCGCGCTTCGCCGCCCTTACCCCGCAGGCAGGCAGGAGGGAGGGAGGGCTGTCTGTGCCCCGCCACCGGTTCAGCCGCCCCTTTCACACCCCCCGCAGAAGATGCAGGGCGGCAAGCGGGCGGACGGCCCGCGCTTCGCCGCCCTTACCCCGCAGGCAGGCAGGCAGGCAGGCGGGCGGGAGCGAGGGCAGGCTGTCCGGGCCCCGCTGCCGGTTCAGCCGCCCCTTTCGCCCCCCCCGCAGAAGATGCAGGGCGGCAAGCGGGCGGACAGCCCACGCCTCACCGCCAGCTCAGCCTCCCCTTACCCGGCGGGCGGGCTGTCTGCGCTCCGCCGCCGGTTCATTCGCTCCTCCTCCCCTTCCCTCACAAGGAGTCTTTACTGGCTGCCGGGCCGGATGAAAAGACCCACCGGGCCGGATGTGTCCCGCGGGCCTTAGTTTGAGGACCCCTGCACTAAATCATGGTCCATATTTAATCTATGCCATGAATGTATCGGGCAAATTATTATTTCACAGGTCAGGTCCCCATTCTACAGGAAAGAAACAATAATGATTTACAAACTCTGAACAGGAGAACAAATGAGAGAAAGACTATAAATATGAAGTACTACTACTACTACTACTACTACTACTACTACTACTACTACCACCACCACCACCTGATTACAACTACCACCAATGCCAGTGTTATAAGATTAAGATAGATATTATGAGATATGGGAAAAACAGATGTGGTAGCACAAAATGGGAAATGTAGGACCTAAGTGCTGGTTTTGGCAGCATGAACCAAAGAGAAAATGCTAGGGGGAAAGGAGAAATACAGAAATTAGTATGCACTCCAATCTTATTGGGGATGGTGGAGCTGGAGTACAGAAGATAGCAGAAGGAATAGGAATTCTGATCATTTAAAAACTAGCCTTTCAAAAACCGAGCGATGACTACATTTCTCCATACAAAGAAAATATATTCTAAAATTTGATATTGCTTATTTTATTTATTTTTA
The DNA here is from genome assembly GCA_021292165.1 of Shinisaurus crocodilurus. Taxonomy (NCBI): domain Eukaryota; kingdom Metazoa; phylum Chordata; class Lepidosauria; order Squamata; family Shinisauridae; genus Shinisaurus; species Shinisaurus crocodilurus. The sequence continues at coordinate 114,473,385 of CM037878.1, read as the reverse complement.
AATAGTGCTAACTGGTTGGGAGAAAACCATGGATATTACTAGCAAGTCATAATTCATCAGTAATTTTATAAGGACATTTTAATGTGCTGTATTTTAAGACTTTGGACACCTTTGCATTGGAGTTTCTTTCTGATGCTCCCAGTTTGTTGCGTTTACACTGAGAAGTATGGGAGAAGTCCCATGAAAAAGAAGTTCACATTGCATCTCAGGTGACACACACTTTGCCACTAGCACTAAGTCAGTGTAGCTGCCGTGTTGTGGATTAATACTGGAGGGCTATTGCCTTTATGCCATGTTGTTGGCTTCCTGGAAGTATCTGGCAAACCACTATGAAAAACAGGATGGACTAGATCAGCCTTACCCAGTACAGCATGCTGGTTGGGAATGATGGGAGTTGCAGTCCAATGCATCTGGAGGCAGGACTCCTCAAGTGAGGCATCAAGGGAGGAGAAAGGCCTGCCACCACCACTGCCAGCAGGAGGAGGAGGAGGAGGAGGAGGAGGAGGAGGAGGGCAGCAACCACTGCCTGGGAAGGTAGGAGGACTGGAGGAGGAGGAGGAAGTTGGGGCAGGCCACTGAGGCCGGTGGGGGGGGGGGAAGAGGACAACAGTGGGGGGAGGTTGAGGTCATGCCACCACCCTTTCTTCTCTGCCCCCTCCCCTGGTTATGCCCCCTGCCTCCCCGCTGCTGCCTTCTCTGCCTCCCTCGGGCCATGACAATGGTGGCAGCTGCTTTCTCTCAGACAATGATAATGATGATGGGGGGCTGCTGGCCACCCTCCCCCCGAATGATGATGATGGTGGCTGCTTGCCCTCCCCCTCCTCCTCTTGCTTTTCTCCCCTCCCAGTCACATAGACCAGTCACTTCTTCCTCTCCTCTCCACCCCCCACTGCCCCCTTTTCTCTCCCCCCTGGCTGCAATGGCTTGCCTCACCTTCCTCCTCCTCCTCCTCCTCCAGTCCTCTTACCTTCCCAGGCAGCGGTCGCTGCCCTCCTCCCCCTCCTGATGGTAGTGGCAGGCCTCTCTCCTCCCTCGATGCTTCACGTGAGGAGTCCTTCCTTAGAGCGAGGTATCAGCAGGGAGATGACAGCACAGGCAATCTCAGAGCCACCTCCCTTCCAATACTTTGCTCTAAGAACCCCTCACAGTGAGGCATTTGGGCCAGGCTCTCTGAAGAGCCACGCTGCCCACTTTCTCTTCAGAGCACCCGGTAGGGCTTCCCAGAGAGTCTACCCACCCGATGCCATGCTTAGAGGGTTCCTCAAAGTGAGGCATCGGGTGGATGGCACTCCAGAGAGCTGTGCCAGCCACTCCTGTCGCAGCAGGAGAGCAGCCAGCATGGCTTTCTGGAGCACTGGGGGGGGGGGGGGCAGTTCTCCTGACAGAGGAATTCACTGCCTGAGGCGGGGGATTCATTCCTCCTCATGGAAGGTCTGGCCCTGTCTGGAGGGCACCATGTTGGGGAAGGGTGGACAGCTGCTTGATCTGATCCAGCAGGTTCTTATTAAGCAGGTTCTGCTTAGGTTCTTATAATGGAATCAGGTCCATTGAAAAAGTATTTTCAGTCCCTTTGTTAGCCTGGAGAATGTGCCATTATTTACAATATATAAGGATACTGCATGTAATAATTACATTTAATACATAAAGTTGATAAGCAATTGGGAGGAAACCTACAAAAAGGATCTGGTGGTTCAAGTGATAAAGAATTATTCATGATCCACATGATTATACATTACTTTTGGAGAACCCCCTCCCCCCCCAAACATCAGAAAAAATCACAGCCAATGGAATTTCTGAACTCTTGATCAGTATAGTCACCATATACTAAACCAAAGATTTAGAGATATCAACACACTTCTATTTACTAAGGTTTTAAAGGAAATCCAGATTTCTACTTACAGTATACCCTTTCATCCAATCATGTTTAAGAATTAATTTTCAAGGGATCTAATTAGATGGGGAAAAAAATTCTCAACATTACCTTGCATAAAAATCTCTTGCACCTTTTGCTCCTTTACCCAGATTTTTACTTCTTCTTGAAGCTGTGGGTTGTCCCTGAGAACTGGGTTTAAACTGTCTACGTCGTCCTAAAGCAGAAATTAAGAAGAACCCCATGTTATACAAGCTCAGCATTTTATGAAATTTATTTCCTTATTTCCAACAATTTAATGAAAATACTTCAATTTGAAGAACAATTTCAGGCAAGTGACAGAATTTGCACCAAATGTTTGATTTTCCCCGCTCCTTAAGTCTAAAGTATCCAGACCCAATATGTTGTCAAATACATGAATGGGTTTAAATCCTTCTCCACTCTATGCATGCTCACAATAGCTCCAAATTACTCCACTTCAGAGTAGCAGCATGCTTGCTGGACATAATAATCTCTAGGTTATTAATAAATACTAAAGTAATAATATGACCTCAATAAAACAATATAAAGTTTTGCTTTATAAATAAATATACTACTAAACTATTTGATTCACAGAACTGTGAAATGTATCAGAACATCAGAATTTCATCTATCTGTCAATCAATCAATCAAACTAAACATGAAATATTACTCTAAAATCCCAAAGTCTAAAAAAGCAAGATTCTGACATGGTCAAATCTGAACTATACATTTGTATAAACGTATTGCTTCTATTGTACAATGTATTGCGTGGGTGGATCGAGCGGATTTTTTTTTGAAGAATTTGGAACTTTTGGGTGAGGAGGGTCTGTGTCATGGACTAGGAAGGGGGGTTAGAATTCTTGATTTTTACAATGATAACAATGGTCAGATGTACTGCTGAACCAGGGTGAGGGGGAAGCAAATTCTGGCAGGAGATGAGAAGGGCAGGGGAGAGAGCGCAAGATGACACATATCTGCTCTGCTCTCAATTGCCAAACCATTGCCAAAGTTTGGGGAGGATTGCATCTGTACCTTAGAAGACCTCTGCACCTTTTTTCCTGCACCTTGCAGGAAAAAAGGCGGGGTATAAATATAATAAATAAATAAATAAATAAATTTAAGAACTAAGTGAGCACCAACATGTTTTCAAATATCATATGTTCACAGTACCAATCAACAAATTAGTATAAATTAAATATAAATAACAAGGGCCATATGGACATGTTCATTTCATATTTTTATAGTTTGACCTATATCAAGGTGTGCAATTTTACATTACAAAGTCTAATCTAATTCATAAGGTTCATAATCTAATTTGCAATCTATAAGAAGGAAGAATGATAAGATTATGGCAGGGGGTCATATTAAAACTTTTAAAAACCACAAAGGATCTACATGTGTCTGGATAAGCGTTATAATACCAAGACATGAACTACTGATTGCTTCTGTCTCATTTGTTAAATTTAGATTTTATTTTAAAGAATTAGCATGTAATTTATTAACTTAAACCACGGCTTTCCCAAACTTTGAATTTCAAATAAAACCAAAATGTATACCAGGTGGCCAATGTCAATGATTAGGCCAAGACTGCATTATATTCAGACAACATAAAAAAATCTAAAAGATGATTAAATTCCTTATATTGCATACAAGAGAATTCACTACCAAAGTAAAAAATAGCAATGGCATGAAGGGCAGTGGCGAACCTGTAATATTTCTCTATTAATTTGCACTAGAGATTAAATGACACTGTACAGTCAGAACACTTTTGTGGGTATTCTACTCAGTCATATTTTCTTAGGAAAGACATAGACTGGGTTCAGAAGACACACCATTGTAGGTTAAATAACCCATGATGAACTGTGGTGTCCACGGGCACCAGGTTGCATATCCATGCACTGCAGCCTCACCATGGGTCCCCCCACTCAGGGGTTGTTGTGTCATGCAAACCCAGCAAGCACGGATTATGTGAGGGTTAAACAACCCTCACATAACCCAGTCTGTTTTAAGGTTATTCGAGGGTTCGCATGACATGACAACTGCTGAGCGGGGCACCCACAGTGAGGCTGCTGCATATATGGGGCATGTGTGGCCACCATTTTTCTCGGGGGTTGTTGTGTCATGTGAACACGGTGAGCGTGGGTTATGTCTGGGTTATGTGAATGTGGGTTAAACAACCCTCGCATAACCCATAAACCATGGTGGGCTGTCATGTTGTGCGAACAGCCCCAATATGTCCCCTTACAGCAGTGCTTCTCAAATAGTGGGGCGGGCCCCCCAGGGGGGGCGCGAGGCTCCGTAAAGGGGGGCTCGTTTGACCTCAGTTAAAAGTTTTTTTTAATATTGTGTTCCTTTAAATCCTGTGCTCCTTTAAATCTTTTCTGCTACAGTTAATAAAGCTATTCTTTGTTGTAAATTGATCCACATTTCTTTCTTTTTTTATTCTCTTATACGTTAATAAGGATACAGTGTTATGCAGAGGTGTACTTATAACAATTTTATAGACAAATGATACTATTTACAGTCGCGCGGGGGGCGCGAAATGTTTTCTTCTTCCTAGGGGGGGCATGACAGAAAATAATTGAGAAGCACTGCCTTACAGGCACTTTTAGACAACAAAGAAATACATTCCTAAAATATTTACTCTTGCAGAGTTAGAAAAGTGAGGGGCCAAACATACATGATGGGCTACCCTGTATATCATAACCACATGGCTGCCTTGTTCACATATGAAGTGGGGGTGGGGTCTATTCTTTGAAGGAAAGTAAGTGAGCAGGGGAGGGAAACAAAACCCAACCCCACCATACCTTGCTCTGGTGTCTTAAGCAGTTTTCTCCTCAATCAACTGAGTGCAGTGAAGGGGAGAGGGTTACACTCTCTTCTCCTGTGTGTTCCTTTTCATATAAAGAATGGGACTTGCTCCTCTGCTTTATATGTGAAAGGGGCAGATACGTGGATGGCCACCCCATCACATCTAGTTCTCAGATGAATGACAAACCTCTTTTCAGGATCTTTAAAGGTTCACCTCCTTTAGTTTATTTGGTTTGAGCTCTTCAGTTCCAAATGAAAATGTGTCTGCCAGGTTATCTTCTTGTTCCGTACTATACCGTATTTTTCGCTCCATAAGACGCACCCCCCCCCAATAGAGGGAAATGTCTGTGCGTCTTATGGAGCGAGGCCAAGCTGCGGGCCCGCCAAACAGCTGGGCGAAGGATCAGCTGTTTGCCGCTGTGGCGCAGCGGCAGCAAGAGATTTGCTGCCGCTGCGCCACAGCACCAAACAGCTGATCCTTCGCTCAGCTGTTTGGCGGGCCCGTGGCTTGGCAGACTGGTGGGCGGCGGGAAGGAGGCACCTGCAAACACCTCCTTCGTCTTCCCTCCCTCTGGCGCGCGCCTCAGGTTCCTCAGTTCAACGTCCCCTGAAAGCAGTTATTTCCAGCAACCAGGGAGGGAGGGAAAAGTATTTTAAGCTAGCTGGGGCTCCAATGTTTTAATTATTTACCATGCTGTTTCTGTGTTTTAGTTTTAAATGGTTTTAGGATGCAATCCTACACGTGTTTGGAGGGGGCGGGGAAGTCCTACAACTACCAGCATTCCGCAGCCAGCCATGCGCAATCCTACGCACGTTGAGGCAGAAAAAAGCCCCGCGGCTTTTTTCTGCCTCAACATGTTAAGGATTGTGCCCTGAGCTGTTGATGTTTGCTTTACTGTACTTTGAATATTGTTGTCTGCCTTGAGCACTAGGCTGGTAAAGGGAAAGACAGGATAATATACATTATTCTGATAAAGAAATATTGCAACAAAGTGAGAGAGAGGAGGGGAAGCAGCAACTTTCGTAAAGCTCCTCCTAAATTTGAACCAGATGATCCACGGGCTCTCTCTTTGCTATGTTTCTACTACATGCATCCCCCCCCCCCGCAACCCAGAAGGTGTATGAGTCAAACAGTGTCTCTGCACCTCCACCCTGCGAGGTAGGACAGGCTGCAAGATGCCCTTTTGTCTCTATTCCTCACAGGTAGCGCCACCACACCTCTCTCACATCCTTTTTTCATATCCCTTGTGCTGCCCGCAGGAGGAGACAGGCTTTTACATATATATGGAGTAGGAGAAGGCCCTTGGGAGTTCCTGGCATAGCTGGGCTGATGTTGCCTCTTTGCTTTCCGCGTGAACACAAAGGAAAAGTCTCAAAGTCCACAAAGCTTTTCTATGGGGCTCGGCAGTTCCCAGGGAGGAAAATTTATTTCATAATGGGCATAGGGGTTCCTTGCAGGAAAAAAGGCGGGGTATAAATGTAATAAATAAATAAATAAATAAAAATAGGGCTGGAGGGAGGGCTCAAGTGGGAAGGGGGGGCGCTAAATATCTGATCTTGCCTAGGGCACCAAATTGCCTTGCACCGGCCCTGAGTCAGGCAGACAAACTCAGACTGGGCAAAGCAGAGCTTCTCCTCCCTCCCGTCACCCTAATCTTTGGGGGGGGGGCGCCCGGACCGGCACAACTTTAAGCTACTCCGACCCAGTTGCCTGCAGCAGCACCACCAACAGCGGAGAAAGCGCAGGGTCGGGAAAGCCCTCCCCGCTCGGTTCTGTGACAGTGGCAGGGTTTTGTCATCGTTTCACCATTTGGTTCAGAATATTTTTTTTCTTGTTTTCTTCCTCTAAAACCTTAAGTGCGTCTTATGGTCTGGTGCGTCTTATGGAGCGAAAAATACGGTACTTTATTCACCTCTGGAACTCAAAACTACTCTTGGGTAGGTATGTCTCTTTGAACTCATCATAGAAAGCAGTTTCTACATCTACATCAATAAACATGCAAAAAAGGGTTTAAAAACTGTATATGAGAAGAAAAATGAAGCAACTTTCTTTATGGGACTACCTTCAGTTTTGAAAGTGTATGAGGCCCACCTCTGAGCACATATCAACACAATTTGGAGAAGGAGGTAGCATCAGTATAACGCTTTTATCCACATCTCCCTTGTCTTTACTGTGGATTAGAAGACGCAAGCAGCCTACTTCACTAAGATGACAATTACATTTTGGTGCTCTTTAAGTTTTTGTGTGTCACCTAGATGCAATATTTGAACATTTACTGACCACACATTTTTTAATTAATTTTTTATCATGAATGTCAACAAAACCAAACCATAAAAAAACAAGGATCACTACATAGATTTGAATATATCCGTTTTAACGGAGATATGTGAAATGTGTACATATATGTATGTGTGATTTATATATATACACCGTATTTTTCGCTCCATAAGACGCACCGGACCATAAGACGCACTCACCATATGGTACCAAAAAAAATATTTTTTTTAATCAGGTGTTCCGTGGGGAATCAGCTGAGAGGCGCCCTGCCCAGGAGACCTCCGCTCTTCTGGACCAGCAGAGGAAAGTAAAATAAAAAATAATAATAATATTTTTTTTTTTTAAAAATCAGCTGTTCTGTGGGGAATCAGCTGAGAGGTGGGGGCTTCCCCCACCCTGCCCAGGAGTCCTCTGCTCTTCTGGACCAGAAGAGGAAAGTAAAAAAATAAAAATAAAATAATATAATAATAATAATTTTATTTTTTAAAAAATCAGCTGTTCCACGGGGAATCAGCTGAGAGGCGGGGGCTTCCCCTGTTCTGCCCAGGAGTCCTCCGCTCTGGACCAGCAGAGGAAAGTTAAAAATTTTTTTTTACTGTATTCACTCCATAGGACGCACAGACATTTCCACCTAGTTTTTTGGGGGGGGGGGGAGTGCGTCTTATGGAGCGAAAAATGCGGTGTGTGTGTGTGTGTGTGTATATGTATATATATATATAGTAATACCTTGGATTGCAAGTAACTTGGTTTGAGAGCGTTTTGCAAGACAAGCAAATTTTTAAATATTTAATTTTTTTTTTACTTGATATACAAGCGACGTCTTACAATACAAGTACTGTAGTGCGGCTTAAATTTAAAATCTCTGTACAATTTTTTTTGGGGGGATTTCATTTTGATATAAGAGTGTTTTGGATTACAAGCATGTTTCCGGGACGAATTATGGTCTCAATCCAAGGCATGACTGTGTATATATATGTGTGTGTGTGTGTGTGTGTACGAATGAAAATACAATTTTCAAAAAAATATATACATAAACTTCAACAAAGGCAGACCAAATATCCATATATGTATCCATTCACAAGTGGCGTCTATATACCACCTGTTCAAATGTTGATAGCATTGTTAGGTCCTCAATCCATTGCATTATAGGAGGTGAGCATTAATCCTTCCAATGTTGTAATATCAGTCTTTTAGCTGCCAAAAGGGTGCGGATAATCCATTTACATTGACCATGTGTTAACTTCCAGGACACAGGTAGATAATTTAAGAGGACATGTGCATCAGTCCCCTTACAGCAGTGCTTCTCAAATAGTGGGGCGGGCCCCCCAGGGGGGGCGCGAGGCTCCGTAAAGGGGGGCTCGTTTGACCTCAGTTAAAAGTTTTTTTTAATATTGTGTTCCTTTAAATCCTGTGTTTGGGTACAAAGCTTATCCTTGTTATAAACTCTTCCGCAAAAGAGGCAACTGCTAGACAATGCCAAAACATATGATTAAGTTAGCGGTGTTACACCTCCAGCAGTTAGCCAACCTAGACAAACCCTTATTAAAAAGACATTGTGTCATCCAATATACACGAAACAGGAGTTTTTGCTCAATAAGACATAACCTAAAATCCATTAACACTTCAGATACAGACACCACACCAATGCAGCAATCCATTGATTAGGCAAAACAGGACAGTCCAGTTCCCTATTCCATTCCTGCTTAAGATCCTGGATATCATATTTATTCACAGAAAATAAGTATTTATAAACATGGATTGTGGGTCTGATCAGTCTCTATAAGTATTTCCAATAGCGAAGGAGACTCTGAAGTTGTGAAAGCGGCAGGGCCAAACCTAGATTCTAACAAATGTCGCAACTGCAAGTATTGCCAGTCAGCCATAGTAGGCAAATCGTATTTGGCACGCAAAACTGAAAATGACCTCCCCCCAAATAAATCATAATCAGTACCCACTACTGATCCAAGGTAAAAATAAACTTATCTGTCCAGGTCTGCCACAAAAACATTTTCTTACCAATTTTTAAATCTGGATTTCCCCAGAGTCAATTTAGCATGGGGAAATGGATTCAAATCTAACACACTGTGAGAGCCAGTGTGGCGTAGTGGTGAGAGTGTTGGACTGGGACTCGGGAGATCCGGGTTCTAGTCCCCACTCAGCCATGAAACTCACTGGGTGACTTTGGGTCAGTCACTGACTCTCAGCCTCACCTACTTCACAGGGTTGTTGTGAGGATAACATGGAGAGGAGGAGGAGGAGGATTATGTAAGCCGCCTTTGGTTCCTTGCAGGAAAAAAGGCGGGGTATAAATATTAAAAAAAAAAATGCCACACATCTCTAACGGCAGTAACTATGGGAGGAACCCTATCTATTTTAGTGTGCTGAGAACTTAATGCCATCCATTTGGAGAGAGGATCCAGACAGGACAATTCCAGAACCGACCCAGGTGGAAGAACTAATCTAAGTGGGAAAGACCAAAATCTAGTACAGGTCAACAAATAGGCCCAATGATATAAAGCAATACCCAGAAAGCCAAACCCACCTTCTTTAACTGGAAGTTGCATCCTTTTCAAGGATATTCTTGGTGACGTGGATCCCCTCCACCCTCAAACTTACCAGAACATTACATTTTAGAAAATATTTGTCAGGTATAAAGGAATCCCACATATAACAAACAATCTGAGGTATAATATTCATCTTACATATATTAACCTTACCCCACAATCTCAACTTTAAAGATGCCCATCTATCTATATCCTGTGTCTCATTCATCAACTTATTCAAGTTTAGCTTGATCATTTGGGATATGTCTCTGGGAATAAGTATTCCCAGATAAGTAATAAAATCTGGGCACCATCAAAATTGCCAATTAGCTAATACACTATGAGATATAGTATTTCTGATCAGCATCATTTCAGTTTTTGACCAGTTAACTGAATAGCCTGACAAATCACCAAAAGTATTAATCAAGTGCATCAAAGCTGGAACAGATGACCGGAGTGTCAAGATAAACAGTAACAGATCATCAGCATAAAGAACAATTTTAAATTCTAAACAATCATTCACAATGCCATGGATATTACTATTCTGTCTAGTGGTTCTAGACATAAATCAAATGTCAATGGAGAAAGTGGACATCCCTGTCTGGCACCTCTCTCTAGTAAAGAGAAATCTGAGAGAAGACCGTTGGTCATAACGCTAGATTTTGGGATTGAATATAAAATCTTAACCCATTTAAATATTCTACAGGAAAGCCAAAATCACACATTACAAAATAATATTCCATTCCTTATGCGTTTAAGTCACACACACAAGAACAGATAAGTTTCTTAGATCAAGCTAAGTAAAAACATCGAGTTTCACACTAAATATCTCTGCAGCTACAAAATAAAATGACGATGCTTTGTGAGCTGCCAGGGGAAGCTACTGGGGGGGGGGGGGTATGTAGATGGATCCCACTGAGGTGAATGTAAATGATGGCTGATGCAAATGACTGCTCGGAACTGAGCTGCTTCTGCCCTAGGCAGAAGCCTTGATGGCGGTGGCGGTGTGTGTGTGTGTGGGGGGGTACCTAGCCTGACTTTCTCTCCACATTTTCCTACTTATCTGCTTTTATCAGCTTATAACTATTAAAACAAATTAATTTATAAAGCCAGCCTTCTCTAGAAACTCACACCGACCTATGATTTGCCAAACCAACAGTGGCATAAACCCCTCTATAGTTAAAAGTACATGTACTCTGAAGTCCATTAAGGCACACACCCGCTACCTCTCTCAAAACAAAAAATTGGGGTATGTAACAACACAACACCAGAGCCTTTGAAGGCAAAATGCCTCCCCCTACTTATTGTGCCTCTTCCCCCAAATGAGCATCCATCTTCTCATCCTCCCCACTCTGCAAGTGGGTCAATCACAAGTAAGCCACCAGGGCTGCAATCCTATGCACACTTACTCGGGAGTAAGACTCATTGAACTTGGTGGGGTTTACTTCTAAGTAGACATGCACAGACTTGTACTTAAAATGGTACTTTAAGGAAGAGGGAAGGGAGAAGAGGCTGGAAGATGCTGATCTCAGGTCTCTTGCATCACACTCTGGACATGAGGAGGGGGAGAAACAATTGTGACCCAGCGCAGCAGCTCCTGAGAGAGGAGCACACACACCTCTTCACCCTGCAGCAGCTTTCTCTTGGGAGCAGAGGAGGTGGCGGTGGGTGAAATAAAGGAGCCAACAGTAAAGGACAAGCAGCAGCAGTGTTGCTAAGCACTGCAGCAAGCGATGCCTCAAGCACTGTGGCTGTTGGCACAGGATGGTGCTCTTTCAAACTGAGCACGGGGAGAGAGAGAGGCCGCATTTGGGAGTCTTTGGGAACCACCTATGGCCCGTGGGCCTTGCAGTGAAGATGTGGGGCTAACACAAAGCCCCTTGCATGAGCCTAAACAGCTCTTTAGGTCTCAGCCAATATTCCTTTGGTACATGGATGCTCCTGAAATAGACTTTAACACCAGTGGTAAACCACAACTGCAACAATTATAATAGAAACTAGCTTTTGCCCGCGGCTATGCTCGCATTATGAAGAGTGACCGTGCCAAGTTTGCACGGGTCATCATTTTGCTATAGGCACTATTTGTTCGAAATTCCTTAAGGTTGCTGACCGCTGTTTTGAATCGCTCCATAGGAAAGGTCCCCTGGGACTACGTAATGGAATCCTAGCTTCCCCAGGACTTCCAGCTCCCCTGGGACTGCACAATGAAATTCCTACTCTCCCCCCCCCCCCCGGGACTACACAATGAAATCCCACCTCCCCCAGGACTACACAGTGAAATCCCTGTCGTCGTCCCCCCCTGGACTACACAATGAAATCCCTGCTCCCCCAGGACTACACAGTGAAATCCCTGTTCTCCACCTCCAGGACTACGCGATGAAATCCCAGCTACGCCCCGGCTGTGGTTCATATGAACATTCTGTTTTGACACAGGAGAGATTTGCATGTCCGCTCCTGATTGGCCCGTGGCAGTTGGAACGATTTGCATAACCGCTCCTGAATGGCCCCTGCGAACATTCCAAGTGACGCCATTGGCTCTCATCTATTCTGGGCTATACAGGCGCAGCGAGGGTTTTTTGGAGATTTGAACCCACCAGTCTTTGTCCTTGGGTGATGGAGAGTATGTGTGCCAAGTTTGGGGCGGATCCGTCAAAACGTGATGGGAGCCTATGCGATGACGCCCCGCACACAGCAGTCATTCAGTCAGGCAGTTATTTAAAAGTTTCCCTTTTTACCCCCTCAGAAAACATTCTAAATGGCCTAGGGGAGATTTGCATACCCACCCCTACTGGCCCCTGCAGGAATCATACGAACATTCTAAGTGCCCTATGCGCTATTTCCATAACTGCTCCTATTGGCTCCTGCAGCAATTATGAGGTGAGGCCAAATTGCATAAGTGCAGCCCTGTTGTTTTGCCCATAGGAGATATGAGTGTGGGGCGATTTTGCCCCCTTTTTTCACCCCCTTAGGGACGGAATTTCCAAAAATCCTTCCTTAGTGGGGCTCTATGCCAAAAAGCAACATTCCTTCAAAATTTCACGTTCCTAGATTAAACGGTTTGAGCTGGGCGTTTATGAGTGAGTGAGTCAGTCAGTCAGGACACTTTCTTTTATATATATAGATGTTTGAGTATTATGTTTACACTCTCCAAGATGCTACTAAGCCAGCACAGAAGTTAATGAAAGCTTGGAACATGGAGCTTTTTGTTCAGGAGAAGAATCAGTCTTAAAATTCATATAAAGATACGAAATTATGGATGAATCACTATACACACATGACATTCTCTTATTTGATGGCAAATTAAACTTATGATCCTGAAATGTACTGAAAGGCAAGTATTAAATGCTCTATTAAGCTCTACAAACCCAAGAAAGAAAAACAAGCTGCTCTTTAATTATGCCCTGCATGTTCTGGAAGGTTAGGCTCATACTTGAGGTTTTCTAAAATTTATACTCTTTGTGGTAAAGAAATTCCTGTAGAATACTTGGATTTTTCATAATCTGGTAAATTTACTTTTTATGTGCTGCATTGACCAGTAACATTGTCTAAAGAGCTTTTTTGAAAGCAAGACACAATGTTCTGAGATAAAGACTAAAAGTTTAACTTGACAATTCTACAAAATAAGAATATAGGAAATGTATATTGAAACCCACCTATACTAGTTTAAGCAATAGTAGCATTATTTAATAGTAACAATAGTAGCATTATTAATTCTTAACACAATCCCAAGGAACTATGCCATAGCCATATTTGTAATATATCTGTCTGTAATCTCAGTACATAAACATTGAACTTGGTTTCTGGTATCTGAGTTTGTAAAGAAATGTATGTAGAGATTTTGCACATTATATCACATTACATTACTTTTTTGAGGCAAGTAACTCTTTTTTGGAGAAGAAACAGAAATTCTTCTACTCACTGTGAATTTAGTATCCTGAGGATCTCAGCTCTCTGCTAAAGAAGGGCAAGTTTCCTGTTCTCAACATTGTGGGGAAAATTTGGAGATGAAGGCATGTGGCTTACGCTGGCTCAGCTTGTCTGAGTGAGGAAAACTAAGCAGGGTCAAGCCTGGTTGTTACTTGGATGGGAGACCCCTCCTCTAGTTTCCTGCATTGAGCAGGGGGTTGGATTCGATAGCCTTGTAGGCTCCTTCTAACTCTATATCAATAGATATCTATGAAATCTATAAGGTTGAGGGTAGCAGATTGGGGCTGGATAAAGCTTCTTTGCCTTGTAAAGCTAACTATCACACTCTTCCAAATCTGTTGGCCACACAACCCTAATTCTTTCGTTCAATCTCCACAGATCTCCTTGCTCCATCCTTCTTGCTTTTACTACTACTAGTAGTAGGCGATCAGTCGTGACCGAGTAAGATTGTCTTCCAGGATAAAATTACAAAATGAAAATTTTAAAAAGAGGAAATTCTAAAGAAAATTGTGTAGACTCTAGCGATGGGTCCGTAAGTGACTGTGGAGGCCAACTCTAGATCCACACAGCTTCCCACAGTGAGGACACAGGTTACCAGATGGAAGATGGTCCTGTAAAGGATTCGTATGACGTGCTTTTCTCTTAGCACGTTTCTCCCTTTCACCTTGCACTCGAGCTTCTTCAAAGTCCATGGAACCTTTGTGAAAGGCCAACCTCCATTTAGATCGTTCATGGGCCAGAGCTTCCCAGTTTTCGATGTTTAAATTGCATTTTTTTTAGATTAGCCTGAAGAACATCTTTAAACCTCTTATACTGACCACCGATATTCCACTTTCCATCCTTGAGTTGGGAATGAAGTAACTGCTTTGGGAGACGGCAGTCAGACATTCGAACAACATGACCGGTCCACTGTCGGCGTTGAAAAGGATCCTTTTTTCAACGCTATTAGTCTTTGCTTCTTCCAGTACACTGACATTTGTTTGCCTATCTTCCCAAGTAATTCGCAGGATTTTCCGGAGGCAACGTTGATGAAATCTTTCAAGGAGGTGGAAGTGACGTTTATAGATAGTCCATGTTTCGCAGGCATATAATAAAGTTGGTAATACAATGGCTTCATAAACCAGCGTTTTGGTCTTCTTACAGATATCCCGATCCTTGAACACTCTATGTTTCATTCGAGAAAATGCGGCACTTGCGGAGCTCAAACGATGCTGGATTTCACTGTCGATGTTAGCTGTAACAGAAAGATAGCTGCCAAGATAGAGAAAATGATCGACATTTTCCAATATTGCCCCGCCAAGCTGGATAGATGGCATCACCAAAGGGTTAAGTTGCACTTGCTGATGAAGCACTTTCGTTTTTTTGATGTTAAGTGAGAGACCAAGTTTTTCGTATGCTTCTGCAAAAGCATTTAGGATAGTTTGGAGATCATCCTCTGAATGTGCAGAGACCACATTATCATCAGCATACTGAAGTTCCACAACAGAGGTTGTAATTACCTTACTTTTTGCTTTCAGCCTGCTGAGATTAAAAAGCTTTCCATCTGTTGGATATATAATTCCCACTCCAGTGGGAAGTTTCCCCTCGACAAGATGTAAAATCATGGCGATGAAAATAGCAAATACTGTTGGGGCGATAACACATCCCTGTTTAACACCTGATCCCACTTTAAATGGAGCACCATGAGAGCTCCATTTAGGGGAGTATTGCAAATACTGCAAAGTGGGGAGTATTGCAAATACTACCCTAATCCTTATGAGTACATTCAAAATTCTTTGAAAAAATAAAACTCACAAGAATTATAAACAAATAAATGAAAATTCAATTGTCATAAAATGTATTCAAGTGCAGGATGTTGATTTGTTAATTTTGTGCAGTGTACATACAGTCATATCCACAGCAGACTCACTAAGATAAAACAGAATTAAGATTTGGAATCCAAACAAAAACATTTAAAAATTCAGAGCTACAGGCTAACCAGGTGTTGTTTTTTTTAATATACTCCATAAACCGCTAGTTTATCTATAACTTCTTAGTTACTGCAAGGTCTTTGTCTTCAATGCATATATGGTATGCATTTTTAAGCATTCATTTCAGTTGCAGCCTTTCAAAAATAAAGATAAGAAGATTTTGCATTTCTCACGGAGGTCAGGGACACATGTCCTTGCCATCTGTGGTCTAATTAACTACAGCCCCCACTAGTTGCTTAGAGATGGATGATTTAAGAAATGAAAAGAGAACTAGTACTAACGAAGAATTCCTTCACATATATGCTTGCTTTCAAGATAGTTTAACATACAGCAGCAGCATACAGCTTAAATATAGAAATGTGCTGAATTCAGAAAGGATTTTAATGGCAATGTATTAGATCCTTTTAATCAAAATCCTTTTAATCAAAGATGCATCTGGTTTTGTGGTTTTGAAAAGTTTGATACTTCTGCTTCTATGGTGAGGTCCCATAGAAATCCATGTGGCCAAAGTGTGTAGCTTTCACAGAGCAGCATTATTTTCTCCATGTTATTTTCAAAATTCTGTATATTGCTACTCCTATCTGCCCTTCATTCTACTTTTATATCATCCTTAAATGAGGCCACAATCAACATACTTGCTTGGTGCTATTCTTGTTTAATACCTCTGCTGCAGTCCTTTTCTTGTGAAAAAGAAAGGACAGAAAGGACAACCTATTATTCTGCAAACTGGGGAGAATTAATTAATCAGTTCCTGACAGGGATGGGGACTCGGACTCGAGGACTCGACTCGTGAGTCGGACTGAGTCCCCCCTCTGACTCGAGTCCCAATATTTTTAATGGGACTCGAGACTCGACTCGGGACTCGAGACCAAGGACTCTTCAACATCCCTCGGCTGTGCCAGAAGGAGTGGAGAGGAGCGTGATTGCCGGCGAAGAGCGCATGGAAGCGAGGTGTGCCGCTGCTCGGCCACTATGGACGGCTACCAGCAGTGCAGCCCCAACAGTGTGTCAAGATTTATTTTGATTGATGTGTTGCGTACTTGGGAGAGGCAGAAGAAGGACCTGAGATTACTCTGTGTGGCTGCTCTGAGTGTGTTTCTGGTTCCAGCAAGTTCATCACCAGTGGAGTGGGTGTTCAGTGAGGGTGGAATTGTGATGAGATCTCACCGTTCCAGAATGGGGCCCAAACATTTAGAAAAAATCATGTTCCTCAAATGCAACATGGATAAGTTTTAGGAAGTACAGCAAGTTTATTTTTTAAAATCATTTTTCTAAAATGCAACCTTTCAGACATTTTGGGTTTGGCTGCCTCTGCCTGCCTGTCTGGGGTTCCCAGCCTCCTCTGCCTACCTGGTCTCTTCTTGACCAGCTCAACAGTTGAATTGTCCAAGACAAAGGCCTCTGCCTGCCTGCTTTGGGGTCCCCTGCCTCCTCTGCCTGCCTGGTTATTTTGGGTTTTTCGGCCTGGTCTGTTCTTGCCAAAATCAGTGGCAGAGTTTTGAAATAAAAAGGCACACTTGTGCCTAGAATTTATTTAAACCACACATCTGAAGTAGCCTTATTTTGTTGGGAAAACCCCCCATTGATTTTAATAGGGACTCGTGGAGTCAGCTTTGGGAGTGACTCGTGAGTCACCATTTTGGACCAAGGACAAAGACTCGTGACTCGACTCGTGACTCGAGACCAAGGACTCGTCAACATCCCTGGTTCCTGATATAAAACCCAATAAAAGGTAAGTCATGAACACAAAGAACAAGTGAAAGCAGCACTTCCAGTGACAATTTGTAAAGAAATGTATGTAGAGATTTTGCACATTATATCACATTACATTACTTTTTTGAGGCAAGTAACTCTTTTTTGGAGAAGAAACAGAAATTCTTCTACTCACTGTGAATTTCAGTTCTCCACGAGTGGAGGAGGCCAGCAAGCTTGGGGTAAGCCCCGCCTCCGGGACTGGGAAGGCAGACTTTGATCTGAGCTTCCCGGAGGGGGCAGGGCCTCCCCCAGGAAACTCCAGTTGATACTTCCAACCAACCGATCCTTGCAGACACCCTTGCTATCTCGAATAGAGGGACAGTCGGGTCCGTCAGCTGCAGGCCTGTGGAAACAAGAGGAGAGACTCCCTCCCATGGCCCAGATTAGATGTGCCCAGGAGGAGGCCAGCCCAGGGTGAAATTCACAGTGAGTAGAAGAATTACTCTGCTGAGGCCATAAGGTCAATTTTGTAGTGCCTGGTGAATGTGTGAACAGAAGACCAGGTGGCTGCTCTACAAATTTCTTCTAGAGGCGCCCTTTCACTGAAGGCAGCTGATGTGGCCATTCTCCTGACTGAATGTGCCTTGATGCCCTCTGGGACCTGAAGGCCACTGGAGGAGAATGCCATTGCGATGCAATCGCGTAGCCATCATGCCAGAGAGGCCACTGACACCTTTTTTTCCAAGGAGGAATCTCTGAAGGAGACAAACAGTGAGCTGTGCTGTCGGGTTGGCTTAGTTCTATCTAGGTAAAACTTGACCGCTCTCATTGTGTCAAGTGTGTGCCACTCCTTCTCCAGAGGGGAGGATGGGTGAGGACAGAAGGAAGGGACCACTAAGTCTTGGGACCTGTGAAATGGGGAGTTGACCTTTAGCATAAAGGTTGGGTCTGTGCGCAGGATTAGCTTGTCTCTGTGGAAGATGCAGGGATCTTTACTGCATGACAGTGCGCCTAGTTCTGAGACCCTTCTGGCAGAAGTGATCGCTACTAGAAAAATAGTCTTCAAGGTTAGCACCCCTAGTGGCTCAAAGGAGTGTTTTGTTAATGCTTTGAGCACTACATTGAGGCTCCAGGTGGGGAACCTGTGGACTGGGGGGGGGGGGCTTTATCAGGGCAGCCGCCCTGAGGAATCTCCTAATGTGTGGGTGTGCTCCGAGGGGCGAACCCTTGGACTAGCCCAGCACTGAGCCCAGTGCCGCTACTTGGCGTCTGGGTGTGCTGGTACTAAGGCCAGATGACAGCCCTTCTTGGAGGAACTCGAGAATGTCTGGTGTTTCCGCTCTTAGTGGGTCCCTCCCCGCGGTTCGTGACCAGTGGAGAAAGGCCTGCCAGGTGCGGTCGTATGTCTTGTGTGTGGAGGGCCTCCTGGAGGCCAGGAGTGTATTGATTACCTTATCGGAGTAACCGCGTTTGGTTAGGAGGCCCCGTTCAGTCTCCAGGCGGTCAGCTTCAGGAACCCTGGTATTGGTGAAAGATCGGGCCCTGGCTGAGAAGATGGTGCCTGAGAGGAAGCCTGAAGGGTCTCCCGACTTCCAGGTTTACTAGGTCGGGGAACCACGGTCGTTTTGGCCAATGAGGTGCCACTAAGATGACGTGGACTTGCAGGTCCCTGATCTTTTGAATGACTTTGGCAATTAGTGGAAGTGGAGGGAAGGTGTACAGCAGTCCCTCTCGCCAGTGGCTGGTGAGCGCATCTGCGAACTCTGCCCCTCTTGTTTGGTAGCGAGTGGCAAAACGTGGTAGCTTTGTGTTCTGTGGGTTCGCGAAGAGGTCCAGACCCAGGTGACCCAGGGTCTTGACTAGGAGTCTGAAGGCTTCTGGGTGTAGGGACCATTCGCCTTGGTCTAGAGTTGTCCTGCTGAGCCAATCGGCTTGTACATTCATGATGCCGCTAAGGTGCTCGGCCCTGATGGAGCTGAGGTTGCGTTGCGCTCAATTGAACAGGGACATGGCTTCTTTCTGTAGTGCTTTGGATCTTGTGCCACCTTGCTTGTTGACGTAGGCCTTCGCTACTACACTGTCCGTCCTCACTAGGACATGGTGTCCTGACAGTGTTGGGGCAAATTCTTTTAGCGCTAGCTTCACTGCTCTCAGCTCTAGGAAGTTGATGGATAGCTGAGTCTCTTGCTCGGACCAGAGTCCTTGCGCATGCCCTCCCTGGCAGACTGCCCCCCAGCCTGTTAGGCATGCGTCAGTTGTTAGCGTGACGCGTGTGGGGGCTTGGACTGGGACTCCCTGAGAGAGGTGTGCTGGTTGGCACCACCATTTCAGTGCCTTGGCTACTGGGAGGGGAAGGCACAGAAGTGGGTTGAGATTGCGGGCGATTTCAAGCTGGTAGTCTAGGAGGAAGGTCTGCAGGGGCCTGGAGTGGAACCTGGCCCACTGTACCGAGTCCTGGCAGGACACCATCATCCCCAGGAGCTTGGCTAGTTCCTTGAGGGGGACCATGTCCCTGGAGAGAAGGTGTGCTGCCAGCCGGCTCATTGATGTTTGCCTGTTGGGGGACAGGAACATCATATCCCTGACTGTGTTCAGGGAAACACCTAGGTGTGTGAGTACCTGGGAGGGAGCGAGGGAGCTCTTCTCGTTGATCAGGAACCCAAGGCATCGAAGCGTTGACACGGCCAGGTTTGTGTCCTTGATGCTCTGCATGTGCGAGCGAGAGCGAATCAGGATGTTGTCCAGGTAGGGATGTAGCTGGACTCCCTTTGAACGCAGTAGTGCCACAGGGGCCAGTAGTACCTTCGTGAAGACCCTCGGAGCTGTTGACAAGCCGAAGGGAAGGGCTTGGAATTGTATGCTGCCATAGCTGAAACGCAGGAACTTGCGGTGGGCAGGGCGTATGGGAATGTGGAAATATGCCTCTGTCAGGTCTATTGAGAAGAGTAAATCTCCCTTCCGTGGGCACTCCTTGATGGACTTGAGAGTCTCCATCCTGAATTTCTGATTCTTCAGGAAGCGGTTGACCTTCTTTAAGCTTAGGATGGGCTGGACTCCCCCGTTCCTCTTTGGTACGGTTAAGAAGACTGAGAATATCCCTTGGTTCCTCTGCGCCTTTGGGACCTTCTCGATCGTTCGGATGTGTAGGAAGTGCTGGATGGCTGATACGTTCCTCAGATGCTTGACCGGGTCTCTGAACCGGTGGGGGGTCCTGAAAAAACTCTCTTTTGGCTTTTCCCTGAATTCTAAGGAGTAGTAGCCCTTTTGGATTATTTCCAGAAGCCAGCGATCGGAGAAGAGCTGTTTCCAGGTCTCTGAGAAGCCGTGAAGTCTCCCTCCCACTGGGGGAGGGGAGCAGTCAGGCGGAGTTGGGCTTCTTGTTCTGGCCGGGGGCACCCTTACGCGATCCTCCCTGATGAGAAGTTGCGGTTGGTGGAGGAGGAGGCAGTAGATGAAGAGTTGCTCCTGGTGGAAAGAAAGGAGCCATACTTCTGAGGGGGGCGTTTGGAGTCTTTCTTCTGGGAATTTAGCAGAGCTTTCTTCTTGTCCTTTGTCTCTACAAGGACGTGTTCTAATGGGTCGCCGAAAAGGTGTTTCCCCGCGAAGGGCACACTAGCCAGGCTAGACTTGGTCTTACCATCAACTCCCCAGTTGCGCAGCCATAGGTTTATTTATTTATTTATTATATTTATACCCTGCCTTTCTTCCTGTAAGGAACCCAAGGCGGCTTACATAATCCTGTTCCTCCTCCTCTCCATTTTATCTTCACAACAACCCTGTGAGGTAGGTTAGGCTGAGAGACAGTGACTGGCCCAAAGTCACCCAGTGAGTTTCATGGCCTAGCGGGGACTAGAACCCAGATCTCCCGAGTTCCAGTCCAACACTCTCACCACTACACCACACTGGCTCTTTCTCCTAGCTACTACGCTGGAAGCTGCTGCCCTTGCTCCTAGTCGGAAGGAGTCTAGGGAGGCATCAGCCAGGAAGGATGCTGAGGTGAGTGTCCTTAATGAACTCTTTGATATCTCTAGAGCTGGGCTTCCCTTGCAGTAGCCTGTCCGTCCTCAGACGGAGGGCGCGAGCCACTATGGTGGCTGTATTGGAGGCCCTGACAGAGATAGTGGAAGTCTCAAAGCACTTACAGAGCGCTGTGTCGGCCCTCCTGTCGTGGCTGTCCGGGAGTTCATCTCTTTCCACGGGCATCAGTTACTTCGATGTCAGGGCGGAGACTGGGTCGTCGACCTTGGGTACCGCCAGCTGCGCCATATCCTTTTCTGCCAGCCGGCAGAGCTTACTGCAGGCATGATGTGGGGGTTAAGGGTTGGCTGGCTTGGCCCACTCTTGTCGGAGAATTTTGCGCAGGTTCCACAGGATGGGTACCACGGGATGTGACGGCAGTTCTTCTGGTGGAAAAACTGATAGGCTTCCCACGCTTTCTGGAATTTCATCAGTTGTACTGCTGCTCTTGCTTGACAGGTCAACCTCGGTGAGAACCCTGGTTATCATCTTGGGGAAGGCTTCTGCCGCAAAGAGGCGCCCCTTTTGGGGGCGAGTCACTCTCTTCGTCACTGTCCTCAGAGACTTCACTGTCACGAGACGGATGCTGAGCTTGCCCGAGACGGGGGGCGGCTGGACCAAGTGCTTACGGAGCCGGTAGGGGACCTTTCCCTTCCTCTGGAGATGTGTCTTTGCTTCGCTGCGCTGGCAGTTACCAGACTGCGACTTGTATATCCATCTCTGGGCCTAGGCGGGTTTTCTTCCAGGTCGGCCCCTGTATCATTTGTTGAAGCCGGAGAAGGAGATCGCCGCCTCCGAAGTCGATTCCCGTTGTCACGCTCAGTCACTCTGCTCTTAGTTAATTCGCTGCCAATGGTATGCATTGTTTGTCATCTGCGCCATTAGAAGGCACATCATGACTCCACTGCACCCATGGGCATCTTGCACCGCCTCTTGTAGCTGTGAGGCCCGCTGCTCTGTAACATCCATGGATAGTAAGGTTGATGCGTTAGTGGAAACTGAGTTGGAGAGTTCCATGGCTGCAGGTTATATTATGGTCCTGAAGAGCAAGAGATGAAAGGGGTGAGGATTTGGCCTGGGGCAATAGGTGAGGGTTTTCCAGTTTATCCCCTTGCCTGAGGTTTCAGGTGGGGGGTTGTGCGAGGGAGATCCCGACTCCCCCAGTGGAGCAAATTGCCCCTTTGCACCGGATCTCTCCCCCCCCCGCATGCTTAGCCCCCAGTGGCAAGCTGGCCTGGCTGGAGAGGGAGCGACAGTGTCCCTGCACTGACCCTCCCTCCCATTGCGTTGGTCTGGGCTGCAGGCAGGGCCCACATGCTTGCCTGCCTGTGTGCGCACATGCGTGCACGCACGCCCCGCTGGAGTCCAGCGGTGATATGTGGGCAGTCAAGATGGCGGAGCGGCTCCGGCGGTCTCAAAGATGGCTGCCCCCTGTAGCTGCCCACGTGGGCTGGCTGTCTGGGCGGAGGGAGACCTAGGGCAGTCCAGCTGCTGGTGGGGTCTGTGCGGCTGCCGCACATCTGCCCTGCCGATGAAATGCTGGCCGGGGTACTGACGGCTGCGCGAGTGCCGGACCGGTTCTGCGGTGGGCAGGGGGCGGTGCGGCGACGGCTGTTGGCGGGAGGGCCGGGCTGGCACTCTTGCTGCAGCGGTGGGCAGGGGCGGTGTGGCGACGGCCGCAGGTGGTCCACGCTTGCTGCGCGCCCACCCACCCATGCCCGCGCTGCTGAAGCTCTGCTTTGGTGGAGGGTGCGGGCCACCGCCATGGCAGCCGCGCAAGGGCCAAGCCAGCGCTCCCGTTGCCTCAGTGGGTGGTGGGCAGCGTGGCGCAGGCGCGAGGCGACTCGAGCCCGGCGACAGCAGCTGTGAGGCTGGTGGCCGCCACCGCCGGGCGGGGGGGAAGCTCGAATCACCGACTCCCTTGCTGACTCCAGTGGGAGGGGGGAAGGGCCAGGGTCATGTATATGGGAATGAGCTGCTATTTCCCATTAACTTTCCCACTATCTTAAACACAGCTGTTTAGTTACTTCTTCAACAATGAAACAAAATGTCAATCTCTCAAGAAGGCCACTGAAACCTGACATATTCCTCCATGGCTGTGTGGGGTGTAGGGAGGGAGAAGGAACAACAAGATTAAAGATGAGATGATCTACTAACTTCAGACCCACAGATGGCAATCTTTTTGCTGAGAGGCAGTGCTATACGGAATTTTCTAGATGTTATTTTACTCTTATTTCTTTAAAAGTATCTTTGCCATGAAAAGAGAAATAAGTAAACAAAACTGCAATTCTACACAACTTTATTTGAACAGAGCCTATGTGTATATTTTCAATAATGTTTAAGTTTCTAAATTCACAAATGAAAATTGCCACATCCTAAGCATACAGATATCTAGTAGTGCAGAATTCATGGCTTGAATTCAGAGAAGCCATTGTTCACATTGCTCCCACATGAGTGGTATGAGGGGGGGAGATCTCACACACACAACACAGGGTACTACTACAGAAGGCTCCCAACCTTCATGGGAGCTGTTGCCACAAGAGGGAAGCTGAAAAGCCTGTATGTGCAAGCAGAAGCAACCGCACACTTCTCTGGATCCTAGCCAGAGAGAAGATGGTCACTAACTCAAATTTGCAGGCTACCCACAAATTACACAATAACCTTCTGCATAGAATTACTGAATCAGGCTTCATCATATAGTTCCCTACTGAAAAATATTCTGAGCTTACTGCAGTTTTAATTTCAGAATTAAAAACTCTTTGGTTAAAGTTAACGGTTAAGATGCTTACAAATTCACACATGCACCAAAACGGAAATTATAAGTTAAGGTGTTTGCATTACATACTTTTATTATGAGAAAATGTATAATTCAGTACTGTACATTTGTTTGTTTTCTTTGTTTGTAAAATGTGTATCCCATCTGTCCACCAAATGGTATATATACTGCTCACTCTGCAGTTACTCTTTTGCCACATAAAACATACAGAAATCACACCAGAAGGTATGGATACATCCTGAGATCCCAGAGATGCAACAGAAATTTGGTAGAAATTTATACATATGTAAGACGCCTTGGGTTCCTTGCAGGAAAAAAGGCGGGGTATAAATATAAATAAATACATAAATAAATGCCTCGCACCCCTCTTGCTAAACAGTTCCTGCCTCTCCCCACTCTGACTTCCTTCATTATCATAAAGACACATTCACTTAGAAAAAAAGTTTTAATTGTACCATATTTTTCGCTCCATAAGACGCACCCCCCCCCATGTCTGCGCGTCTTATGGAGCGAATGCTAAAAAAAAAAAAAACCCAATAAAACCCAATAATTTATTTTTTCCTACCTTCTTCTGCGCACCTCCAACCGGTCCGGCATAAGAGCGGAGGGCTCCTGGGCGGAGCGGGACAAGGCCGCACGCTCCCCCCGAAACTTTGCTGTGGTGGCGTGGTGGCGGCTGCGCCCCCCCAGCCCGGCAGCAGGGATGTGAGCGGGCGGGCGCAAGCCAGGTCTGCTCCGCGCAGCTCCTGCGCAGAGCGGGACAAGGCTGCCCGCTCCCTCAAAAACTTTCCTGCGGCGGCGGCAGCAGTGCCCCCACCGGCAGCAGGGATGCGAGCTGCGTGGAGCAGGACAAGGCCGCCCGCTACCCCAAAACCTTTGCCGCTGCGCAGCGGCAGCGCCCCCCCCCCCGGGCCGGCAGCAGGGATGCGAGCGGGCGGGCGCAGGGCCAGCTCGGCTCCTGCGCGGAGCGGGACAAGGCCACCCGCTCCCCCAAAAACTCCCGCGGTAGTGCGGCGGCGGGCCCCCCGCAGCAGGGACGCGAGCTGCGCAGAGCGGGACAAGGCACCCGCCCCCAAAAAACTTTGCCGCGGTGGCAGCACCCCCACCCCGGGCCCGGCAGCAGGGATGCGAGCAAGCGGGCGCAGGGCCAGCTCTGCCGCGGCGACTTCCGGAGCCCACCGGCCCTGCCCCGCAGGCCGGCGGAAGAGCGGAGGCCTCCTGGGCAGAGCAGCGCAAGCCCCCACCTCCCAGCTGATTCCCCCGCTTACCAGCTGATTCCCGCCGCTTGATTCCCACCAGCAGCAGTGCCACGCCCGGCCAGCCGCGCTTTTATTGGAGGCGCCGTGGCCGAGGGGGGCCGACCAGCGGACAATGCTGCTGCCACTGCCGCCGCCGTCAACACTGAAATCTTGTGGCAGCGGTGGGTAGCAGGCTAGGCGTGGGGGACTCGGATTTCTTCATAAAGAAATCAGATCGGTGCAAAATAAAACCTCCCTCATCCACGACTTAATAGTGGATGAGGCGGCCGATCTGGCATGCATTACCGAGACCTGGGTGGGAGAACAGGGAGGAGTTAGTCTCTCCCAACTTTGCCCACCGGGGTACTTGGTGCAGCTTCAGGGTAGACCTGAGGGCTGGGGAGGGGGGGTTGCCGTGGTCTATCGGAATTCTATCTCTCTCTCCAGGTTCCCTGTCCGTCTGACTACTGGTCTGGAGTGTTTGCACCTTGTGTTGGGCCAGCGGGACAGATTAGAGATTCTGTTGGTGTACCGCCCACCCCGCTGCTCAACAGACTCCCTGGCTGAGCTGACGGAGGTGGTCTCGCTGGCGATGCTGAGGTCCCCCAGACTGCTGGTCCTGGGGGATGTTAACATCCATGCTGAGGGCACCTTGTCTGGTGTGGCTCAGGAATTCATGGACTCCATGACAACCATGGGTCTGTCCCAACATGTCATCGACCCAACACATGTAGCAGGGCACACTCTAGACCTGGTTTTTTTCAGCCGGACATGGAGATGGTGATCTGAAGGTGGGGGACTTTGAATCGGTCCCCTTGTCATGGTCAGATCACTACCTGTTGAGATTTAGGCTAACGGCAGCTTTCCCCCTCTGCAAGGGTGGGGGACCTATTAAGATGGTCTGCCCCCGGAGGCTGATGGATCCGGATGGTTTCCAGAGGGCCCTTGGGGGGTTTCCGGCTGATATGGCTGGCGGTCCTGTCGAATCCCTGGTTGATCTCTGGAATAGAGAGATGACCTGGGCGGTTGACACGATCGCTCCTGAGTGCCCTCTCTGTAGTAGAGCTCGTACGGCTCCGTGGTATACCCCAGAGCTGAGAGTGATGAAGCAAAACAGGAGATGGCTTGAGTACAGGTGGAGGAAAACTCCTAGTGGATGCAATCGAGTCCTGGTATGTGCCTATAGCCAGGTATACCTAGAGGCAGTGAAAGTGGCAAAGAGACAACATCTCACTGCTTCTATCCAAACATCTCTCTGCCACCCTGCAGAGCTCTTTAGGGTCGTCCGGGGCCTGTTATACGCTGGCCCCAGGGACATCATCGACCCATCTGATGCCCGCTGTAATATATTCGCTAGGCACTTCCAGGAAAAAATCTCTTGCATCCGCAGGGACTTAGACTCCAATGTTATAGCAGTAGAATCAGGAGAGGTACCCGGAGCACAGCCTGGTCTAATTATTTTGGATGAGTTTCAGTTAGTACAGCTCGAGGATGTTGACAAGGTGCTTGGACGGGTTCGTGCGACCACGTCTGTTCTGGATCCTTGCCCCTCTTGGCTTATAAAAACTAGCAGGGAGGGAACGGCCGGCTGGGCCAGAGAGGTGATCAATGCCTCCTTGCGAGAGGGAGTGGTCCCATGCCACCTGAAACAGGCGGTGGTGAGACCACTCCTGAAGAAACCCTCTCTGGACCCGGAAGATCTTAACAACTTTAGGCCGGTGGTGAATGTTCCTTTCCTGGGCAAGGTCCTTGAGCGGGTGGTGGCCAACCAGCTCCAGGCGCTCTTGATTATCTGGATCCATTTCAGTCGGGGTTCAGGCCTGGTTTTGGCACGGAAACAGCTTTGGTCGCCCTGTATGATGACCTATGTCGGGAGAGAGACAGGGGGAGTATGACCCTGTTGATACTCCTGGATCTCTCGGCGGCTTTTGATACCATCGACCATGGTATCCTTCTGGAGCGGCTGTCTGAGTTGGGGGTGGGGGGCACTGCATTGCAGTGGTTCCGCTCCTACTTGGATGGCCGGCTCTAGAGGGTGGTGCTTGGGGAATGTTGCTCGGCCCCATGGACTCTCCAGTATGGGGTTCCTCAGAGGTCGGTCTTATCCCCCATGCTATTTAATATCTACATGAAACCGCTGAGTGGGGTCATCCGGAGTTTTGGAGTGCATTGCCATCAGTACGCTGATGACACGCAGCTCTATTTCTCCTTTTCATCTTCAGCAGGTGAGGCTGTGGATGTGCTGAACCGGTGCCTGGCTGCGACAATGGACTGGATGAGGGCTAACAAACTGAGGCTCAATCCAGACAAGACTGAGATGCTGTTAGTGGGTGGTTCCTTTGACCGGATGGAGGGTGTTCAACCTGTTCTGGATGGGGTTGCACTCCCCTTGAAGGAGAAGGTTCGTAGCTTGGGGGTGCTCCTGGAGCCATCTTTGTCACTTGAGGCTCAAGTGGCCTCAGTGGCAAGGAGTGCCTTCTACCAGCTTCGGCTGGTGGCCCAGCTATGCCCCTATCTGGACAGGGATAGCCTGGTCTCAGTAATCTACGCTCTGGTGATCTCTAAACTAGACTACTGCAATGCACTCTACATGGGGCTGCCTTTGAAGGCTGTTCGGAAGCTGCAGCTTGTGCAAAATGCGGCAGCCAGGCTTATTGCTGGGACCAGAAGGTCCGAGCACATCACACCAGTTCTGGCCCATTTGCACTGGCTGCCAATATGCTTCCGAGCCGAATTCAAGGTGCTGGTTTTAACCTATAAAGCCCTACACGGCTTAGGACCACAATACCTGACGGAACGTCTCTCCCAACCGCAATCTACCCGGACACTACGCTCAACATCTGGGGCCCTCCTCCGATTGCCACCTCCGAGAGAGGCTCGGTTGGTGGCAACGAGGAGGAGGGCCTTCTTGGTGGTAGCCCCCCAATTATGGAATCAGCTCCCCACTGAGACCCGCCTGGCGCCAACCTTACTATCTTTTCGGCGCCAGGTTAAGACCTCCCTCTATGCCAAGGCATTTAGTTAGGACTTGGAATAGCACGGGGGGGGGGATTGTCACCTGTAGGCTCAGTTTTATTGGTTTTTGTACTGTTATTTTAAACTGTGTTTTAAATTTGGTTTTTTAATTCTTAAACTATTTTGTATGTTTTTATTGTTTTTATGCATAAAGTATTGTGAACCGCCCAGAGAGCTTCGGCTGTGGGGCGGTATATAAATGAAATAAATAAATAAAATAAAATAAATAAATAAAACCTACGGTATGTGATTAGAAATCCACAAATGGGAACTGCAACAAAATGTTTCAATGTGAAGTGTTGCTATTCAGAACTCCAGCTGCTCTCTTCCATTCCCCCCCATATCCCCCCCCCCCCCAATAATCAGTCAGCACTAACCCTGACTTTACACTACTTTACAGTAAGTAAAGCAATAAGGAAACCCTACTGCTTTAAAATGAACCTGGAATTAAGAATATCCATTATTGGGAGGGAATTGTGAATTGTACCGTTTTTTTCCTCCTTGGGTTTTCTATTTTGGTGATGAAGCAACACAAAGAGAATCATCTGGAGATGCTTTATGGTACATTTTGTATACCC
Source organism: Shinisaurus crocodilurus (assembly GCA_021292165.1). Lineage (NCBI taxonomy): Eukaryota > Metazoa > Chordata > Lepidosauria > Squamata > Shinisauridae > Shinisaurus > Shinisaurus crocodilurus. Next base: position 114,444,646 of record CM037878.1, on the reverse strand, counting down.
CGCCTTTTTTCCTGCAAGGAACTCAAGGCGGCTGGTACTGGTACTCCTAATCCTCCTCTCCATTGTATCCTCACAACAACCCTGTGAGGTAGTAACATTATAAACATTTTATAAACAAATACGGTACTAAATTAAAGAAATTGCTTAGCCACTACACCATTGCTCAGTATAAAGCTGGCAAATGCACTCAGAGGCACCTTTGTTCTTTTATATCTTCCATAATTGAGGTGGAAACAATAACAATCTCATAACAATGAAGGACACATTACTGATAGTTCCTTCATTTACTGTAGTATTTTCTTGCAGAAAAATACCAGTACCACCTCCTCATTCTACATACCGTACAAGGATGATGAAGCAGAAAAGAGTAGCATATAAAATTCCTTTTAAACTGGAGGTAGTAAAATATGCTAAGGAATATGGAAACAGAGCAGCGGAGAGACAATTTGGGCCACCTCCAACGGAAAAAATGATAAGAGAGTGGAGGAAACAGGCGGAGCAGCTGCAAAAAGCAGAGAAAAGCAAGCACACCTTTCGTGAGCATGCTGCAAAGTGGCCACAGTTAGACGTGGACATGAAAGAATGGATCGCACATCACCGGAGTAAAGGCTGCTCAGTCTCTTCAAAAATGATAATACATGAAGCCAAACGCATTGCTGTAGAGAAAGGCATTCAGAATTTTACTGGATCGCCATCGTGCTGCTACAGATTCATGAGGCGATGTGGCCTTGCTATGCGCACCAAAACTAGAATTGCGCAAAAAATGCCAAAAGAATATGAATCTAAGATTCTGTCTTTTCATAAATTTGTGATTGATGCTAGGAAGAAAAATGGTTTTGAAATTGGCCAGATTGGGAATATGGATGAAGTCCCGCTTAATTTTGATGTGCCATCTAATAGGACTGTTGATCTGAAAGGTGCCAAAACCATAACTGTGAGAACCTTAGGACATGAGAAAACCCATTACACGGTTGCGTTGTCCTGCTGTGCAGACGGCACCAAATTGCCACCCATGTTAATTTTCAAAAGGAAGACATTTCCAAAAGAAGTGATTCCACAAGTTGTTGTTGTACATGTTCATGAGAAAAGATGGATGGATGAAAATGGAATGAGAGTATGGGTTGAAAAAGTGTGGTCCAAACGTCCTGGAGGGCTTCTGAGAAAACCTGCCTTATTAGTGCTTGACCAGTTTAGAACACATATTAGCAAAACCACAAAAAAGCGCTTTAAAGAAGTGAAGACTCATCTTGCTGTAATTCCTGGGGGTCTTACCAGCCAGTTGCAACCTCTCAATGTTTCCATCAACAAACCATTTAAAGTCTTTATGCGAGAAGAGTGGAACAACTGGATGGCTGCTGGTAATCATGATCTGACACCTACTGGACGAATGAAGAGGCCCACTATCACTCAAGTTTGTGAATGGGTGAAAACATCATGGCACTCAGTGAACAAGAAAATCGTTGTACAGTAATTCAAAAGATGTGGCATTAGCAATGCCTTAGATGGAACTGAAGATAGCATCTTATGTGAATCTAGCGAAGAAAGTACAGGGAGTGTCAGTGATTGTGAGCCACTGAACTTCATAAGTTCTGACGATAGCGATTATGAGTTCTTGGGGTTCCCATAAAACAAGAAGAGAACTGGAACCTTAAAGTCTCTCCTCATTTGTTATGTGATGATGGCTCTTAATGCCACTGTTGACTGCTGTTCACTTTACATGGTTGAAATATTATATTTTGTTACGGTATATTGTTTTAAATATTAAAGTTCACCATTTGGTTCAGAATATATTGTTTTAAATATTAAAGTTCACCATTTGGTTCAGAATATATTGTTTTAAATATTAAAGTTCGCCATTTGGTTCAGAATATTTTTTTTTCTTGTTTTCTTCCTCCAAAACCTACGTGTGTCTTATTTTTTTTTCTTCTTTTCTTCCTCCAAAACTTAAGTGCGTCTTATGGTCAGGTGCATCTTATGGTGCGAAAAATACGGTAATTTTTTTTTGCCTACCTCACAGGGTTGTTGTGAAGAATGGAGAGGAGGAGGATTATATAAACCTACTTGGGTTCTTTGCAGGAAAAAAGGTGGGGTATAAATATAATAAATGAATGAATGAATGAATGAATGAATAATTTTATCACTGCTTGTAAGAATAACTATTAATTAGGAAAAACCCAATTCCCTGGTCAAAAATGTTAGGGAAACTTAGCTAGATTGCCCATTCTCACTAAAGTACAAACGTTCACACAACGATAACAAATACTATATTGTTTGCTAGTACTCCTAATTTGTGGCGAAAATGCCCATGGAGAATTTGTAATGACATTTCACTATAATTTTGGAGCATAACTGAATATTGTATCTCACTACATGTGGCAATTTTTTGTGTATAAATGAAAGTGTTTTAAGGCACCATCTTGACTAATGCATCATTTTCTGATCATTAGGGGAAATGTATTCTGTAGAAAGGAAGCATCTACAAACTCTATTATGAGTAAATGCTCAAGGACTTATTTTGAAGGACTAAGTGCCTGTTTAAAAACGTTTTAAACCTATTTAGCATTTCATTTCCCAACTGATTGTCATGTTCAGTTTTTTCCCTAGTTTTACATCTTCCCCCTCCCTTCTTCCCCTCTCCATTCTTTCCCTCTTCCTTCTTTTGCTTTGCTTTGTGTATATGTGTTTTTACTGTAAGCCTACAGGAAGGTTTTGTTTTTGTTTGTTCTATTTTTAGATACTTTGTACAGTGCCTAGTGAGTTTAGGCACTTAATGATAATATATATATTTCCTACAATATCCCCTCAAGAGATTGGGGCAGTTGACACCAGGCTTGTGTGCATAGATAAGGAGTGAGAAACTTTAATGGGCATAATGAATATGGGCATAAATGCCTACCCGAGTAAAGTCTGATCAGAAGTATTTGTCCACTGGATTCTTTTGTGGTAGATGAAATCTGTCAGTGTGGCCTAAACACCCAGGCATTTACATCTCTTAGGACCCAATTAACATTCAAGGTTCAATGTGTAGCGTGGGTGAGTGCATAAAGCTAACACTAACTCATACGCCTAACCACTTATACATACTGGGGACAGATGGGTATTGTCCCCCATTGTCACTGTGCTTCAGTGGCAATTGAATATTCCAAAAAATATGCTGAACCAAGGTCATTAATAAAGCATTTTACAGAACCATTGTGGTTGGACCTGTAGAATTGGGTTCAAATCTACCTCAGTCTTGGGCATGTTACTAGCTATCTCAACTTCAGTTCCCTATCAATAAAATGAGAATATCAGTTATCTGCAGTGCTCACAGGATTATTATTAGGATGAACAAAATTCTCTAGTTTCTGGCACATTAAAAGTGCTCTAATAATTTATCAATAATTATAATAAAAACAGTGGAAGACCGACAACCTGGTCTTCTGCGCGGGTTCAATGCTAAGGGGGTAGCGAGCCCTGGGGCGGGCCTTCCCCGTCTTGGTGGGCGGGTTTAGGGGACCTACTATGTCCATAGCAATCTGTTCAAAAGGTATCCCCACCACCGGGAAAGGCTGAAGGGGAGCTCTTGGGTGATTGCGACTGTGTCCCACTCGCTGGCACACATCGCAGGATCGACAGTAAGCTTTAATGTCGGAGGCGATCATGGGCCAGTAGAACCCCTCTGTGATTCGAGCTTGGGTCCGCTTCTGCTCTAGGTGTCCTCCCCATGCCACGTCGTGGGCGAGGTGCAGCACGGCGCGGCGGTACCGTTGGGGAACCACCAGTTGCCTTTGCTTGCACTCCGGTGCCACTTTCCCCTTTGGCTCGAACTCCCGGTACAAAGTTCTATTGTCCCAGACAAATCTTTCGGTGGCAAGGGATACCCCGGGGTCTTGGTTGGCCAGATCGCGACACTCCTGCAAGGAAGGGTCCAGCCGCTGGGCTTCTTTGAATTGGGCTTGAGTCCCAAAGTCTTTAGCCATCTGGGCAAACCCTTCGTTCTTCGGGGGCTCCTCTATGGCCTGGTTCTCCCCGGAGTGCCCCGCAGGGGATGGGGTCACCCCGGGTGGTGGAGGGGGCACGGGCTTAGGCTTTGGGACTGATGTTGTTACGGGCGGCCCCCCTCTCCTTGCCTGCCCCCGGGTGACGACCCCCATCTTAACTTTGGCCACCCGGAACGCGAGGTCGTTCCCGATGATGATGCCTCACTCTTTTTGGCGATGGATGATTACGTCCATCTCTCCTTCCCACCCCTGGTACTTGACCCGGACCCGGGCGATGGGGACGGTGATGTCGGGGGAGTTATAGGGTTTGATCGTACACGTATGTCTTGACAAAAGTTGGGACCTTTCTATGCGGTCCCGGGGCAGAGCCGTTACATCTGCCTTAGTGTCCCTATACTCCACCCGGGAAACATTATTGATATAGATGGGACTCACAGAATTGCTTGCGGCTCCATCTCAGCTGGTCTGGGGAGGCGATGCGATACAGCGATGCAAGGGGTCTGGGACGGTAGGGGCCCCACTCTTGGAGATCTTCGGCGCCGCGATCTTCGGGGATGCTTGCATGGAGGGAGAGGACCGACTGTCGCTCGTTGTCGCTGTCGTCATCCTGAGCGGCTGCAGCAGCTGCGACGCACCCTATTTTCCCCGGCGAGGGAAGGGCATCCCGGTTCTTGGGCCGGAGCTTGGGGCAATCCCGCCGCAGGTGTCCCATCTCGTTACAGTGGAAGCACGCCCCAGACCGAGGGTTTTGGTTCCCCTTGGTCCGAGGGGCCTCCTCGTGCCGTTGGGGCAGGCTCTTCTCCGGCTCCGATTTCTTCTCGGCCACGGCCGCGGAACTTCCCTTGGTGGATGGGGCCGTCTGGTATAGTCCCATCTCGTCGGCCATGATCTTCGCCGCTTCACAGGTACGGGGCTTCTGATCCCTCACGACAGCGGCCAGCTCCTTCGGGATGGTGGTGAAGAATTGCTCTATGGCGATCAGCTCGACAACTTCTTTCAGGGTGGAGGCCCGGGAAGCCTCGACCCAGGAAGCCTCGACCCAGGACTCGCAGACGTGCATCACCTGGGCTGCTCATGCCACATGGGTGGTCCCGGGGGAAGGTCTACCCTCTCGAAATCTCCGCCGGCAATGTTCGGCGGTGAGGGCGAAGTGTTGCCTGGCCGCTGCCTTGAACGCCTCGTAGCTCGCCGGGGTCTTCTGCAGATGCGCCCCGAGGAGGTCGGCCAGGTCCCCACTGACCTGGGTTCGCAGGGCGGACAACCGCAAGTTGTCGGGGACCCGCTGCTCTTGGCACGCCGTTTCGGAAATGGAGAAGAACATCAGGACATCTTGCCCTGGCTTGTAGTAGGGAAACGTCTTGCGGTCCCACGACGGAGGGGGAGGAGCGGAGGGGACAATCGGGGGAGTTTTCCCCACCTCGAGCTGCAGCTTGGGCAACTCTATCTGCATCCGGATCATTTCGCGCTCGTGGGCCATCCTCTCCCGCTTGTGGGCCATCCATTCCGAGGGAAGCTCGAGGGGCTCCAGAGGCTCTAGAGGAGCGGGGTCTTCGGTCACCACATCCTCTCTCCTATCTGTCTGAACTGGGATACGGCGGCCCCTGGGTCGGGCACCCTGGGCCAGACTCGCCAGCAGCTCCCTCTGCCGGATCAGCGCCGCCAACCCCGGGGTGATGGGGGTTGCGGGCAGGGGCCGCCGTGGCTCGGCTCCCCCAGTCGCTCCGTCAGGCTCTGGGTCGCTCATGGTGATCTTTAGGCTCTTGCTACTTTGGGTCTGGGAGATATTCTGGGCTAATAAGTTATCCCACCACTGCCACCAAGTGGAAGACTGACAACCTGGTCTTCGGCGCGGGTTCAATGCTAAGGGGGTAGCGAGCCCTGGGGCGGGCCATCTCTGAGGTCTCCAGCGCCTCACCCTTGGCCCAGAACAAAGGGATAACTTATAGCCACAAAAGTATCTTTTAGAAAACAAGTTTATTTACAAAATTACCTTCACAAACTCAGACCCATGCCAGCAATACAGCTTATCAGTACGGTACAAAGTAGCAAGCAAAAGCCTCAAGGACAACGTGATTTCAGGGCTCTCAGCAAGTTAGTTCAGCTCGGGTCCCGGCAGAGGCCCGGTCAACTGCACGCTGCTAGCTGGGTTCTCGGCGGAGGCCCGGTCTACCCAAGCGGCTAGCTGGGTTCCTGGCGGAGGCCCGGTCTACCCAAGCGGCTAGCTGGGTTCTCGGCGGGGCCCGGTCTACCCAAGCGGCTAGCTGGGTTCCCGGCGGAGGCCCGGTCTACCCAAGCGGCTAGCTGGGTTCCCGGCGGAGGCCCGGTCTACCCAAGCGGCTAGCTGGGTTCCCGGCGGAGGCCCGGTCTACCCAAGCGGCTAGCTGGGTTCCCGGCGGGGCCCGGTCTACCCAAGCGGCTTGTGCGTGATTTCAGCTTGGTTTCCCGGGGGTCCGGTCAACCCAAGCGGCCAGTGATTTCAGCTTGGTTTCCTGGGGGTCCGGTCAACCCAAGCGGCCAGTGATTTCAGCTTGGTTTCTTGGGGTTGCTGATCTTTCGTTCTCTTACCCCAGGCATGGGCAAGATTGCTGATCAGGTCTAGAGAAAAGTTTCCTTGTGCAGGGTGTTTTATACCTTGGTGTTTTAGGTAGCCCCCCCCCCTCCGTGCTCAGGTGGGTTGACACCCTCCCTGAGGGGCGGCCTTTTGGGTCAGGTGGGGTGACGCCTTCCCCCCGTGGGATGGGGTCCCTTTGAAGCCACTTGCTTAATGGTCCCATCCTATGGTGTTGAGTGGCCAGTTCTTAGGGGGCCAAAGCGTCTGCCCTGGAGAGGTATTCAAGTCTTATGTAGATGGGGCTGATATGCAAGAGCATTGACAAACCTGGTGATGCTTCCTGCCTTCCCCCCTGGGGTGATTCTATGTAGATGCTGTTTGTCTCCTTTGACATCTGTGGAGACTGGTTGTCTCCCCTCCCCCCCCCCCCCCGGGTCTCCTTCCTCCCTCCTTGGTGAGTGTGTGTGTGTCAGGCAGGGGGCTTAGGTTGGCTTTCTCCACAAAAACTTTAAAAAGTAGACAGAGGCAGATGCTCCAGTAGGTGTTACTATTTTTACAAATTAATAATGGAAACAGCTGCACAAAGATGAAATAGCAGAGGCCAGAATTCCAAAAGACAGCATATTATGCTTGCAAATATACAGCTCTACTCCCAAGACAGTGCTACCACAACACATAGCTCCTTAAATGGAGGGAAAGCCAATAACACTGCAGAGTAGTACTGATTGCATTTGACTCTGAAACAATGGAATACGCAGTTGTGATATTCCCGTTAGTAGACAGAAGCAGACTGGGGCCAGAAACTGGCACCCCAAAAGAAAATGTCAAGACACAGATAATTGGTTTAGAGTACAGCCCTATTCAGCTGTTATGAAAATGTGGGCAGTAAACACATGAGGAGGGGGAAAGCACTAGCCCCAGCCCTTCTTTTGTCACTTTAGTTGGCCTCTACACATGAAGAGCAACTTGGTGAAGAGAAGAGCCTCCTATCTGTAGGTGCTTTCCATGTGATCTGGAATGGTGATTTTCCAGTGTTCCGAATTGTGTGGGGAGCCCTCACGGATACATTTAGAGGTTGGTGAAAAGGATGCGATTTTTCTAAGACCATATTAATTTTCCCGGAAGTGATGCCCGTCGCGGCCCCGGAAGTGATGAGGGCGGCGCCGGCAGCGCCGCGAGCCTCCGCTTACAAACACAAAGGTAGGGGAATGGCGGAGCAGCTCCACGTGGGTCCATGCCAGGGAGCCGGCAAAACTGGCTCCCTGGCAGAGAGACGCGGCCCGGCCACTCGCTCTGCGGTCGACTCGCGCGCTGCCATGCCGGCTCCCGGGAACGAAGCAGCATGGCAGCGCGCGAGGCGACCGCAGAGCGAGCGGCTGCTGGTAAAGGTATGGGGGGGAGGAAAATAATTTTAAAGAGTGAGCGGAGGAACAGCGGAGTGGCTCCACATGTCTCCCTGCCAGGGAGACGCAGCCCAGCCACTCGCTCTACGGGCGCCTCGCGCTGCTGTGCCGCTTCCCTGCCCGGGAGCCAGCATGGCAGCACGCGAGGCGCCAGCAGAGCGAGCCGCCGCTGACAAAGGTAGGGAAAAGCGGAGCGGCTCCGGGCAGGGAGGCGGTGCAGCAGCGCGAGGCATTAGCTGAGCGAGCGGCCGCACCTCGCCTCCATGGGGCTCAAGAAAGCAGTGGGAGGCGCTGGCCCAGCGAGCAGCCACACCGCGCAGGGGCTCCCTGACAGGGAGCTGGCCGCCGGCGCCTCCACATGCTTTTAGCATAAATTTAAATTTGAAAGCGGCAGCGGCTCGTGTTGCAAGACTTGCTCGTCTTTCAAATCTAAATTTATGCTAAAATTTCCTCGTCTTCCGAGTAGCTCGCAAACCGGGTTACTCGTGATCCGAGGTATTACTGTATCTCCAGCAGTTAGCATCTCTCTGGAAGCCTAACTGCAGGAACCATTCAGAGGGGTCCAGTGTACTCTAAGGATACTCTTACTATCTGTAGCAGTTTCTCAAATTCCCAAATGTGAATGTGAAATGTGAATGTGAAAAGGTTGCGATCCCTGCTCTATTCCTTCCAAACAGCCCTCTAAAGTTTAGGTTTGCTACTTGCATGTGTACCCACCAGATCCAGCCTTAAACGTCAATATTCACTGATTCCTAGCACATATAGTGGATTTGTTACCAAAATAATTATGGCTACGCTGGTGCTTGGTTAAATACATAACTCTTAACCAGAGATGTGAAGGCCTTGAAGAAAAGGAAAATGGAAAAAACCCAAAGGATCCCCTATCCTCCATTTTTCCACTGGAATTTTTTTGGAAAAAACTAGAAAACCTTTTTTTTTTCAGAAGGATAATTGAAATAGTTTTAAATCAGTGTTTTAAAATAGTTATACCAATTCACAAAGAGGTAAATCCAAGCTCTTAAATCCAAGGTTCAAAAGGTAGAAATGAGATAAATTCTTTACTGAAATAGAGTGAGATATAAATAAAATAAATATGGATTTAATGTAGCCAATTTCCTCAACGTTTACTATGACACTTGTAGCCTGCTCCTATACATGTTAACTCAGAAGCTTGTCACAATGAGTTCAATGGAGTTTACTCTCAAGTAAGTATCCACAGGACTGCAGCCTCTTTATTATGCTATATTGTTGAAAAATCCAGTATTGTTATAAAGACTAACTGAATATCCCCAGTTATTGCTATTTCTTAGGTACATTACAGGAATGTTATTTTTTTCTAAACTTTTTCTCTAATGAGTTTTATGTGCTTCTGCACAATAATGCTATTTCTAAGCCCAGATAATAAAAAACTTTGTTTACTACAATATTGATTGTTTCTACTTTCAACTTTTATTCGGCAGCTCCATCTCCCAACAGTGCACTTGTAATTATTGATTGAATAAAACTAAGGTATTTATACTTTAAAATTTCATAAATGTTATGTGTTATAATACTCAAACGGTACAATTTTATGCACTCATTAATGATCCATTTTAGGTTCTTAAGTAGTCAAGTAAGTACTGTATGTGTTTACCTTTCCCCCAGATTGCTGGTTTTTCCCCAAGGGGGAAAAACAAGGAAAACATGTGTGTTTATATTGCTTCAAAATTTTCCCAACTTTTGTTCTGAACAATTATTATTATTTATTTATTATATTTATACCCCACCATTTTTCCTGCAAGGAACCCAAGGCGGCTTACATAATCCTCCTCCTCTCCATTTTATCCTCACAACAACCCTGTGAGGTAGGTTAGGCTGAGAGGCAGTGACTGGCCCAAAGTCACCCAGTGAGTTTCATGGCCGAGTGGGGAATAGAACCCGGATCTCCCGAGTCCAACACTCTCACCACTACACCACACAACAACTGTGAATAACTGGTCATATATGAGTAAAGTGAACCTTAAATAGATACAACTGCATGCTTATATATTTGGGAGAAATATGTACCAGTATGTAAACTGATCTGAAGCCACTACTGTAAGAACAAGCTAGACATGGCAATATTTCTCATTTAGCAATACATATCCAGTACATGTTTCCAAAGCTTTTGATGAGACAAAGTCCTAGTAGAGCCAAATGAAGAAGAAAAAATGCTGTGGATCACATTCACTGTACTATCTACAACCATTCAAATATTGCACAACAAACTATAGGTTATGGAAGTGACTGTACACAATGCTAGGTTCTTTTGAGGTGGCCCGAAGACAAATAAACGAGTATTTCAGACAAACCCTACAATCAATATGACTTTAAAATATTTCCTCAAACATAACAGGAACCAAAACAGTTAAGCTGGAAGGGAAAAAAATATCATGAGGTTGGCTTAGGGAGATTGGGGTGGAAAGAGAAGTTAATAAAAGAAAATTGGGGAAAACTGCCATTTTGGGAACAGATCAAAATACAAGAGAAACATGTGAAAGTAGAGAAGGAAGGGTGGAGGAGTTATGTTGATCAGTGAAGTAATAATTTAAATGCCTCTTATAATGTACAAAATCTCTTTCATTGAGCTACATAAAATTAAAATTTAGTACCATACAAATGCCATAATCACCACCACTGAACTAGCCATGTTTTCCAACCTATGTACATGGCTTCAGATGCTTATTTCATTATTTTTACTGACCTATACCAACAGTACTGATTACAGTATTTTTCCATGTATAAGACTATACTTTTTCCTAAAATTGCTAGACTTAAAATTGAGGGTCGTCTTATACACAGAAGTAAGCGGAGGAGAGAACCGTGTGGTTGCAAAACTGCCCAGTGGGGGGCGTCTTATAGACGGAAAAATACGGTACCTAGATCAATAGCAGAGCTAATAGCAGATTGCCTTTAACTGTGTTTCGGGAATCAGGGACTGAGTTCTGAAGTCATTGCCTGTGGACTACTTAAAACAAATTAACTTGATGAACACATCAGATCTTCGAAAGCATGTTTTTGTAACATCAAATATTAATATCCTGATGTAACCATTTGTTGGCATCTTACTTCTGGGCTAAAAGCCACACACAGTTTCATATTTCAAACCCTACGTGCAGGTTCTGACCAGGAGAAAACCTGTGTACCTGTAGACCTGAAATAGATTTCCAAAGATTTACATCTACCACCACCTTTTGAGTGATTCCATTAATATCAAAACACAGTTCTTGCTTTGGTAAATACCAAATTCTGGAAAGTGGCTTTAAAGGGTCCTATGTCTTTGTCCCTTTATCACCAAGATTACATAAATTATGATTCAGAAAGACGCTTGAGAACAGTTTGGAAAGTGAAGATAATGCCATTTCACAAGGACAGGATATTTTATTTCATATCACAGTAAGGAGAGAAGATATATTACAGTACAAGAGATGTTTTTAACTCATAGAACTGCAGACCTTTATTACAAAATAAACATGTACAAAGTTAATATAAATATAGCACAGTTCCTCAAAAGGGCTTTTCCATACAACAAATTAATGTGTGTTATGCTGCTTATTCCCTCCCATGCTTAAGTCTTTAAAATTTCTATATATAATGTAATGTGGCTCAGGAAAAGAGGTGCACCCAACTGCTAGATGAAGGTGAAGGGAAGGCTACTCCTGCAAGTGGCTCAGCCATGAGTCTGCTTTAAAAACACACACACAACTGTGAGCAAAGCAGTACTCATCCAGCAAAACAGTCTTAGTGGCTAGTCTCCCCTGTCATCATGCTCTTCTCTAAGATTTAGAGTGCCAACAGCAGTAAATCCAGCAGGCAGAAGTGGCTCAAGCTGGGCTTGGGTGGGTGGGGAAAAAACAAGTCTCAGCGGGCAGGTTCAGCTGTAATGCACTACAGCAAAGAAAGAGAAAGAAAAAGAAATGGTGTGTGCATGTGTGGGACAACATCACAACACATGAAGTGCCACATGTGGAAAATCTGTTACAATACTGGCAGTGAGAACTATGAAACACTCTCTTAGCAGCCAATGCATCACCATGGTGTCATCAAACAGAGCTGGTCCAGAAGGTGAATAGACTGGTAAGACATTACCAACTCCAAGATTGTGTCATCTTTTGCCTGCTGTGATAAATTTGCAAACTATACTGCAAAGTGGATCATACCTGGTTTTACTGGGAAGTCATATCTTACAGTGCATGCTCAGTCTCATCCCAGTTACTTTAACAGCTTCAATCAGGATATCCTGCCAAGTATGTTTGGGGCACATGAATAACCAGTTACAAGCTGGACCTATGCCCATGGTAACGCATGAAAGAGAGTTGAGAAACTTTTGGCTCTGGGTGGGGGTAAATCAATATGCTGGAACAGAAGTGTAGGGTGCCAAGTGGCCTGGTTTCTGAATACCGGTAATTTATTCCGGCTTAGAAAAATCAAAATGTAATCTGACATCCCAGACTACTAGTGCTCCATTTTCAACCTTGTCTTGTTGGTCTCTGAAGCATTTTTGTTATGCCAACTAGACTTCTACCTTGCAAAAGGAGGGAGCACTCAAGTCTGTTGCTTGTTCCTAGTGCAAACCATGGTTTGTTGGACTGGAAACATCTGAACTGAGCCAATCACTGTGTTTGCACATCACACTTACCATAGCTTAGTGCAATATGCATGAGCAGGAACAAACTGCAGCAAGCTTCAGGCTCTCCCTCTCCCTCCTCTTGCCCAGACAAGAAGTCTTTGGAGGCTTTTACTTCTGCTTTTAGTTAACCATGGTTTGCCGTGTTGTGCAGACCTAGAATTGTAATTATCATTAACTAGGGTTAGTTCCAACAAGCCAGCTTCAGAAAGCACTGTTTGAAATTGGTTTGTTTGAAACTAACCAGAGCAAATGTTCACCAGTTTGTTGCTCCAGATGACATGACAGATGATGGTTAACCAAAACTGAAAGTAAAAACTTCTGAATTACTCCTCCCAGCTGTGTGGAAGGAGAAAGGAGAGGGGAAGCATGTGAGCTTAAGGCTCCCACTGGGTGACTTTGGGCCAGTCACTGACTCTCAGTGTTGTTGTGAGGATAAAATGGAGGAGGATTGTGTAAGTCGCCTTGGGTTCCTTGCAGGAAAGAAGGCGGGGTATAAATATAATAAATAAATAAAATTCCTGAAGTTCATTCCTGCATGTGTATATCGTGCTAAAACATGGTTTTGTGTGACGTATGAACATGGCCAATGACTATGATGCCAGCAATGCACATGTCAGGGAATATCTTCATACACCACCACATTACTAATTAATTTCTGCAAACTCAACACTTGAAGCTTTCTTTTAAGGACAAAGTCTCCTTTGCAATTACAGTAATACCTTGGATTGCAAGCATAATTCGTTCCGGAACCGTGCTTGTAATCCAAAACACTCTTATATCAAAGCGAGTCTCTGGCGGGCATGAGCGGGGTCGATTTCGGCCCACTATGCCCGCTCGAGGCGAGCGGTTACATCTTGCAAGACCTTGCTTGTTAATCAAGTCAAATTTTTTAAATTTTTTTGGCTTGTCTTGCAAAACGCTCTCAGACCAAGTTACTCGCAATCCAAGGTATTACTTTATCCGTTATATATATAAAACCAAATACATGCTCAAGTGACTGCCAAGCAAATTGCTTACAGGTGGTAGCAAAAAATTCTACAAATATTCTCAAATATTCTCAATTCTGATTTCCAAAAACATTTGGGAAAACACTCGGCCATGAAACTCACTGGGTGACTTTGGGCAAGTCACTGACTCTCGGCCTAACCTACCTCACAGGGTTGTTGTGAGGGTAAAATGGAGAGGAGGAGGATTATGTAAGCCACCTTGGGTTCCTTGCAGGAAAAAAGGTGGGGTATAAATATAATAAATAAATAAATAAAAATTTGCTTGTCTTTTTCTGCAAATCAAGTAAGCAGTAACCCAATTCATAGATGCAAGTGAGTGAATGGCTGCTTGGAACTAGGAATGTGCAAACAGAGAGAAAGCGCTCCACTGGAGATTTGTGGATTTTGGGGCGACTTTTACGCTGCAGTCCACCAAATTGCAGATTCGGAAATTGCGCAAATGTGTTCATGCCTATTTGCACAAATTCGCACTCCTGAAAAAGTGCGTATCACCCAAAAATGTGCAAATCCCCCTATAACGCGTATTTTCATGCTTTACTCTATGGGGAGATTTGCACATTTTGATCGGTGTTTTTTATTTTGTGTATTTTTCTGCAGCTAAATTTGGACAAAAATACACTAAATAAAATGATCAGTCCGCAAGCCCTGCAGATGCTGTGCGACTTGACAAAGCTGGTCTGCTGTGGAACCCACAGTGCGGACTCTGAGAAATCTAGCCTCATTTGAGTCTGTTGCAGATTTGTCTGACATTCCTACAGTTGGAACACAGCCAAATGAAGGCTGTTCCAGGTGGCCAAGGGTTTAGGGAGTCCCCATGGCAATTCCATCTATTTTTACCCCACAATAATAAATTCCTTTAAAAAATGAGAGAGTTTGCTTGCATAGTGAAGATTTCCAGAACTTGGAAATTCACAACCTGAATGTTTTGACACGTGCACTAACTCTTGAAGCTGCATTTCAGCCACTCACTGCTTGTATTTAAATGAACTAAAGGAATATGTTTTGTATTGACCTGGTTCGCATGACACGACAACCCATTGTGGGTAACTATCTACAGTGGGTTGTTGTGTCATCCGAACCCAGACTGCTTCCTGCAGGGTGGCTTATTTTTTGGCAACAAGCCACCCTGACAACCCATAGCTTGTTGTAGGGGTTGTTCGTATCACGATGGGTTGTCATGTCATCCAAACATGGCAGAGCAATTTTATTGTGAGTTGTGGGGATTGACTAGCAAGCCGCTTGGCAAGAGTGGCAAAAACCCCTGCTGTTCTTCGTGATCTTGCCTGTGCCACCGCCGCCGCCAGTGACTGCCCCTCCACTGATGCTCAAACGGCACTTTGGAGTGACTGTCACTGGCTTGCCACGCTTAAATTTTTTTTAAAAAAATCCCGAGAATTGTGCAACTGTGTTCACTGTTCTTGTTATTATTATTTGTCGGTCTTTCGCAGGTATGCACGTATGCACTTACAGCTATCCAATACGTGTAGTCTTGCCTGTTCATTTTCCTTGTCTTCTTCAGCTGTTAAAGGGAGCAGCGAAGCAGAGCAGGTAATGAGGGATGTGCGTGGAGCTCAGCAGGGGGGTGGAAGCTCGGCGAACTCACTGGGCTCGACCCCTCCGAGCTCCACTTGACTTACCTTTCCCTGTCTCGGCTTGCATTCTCACGAGCTGAGCCGGGGAAAGCTACTTCTGGGTGCTACGTTTTCTACATTCAATTTATTGCATCCAATTTATGCAAATTGTGGCCGTTTTTAATGTATATTATGCCATTTTCTATGTAAATGGCACAGCGCCCAGGACCTGGAAGTCCAGCGAGTGCCTCAGCCAGCGCTCGCTGGAGGCTCGGCTCACTCAGCACCCCGTGACTTGAGTGCCAGGTTCAGCACCCATCCCTAATTGACAGAGCAAGATTAAATATAGGCTAATTTTTGCACAGTTGCCAGGGACCAATTGCCTAGCTGTCAACTGAAAAGCACTGGAAAAGGGGGGAAAGTGGTGAAAGCAGATGCACCAAAAGTGTGTGTGTATGTGTGAATAATATCACCCACTTAGCAATGTAATCCCATGGCTTGTTTTAGGGTTGTTCTTGCTCACCATGGCTTGTCATATCACCCAAATCCGGCAGGGTGACTTCATTGTGGGTTGTTCGGAACGGATGGGAAGTAAATGGAGGCAAAATTTGCACCAATTTTAGGGTTAGGAAGTAAATGGAGGGGAAATTTACACACCTGTCAGGAACCTGCAGTAACTGCAGCAGTAAGTGCTCCAAAAAGGAGCAGTGAAAAGCAGGGGGAGCCAGTATCTCCCCTTTCTGAGTAGCTGGAGACTCAGGGAAGTGTTGAAAATGTGGAGGGCTCTAAGTGTCAGTTCAGCACTTAAAATCGAGAGGATTACATTGCTAAGTGGGTGATACTATCCCTCCCCCCCCTTTTGGTGCACCTTCTTTTGCCACTCCCTGCCCTTTACCAATGCTTTTCCATTGACAACTTAGCAATTAGTCCCTGGCAACTGTGCACAAATTAGCCTATATATTAGTCAAGCTGTTACCTACTCTGATATGAATGTGGATGTGTATGCTTGCTTTATTGACTATGAGAAAGCTTTTGACAAAGTAAAACATGACAAGTTAATGGAGTGGTTGGTAAATAAAGGTCTTGATTAAAGAGATATTTGTATAATCAGAAACTTGTACTGACAAACAAAAAGCTGCAATGAACGCTGATGATCAGATGACCAGAGGATATAGAAATATGAGGAGGAATAAGACAAGGATGTATACTTTCACCATTGCTTTTCAATTTGCACTCAGAGAACATCTTCCTGCTGTTTTATTCAACCTAGCATTCCTTGTGCACTGGGGTCCAAAGTCACCCCCAAAACAAGTGCTTCGGGCAAGGCGAACTGTGCATAGGAAAGGCTTTTGTTTGTCTGAATGTTTTCCCCAGGCTGTTAGGATCAGAATAAGAATGGATTTCTGGTTTCAGCTACTTAAGGCTTAATCTTTCCTGCAGCAATGTAAATCCAGGAAATATAGCATAACAAAGAGACCTAATGCAAGTCAATTAGAACTACAAAAGCCTGAAAAAGGCCTGAGGCCTATAAACTTTAAATCAGCATAACAAAGCTTTCCCTCAATGGATTTCTTTTCTATTTGAAGGAGGAGTTTGCTATTGTTCTTGGCTATCAAGAGAGACTAAGATTACCTGTGGATAGCCTCCTAGTGTTCCCCCCTAATTGTTTCAGTTGTTTGGAATATAAAGTGCCCCATAAAGCCTATTCTTTTGCAGATTTCAGGGACATTTTATGTCCCAGGCATGTTTAGTTTACAGAAATAAATCTGTAAAAGGCAAGTGACTGAAATTTGGTAATGTTTTTTTTACTACTCTGCCTTTGACAAATTCCTAGCAGCACTGGCTTGTAGGTCTACTTATGTGTAAATTACACAACAAAATGTGAGCTTGTGGTAAGAAAATACCCCCAAAAGCAGGATGATGCTTGAGGTTTGTTTTGGAGTCAATGAACAAGTTCGTACATCCCTCTGCCACCTTACAAACAAGCCATGGTGGGTTGTTGTTCACAGAACGAACAGTATACCTAGCAGATGACTGGGCTCACCGTGGGTTGTTCTCCCATTCCTTCCTCCTCAGCACATATCCCAGTGTCCTTCGCAGCAGAATGCCTCTTGTCTCCCCCTCTTTGCTCCAACCGCTACCCCTTTTCATTTGCCACCATTTTTTCTTTTCAGAGCCTCAAAAAAAAGTGCAATTAGGGTAGTTTTTCCCCCAGACCCTGAAAATTGCACAACTGTGTTTGTCGTCGTCGTCGTCGTCATCATCATCATCTCGTCATTCTTTTGTAAGTGTGCTCTTTATGATATGTGTAGTCTTGCCTGGTCATTTTTCTTGTTCCTCTCCTACCGGAGGTTGGACATCATCATGGCTAAACATTCTTTAGATATGGCCACTCTAAACAATGATGTTGTTTTGCCACCAAACTATTCTTTAAGGTTTTTCAGCTAACACATTCTTCTTCTTCCTACACATCTTTTCCCATGTATAATCAGTTGCTACAGTCTTTATTTAAAGACCAAATTATTCTAGTCCTCTGTGTTTTATACTTTCTTGATCTTTCTACATTCTCTTTAATATTTCTTTGTTGGTCACCCTCTCAGTCCATGAAATTTGTAACATCCTGTGATAAATCCACATTTCAAATGCTTCTATGGTAGTCTGTGTTAAAGTCCATGATTCCATGCTATATAGTAGAACTGAAAATACGTAACACCGTACAATGCACATTCTCAAGGCTAACTTCGTTACATATTACATTTTTCATCTTAAAAAAGCTACTCCAGGCCATATCTATCTATCTATTGTATTTATGCCCCGCCTTTTTTCCTGCAAGGAACCCAAGGCAGCTTACATAATCCTCATCCTCCTCTCCATTTTTTCCTCATAACAACCCTGTGAGTAGGCTGAGAGTCAGTGACTGGCCCAAAGTCACCCAGTGAGTTTCATGGCTGAGCAGGGACTAGAACCCGGATTTCCTGAGTCCCAGTCCAACACTCTCACCACTACGCCACACTGGCTCTCTATTTTAACTTGTATTGCATTATTAGGATCCCACTGCTTGTTCAATCAAATTCTAAGATATTTATATTTAGCAACCCGCTCCACATTTTCATTTTGAATTTTTAACTGTTAAACTTGG
Source organism: Shinisaurus crocodilurus (assembly GCA_021292165.1). Taxonomy (NCBI): domain Eukaryota; kingdom Metazoa; phylum Chordata; class Lepidosauria; order Squamata; family Shinisauridae; genus Shinisaurus; species Shinisaurus crocodilurus. Next base: position 114,426,344 of record CM037878.1, on the reverse strand, counting down.
ACTACTTGGTTTTCACTAATCACCATGCACTTGGTTTTCTTAACATTCATTTTTAGACCATGTTCATTATTTACTTCACTGACCTTATCAAGTAATCTTTGTAGACCAACTAAATTGTCAGCTAGCAATACTGTATCACCTGCATATAGAATGTTATTGATAATCTCTCCATTAACAATTATACCATCATTTAAATCAGCAAGTGCTTCTTTAAACAACTCTTTCAGAAAGAGTATCCAATGCAAATTTGAAGACATTCTTTCTGAATAGGAATGGTACAATAATCTCACAGAAATCATGTGTCATCTTGGAATAACCTAAAATGTATACCTGCAGTTCAAAAAAGTTTCATCAGGTTGCATTCATACTCAATTAAATTCACCAATAAATGACTATTACATTACTCTTTTAAAAGATTCCTTTTAAAATACCTTAGGATTCTGTTACCAAACACCCTTTTGTTTACAAGTAGACAAAAGTCTCATCTAATTAGTGCGATGATCAGTACATCTGGAATACTACAGTTGCAAAAGAATCACAATTATTGGTAGAAATCCACAAGTCACTTATTCTCCTGATCTTAATGGGGATAATTACAAAAGAAATGGTTTCTAGACTGTTGTCACACCCTACCCCCCAAAATGTTTAATTTCTTCCAAAGAATGACCATGAATAAAGTCAAATATACTTATAAAATGTATTTATAAAGTTACACCTCCATGACCAAAGCACAGATGTAGAATGCTGAACCTAAAATTATTTCAAAAACAACTGACTATACTGCCACTGAACTGGTTTCAGTATATCACTACAATGTTCTCCAATGTGCCATCAGCTCCTAAGAGAAGATACTTCTGCGATCTCTGAATGATCACAGATAGCTGTTCAGCACCAACACAGAAGGTAAACTATATGCATTTGAAGTGATCAAGATGTATTAGATTTAGTAACATCTGTGTTTCTTACCTGATAGAGCTGAAAGGCACTATCTTCAGTTACAAAATCCAGCTGTTTGTCCACAAGAAATTCAACTGCAGTGATAGAATTGTATACACTTTTTCCAACCAAAGGTTTGAAAGTCTGTTGACAAAGTAAAATGAAAGAGTTTAGATATGTTTTCTAAAAGTCCAACTTAATACGTAGTATCCAACTGTGACCCAGTGCTAGTGCAATTGATGTTGTACTAGCATAAACCGATGCTTGTGCAATGTAACTAGCGCTTGCTAGGGCAATGGATAAAAGCGGCGATCGCTAGGATACAGCTGCATGTTTGTTTTACAAAAGTAATCATCTACTAGAACACCACATTATCATAGCAAGACAGCAGTATGTCATCGATTTAAATGTCATATTAAGTCTGAATAATGACTTATTTAGATCAGTAATTACTTGCCCCATAAACAGAAAAAGCAGAGTAATATATTTAATGCATTCTTTATTTTAAAAGGTTGAATTCCATCTCTTTCCAAAAAAGGACAGGCTAACATAATAGATATTGCTAATAGCATGCAATGGAAATTGTTGAAGACAAGCTTCTACTCCCCATATCTGTGCATTGCCCACTGTACGTATAATGGGTTGGATCCAGACTCAGTAATACTTAGGAGTAGTCTTAAGTACCCATTGATTTCAATAGGTCTAACTCTGAAGTATGACTGTATGGATTTAACCATTATTTTATTCTCCCCACGCTCAACTTGTGCTTCTACTACTACTTCTATCAGCTTGCCCACTCCAACATCCACTGCCATCATGCATTTTCCCTGCTATATTTGATAGTTTGAGTTTTAGCACATACAAGAAGCAGAAAGGAACATGTAAAAAGGGAACACATGATATGAAGCTGAAGAGGTGACAAAAATAGGCTTGCCCCACCATAAATTACTTTATCAGCCCACAACAGTTGGGACAGACTGAGTAAGAAGATTGGGACAGAATGGTAATTTCTAAATGACCAAACAGGAAACAAGATTGACTATTGTGGAATCTCCTAAACCAAAGTTTGTGAAATAATAAAGGAATCAATAAGGAATTTCAATAGCAGGAATGAGAAACTTGAGGCCTGGACATCACATCCTCCCCTTGCAATTTTCTCAGCACACCAAATGCTCCATCCTGATTTGGTTTCACCCCCATTCTTTTAGCTGGTGGTCAGGGTTCTAAAAAAAAACACAAAAAACAAAAAAAAACCACATGGCCTTTCTGTCTCTCTCTCAAGGGGTTTTCCCAGGATGAAGCAAACTGATAGGGCTTGGCTGTAGAAGTACAGCCAGATTTACTGGATGGAATCTAAAGCTGCTAATTTTGACCCATGCCCTGGAACTCACTTCTACTACAAATGGGTAGAGCTTTCCCAAGCAATAGGAGATGTTGCTGCTACTACTACAATAAGGTGAGCAAACAGAAGGGAGAAGAGAAAGTCCTTGTTTTTGTCTGCCTGAGAGAAATAATTAAAAAATCAATGACTGCCTATGTTTTTCCCTTCGGCTTCAAGCAGCATGGGCTACATATGGCTCTGATCATCATCATCATCATCATCATCATCATCATCATCATCATCATCAGGCGATCACTCGTGACCGAGTAAGATTGTCTTCCAGGATAAAAATTTACAAAAAGGAGATTTTAAAAGGAGGAAATTCTAAAGAAAATTGTGTAGACTCTAGCGATGGGTCCCTAAGTGACTGTGGAGGCCAATTCTAGATCCACACAGCTTCCCACAGTGAGGACACAGGTTACCAGATGGAAGATGGTCCTGTAAAGGATTCGATTGACATGCTTTTCGCTTAGCACGTTTCTCCCATTCACCTTGCACTCGGGCTTCTTCAAAGTCCATGGAACCTTTGTGAAGGCCAACCTCCAGTTAGATTGTTCATGGGCCAGAGCTTCCCAGTTTTCAATGTTTATATTGCATTTTTTTTAGATTAGTCATAAGAACATCTTTAAACCTCTTATACTGACCACCGATATTCTGCTTTCCATCCTTGAGTTGGGAATAAAGTAACTGCTTTGGGAGACGGCAGTCAGACATTCGAACAACATGACCGGTCCATTGAAGTTGGCGTTGAAGGATCATTTTTTCAACGCTAGTAGTCTTTGCTTCTTCCAGTGCACTGACATTTGTTCACCTATCTTCCCAAGTAATTCGCAGGATTTTCTGGAGGCAACATTGATGAAATCTTTCAAGGAGGCGGAAATGACGTTTATAGATAGTCCATGTTTCGCAGGCATACAATAAAGTTGGTAATACAATGGCTTCATAAACCAGCGTTTTGGTCTCCTTACAGATATCCCGATCCTCGAACACTCTATGTTTCATTCGAGAAAACGCGGCACTTGCGGAACTCAAACGATGCTGGATTTCACTGTCAATGTTAGCTGTAACAGAAAGATAGCTGCCAAGATAAGAGAAAATGATCGACATTTTCCAGTATTGCCCCGCCAAGCTGGATAGATGGCATCACCATAGGGTTAAGTTGCACTTGCTGATGAAGCACTTTGGTTTTTTTGATGTTAAGTGAGAGACCAAGTTTTTCATATGCTTCTGCAAAAGCATTTAGGATAGTTTGGAGATCATCCTCTGAATGTGTGGAGACCACATTATCATCAGCATACTGAAGTTCCACAACGGAGGTTGTAATTACCTTACTTTTTGCTTTCAGCCTACTGAGATTAAAAAGCTTTCCATCTGTTGGATAATTCCCACTCCAGTGGGAAGTTTCCCCTCGACAAGATGTAAAATCATGGCGATGAAAATAGCAAACACTGTTGGGGCAATAACACATCCCTGTTTAACACCTGATCCCACTTTAAATGGAGCACCATGAGAGCCGTTGTTGTCCAAAACCGTTGCCGTCATGTTGTCATGGAGAAGTCGCAAGATACTCACAAATTTATTGGGGCATCCAATTTTCATAAAGATAGTCCAGAGAGCCGTTCGGTCTACAGTATCAAAGGCCTTAGCCAAATCAATAAATGCCATATAAAGGGGTTGATTTTGCTCCCGGCAGTTTTCTTAGAGCTGACGTGCAGTAAAAATCATGTCTACTGTCTCTCTAGAGGGGCGGAAACCATATTGAGTTGTACATATACATGTACAGCCCATCAACTTCTAACTTTGATTTAAAAAGCAAGCCTCTAACCTAAGAGATACACAGCAACAGGAAAGTATGGTATCAAAATATACAAAAGGCTGCAACAAGAAGCAAAAAATCATTAAAAGATCAGAGGCTCAACCGTGTTCAAGATAATGATATGCAAATTATGCTAATTGCACTCAACTAGCATATACAAATTGGCTTGTGATATAGTCACATGGGGGCTTTCAATGTTGCCCATTTCGGGTAGGGATCATTTCTTTGATAGGCTTGCTGTTCTAGCAAGTAAAAGATCAACACTTGATAGTGGGTAAAGAAAGAAAGGTGAGAGTCATAAACATAAGATTCAAGTCATCAGTAACAGATCCCTCAGTTTACTGTCCAGGCTTTCCCTCACTCCACTGGGCTGCCTTGACTAGGTGTATGCACAATCACTTGCTGGACTAAGTATATATACACAACTGCTTTCCAGAAACTCTGCCAACTTTTAGCATGTGTATGTACCACCCATTCTGCATGATACTATGCCATAACTGGGTTACATATCACTACATTTATCAATAGCCAAAGCTCTCTTTACATCACACTAAATGGCCCCAAACATTAAATAGTTTGAGTAATGAGAAGACAATGTGGCCATACAGGAACACAGCACCAGGCTTCACAAAATTAACAAATTTAAGTGCAGGGATTTTAAAAAGATTGCAAGCTACAAGCAGCATGAAGGCAGTATATTACCATATTTCTCTCAGGCAGACAAAAACAAGGACTTTCTCTTCTCCCTTCTGTTTGCTCCTTTAGATTAATTTAGCCTTCTGTTAATTTGTGCAATGCTACATAGAAGATACAGGTAATTGATCAACTAGTACTATCATGTTGCATATGCATTTTATTACTAGCTGCTAATTTACGTAGTTTCCTGAAATCCCTTAATTGACAAACACCAGCAGACTGTTACAGAATATTATGACAAAGGAAGGATGTGTTTGTCTTAATTTTTTAGCTGGCTAGGTGTGCCTATTTATGGATCCCATAAGCAGTTAAAAAAAACAAACTCACAAATAAACAGACACACAAGCAAAATTGTATCACTGTAAAGAGGGAGAGCAGAACTCTAGTTTGGCAATTGTCAGAAGTGAGCAACTAGTTGTGCCAATGAACCTAGTAGGTACAAATGTTCCTGCGCTCAGTTTCTTTCATTTCATTATTTATTTCATTTCTATACCGCTCCAAAGCCGAAGCTCTCTGGGTGGTTCACAACAACTCATACAAATAATAATAATCCACATAAAAACAAACAATAAAACATACAATGTAGTTTTAAAAATTTAAAACTGAATTTAGAAACACAGTTTAAAATGACAATAATACTGAATAGTTAATAAAACTAAGCCTATAGGTGACAATTACCCCCTGTCCCCCCTCTTTTAAACAGTTAAATATTGAATGCCTTGGCATAGAGGGAAGTCTTTTCCACCTCATACACCACAATAATTCACATAAAGCTTCAGAGACACAGATAGAGTGCAAAGATAAACAACAGTAACAATTTTGAAATGTTACCATGGAAACCTCACAAGGACACAAAAATATACAGGCAGCAAGCCAAATAAACTCGATACACTGCTCTTGGTAAGGCAATTCTTTTAGAAGATTGCCCTATAAAGGTAGGGCCTGATGCAAAACAAACCAGGAAAGAACAAACATCTCCAGATAACAAATCCTTGCTAAACTAATCCAAAGACTTCTATTCCTACAACATTAAAAAGTAGCTTGCTCCCAACTATTCCAATGGCTTCAATTCGTAACATCCCAAACATACATATTTAATTCCTTCTATAATTACAAAAAACCACACATTTGCTTGATTGTGTCACCGAAATGGTGTGCAGATATGCAAGGGAAGGATGCTGAGAGAAGATGAAATGGGCACCTACGTAATTAGGCACATTTTTTTAATGCTAGCACATTTGTTACACAAAAATGCATACTGGGCAAAGGCTTTTCAAAGTGCCCCCAAATTTACATGCTCATTCCTTGGCAGAATTTGAAAATTCACAACTTTTAAGTTTGATAGTTAAAAGCTAGTTTTCACTGGAAATAACCTCAGGACGCAGGTCAATAGGCGACGGTTTACATTACAAAGGGCAGCAGACTAACCACAAAGTCTGTACTACCACTATTTTACCTTACTTAGGTACACACTGAACTCAGTTGCCTGCTGAGGCTGACTTCATTTAAAAGGTATTTGCCTTATATGGTATACCTTGCTTTATTCATATACGCTTTTACCTAGAATAACTTGGCAAACCTGTTAAAGCATTTTGTTAATGGAAAACTTGTGTGCTAATTAATTAACAACTAGAGATCTACAACTAAAGATCTGGCTGGTTAATTCAAGTCACTATGTAAAATTCAAACCACCTCCAGCACCACACACTCATCCTCTTTGGTCTCCCCTATTGATTCTGTGTCCCACAGCCTCCAAAATTTCTTCACCTGTCAATTTCTTTTCCACAAATAGTAGTAATTTCTGTCCCTAGAGCTTGTGTAAGGTTTTTCTCACAGATAAATTGACCTTCCATGAACATCACAAAGTTGCACTGTTTTTCAGTATCCTATTCCAACCTCTCCACTCAGGAATTTCATAACATCAGATGCTGAGCCAATTATGGGAGAGGGCATTTCTTTCAAGCAACAGGAGGGTGACAATTTTTAGCTCATTTATATTTACATATTAGACTTTAAAAATTGAATGTCCAGTGTCATTCGTGCTTGACAGTGCGGGCACATTTCCATTAAGTGTGACTGTCCCAGGCACAAAAGGCAAAGTGAATGCCCGTCAGCAGGTGGGATTTAGGTCCCACACCGCATGCATTTTGAGAAAGGTGCCTTAAGAGGCATAGTAAAAGATTAGAAAGATTTTGAGGAGGGATAAGATGGGGGGGGGGGGGAGAAGATACTAATGATTTTTTTTAAAATAGATATATATGAAAAGAATGTGAAGAGAGACAATAGTATGAGGGAAAGATTAGAAGAAGATAAAAAAAACTGGTCAGCCAAGAAACTTTCTCCTGAGAGAAAAGAGGAACGTTCCAAAACGCAGCCACTTGCAATGGCGGTCGAAGAGGAACTGAGGGAAAGGGCGGGAGCTGCGCTAGGGAGCACACGCGATGGGGGAGGGGCTCCCGCCCAATTTCCCTCAGCTTTAGAACAATCAGAAATGGCCTCAGCACAGGCGCAGAGCCCATGTGTGTGATGCAGAGACCACGAAGAGGAACTATACAGTTTTGAAAGCTGTTTAAATTCTCATTTATTACAAATAATTAAATTATTTAAAATTATTTAGGAACATAGGAAGCTGCCTTATACTGAGTCAGACCACTGGTCCATCTAGTTCAGTATTGTTGACGCTGCCTCGCAGCTGCTCTCCAGGTTTTCAGCCAGGAATTTTTCCAGCCCTACCTGGAGATACCTGGGACCTTCTGCATGCAAAGCATGTACTCTTACCACTGAGTTATGGCTCCTCCCTTTCAGGTGAGCTGCATCAAATATGCCAGAAATAAAATCAATATCCTATAATATTTAACCACTAAATCTATAGATAGGCTTTTTAAAGAGGTATTTGCCAGAAATGGGATCTATACAAGGAATAAAACTCGAATAAAGGAAACTCACCGGGTTAGATTCAGAATTAGTCCTGCTTAGAGCAGACCTATTTCAATGGGACTTAAGAGTCATGATTTCAATTAGTCTTCTCTAAGCATGACTTAAGAATGGATGCAACCTACTCAGTTTATTTTAATAATATGAGAATATTACACGTGTCAATCAAAGTGGTTTCCCTTTCCCATGAGAGTTACGGTAACTCATTTTGTAATGTGAAAAACACATTCTTTAGAAGACATGACCTCCCTCACCCTTCTGTCTCTACAAAGGTCAAAGGGTTCTGAGAGTAATGTTAAACAACTGGTAGTACTGGCTAAAGTTGAAATTAAAATTATGGGATGTTTATCATTAGCAAAATCATTATGTGAAATCTTGTGCCGCACTGTCCTAGTATTTTTAGGTATGTGTTCATAACTTCCCCTTAACTAGAAACTATAAGCATAGATTACCAATAAACTAGATAGATACACAATGACAATTTGAAAACTTATAAGTGGGTAACTGTTGCTGTTTATGCACAGGTTTAAAAATAAAAAAATAAAAAAAATAAATGTATGTATGATTTCCTTTTTAAAGCACCCAGTGCCTATAAAAATATTTTAAGAATAAAAATGTCATGACATACTGCTAGTGGCACTGATTTTATGTAGATGCTGCACCTCAGCAAATACAAATGTTTTCCAATCTAAGAACATTGTTGGCAACATAAGGAGTTAAATGTTTTAGGCAAGCATCATGTGCACTTCATCTATGATACATCCTGCACTAAATACAAAAGATCTCTTTCAATGCAATTTTCTTTAATAATGGCCACAGGTCTCCATAACTTTACATTCTGACTTTCTGTCGAAGCTAATCAAGACAGCACATGTATCTACTTCCATGGCATTAGGAAGCTATCGTCAACGATATTGTTAACCACAATTGGCTACAAACTATTTTAATCCCACTGCAAAATGTCATGTCAAAAAGCAAGAAAAGCACAATTTAGAATCAACTTTCTATTAAAAGGCAGGGGAAGCTTCTGCAAATCACACTAACTCAAATAAAACTCCTAGTCTACATTACTATTATGGCCTCCTGTTTATACTTAGGCAAGCTCAGAACAACTGTGTCTTGTTTGGATCTCTATGCAGCGCTAAATTCCATTCACATGAGAAAAAACAGACCAGATGATCCTTCCCTGAAAGGCATGTTAAAAAAAAAAAAAAAAGCACACACAGCAAGAGTTCTTAACACAGAGTTCAGCTGCTCAATCCCTTCCCCCTCCCTGACACACACACACACACACACACACACACACACACACACACAATGCCACCAGTATACCATTTCGATTTCCTGCCTGTAACAGGAAATATATTTACTTTATTGCAGGACACACTGTATCATTCTGTATTATGTACCCAAACTTTTCAGAAATATCCTTAGAAACTTTCAGTAATGATTTTCTGATGTATTTTGCCAGTCTTGGAATGATTTTAGATATTTACTACAGGTTTTTATAAAAATTCTTTACTTATTCAAACTGACTAGAATATAAGAATCATTTAAGGAACAATGCTTGAGAAAACTACTAAACAGGATTTAGAAATTGTATCCTATTAAATATTGAAGCCAAGAGAAACAAAACACTTAGAAGTCTAAATACACTTTAAGGAAGAATTAAAATTCAGGGGGGGGGGGCAAGGTTTAGCACAGTTCTGCTATATTCTACTTCAAATGTCTAATCAAATATATTTAAATAGAATTAAATATACACTGCTGCACTGATTACAGAACTCTTTAGTATGTTTTAATTAATATAATGCAAGATTTAGAAATAAATTATAATATATAGCGAGCTCCAACACAAACCTTAGTTTGCTTCCAAGTTGCTTCCAAATCATTTTTAAATTTTCACAAGGCATGTCAGTAAGTAATAATTTCCCATTTCCCTCCCAATACACATTTTTTCTGAAGATCTTCAATATAGTTTTCAATGGACAGAACCCAAATTCAACTACATTTGCAAAACACATCAATATGTAGAGAAAAAACATAGTCTAGCCTGTAACCTAACAATTACACAAATGAGAGCCTCTCCCCCCACAACCCGGCTTGGCTGAGCAGATTGCAACTCTCTTTGTCATCAGCAGTGTGTAACTAAGAAATCCTGCAACTCAAGCACTTACCCGGTTCCCAGATCTAGGTCATGATAATTTCTGCCAAGGTCGCTTACATAACAAAGCAGTCTTCAAACATACAAAGAAGCCATCAGCTAGCAATCCATAGGAGAGAAAATGTCTGGAACGATGCTTTTCCTCTGTACACACACTGGCTTACAGCAGAACAGACACCAAAATGAGAAGCTATCCCTCTGCTTACGACATGTTGAAAGAAGGGAAGAGGCGGTGCTCTGTGAACTGTAACTAATCCCCCGTCACAGGTGGTGATGGAGTCACTTCCAGCACGAGTCACATTACTGATTACTCATTTGGCTGGGCTGGCCAGAGAGCATGGGTCATAATTTTAACTACAAAGCCAGACTAAAGAAGAGACTGAAGCTCAAGTTTAATATCCCTGTACAGAAAATGCAGATATCAGGTTTCCACTTTCCTGAATTACTTAGGTGATCCTATGTATGTTTACTCAGAAGAAAGTCCCACTGACTTCAGAGAGACTTCCACTGAGGTAAATTTACAAAAGACTGCAGCCCCAGAGTGTAAGAATGCACTATAGTTTACCATTTCCTTATTCCTCCCACTGCCCAATAGGAAAGTAAGTTCTAGAACCTAAATGATATTGCAATATAGGCTTTAAACTCCAACCAGAATATCATTCTTTAAATTGTGGGATCAGTTAACACTTTCATTATGAACAGTAGCATAATTTGGGGACAGCCAAATTGCATTTTAAACTGCACTGCAGCAAACTGGTGCTATGAGCTCTTTGGAGGGAGAGCAGGATTCAGCTTTTAACAACTGGACTTGAGTCCTATGTTGCTATTCTACCTTTCACTGGAAATAAACCAGCTCTGTACTGGTTAGTTTATTATAGCTCAAGTTAGCTCAATGTGTGTTGCATCTTAAATTATACTACCCATTTTAAATTCAACTATTTATGAAATAAAACTTTATCATGTGTGTTGGTATTGGGGGAGGGGGAGGGTATAAAAAAGGAAGTTGAATTGCCAAATAGAGTTCCCAAGCCTTTAGGCAGAGTAGTTGAGTATTTTATCCCATGGAACATAAAAGCCTGCAGTCTGCTGCATTGATTTTGCATAATTTTCCAAGGCAGGTACTGCACTATGATATTTCATACACAGCTATTATTAGACCACAGTACTTTTACACTTTTTGTATTGGTATACAGAAATTTAATACTATAGGGAAATAAACAGGGTCAGTTGGCTAACTTGGCACACAGTGAGGATTGTGGCCTAACTGGTATTACTAAAACAGAGACGGGGTTTGCACATAACAGTGGCAAATTGTGGATTAATTAACCTATGATTTGCTGGGGTGTGAGCCACTTCCAATTTGAATATCCAACCTCCGATCAGCCCAATTGCCAGTTGCTTCGTGATGTGCGAACTCAGACACTATGGGTTTTTTGTGGGCTAATCATAGTTAACTTTGGGTTGTTTAACCCATGAATGACCGATAGTGTCCGAGTATGGCCTTTGGGATTGAATGTTCTCCCCACAACCAAAGGAGCCACCAAAACCTGTACTGAAGCAACTTCTCTTACTCTCAAGCAGTAGAAAAGAAAGAAGTCTTGTCATTTCAGGAAAGAAGGGGCTGAAAAATTCTTGCTTTACAAAAGATTCTTGCTTTACAAAATTTGCATGCAAGAGTCTTAGCCTGTGAGAAGTGATGGTGCCATTAATCAATGTGCCTCAGTTGCCCATATTACATTTTTGCACAAAACATTTCATACTCAAGTATGATAATGTGCATTTTGTAACAGGGAATGATTGAACTGGTATGCTTTTTCATTCCAATATATTAGGAAGCAGATGCAGGGATCTGCTTTGAAATTTGTGTATATATTGGAATGATTAAGTATGCTAGCAGGCTACTCCCAATGTTACAAAATATACATGTTCACAAGCATGCACATATCTATACCTTATACAGGAAAATGTCAATGTAATTCATTCATAATCTTCACAGTTGAAAATATTAAGTTTTGCTACAGTAAACTGGAAAGCAACAAAGACAAAGAAACGCTGCTCAGAGACAAGGACTAGGTTTGTACAACAACCCATCATGGGATCTTACCGATGATGGGTTGTCATGTTGCCTGAACCTAGGTGACCGACCCCATCGTGGTTACAGGGAATCGGCTAGCAAGGCGCTTGTCAAGAGTAGCAAAACCCCTTGCTGCTCTTGCCAAGCTTGTCCAAACACCTGCCAGTGCCAGCTGCCCCACAAATGCCGAAGCGGCACTTCAAGCTGGCTGGCACTGGCTTGCTGCCCCCACCGTGACTGTGAGAGGTTTTTGTCTCACTGCAGCTTTTTGTTCCTGTACCCTTTCTTTTCTTTGTTAACAGCCGGCTTCCACAATCTCAGTTTTGACAGCCACCGAGAGCCCCTTCAAAGTGCCCAATTGGCACCTTTTCGTAGCCACGCTTGCGCAAGAACAGGGACCCTTGGATGGGCAATGTCGGAGAGGGTATCTGCTGTCAGAGTACCAACACTGGACATTGACCCAAAGAAGATCCAAATAAGCTTTCCCCCCCCTTTGCTTTCTCTTGACAGCTGTCAAAAGGCAAGCTGTCAAGAGAAAGCAAAGGTGCGAGTGATCTTAGCTCGTGAAAAGGGGGTGGTGAGATTTACACCCCCTTTGTGGCAAGATCCTCTCCCCGTCCCATAGTCCTCAGGGTGGTGTACTTTTTCCTGAGACTCTAGCTTTCTGAGACTCTACAGCCATATGTTGAAGTAAAAACCAACAACAAAAAACATTGCCTTGTCAAAAAACCCTTTTAAAGGGGACCCAGCCTTTTGACAGCTAGCTATCAAAATTCCTTTTCCCCTGAAAAAAGGGGGTGGGGTGCACTTTTTCACTTTTCTGAGTCTTGGGGACTCAGGTGGAGAATCCGGGGACACCCTGAGGAGAATCCGGGGGGGGGGGGATCTTGCCATGAAGGGGGTGTAAATCTCATCACCCCCTTTTCATGAGCTAAGATAACTCGTGCCTTTGCTTTCTCTTGACAGCTTGCCTCCCTCCTCCCCGCTGCAATCACGAGCTGAATTTGGCTTGCTGCAGCTTTTTGCCCCTTTACCCTTTTTCCCCACGGAGATCACGGTCTGGCTTGACAGCCAGCTTTCATGATTCCCATTTTGAAAGCTACTGACCGCCCCTTCAAAGTGCCCAGAGGCAAGTCGGCCCTGCCACGGGTTCCCTGGGATACCTGCAGGAGGACCAAGGGGGAAGGAGGCGGAGGCGGGAGGGGAGAACAACCCACGGTGGGCCTCATCATCTATTGGGTGCACTATGGGTTGTTTGCACAACAACCAACCCACTGTGGCTTATTGCCATGGTGCGTTGTCGAGATGTGTGAACGCGCCCAATGAGTATGTTTAGAGTGAGAACATCACCTAGATCGTTCACATTGGTTGATCAATCATTCCTTTAGTTAATCCATCCATCCTTCTGCGTTGACATTAGGTTCAATTCTGTCAACTTGATTTCATTAGAAACATGATTTTAAAGGCAAATAAAAACACATGACCAACTTAAATCAAGTCCCATTGATTTCAGTGGATCTATTCCAAGTATGAGTAATTCTGGATGCAACTCATAAAATGGGAGCTGGTGTAGCACAGGTTAAAAGCATGACCTATACATGTTGAGTGCCATTTTTTAGTAGAAAGGCAGGGTATAAAATAAATAAATAAATAAATAAGCCATGGTCTCATTGAGTTCCGCACCCCACCACACTCTCAGCTTAGTCCCTGATCTGTCGCACAGGAATAAATATATTTGCCTATCTTCTGCAAAGCATTCTGAGCACTATTTAAAAATGCTGCATATAATAAATAAAAAGCAATACTACTGTTTTTATTAAATATTTGTTATTTATTTGCTTCCTTCCTCAGCCTCTAAACTTGCCTGCTAATGTAGAGTTTTAAAACAACCACAATGAGGCACAACAATAGTTTTGTTATGGCATTTCAACTTCACGGCTGCACAAACATGTCTGTTGCAAAGCAGTTGATTTCTCTATATTGCCAAGGCAAACATGTGTTAACACACAAATCATCAGGACTGACTGGAGAGCAGGCAAGGTCTGTGTATCCAGACAGCTTTATTAATAGCATTAATAGTATTCACAACAGAATATTTGTAGCTGTTGTAATGGTAGTTCTACTAAAATATAGGTTTTGCTTAGCACTCAAGGGGCTTCTTTATATGATCAGAGCTATTGAGTCATGTTTTTCCTCTGAAAAAGCCACCCAAATTTTACGCAACAGGGAATTCAAGGATGTTTTAGGCACACTTCCTTTCTTACAACTGCAGAACAATTTCGTCACGAAGGTTGTCGATCCAGCCTGTGGAGGCTTGGGGTCATTCTGCAGCACCCACACTCACTCCCCAAGCCCTGCCCCCTGGTCTGGAGGCTACGGTGTGTGTGTGTGTGTGTGTGTGTGTGTGTATCTGCTATGGGAGGAGGTGGGGAAAGGAATCCCATTGTTATCTCCAATCGGTTATTGGAGATAGCAAAGGGATTCCCTCAGGGAAGCAGCAGCTGTGCGTCTGCCACTTGCAGGAATTCCTGCCAGATGAGAAGCAGTAGCAAAGCCAGCTGCACACTTGTCCAGCTCTTACAGGAGCTTGTCCAGCTCTTACAAGCAGCAGACGAATGAAGCCAGGCACCTGGCCAGCTCAGCTTCATCTACTCTGTGTCTTCTCCTCAATGAGAGGTGTAGAGCAGACAAAGCCCCCCAGCCAATGTGCAGGGTGGTTGATCCATCAGCTGCACTGATTGGGGGTGGCTTCACTGTGTGCGGGCTCTCCCCACAGGGAGAAAGCCCCCCCACACACACACACACAGTGAAGCTGGTTCCTGGCCAATGCACCAGGTGAATTATCCACCCAGTATATCAGTTGGGGACAAAAGGACATCAGGATGTGTGGCCATGCCCTCTGTCATCATTTGGCCTCTGGAGGGCGGGTGGTGTGTGTGTCATCAGCTCCCCATCCAAATTTTGTTGCCCATCCTTGGATTATAGAATTGGGAGCAGACAACTGGATTGTTGATTTAATTAATTAATTATTATATTCTTGAATCGCCCATCTGGCCAGTCATCCGGCCACTCTGAGCGATGTACAGTCCAATAAAATACAAGAAAAAAAACAGAGTGTAAAACACAATTAAAAACAGTACAAAACTTAAAAATCCTAACCCACCCCATATTCCCGCCTGAAAAGCCACATTTTTAATGCACTACAGTGCCTTCCATGCCCAACCCCTCCATGCGGTCCAGGAGGATACAGGGATATTAAGCATCTATCCCTTGTTCCCCTTACTCAGCGTGGCCTTCCCCCCAGCCCCTCATTTCTTGCATGCAAATTTCCTTCTGCTTCAAGCTATGGTTAAAGGGCTACATCAGCACTGACCAGGGCTCACTCCCAAGCAGGATTTGAAACCAGGGTTTACACTTGGTTGCAAATTTCGACTGGGAGCAATTCCCGATTTACATTAACCATAATAAACATCGGTGCTAACAAATTTTAACCATTGACTGATTATCAGTGTCATGCAATGGAGAATTTGTGCATGAGGAGAGAGGAAGCATGCTATCCCATAACACAACCCTTAGTCACAGATAGGAATGTACAGCATTATGCCTGCACTGGCTCATACTAATAGTTGGTCTACACATGCAGCAGATTGAGGTACAGATGAGATGGTAGAGTTCTGATCAGATGGTACCACTTCAGACTACAGGTGGGGGATACCATTTATCTATACTCCCATACATGCAAGTCTTGCTGAAAGTACAAAACTAGCATAATAGGGAGCAGGCCAGGCTAGAACCTTTATTGCCAATGTGCTGGTTTTCACTTGTAGGGATATTTTTTTTAAATATAGGAAGCTTTCAAAGATGGCATCCCCTGCCTGCAGACGATGTGCTACAGTATACTCTACCATCTCAGTATTCTATCACCTCATTCTGCTGTATGTGTAGACCAGACCTAAGAAAATGTCAGATCTGCACTGATATAAATATAAAGCTATTTTTGCTAGTTCAGACCCATAAATGGGTGCTACCCAAACATAGCTGAGTTATGGCAGTTCTATTTCAGTAATGTACAGCAATTGGTTTACAGTAAAAAAGTACTACGGCAAGAAAATGTGATCAAAAAGTGAACAATTATTTATAGAGAATGACTATAATGTACACCACTGACTTATTTCTGAAATTGGCATTACAAAGTATTGAGGTATACAAACCTTCACACTTGACAAACTTTGTTTACATTTACAGAATTTCACTATACTATTTCATTAAGCCACCATTTGCTTCATCTCACAGTAAGGCATTAACTGTCAAGCAATCCATACCATAACCTTTAAAAAAAAAATACAAACAGAGCTCTCTTTGTTTCTTGGCATCGCCAGTCCCCCTATGGACCAAAACAGCACACAGAACTGCACTTAGCAAACAATCCATGACCTTCAATTACTGTCTTGGCTTACAGCCATAGAACTAGTGTATTTCTGCTTACAGTGTGCCGTTTTACAGAAAAGTTACCCAACATAATTCAAACACAGTGAGAAAAACTCAGCTTTAATTTATTAAAGAAAAATTGATCCTAACAATGTGTAACTTTAATATATATAGTTGTAAGCACATGTTCAGATCCTCCTTGAGTATGCAAAATACTGGCCAAATTTTGCTTAAGTGTGGGTTTAAAGCACCAGGCAAGACAGTGAAGAAGCAAATTTCATTTGGTAAGCATTAATAGTTCCTAAGACCGAAGATAGAAACATTTTTTTTCCGTTTGAAAGAACTCTTAGGAACTTTGATCAAGAAATGCTACTTGCATGTGCTATCGTTTGTTCATTAACCTCTACAGAAATTGTGAAAAATATTTATATATAACTGCTCTGTATGCCAACAGTAATGCAGTTCTTTTGCTGAAGTGTAGAACAAGATGGATAGCCAGCTGGAGGGCTTTTGTCTGCAGGTTGGCTGACAGCCAGCACTGAAAATGTGAGTCACTTCTGGAAGACTAATAGCATAACAGACTCTAGGAGAAAGGGAAAATTAAAAATGCACACTTCTTTCCAAAATGTTTTCTAGTTTGAAATTACTTTTAATATTTAAGAATTCAAAGTATTAACACCTATAAACATCCAGTCTATAGTTGTATATTATAATAGAGATAGTCTGACAAAATATTAAAATGCTGCTAAAGTAAGAGGAAATTTTTATGTTTAATTGAAACAGCTTCCAACAACTGTTGGGGGGAAGGGGAGAGAAAGAAACCAAACAAGTTTACTGGAGGCAAATTAGTCTTGCATGGCATTAGTTCACTCAGTTTTCATTACTGCTAGAGAAAACATTTATAGTGATTCAGGTAAATTCTACAGGAAAGGGATTCCAGTGCATGCATCAATACAGCAAAAAGATGTGTCAAATTCAGCTACATAAATTGAGAACACACATTACACAGCTACAGTTGACTGTTAGCAGTTGTACACTAAGAAGCATTTATGCTGGTGGCTTCATGAGAAGCAGAGCATGCTAAGTCAGGTCCTAAAGATTATTTGATAGAAAAGGCTCTGAACAAATGTTGTCAATAATGTTGGAGGGGGTGGGCTAAGCTAGACTACTTGATACAACATCTCTGCTGTTAATATCTCAGTTTAAGAGGTGGCTATCAGATTAGAAAATGAGCTCCAACACATTACTTAGTTGAAGTTATGCTGATACTATAAAAAGCCAATCTTAAATCAAAGGGAATATTTTGCAGTTGGCCTGCTATTCCAACTATAGAATTGAAGTTGGAGGGAACAAAGAGCTAATCATTTTGGAGATATGTTTGACGGACAGTTGGTGGCCTCCTCCCTTTATGAACTGACATTAAAGTAAGGCAGGTTTTTTACATGTCTCTCAAAATACTGCAGCACAGTGTTCTTAGCTGCAAGGCCTGAGGGCCTCTGACAGCACCCAATCACCTCAAGTGTGGCTCTCCACCTCTCTCTTTCATTCACTTACTCTCCTGCTCTCTTTTTGAAGTTAGTGACATGTGGTGGAAAATTTTCAAGTGCTTTATTTTTCTGAGGAAAAATTTCCATTTCACAAGGTCATTACTGACTATGAATGTGTGGCAATTGCAAATACAGTATTAGGCAAGCGTAGCAGTTTCAAAGTTGTAATTAATGTTTTTCAGGTGATTATCCCTAGAAAGTATGTGAGAGAATACATACATAATGGAAATACGTATATGTCTGTGTGAAATTTGTATTTATTTCTTACATTTCTATACTGCCCAATAGCCAAAGTTCTAATAATGGAACTAAAAAGTAGTGACAGCGCAACTGTAGGTGCCTCAACCACCTCAGCGTAAGAGAGTTGAACTCTTAAAATAGATGAGTAGTTTTCAGCATATCATGCACAGTTCTTTGGGTTGCTAAAATTTATTAGGGCAGCCTTCCTCAACCTGGTGGCCTACAGATGTGCTGGACTACAACTCCCAGCAGCCCCAGCCAGCCATACTGACTGCGGGATGCTGGGAGTTCCAGTCCAACACATCTATAGGGCACCAGGTTGGGGAAGGCTGAATTAAAGGACATCCTACGCATATCTGTTCAGAAGTAAGTGCCATCAAGTTCAATGGGGTTTATAGGATTGCAGCCTTCGTGTGTGAACAGTTTTCAGTACCTTTGTTTTTTCTTAAATTTAAACAATATAAGGGAAGTACATGCTATTGTCTTTAAAACTTTTTACAAGTATTCCAATAAAAAATTCTATATTAGAAATTAGAAGTTCTTTAGCATTTAAATCTCATTAAGTATGTTTTAATTTTTCCTATCAAATATTTCAGGTCAAATACTTGTGGTATATTGGGGCAAAAAAATAACAATAGGTAGTTTTTAAGCTTTTTTTTTTTAACTAAATACAAGTAAAATAAACATGCTAAATTAGATCACTCTTTAGGGCAGCAGAACATTTTCTGATGCAAACTGAAATTTTTCTAATACAAATTTCCCTAATTTGAATAGGAATTTCCCCCCCAGAAACCCCACATCACTATACCCCAGCCAGCATAGCCAATAGTCAAGGAGGGTGGGAATTAATAGTCCAAAACATCTAGAGGGCACCAGGTTAGGAAAGGCTGCTTTATTGCTATCCTGTGCTCCTTGAAGGAGAATTGGCTTAAAAACATTACAAAAGTAATAAAAAGAATAATTGAAGACTGCTGAAAATGGCTTTGATGTTTGAGGTCGTACTTAATGTGATAAATGATCCAAATTGGAAACAATTCTGAAAACAAATATACATTGCCCTTGATTTTCCTTAAGGTAAACACAAGTAATTATCCTAAATGTTTTTCAGAACTGTGACCTATCTTGTTCACGTATTAAAGTATCTTTCATAATTTACTATTTATTCCAGTGAATGTGGTCTTCACACTCCTTCTGGGTGCGGCTTTGGCATTTTTCTCAAAGAAAAAGTTCTGTATTTCACATAGCTAACAATGAGGAGACGCAGTTCTGTATTTCACATAGCTAACAATGAGGAGACTTGAGTAATTAAGAGTTGGATGTAAAAGTGACAATCTGGCCACGTTCGCACATCACAAAAAGCCACACCACACATCAAGAATGAGACAGCATGCTGATTGCACACTGCTAAATTGTTTTTGCTTGGCCCCTCCTGCCACCAGGAGTGGCTAAACAAGCAGGAACACTCCATCTGTGGTTTGTTTAGTGTGACGTCTGAACCGGGAACTCTGGCTTGCTCCTCTCCCAAAAACCCAAAGTCATAAATAAACCAATAACAAATGCTGGCTTGTGACTCCAGCTTGGTGGGAAATGAACAGGTCAGAGTTCCTGGTTTGGATGTCACACTAAACTTGGTGGGAAATGAACAGGTCAGAGTTCCTGGTTTGGATGTCACACTAAACAAACCACAAATGGAGAGCCCCTGGCTTGTTTAGCATCCCTTGCTGTCAGGAAGAACCAAGTGGGAGCGATTGAGCAGCATGCACCAGCACACTATTGTGTTTTGTGATGTGCAAACACGCATGTGTGTAAATGCACTTGCATGCAAGCTTCAAAGGAGTTAAATTACTGTCAGCTGCAAATCCTGAATTCCAGACAGAAGCCTGGATAGCAGCATGTTCTGAGAAAACATTTAGTTTTACAAAACCTATGGCCCACTATCCCTTCAGTTCATCTGGAAGCCAGAACAAAGCCAGAACAAAGTCATATTGTTTGTGGGTTCTTGTTTTAAATGTTTGCTTTGTAATTAAAAATGGAGAAAATGTATAATTATTTATTGAAAAATATGAACCTACCTCACAGGGTTGTTGTGAGGATAAAATGGAGAGGAGGAAGATTATGTAAGCCGCCCTGAGTTCCTTGCAGGAAAAAAGACGGGGTATAAATGTGATAAATAAAAAAAATAAATGACACTTGGAATCTGGGAACATGTAAAGAGAGAAGGCATATTTAAAAAAACACTTTAAAACCACCTTTCCAATTTACTGTTTTGCCAAAATCAAAGTTAGAAAAAGGGAACAAAAATAGGATGTTAAATGAGGAAATTAAACTGCAGATAAAGGCTGTCAACTTCATGGCCATTACAGATATCTATAAATATTCAGTGCTAGAAGGCTACAGAGAGATTGATTTTAAATCAATATGACTTGATTTGCTGAAAAATGAGATCTCCCCTCCCCCACAAAAACTGGCACATCTGTAGCAGTAGTGAGTGCAGTGTGGATTGTGACCTTGTGAAAGTCTGGCTTTAAAATCACCAAGACCGAAACAATATAATTTATTGATTTAAATAAAGTTTCCCAACTTAATTCTAAGTAAACATGCATAATAGTGGGTTGTAATGTATGTTGAGAACTTTTCAGAAGCGAAGGATGGCAGTTACTGCGTATATTTCCCTGTCCAAAAAATTTTGCTCAAATTTGCTGGATAGGTTGAAAGAACCCTGCCAAAAGAAAGTGCTCACAAAAAGGGGGTGGAATGTGGTTCTCCCCTTTACAGAGTACTTTGAGGCTAGGGGAAGTATGGAAAAGGTGGAGGGGACTGAGAACAGTCAGGGCAATTGTGGAGAAAAAGCCTGTCTTAGCATACACTTTGTCCCACATACCACCTGCATAATCCTCCCCAGGGGCCCCAGTGAACTCTGCATTTCCTCCAAAGAGGCTAGGTGGGGGCCTCCAGAGTCTGCCACACATTCAAATGTAGATGGTTTCCCCAAGTACCCTAAATGGTTTTCCAAGTACCATCAACAGTACCCTCAATTGCCTCCCCAAGCACCCTTAATGGTTCATGGTCAAGAATGCACCCTAAGCCACCTCACCCCTCCTACCTGGCTATGTCTTGCCTGAGAAAGGAGGGGTCCTGCCTGAGAAAGGAGGGGTCGGGCTATTGGAGGGGGAACAAGGGAAAGGGATAAACAGGCTGCCGTGGCTACTGTTCTTTGTTGAATCAAGGTGCAACGTTGGCTAAGGCCAGCCCGGACGTTCAACCCCCAAGTGGAGCGCCTGGGTACACTGGTGTAAGTTCTCGGTTGCTAGTTTAGACTAGTGTAGGTTCTCAGTCGTTAGCTTAGATTAGTGTATGTTCTCAGGGTTTTTTTTTTGTAGTTCTGACTGTGTATAACAAAGGTATTCCATTCTGTCAATTTTATTCCCTTATCTCCCTGCCTAGTGGAGTGTGTGTAGGTTCTCTGTTGGCTCAGTGCTAAATTCCAGTGTCTCAGACCAGGGGCTGAGTTGGGACTGCGTGCAGTGAGATCAAGGCTAACAGTCTGAAGCCGCTAATCTCCCGTTCTGCATTAAAGGACTGGCGGCGGTCCTTCACAGCAATACTAAAAAAAATAGAGGATCACAGCCAAAAGGGGGAGATGTACTCGCCATCCCCTTTCAGGGGGGAAAAAAACCCTTTGCTGGTTTGCCTTTCATTTGACAGCTCAGCAATTGACAGCTATCAAGTGTGCGCAAAGCAACCTATATGCAGCCTTACTTGGGTCAACATCCATGGATGCTGCCTACTGCATTTTGACAGCAGACACTTACCAGTACATTGGCCAGGCAAGGTTCCACATTTCAGCCCGCTGTAGGAGCATACATGTGAAGGACCGGGGGGGGGGGGGATTACAAACAGAATTGTGCACATTTGTGCCGCTAAACACACACACACACACACACACACACACACGCCAGTGACAGTAGCTCCAAAGTGCCATTTGGGCATTGGTGGAATAGGTGTCACTAATGGCGGCATGGGGCTCCAGAAAAAAACAACCCATGAACGAAAAGGGATCACAATCGGAGCAGAGAGGGGGAGACAAAGAGGGTTCTGCCCTGCAGGATGGACAGGTTGCTTACCTGTAACTGTAGTTCTTTGAGTGGTCATCTGTGCAGTCACACATATGGGCTCTGCGCCTGCGCTGAGCTAGCCTCGGAAGATTCTTTAGCTGAGTCAAAATGGGCGGGAACCCCTCCCCCACGGTGCTCGCTCCTAGCACGGTTCCCGCCCATTCCCTCAGTTCCTATGAGACCGCCTATTGCGACCCCATGAACCGAGGGATCGTCGTTGGTGTCATCCTATATGTCCTTTGGGTCATAACAGCAACGCAATTTCTCATCTTTGGGACGAGCTGGAGCGATGCACCCAATCTCCACTGGCAGGTCCATCGAAATCGATAATGACGCCGAGCGGGGATGGATGGGTGGGTTGTGTGACTGCACAGATGACCACTCGAAGAACTACAGTTACAGGTAAGCAACCTGTCCTTCTTCTTCGTGGTCTCTGTGCATCACACATATGGGCAGAGTAGCAAGCTGACTTACCGGTGGTGGGACGGCGTCACATGTCACTGCAGCACCGATGAGAGGACTGCTCTGCCAAAGGCGTTCGCTTCCCGGGCTCGGAGGTCCAGCTTATAGTGTTTGACAAACGTCGAAGGCGCAGACCAAGTGGCCGCTCTACACAGATCTTGTAGAGGAATGCCCTTTCCAAACGCCGTGGATGTTGATTGCGCCCGGGTTGAGTGTGCTTTTATTGCACCCGGTAACCGTTTGTTGTTTAACTGGTAAGCAAGCTTAATTGTCTCCACAATCCATTTGGCAAACCTTTGTCTGGACACAGGTAGGCCTTTTGATTTTTCGCCATAGCAGACGAACAGCTGTGTCGATCTCCTAAACGAGGCTGTTCTGTCCTTGTAGAAAGCCAGTGCATGGCAGACGTCCAGAGCGTGCATTTTCTTTTCCAGGTCCATTGTTGGACTCTGAAAAAAGGCTGGTAATATTATATCCTGGCTGGTATGAAATTCCGACACTACTTTTGGAACGAAAGAGGTGTCTGGGCGGACGATCACCTTGTCCCTGTGGAAAACCATGTAAGGTGGATCCTCTCTTAGTGCACATAGCTCGCTGGACCTTCTTGCCGAGGTGATGGCGACAAGGAAGGCTGTTTTCCATATTAGTAATCGATAATCTATGGTGGCGAGCGGTTGAAATGGCTTTTGTTGTAGAGCGCGTAGTACCAATGGTAGATCCCACCCTGGTGTCAAGTCTTTCATCGGAGGGATGGTATTCCTTAGGCCTTTCAGGAACTGTTTCACTATGGGGTGAGTGAAGACTGTCCCTGTAGTGGAGTAGGGTCTGTTGGCCGAGATTGCTGCTAAGTATACTTTTATAGATGAAAGTTTTAATCCTTTTAGCATCAAAGTGTGCAGATATTCCAGGACAGTTTGTATTGTGCAAGTCTTTGGATCTTGCCCTTGTGTCTTGACGAATTTTGAGAATGCCAGCCATTTCCTAGCATAAGATGCTCTTGTTGCTGGCTTGCGTGCAGCTGTTATGATGTCCTGGATTGCCACTGGCAAGTTTTGCACTAGGAGTGGCGTATCCTCCATGCCATGAGCGCCAAACTCTTCAGGTCTGGGTGCCGGATCTCGCCCCGAGCCTGGGTTAATAGAGTTGGCGTGATGGGTAGAGACCTGTATTCCCCCCTGGAAAGGTGAAGGGCCTGGGGGAACCACGGCTGTCTGGGCCACCATGGTGCCACCAGGATGCAGTCTGTGCAGTCGTTCCATATTTTCGAGACGACCCGTGTCAACAGAGGAAGGGGTGGAAAGATGTAGAATAGATGCCCCGACCACTGCATCATAAAGGCGTCTGTAATGGATTCTGGATCTGAAGCTGCCCTGCTGCAGAACTGGTGGCATGCTGTGTTCTCTGAGGTGGCAAAAAGGTCTACTTGAGGGTGGCCCCAAATTGAGAAGATCCAATGGAGGACGTCCGGGTCCAATTGCCATTCGTGGGACTGCAGGGAGACTCTGCTGAGGGCATCCGCTAGGGTATTGTCCTTGCCCGCGATGTGGATCGCCACGAGAGAGATGGACCTTTGGATCGTCCAGTGGAGGATTTTGAGGGTCAGTTTTGTTAATCTCATGGACCGCGTGCCTCCTTGTTTGTTGAGGTAGGCCACAACGGTCGTATTGTCCGTGACCACTTGAATGTGATGGTGGTATAGTTCGGACTCCAGCGCCTTCATGGCGTTCCAAACAGCAAGTAGCTCCAGCATGTTGATATGCATCTTGCGTTGAATGGAATTCCATGTTCCTTGAGTGGTAAGTCCTGCACAGTGTGCTCCCCAACCCAGGAGGGAGGCGTCTGTTGTTAGCATCTTTGTTGGTGTTAGTGGATGGAAGGGAACTCCCTTGTTCAGGTTCCTCCTGTCCGTCCACCATAGCAAAGTCGCTTTGACCGTTATTGGAATGGGAAGACAAGTGGAAGGGGACTGTATCTGCGGATTGAAGGAGCGGATGAACCAGTTCTGGAGGGTTCTCATGTGCAGGCGGGCGTAGTTCACGACCTGTATCATTGAGGCCATGTGGCCTAGGAGACGCTGGATTGTCTTTGCTGGCGTGGAACGAGACTGGTATAGACTTTTTGAGAGGGTAAGTATCTTGTCTAATCTGTCTCGTGGTAGATAAGCCCGTCCTTGAATCGAGTTGAGAACCGCCCCTATGAACTGGATCTCCCTGGTCGGAGTGAGGATAGATTTCTTGGCGTTGAGACATAGTCCTAGATCTTCGAGTAGGAGTAATGTCGTGCGAATAGCTGACTCTAGACGAGATTTCGTGGAGTCTACTACCAGCCAGTCGTCGAGGTAGGGGAAGATCCGGATTCCCCTGGCCCTTAGACTTGCACAGACTACTGCCATGCATTTGGTGAACACTCTCGGTGCAGTGGAGAGGCTGAAGGGGAGAACTACGAATTGATAGGCCTCGTCTCCTATCTTGAACCGCAGGTACTTCCGACTGTCTTGGTGAATGGCAATGTGGAAGTATGCGTCTTGCAGGTCTATCGACGCAAACCAATCCGTCTCGCGAAGTAAAGGCAGTATCGACTGGATGGTGACCATTCTGAACTTCTTTGCTGTTATGAAGAAGTTGACAAGTCGGAGGTCCAAGATCGGGCGAAGTCCTCCTCCCTTCTTCGACACTGTGAAGTACCAGGAATAGAGCCCCTCCTGGAGGTGGTGTGGGTGGACAGGCTGGATGGTGCCCTTCTGCAACAGAGAGTCCACCTCCTCCAGTAACGGTGGAGTGGGCAGTGTGGTAGTGATGCCGAGGAAAGGGGGGAGGACATCGAATTCGATCTGGTACCCGTGTTGGATGATGTTGAGGACCCAGCGGTCCGTTGTAATATGGTGCCACGATGGAAGGTAAGTGGCTAGTCTGTCCGTGAATAGGGTAATTGCATTTGACAATTTTGACGGATCTTGTTGGGTTGTCACAATCGGTGGTGTTGTCTCGTCCGGTGTTTGAGTCATGTCCAGTAAATATGTCTCGATTCGTGCTAAGTCAAAGACGCCGTTTGCCGAAAGAGTTGCCCTTCCTTGGTCCTTGGTACTTAGGTTGGAAAGGCCTTCTTGATCCAGAGGGCTGGCGGTCTCGCCCCCGCAAGTCTTGACTTTTTTGTGGGAAGCGCGGCCGAAACGGTGCTGCTGGCTGGAACTTTGTCCACTGTTTAGTTTTGTACCTCTGTCTTGGAGCTGCGTTAAGTCCCATCTTTTGTGCTGTGACCTTCGCTTTCTGGGCTGCATCAAGGGAATCATCAGTTTTGGTGTTAAAGAGTCCCTCACCGTCGAACGGTAGGTTTTCTATACGCGCTCTCGCTTCCGTGTTCAGTAATGTTGAGCGGAGCCAAGCGTGTCTGCGGAGTGCCACTGAGCTGATAAGTGCCCTCGCATGGCAGTCCGTCTGGTGTCTAGCGTTGTTCATTTGGAGTGTTGCCCTGCTCAGGGCCTCCGCCTGCAGTACGCGTGCCAGTTGTCTCTTTTCTTCTGACAGGTCTTCGCATAGGTTGCCCAGTTTTTCCGTCAGGAAATGTTGGTACCTTGCCATTATTGCCTGGTAGTTTGAGACCCTTAGACCCAAGGCGCTGGATGAATATACGCGTCTGGCGCAGGCGTCCAGTTTTTTGCCCTCCTGATCCACCGGTGTGGTGTGTATTTTACTCGAGGTGGACTGGGCAGACTCTACTATAATAGAATTCGGAGCTGGATGGGTGAAGAGAAATCGGGCATCCTCTTTGCGCACGCGATAAAGAGATTCCAGTCTCTTGCCCGTTGGAGGAATCACTGCTGGTTTGTTCCAGGTATTCTTGACGACTTTCAGTAGTGCTGGCAGGTAAGGCACCAGTGCTGGCGATGTTTGCGTCGATTGCATGTTGTACACTGGGTCGTCATCATCGGGCGACTCGATGACAGTTTCTATCCGCAGGGATGCTGTCATTCTCAGCACGTGGTCGGCGAAAGTCCCAAGGTCCTCTGAAGGTGATACTGCCGCCCTCGATTCGACCTGGAGATCTGGTGACGATTCGAGGGGGCCAGACAATGCGGAGTCTGAGTACGGTAAATCCGACGAGGATTCTGGGTCTAGGTCTTTAGATGGAGCTGGTTTTTTCAGGTGCTTCTTTTTACATAAGGCCTTCCTTGGGGATGCTTGAGTTAAAGAGTGATGAGTTTTGGAACTCGTAGCATGTTTTCCTTTTTGCGGGCTAGAGCCCCGTACAGTCTGAGCGGTGTGGTACTATCGCTCGCGTGGACTCCTATTCCGTGTCGGACCTCTGCATTCGTGCTTGTCGACATCGTGAGATAAGCTTCGGCGTCGACTGCGTCCGATATAGGGGGAGTTGCGACGTCGTTCGGCGTCGATGGGCGGTGTTCGACGTCGATCGATACAGGGAGAGCCGTGGCGTCGTTCGGTATCGATGGGCTTTTCTCGACGTCGATAGCGATCCCCTTGAGGGGAGACTCTATATTGACGTACGCTGTCGGAGGAGGTACTGCGGCGCCGGCGGTCGACGGTGCGAGTTGGTACCTTTCGCTGACATTCGACATTTCGACGGCGGTGCCTGTCGGTGTCGTTAGAGTGGCTCCGCGATCTGTGGTGGTGACGGTCGGCATCGAGTGAGCGGCTTCGATGGCGGCGTCGGTCGATGTCGGTCGAAAAGGCCGGACGATTGCGGTCGGTTGAAGTCCTTCGGAGGCGACGTTTGGAGCCGTAGGAAGGACTGCGTTCGGTGTCGGCCGAAACACTTTGGCGGCGGCGTGCGACACCGTAGGGAGGACTGTTGTGGCGTCGTTCGACATCGAGGGAGGAGCTACGGTGACGGCAGGTGCTCGACGTCGTGTTTTAGGTTTCGGCGGCGAGAGCCCTCGGTGTCGACTGATCAATGTCGATGGCGGGGGTTTTCGATGTCGGTAGCAGTTTGTCTTGGGCTGCCAGCATCTGCCGGTTTTTCGGCTCCGGCGCGCTGCGTACTACGCCGGGTAGCTTCATCTTCGGATGAGTTATCTGGGCGAGTACTGTGAGACCTGTGGTCTCTTCGGCATCGAGGCGATCGATGTCGAGGCGATCGCCGTCGAGTCGGACTGTCCTCTCGCCCCTGGTATGTGAAGTCGTCTTTGGATCGTATAGATTGTCTCTTGGACGCTTGCGATCCAGACCGACTGCGGTGCTCAGATGGCTTCGATTGGGGCTCCTCTCCTCTCTTAGGTGAGGTGGAGTGTTGCGATCGAGCCGTCTTTGTCGGGGAGTCTAAAATTTCTCCGTCTGAGATGGACTCTGCCCGATCTATTGCTGTGTCCAGTTCAATGATCCTCGGTGTCGATAATTCTTTGTGTAACGAAGTCGATCGTTTAGTTGGAGACGGCGATGCCACGGTTTTGGACGTCTCCTGTTTTTTGGACGTTACCGATCCAATCGGTGATAAGGTTTTTGGTTTCTTTTTAGATTTTTCTCCTTTAGGGGCCTTGTGTGACTTTTTCTTTTGAGTTTGGTCTTCCTCTTTCCCGGTGACTTTTACATTCAAGGGGGAGGGCCTCTTCGAAGTTGTGGCGCGCGGGAGAGAAGGGCCGGCTGCTGACAGAGTTTGCTGCCATAGCGAGGTTTTGAGCTTTAATGCCCGCTGCTTCCTAGTCACTTTTGTGAACTTTTTGCAGTGGCGGCAAGTCTCCACAATGTGTTCTTGCCCCAGGCATAAGGCATGCCCATCCGCTGGGGGTAGCTTTGCGCCGCATTCGGTGCATTTTCTGAACGGGGCCTTAAGGGCCATCGTTCTAGGGGGGGGGGGGGAAGCCAGAAGGAAGATTAACTAAGAGTTGTTGTTTTTTTGTTTTTGTTTTGAGAGAGAGTGAAGAATGAAGGGGGGAAAGATAGTGAGTAGTTGAATAAAAGTCAAATAGTAAATTACTCAGCCGATCGCTAGAGGAATAAATTCCTGGAGAACCTTTCGAGAGCTGCCGGTCGCAATAGCGGTCGAAAAGGAACTGAGGGAATGGGCGGGAACCGTGCTAGGAGCGAGCACCGTGGGGGAGGGGTTCCCGCCCATTTTGACTCAGCTAAAGAATCTTCTGAGGCTAGCTCAGCGCAGGCGCAGAGCCCATATGTGTGATGCACAGAGACCACGAAGAAGAACCTAGGATACCAGCTGGAGGACTGGGGTGTGTGAGAGAAGGGGAACAACAACTCACAGTAAGCCCGATCATCTGTCACACTGTGGGTTGTTCCGCAAACAGCCCACACTGTGTAGCTTATTCATAGGGTGGGTTGCTGTGTCGTGCAAACTCGCCCATTGGCGGGGTTCCCCGTTAAGAGATTCAATGGGCAGCTTACAGCAACCACCGAGAGTAAACCAGAGAATGGCCACCTTAGAGTGGGGTTTCTCTCCTTCTATGTCAAGCAGTAGCAGTAACAGCAGTGTATCCAGCAGCTAAAGTTACAGCCAACCCGTGAGGGGGGGAAGAATGGGTGAGTTGTTACCTCTGGCTGGTGGTGCTGCAAGATCCTTCACCATAAATATGTCCAAAGCAGGAAGCCAGCTGAGTATCCAAAAGCTCTTGGGATTACAGGAAGAGGGGTAGGAGTAGTAGCACACACTCACCCAACTGGATACCATTTGTTCTAGCCTAGCTGGGCTCAGCATCTAGCACACTATCTCTACTGCTGCCTTCACTCTCTAAACTATTTTCCCACTGCTACCTGAACCAGAGAGGAACAACTGAGCTGAGCTGAGCTGCTGCATGCTTGACAGCACCTTGCCCTGAAATGGCAGATTCAATACTGCCACACCATCAGTGTGGTGAGATGTTTTCTTCAGGAGTTGTCTCATAGCAGCCTCTTTTTCAAGGCAGTGGATACCAAACTCTCCTTCAAAAAGTGGCTTTTATCATCGCTTCCATCCAACATAACAGACAAAACAGTGGTGACATGTAACATAGGTAGAGCTTCACACAAAAAATCCTGAGGATTACAACACTTTTTCCACCATAAATTAATTGGAAACATTTATTTCCATTTAGCTTCTACTAATCCACTGATCTTCAACTGGTGGGCTGGGACCCTCAAGTGGGCTGCACCCCTGTCTAAGGTGGGTCAGCAGCGGTGCAACCGCCATTTAAAAAACAATTTTGTAAAGAGACAGAACACAAAGGAGAAAAACAAAAAAGAGGACAAAGCTTCTTTACTGTTAATACTTGTGAAGGAGAAGGAAATTCCAGCTGCAGTTTCTCATGCCTCCAGAACAAGTTGCACCAGCCCAATTTGCACTTTAGTACAGCTCCTGTTGACAGGGTTCTTGTAAAAACAAGGAGAAAATGGACATGAACAGTAAAAATAAAAATCAGAAGTGAACTTCATGTTGTAGGTTGATATTACTGGTGGGTCTGAAAGAGTTGAACACTGCTGTACTAATAAGCTGAGAACCAGTAACAATGCAATTGCAACTGCATACTCTGAAGCATATTTCCTCAAGGTAATTTGCAAATGTTATACCCATCTTACATACCAAGAAGTGATGAGGCAGTAACTCAGTGAGTCACAGCATCCTCATGTAACCTTTAGTGTTTGCTGACACTACTGAGATGCCACAGAACATGCAGGCTGCTCAATCAAGCACAGGCAAAAACTCATTTCCATTTCTAACAAACAGTACCTATTTTTTCTGTACCATTTTAACTAGGCCAACTGCAGTAAACTGCCAGAAACTAAAGAGACAGACCCAGAAGGGGCCCGTGTCTTATTTCTTGAATGCCAAGGGCAAACAATTCACTATGTTCAACAGCAGTGAAAATATTTTTCTATGTTTCATGCACTTTTTAGCAAATTCTGTGCTTTCTATAAAACATGTTTTGACAATGTGCTCCAAGGCAACTTTCAGATATCACAATAAAAAAACCTCTTGATGTGGCAGTGAACATTTGCACTTCTTGTGGCAATGTATTCCACAGAGAAACAAGTTTATGAAATCCATTCTGTCCTTCTAATAGGTAAATAGGTCAACTGCATCACTTTTGACAAGAATGGTTGAGTAGTATTTTATACCCTCTCTGACAGTAAAGCAGCAACACAGTCGCAGACTAGTTAATAAACTTGAGGAGGCAGCATTAACAGCACACACACACACACATGCAAATGTAAAGACACAGCACAGAAATCTTAACCTCATAAGGTGATGTTTAAGAGAACTGGTTTCATATTCTATCTACATCTTATGTCAGTAAGCCCCACAATATAAACAGCTTAATATGCTGAAAATGTAATTCGCCCTATGGAATATTGTTGAAGAGAATGGATCAGTTGGACACAAGCCTCAAAGGAAAATCTCCATTCGCTATAGGAAACCACACATGCATGCCAGGACAAATTAGCTTGGTCAATAGGTAGCTCCTTTTCTGTGTTTAAATTAAGAAAACAAACCTGTTGTCTTTGTATGCAGAATATGAGAGCTTCAATCTATGTTTATAAAAGTGATATTTTAATACTAGAAGATGGGGTTAACATCTTGTAAGAGAAATAGACAAGTTTTTAAACCTACATCTAACCCAAACTCTCAACATGGGAAAGACAGCCCACTCCAAGATAATAACTCCAAACTAGCATTGGTTTCAGACAAAGCCCAAGCAGAACTGGGTCACTTCGGTCCGGTTCTGTTGCTTCCCAACCTGCTCCAGAATGAGGCTTTGTTAGCTACACGTGTTTTGGAGATGCAGAGAATTTCAACTTTCATTTCTCTAAATTGCTGAGTGGGGGAAGCAGGATGGAGGGAGTGAGGTTCAGTGACTGACAGGTCCACCTTCAAAACCTAGGACTTCCTTTACAAGGGGCTCCAATCACTGTGCTTTGGGGGCTGGCAAGGATAGGACCATGAAATGGCCATTCTTCAAATGCCACCAGGCTTCACTATGAAAAAAGCCTTAAACTAGTTTTCCAACATCTTAATTCCCTAGCCCCTGTACCCATCCTTCTGAAACATCATAGGTTTCTTACCTGGGATCGCCTCTAGGGTTTGTGCCATTTCATTAAAATTTCCCAAAAAACCACAGGGTGAGAAAAGGGGAAGCAAATCAGCCCCCTCCCCCCAAAAACCTCCCCTTCTACATGAACCCCTGCACCTATCCTTCTGAAATGTTGCTGTGGAGGAAGAGGGGGGGCTGGCTGACCCGCCAGACCTCCACCCTTTCCTACTCCAAAGGAAACCCAGCACTTGCCACCATGTGGCCCGGAAGGGGGGGCTGGCTGACCCGCCGCCACCCCACCCTTGCCTACTGGCAAAGGAACCAAGACCCTCTGAGATCTCAAGATACCAGACTGCCAGCCTCAGCTGTCTGCAATCCTACTTGAATCTCTGTTGAGGGACTCGCCTTCAATTCTGTAACCTGGATTTAGATACTGAACTCACAGAGCACTACAGAACCCATGTGGGGTAAACCATGACAAGGTTTATTCCTGGTAGCAATTTACAACAAGATTAGGGAAATAAGAGAAGCACACAATATAGAGAGACACTTTGGTACACAGTAAAGCTACAAAACAATAAAGACCTGATTCCTTAAAATCTCTCAGACACACACCTGTTACCTTGAGGGTGTTCGCTTCAAGGGTTAGATCCAGCACAGCCTTGCCGCCCAGGGGGAACTATTTTATCTACCCGCAGGTCCGAGATAAATAGCCCTCCACAAGGCTCGCCTTTCCCCAGAGCCCTCAAACCAGCCAATTTTACCAGGGGCTGCCTGGGGTCGATTCCTGAGGGCCCCCCCCCCCTAAAGGCTTGGGGCCCTTGCCGGCACGCTGCCATGGTCCCAACCTGGCACGCTACCAAAAGACTAAGACTAAGAACAAAGGCTACACGTGGGGAAATAGCTCTTCCCCCTCCCCTTTTCTGTAACCTTCTTGCTTCAGTCAATCAATTTGAACTTCACCTGGCCAGGCAGGGGGGAGGGAACTGGCCAGGCATGGGGAAGGGAACTCCTGAGTCATGGCTTGAACTATTTGAATTACATCTGCATATGACCGCTTTCAGCCTGGCTCCTCCGGGCGCCAGGCCCCATCCTATGTTCCATGCACCTTTCACTTCCTCCCAGCCCCCACTTGGTTTACACATGAGGAGGCGTGTGTGTGTGTGTGTGTGTGTGTGTTTGTTCCTGCATGCATGCATGCAGGAACCCTAAAAACTCTTTTCTCTACACGCTAACTATGCACACCCCACCCCAGCCGGTTCACACATGAGGTGTGTGTGTGTACCCCCAAAGGCTCGTTTCTCCACAGTTACACTTTTTGACTTGGGGACAACTCTAGGCTGACAATCTTTTTCAGAACCATGATCCACAAGGAACATAGGGAGATAAGCACGTTCTCTTTTGGAGACCCTCAAAATATCAAGACCACTCTTGTACAAAATCCCCTGCAGCAATCATTCTGCAATTTTGCAGGCTCGATCCCCTCAGAAGGGGCAACTATCCCTGCATTTTTCATTCAGTTCTGCAACGAAATAGAAAAATAATTACCAGTTGCCCTTAAATAAATCAAAATATATAGGCACATAGCACAAACCACCACACACCTATTTTTCTGTCATTTGGCAGATGCAATTCCCTCCCCTAAGGAGCTACTATGCCTGCAACTATCATCCAATTCTGACCAAGAGAAAAAAAGTTATAGCTGCTTTCAGATTCCTCATGATTCTCTAACGGGAGGAATGAAGCCTTGGATTTCCGAACCTTGGATTGGGTTTGTTACTGAGTTGAAGTGGCTGGACTCTGTATCAGTCTGAATTGAATTAGGCTGTCAAATCAGGGTCCAAGTTGAAGCTGGTATTCAATCTACATCCCTACTAACCATTGCAACTTTTCTTCCTCACCCCCACAAACCTCTTCACAGCAGCAACTCCCACTCTTTGTCCCTGAATAAGCACCCTAGTTCTACCCACTAGATATTTTGGTAATCCTTAGTTTCCTTCTCCAAACTATCCCATGAGACACTAGAAAACTCAAACTAGAGGCTCCAGAGACTGCACTCATCATCATCAGGCGATCACTCGTGACCGAGTAAGATTGTCTTCCGGGATAAAAGGAGGAAATTCTAAAGAAGATTGTGTAGACTCTAGCGATGGGTCCGTAAGTGACTGTGGAGGCCAATTTTAGATCCACACAGCTTCCCACAGTGAGGACACAGGTTACCAGATAGAAGATGGTCCTGTAAAGGATTCATTTGACGTGCTTTTCGCCTAGCACGTTTCTCCCTTTCACCTTGCACTCGGGCTTCTTCAAAGTCCATGGAACCTTTGTGAAAGGCCAACCTCCATTTAGATCGTTCATGGGCCAGAGCTTCCCAGTTTTCGATGTTTATATTGCATTTTTTTAGATTAGCCTTATGAACATCTTTAAACCTCTTATATTGACCACCGATATTCCGCTTTCCATCCTTGAGTTGGGAGTAAAGTAACTGCTTTGGGAGACGGCAGTCAGGCATTCGAACAACATGACCGGTCCACTGAAGTTGGCGTTGAAGGATCATTTTTTCAATGCTAGTAGTCTTTGCTTCTTCCAGTACACTGACATTTGTTCGCCTATCTTCCCAGGTAATTTGCAGGATTTTCCGGAGGCAACGTTGATGAAACCTTTCAAGGAGGTGGAAGTGACGTTTATAGATAGTCCATGTTTCGCAGGCATACAATAAAGTTGGTAATACAATGGCTTCATAAACCAGTGTTTTGGTCTTCTTACAAATATCACGATCCTCGAACACTCTATGTTTCATTCGAGAAAATGCGGCACTTGCGGAGCTCAGACGATGCTGGATTTCACTGTCGATGTTAGCTGTAACAGAAAGATAGCTGCCAAGATAGAGAAAATGATCGACATTTTCCAGTATTGTCCCGCCAAGCTGGATAGATGGCATCACCAAAGGATTGGCTTGCACTTGCTGATGAAGCACTTTGGTTTTTTTGATGTTAAGTGAGAGACCAAGTTTTTCGTATGCTTCTGCAAAAGCATTTAGGATAGTTTGGAGATCATCCTCTGAATGTGCGGAGACCACATTATCATCAGCATACTGAAGTTCCACAACGGAGGTTGTAATTACCTTACTTTTTGCTTTCAGCCTGCTGAGATTAAAAAGCTTTCCATCTGTTCGATATATAATTCCCACACCGGTGGGAAGTTTCCCCTTGACAAGATGTAAAACCATGGCGATGAAAATGGCAAATAATGTTGGGGCGATAACACATCCCTGTTTAACACCTGATCCCACTTTAAATGGAGCACCATGAGAGCCGTTGTTGTCCAAAACCATTGCCGTCATGTTGTCATGGAGAAGTCGCAAGATATTCACAAATTTATTGGGGCATCCAATTTTCATAAGGATAGTCCAGAGAGCTGTACGGTCTACAGTATCAAAGGCCTTAGCCAGATCGATAAATGCCATATAAAGGGGTTGATTTTGCTCCAGTAGCTAGCATTGCTACCTACTTCTGTCTTCACCATGCACCTGACAAGCTTTTTAAAAAATCTGTTTCTATCCACTCTCTCAAATTGCCTAGGAATCATGCTATAATACACTGCACTATATAGGTATCACAAGATTCCCTTGTTTTTCCATCTCTAAAAATCTTGCCGGAACTAACTTAAGCAGTTTATCTAATCAGGCAGCAATAAAGAGTTAATAATGTGAATTTGAAACTATAGCATCCATCTTTTCATACAACAGAGCACCTTGGGGCAGAGACCAAGCATTTGGGTGGGGCGGGTGAGAGAAAAAGGGACCAATTTACCTAGGCTCAGAGGCCAGGGGCACCTGGGTTGAGCTGCAAAGCACATTGCCATGAAGGGGCGGGGGCAGGGAACTAAATTGTAGATTATATGAACTTATTTCTCTGCATCTAAAGGTTATATTCAATTGGTGTAACTCCACTGATGGAATGCTTTATGATCCAGTGGAAGCTTCCATCAGCAGAATGAGGACAAGGTGGTTTTTGGCGATTCTCCTATCTCCCTGGAGTTCTCCACATCCCTCAGATCTGCTCTAGAGGACTGAGATACCATTCTGAACACTATGGTATGGACGTCTGCATGGGAGAGGGGGAATTACCAAAAATTTCCTCCCTCCCTGTTCCGCTGTTGAAAGCCTCTACTAGAGCATGCCATCAGTGCCATGACACCAACTGGATCCAATCCTATCAGTATCTATACAAAACTTTGCACCCTAAATGTATTTTAAAAAGTAAATATTGATAAGCAAATTTGCATTATATCTTGGTTGCCTCTATGTATGCACATGCACACAGTAATTTAACACATTACAATTCCACATTGTAATTTAACGATGTTTATCTAGGTATCAGACACATTTCATTATCCTTTTACTAATTTTAACAAACTGGCTGGTTAAGTCTTCCCTTCAGAAATTCTTTAGCATGGTGGGTGGAGGAATTACCATCAGGCCATCTATGCTTGAGTGGAGCATGCAGCACTATGCTGAAACCCAAGGCAAGAAGTTCCATATTCAGGTGACTCTAGAGAAGGAATTACAGCCCTAGATCATGTTCAGTTCTGATGTATTTTCCATGCTATCAAGGTCAATAGCTATGGGGGACCTCGTTCCTACTAAAGCACCAGATGTATCTATTATGCTATAAAGTACTAATCCTGCAGATTCATTGTAAAAATGCAAGGAATGTATTCCCAAGCCACAGAAATATAGGCAGCAGTGGAGATAGTTTTGCCTGAGATTCAAAGTACATTCCTTCCCTAAGCTATGGAGAACGAAGAATCTGAATATTTAAGCATAACATCAGTTCTTTGTACAATAACTAAAGATGTTATAGTCTCCTACCTGATATTCTGAGAGCTTCAACATTTTCATATAAGCTGCAAGCTTATGCCTCACAAGAGTTCAATAAACTTGTAAAATAACTGAATTTGAAATACTCAATCCAGCTTCATTTTAATGTGTGAAGTAGATGACAAGTTATCTTTGACCTCATAAAATTCAACTGCATAAATATAAATATACCTGCAATCCCCTAAAACTAAAGACTCTGTGGAATGTTTGAAAGACAATAGGTCATTTCTTTGCAATAGGTAAGTCAGCTGAACCAATTGCCTTAGCAAGATCTGGGAGGAAACATATTTTTAAAAATCTGCTTCATACAGCAGGCATGGGGAACCTCCAGCTTGTGGGACAGAAATGGCCTGTGGGCATTCCCCATCCAGCCTACCAGCTTCTTCCCCAGGCCCCAGCCCTCTTCTGACAGGGAAAGCTCTTTCCCCAATCAACAGCTGATTGGAGGTAAAAGCATTTCTTGATGGGGAAATGGGGCATGGCCTGGGGAGAAAGCTGCTGAGTGATTCAATCCTGCTTTCTTCTGAAGCATATCCTGCAGAGACTTGCTCTGCTTACTCATAAGTAGACATGCTGGTCATGCTCATTTCTGAGTAGACATGCAGAGGTGTGATATTTGGGATGCTATTTAAAATCACATTTTGGTCCTGGCCACTCTAGACTTCAGCCCAGCCTGCAGATGGAATGCATCCCCAAGGCCTTTCCCAGATTGGAATTTGGCCCTTGGACTGAAAAATGTCCCCCACCCTTGTCATACAGGAATGAGCTGTGTTCCTACACACTTCTTCCTCACCCCTTCCCTCATACACCTGGTTTGTATTGATTCCTTAAACCAGTTTGCCAGTTTGGGCATTGCAGATGACTGGTTTAAGAAACCACAAAAGTTTCACTGAAGTTGGATGGAGAGAGACCAAGGGAGCATGATACAGCTTGTTCTCTGCCTAATACACCATGTGATCGCAGTGGGATTGCCATGTCTGCTCAGGGCCGGTAAGTTATCATATTACTTTAGAAGAGACATAAGTTGCCCCAATCTAGTAAGAACAACCTGCATAGTGAAGGGGGCACCTGCATATTCTGGGATCTTCACATGCAAAAGGGAGCTGCTTGAGCGAGTTCCTATGACTGAATCACCATACCTTGTGCCTGTGGCTTGGGGCTTCCCTTGCTGGGTTGGGACCAATTTGTTTATATAAAAATGTATACCCCGCCTTTCTAATACACATATATCTCAACAAGGTGGCTAATGACAATCACAATATAAAAAAATATCAGCAGTATAAAAATCACATTATAATGATCACAAAGTACAGCAACATCAGCAAATTTGTCAAAGACAGACACAACAAATAACACACTAAATCCAACCCAGACTGACAAATTAAAAGCCTACTGGAATAAAAAAGTCTTCACAAGCCAAGAAAAGGTAATCAAAGATGGAGCCATTCAAACCTCATCAGGCACGGTGCATTCCATAATGCTGGTGCAGCCAGTGAGAAAGCCCTATTTCTTGTCCCCAACCAGCCTTACTTCCACCAAAGGTGGGACACAGAGAAAGGCCTCCTCACTAGATCTTAATGAGCAGGGCAGGCTGGTATGGAAGATATCCTGGACTCAAGTCACATAGGGCTTTAAAGGTAAGAACCACACTTTGGATTGTGCCTGGAAATACAACCAGTCCTGGTGTTGCAGGACAAGTGTAATATGTTCCCATGGGTGAATGACCACTAACATCCTTGCTTCTACCACATTCTGGGCCAACTGAACTTTCTGAAGGTTCTTTAAAGGTAGAGTGCATTGCAGAGTAATCCAATGACACTGCACCAAACTGAAGGTTAGCACTTTTCACATTGCCACAATATGTTTGGGAGAAAAGGAAGACTGAATCTTGGGGACCTGTCCCCTTCCAATGTGCAAGTGGAAATGCCTAAACTAACAGTAGGTGTGGGCGCAGATCCTCAAGCATAGTCTCTACTGAAAATGTATACTTCTGAGTAGGCAAAAAACGCTAGTGTTAAAGAGTAATCGGCTTGCCCAATAGTAACTTATATTGTAAAGCAAAGACTAATTCAGTATAAAGGTTACCTATAAAAAGGTCACAAGTTAAATCTGAGTTCTAAAACAATGCACACTGCTACCTGAGTGGTCCCACTAAAATCAGTAGAATACTCCCAAATGTACAAGTTGTGGACTGCAGTGTGTCTCTTTCTGCTGCTGTAGAGTAACCTAGCTACTGAGATGTTTGTCACAATATTGGGGAACAAAACTGCCTATCTAAAAGTTTAGCTTCATTAAATAATCTAGTAATAATCTAATAATTTAGCTTGGTGTTTCAATATTCATAAATCCTGTGCATACTGTATAAAGTAAGAATACTGAAAGAGATTGCTATGTTAAGGTGAAGAAAACCCTGAGGCGGCGGCTAAATTTGATTTACTCAAGCTACCAATACCAAAACAGCAACGGGAACAGCATTTGTGGCTATTTTAAAATAGATGTCATTATTTCTTTGAACAGAAAAACTTTCACCTTTTCCCAATCACTATAGTGGATTTAATCCATGTATTTTATGGAAGAAATGCATAAAGCTAGTCACTTGGCAGTCCTATGAGACTACATGTTTTGTTTTACCTAGGTAACGAAGACATTTGTTAAAGTCATAAGAATCCCAGATTTCTTTTAGATAAATAAAGAATAACACACACACATTTGAGCTCTAATAGCTGAAGAAGTTATGAAAAATGTGATCTCTGTGTTCAGCCTAAAGCAGGGATGGGGAACCTCTGGCCCATGGGGGTTCCCCATCTGGCCCGCCAACTTCTCTCCCCAGCCCCACCCAATAGTCAGTACTAGAGAGACAGGCTGCCTTTCTCTAGCACTGACAAGGGAAACCTTGTTCTTATCTCCACTGTGACTTTGTGCACAGAGAAAGGAATAGGCTAAGCATACTAAAATACATGTATGGCAAAGATGATGTAAACTGCCAATGTGGTGTGGAACTGGAACACACAGTGTGCAGCAACAGGAACTGAAGAGCCTTTACTAATGAGAGAACAACTAAGCAACTTCAGGTGCCTGGTGATGCAGCCGTGGAAAGGAACACTCTGCAGGAAGGGTGGGAATTTCCCAAGGAATTTCATGACAAACAGGGATGTTTCACTTGCCAGGTTGCCCAACAGGAAGCAGCAGTTCCTTCCAGAAGAACAGAAAACTGCCAGGATTCCTATGGAGATCCTTCCAGATGGAGAAAAAATACTGCGGTTAGCAGAAGAATAAGAAGTAGGAGAACAAGGTGGACAGAAAGTGGTGAGAATGGGCAGACAATGAAGGAGCAGTACCAAAGATGAGAGGTAAAACCAGGGAGGTAGTATGAGTAATGGCAAAAGGGGTGTGATCTCCTGCCAAAATATATACATGCACACCCTGCCCATGAAAGTACAGACACACACACACTTACTTTACTAGTGCCATATACAGACTAGGGCTATGCATACACAGGCAGGCTTCATTTTCAGCAACTTCTATTAATTTCCATGGGACATACTGCAATCTGGGCCATAGCTTAAGGGAGACCTGCCCTCCTGATGCAAACACCACTCTCAACTGATTCTTTGTAGAAGTACAACAGTGTGTTGGTGGCTACAGATTGTCCCTTTATGAGGGGTCTTGCCAAACCAAGGGCTGAGAAAAAACTGATAAACCATCCACAGATGCACAAAATCTGAAGACAGGGAGGAGATAGTGTTAGCAAAGGCACTATTCACCAGCCACAGTATGAGCCTTACTAAGAGTCAGCTAGGACATTGCTTGTTACTGCAAAATGGATTGCCACTGGACAGATGTTGTGACGAATGCATAAGTTGCAGGTGGAAATAGCTAGGCAGCAGAGACTTCACAACCAAACACAACCTTGTTTGTTCACACAGTACATAGCAACAATGTTGTCCATAGCAAGTTGCGCTGCTGGCCCCAAATGAAGATAAGAAACAAGGACAGCATGTGTTTGACAAGCAGTCCCCTTAGTTTATATGCATCTCCCACTTGGGGGAAGGACTGGAGATATTTCGTCCATGGCATCTGAAAAGTTCCAAAGGCAGCTCCCAAACTGAGGGGAGACAATTGGGATGGATTTCATCAACCTGCATATTGTGACACAATTCATTGGCACAGAGAGGAAATCAAAGGTTCCATTTGGAGGAACTGCACAGTTTGAATCTGGATGAGGACTTGGAGAAGGCATATCTGCAATGAGAGTTCTTAGACTGCTTGTAGGAAGACAACTAGGTAGATGCAAAGTGGAACTAACTTCAGTGCCGCGATAGGTGGTACTATGGATGGGGCAGGGAGGAGTCCTATGAAAGAGAGCCACAGGGAGACTGCCATATATTTGGCTTGTTCTAAAGCATCAACCATTTATGTACAGAAGAGCCCTTTCATCATGAAAGAGTAGATCCTCCCGCATGTATGATCGCACAATGACCATGAACAAGAACAAAAGAATCCATGAAAGATTACAAATGTATGGGAAAACAATTTGTCAGTCAGATTCTTATAACAACAACTGATCCTCTTTCGGGACTGGAACCAGAAAAGCTGTCTATGTAGAAAAAAGTTACCTTTCTAGGTATGAAACAACATAACATGCTGCAACTAGATCAACCAAGTGGAAGAAGAAGAGTTTTAGTGAACTGATGTTCAAAGAGTCTGCCAGTTTCTTGATACAAAAATCATAAGGATTAGCTGGGATACAAATTAACTGCAAAGGAGTCACCAACATACGGTACTCAAACTTGTAATAAGCCATAGGGATACATCCATCAGCAACAGAGATCTCTTGATGAGTTCGATTTTTGGTATTGATCTCATCAAGGACTAGAGCAAAAATCAGGCTGTTTGTTTGTTTTCTAAAGGTGCACCAGAGTAGTGTATAATAATTTACCACAGGATGTAAGACAAATTGGGAGGGGAAAAGGTGACCTCCAGTTTTCATACGCTATGTCTGCTTTAAGCCCCACTTGCCACCAAACTACATCCCCGACAAAACTCCCTGCACTGCTTAACATCAAGGCCAATATTAATTTTAGAACTGAGGATGAAAGAAAGGAAAGCAGACTACACAACCTTTCCAACAACTGAAGCAAGATTACTACCATTTCAGTGCCTCTAACTAGACTTACTGCACTGCCAGAGGAACGACAAAAGAGCATGAACACACCAGTTTATAAACTGCAAGCTTTAAAGTCACACTGTTGTACATTTGAGAATTTTTCAATGGCATTCTTAAAAGAGGCTATATATCTTACCAATGCAGGCCACTGAATATGCTTGATCTTTGATCCCTGAGTCTGACTAGGATCTTTTCTCTTTGCCCAGACCAGCTGGTACTCCACCAGGAAGGCTGCAAAATCTTCGTAAACTTTAACCCATTCTCGTTTATCCCACTCAAGGTCATCAAATTCCACATATACCTGGGGAAATAAATTTGTTGGAGAAATATTATTGCAATGATACATAGAATATATCAACAAGACCAGTTGAACATTGTATTTTTGGATATTTGGGCTGCTTCTAAGAAATATGCTATTTTAATATTGAATTTCTACCTATTTTACAGCTGAAGCTGTCAAACCAGCTTACAAAGTTAAAAACTTATAAAGAACAAGAAAATCCATTAAAAAAAATTATTAGTTTTTTAAATGTGAATTACACCAAAACAAAACATAAACCATAAAAAATGAAGGGGGGAAATGAACAAAAAAATACAATTTTCTTACAGTATTTTAAATGGATCACTTACAGTAAATATGTATGAAATAGATATCCATAAGTATCAAACAGTATGTAGTAATACAATTATCCATAAAAATAGTTATGCATAAACTTCAGAAAAAGCAAACCAAATATCCATGTATTTATCCATCCGCAGGTGGCATCTAGATAACACCTACTCAAATGTTGAAAGCATTATTAGATCCTCAATCCATTGTATTATAGGAGGTGAGCGTTTATCTTTCCAGTGTTGTTATATAAGTCTTTTGGCTGTCAAGAGGGCGCAGAAAATCCACATGTGTTGTCCTTGTGATGAATTCCACACAGCAGGTATATAATTTAAATGAACGTGTGCATTGGTAAATATTAAAGAGCATTCTAATACTAGATTTATCCGTACTATGACCTCTACCCAAAAAGAAGCAACCACTGGGCATTTACAAAACATATGGGTAAACGAAGCATTCACAGTACTACACCTCCAACAGTTAGCTGACATAGACAAACCCTTATTAAAAAGACATTGTGGCGTCCAATAAACACGAAACAAAAGTTTTTGCTGAATAAGAAGTAACCTAAGATCCATAGACCCTTCTGACACAGACACAAAAACAATGTTCCATTGATTAGGCGACATAAGACCATCTAATTCTCGATTCCATTCATTTTTAAGACTCTGTGTATCATACTTATTCACCGATAATAAGCATTTATAAACATGAATCATAGGTCGATATAACTGCTCAGTCTCAATCAATGCATCCAATAGCAAAGGAGGCTCTGAAGCTGTAAAAGCAGCTGGACCAAACCTATATTCTAACAAATGTTGCAATTGCAAGTATTACCATTCAGCTGAGGCAGGCAAGTTATATTTAGTATGCAAAGCCGAAAATGACAAAAACTTATCATCTATACTCACTAATTGATCCAAAGTAAAAATCAACCTGTCTGCCCAAGTCCGCCACAGGAATGTTTTCTTACCAATTTTTAAATCCGGATTACCCCAGAAATTCAGTTTAGCATGAGAAAATGGGTCAAACTGTAATTGACAAGATATAAAAGTAAATACATTATAACAACTATCATGAGTTGTAATTTTTTTAGAACTGCAGTAAGTATATCAAATACTAGATAGCCAAATCCAACCGCCCACCCCCTGTCCAGCATTCTAGTCCAGCAAATGCTTTCCTGAAAAGGAAGATCTTTACTAGACATCTAAGACTAGGAGAGAACTGGTCTGACATGACTTCCTGGAAGTTCTGCGGTGCAGGCATTATCACCACCAAAATGACTCTTAACCTTGTTCTCACCTACACAAGGAATAATTTGATACCTATCTCTAGCCTGCTCAAAAGTTGGGCCATTGCATTCTGGATGAGTTGCAGCATCTGTACACTTTTCAGAAGGCAGCCTCATGTAAACTGCACTACAGTAATTGGCAACATTATGCAGAGAACCAAAGAAAAATTGAGCAGGACACTAAGAAACCACCTTCTTCATGGGCAATACTGACCAGCTTCTCATCAATAGCTGAACACCTCCTGTCCATAAGGGCTACTCATACATTAGGTCAAGTGGTGTCAAAAGCAATAGCTGTTCTGCTGCCATCTAGGGAGGCAGGTTGGAAATGTTTTCATGGACTTTGTTGTTGTGTACATTTGATGCTTTTAGAGTAAAACACTAATATAAAGGGG
Source organism: Shinisaurus crocodilurus (assembly GCA_021292165.1). NCBI lineage: Eukaryota > Metazoa > Chordata > Lepidosauria > Squamata > Shinisauridae > Shinisaurus > Shinisaurus crocodilurus. The sequence goes on along the minus strand of CM037878.1, from coordinate 114,382,232 downwards.
CAGAGAGATGCAAAAAGCTGGATTGGGGTGGGGGCAGTTAATGTTTCAAGGAGGACAGCAGAACACAGGGGTGTTTTGGCTGCTATAGATTAGACCGCAATGGCGGTCGAAGAGGAACTGAGGGAATGGGCGGAAGCTGCGCTAAGGAGCATGCACAAGGGGGAGGGGCTCCCGCCCAGTCTACCTCAGCTTTAGAATTTTCCAGAACAGTCTCAGCACAGGCGCAGAGCCCATATGTGTGATGCAGAGACCACGAAGAAGAACTAAGCACTGCTTAAACATGTAAATGCATGAATAATTGTCCATAAAGAGAGACCAGGAAATGCATCTCTGGCTCTGGCATTAACACAGAAGCAGCCAAAGCCAAGGATAAAATTATCAGTAGCAGTACCCACCCACCAGCATGGTGCAGAACCCTACATCATCTCCACACTCACCACCACTCACATCCCTCCAATCCACCCCTCCAAGTCTCTAAAGTCGCTATTCTGTGAATCAACATAGGAAGGGAAAGATGGTGGACCAGATGGTAGACCACAACAAAAGAGGAGCTTGCCCTTTAAGCAATATTTCAGTGGATAACAGGGTCTCCACAGAGGAAGAGTCAGAATGGCATATGCACTCCAGGACAGCAGTGGTTGAATCCCTAGCATCAATTTAGCTACAATCTCATCCTCATCCTTGCACAGGGAATACCAACTTCTCAATATTCACCAGAGCCATCTGCTCAATGTATAGCTATACACAACTATAGCTGTGGAAAGCGAGTGGGCAACTGTAGCCACCATTATATAGGGAAAGCAGCTGAATGTTGAGCTGTCCACCTCAATGTGGCACTGGTGCCTCCCTAGAACTGAGGCTGTGTGACTCTTCAATGCTGGCGTGGGAGGATTGGGATGATGCATGCTTTTGAGGAACTTTCAGAATGTCCAACGCAACCTTTGACACCATTGCTGATGAGATTGCTCTCATTATCTAAAGACAGGACACTGTAATGTGGAGGGCAGTGCCAATGAGGAAGAAGGCTTGCCATCAAATTAGCTTTTAACCTCAGCTACCTTCCCCTCAGCACCACCTTTCAGGTAGGGAATTGTACTGCCTGTGAAAAGTTCTGAGAGACAGTGCACATCCTGAATGAGCTGTACCTTGTTCCAGCTATCACTAAGGCTTCACTGGGTTTTCCCTCCCTTGCCTCACTCCACTGCTGGACTTAAGCTGTCCCTTCCCTTTCTCCTCTCAGTGGCTGGGCTTCACTTTCCACCCTCTCCTCTTTTGTGTGTGCTTTTTCTTTCTTCACTCTCTATGTGTGTTTTGGGGGTGTGTGTGAGAGAAAAAACACACAAAAATGGGGGAGTATCAAACTACTATTCTTATCTAACATTGAAGAATCTACCCTTGTCTAACACTAGAAACTATGACGGACTTACAGCAAAGTGCCCAGGCTGTCTGCTTGGGGGTTGAGTGTCCGGGATGGCCTGAGCCAACGACCTGCTCCATGCTGCCTTGCACCTTGTTCCCAGCAACCAACAGAAGCCTTGGTGGCTGCTTTTACTCCCTTGCTCACCCCTCATCTCAATCCCCCAACCCCTCCCTCTGCTGGCAGAATGAACCGGTCCGGCCAGGTGGGGGGGGCACTGAGATTCTCAGTCAAGGGTGTTTTGAGGGGCGATTGAGGGTACTTGACAGCCCATGGGAAATGCTTGGGGGGAAACCATCAGATTGAATGTAAATGTGTGTCCCGGACTTGATAACCCGTTGAGGGTACTTGGTGAAGACAATCTGGACGCAAATGTGTGTCTGGGACTGAGCTCTCCTGCCTTGGGCAGATTATGCAGGTGAAGGGGGGGGCAACGTGTGCGTTCTATCAGGCTTTCTTTCTCTCCACACCACTTCTGCATGCATTTACAGCAACCTACAGAAAAACCCCCCTCTGCATTGGTTACTATAACAAAGCTATTCTAAATGCAGTTTTTAAATGTGTCCTATGATAGCTTTTCTATGTGCACTTTGTCTTGAGAATCTCATTCTAACATACTAGATCAGGGGTGGGCATCTTATGGCCCTCCAGATGTTTTTGCCTGCAACCCCAATCAGCCCAAGCCAGCATAGCGAATGGTGAGGCATGATGGAAGTTGTAGGCCAAAACACCTGGAGGGCCAGACATTGCCCACCCCTGTACCAAATCTTTTGTATTTGTACCCTAGAAACCTATCTGGATCCACCTACACTCCCCTGCACTACTATTTCTCCATCTGGCTCAGTTCATAGGGCAAGCACTTCTCTGACTATGCCCTACTCACCCTTAATCACTAGCCTGAGGCAACGGTATCTTCAGCACTGAGGGACCTGAAGCCCCATTCTTCCCTCTCAGCAGTGGTATCACAACACACACACACACACTCACACAGACAAACTCTTGACCCCAGACTGTTTCTAGATTAGTAAAACATGCAAGGCTGGTTACCCCATATTTCCAGTTTGGGAAATACGTACTGCAAAACTCTATGCACTGCACTTTAGTGGCAACTTCAAACACAATTTACATAAAGGCCACTAGTATTTATAGTACAAATAATGGAGTCACAATACAGGCTTTTGAGAAACTGTCCTGGGCACCACCAAAAAATGGCTGCCATGGGAGGTGTAGCAAATGACAAGCAATTTGCCCAAAAGACTTGAATACAAGGCAAAGGTGGGATCTGAGTCCCAACACACTGAACACTCCCTTGAATCCACTGTTTTCAGCACCAACAGAAACCTATTTCAAAGCAATTGAAGCTGCAGATAAGAACATTTATTAATTTTTTAAAAAGTAGTAGTGGTAGAGCACTTTGGTGGGTGCCAGGAAAGCTTTCTGGGGCACACTGGTTCCCATGGGCACCACATTACTTACTTAGTACGATTTTATCAAGTATAAGTTGCCACAAACTAAGTTCAGACACAGATGCCTCAACCCTGTGACCCATACTTCGACTCTGGTTTCCCCCTTAATTTTTCCCAAGAAATTCCAGTGATCAAACTAACTTTTTTAAAAATAGTTGGACATATAAGCAAATAATGGAGTCACAACACAGGCTTCTGAGAAACTGTCCTGGGCACCACCAAAAATGGCTGTCATGGAAGGTGTGGCAAATGATAAGTAATTTGCCCAAAACACTTGAATACAAGAAGTGAAGCACTGAGTCAAGCTGAATCCTGCAGAAAACTGCTGGATAGCTCTTCCCAAAGTATTAAAGAAGTATCAACATTTCAGTGTTTTCTTTTTTGCCCAGTATCTTACCTTATGGCAGTGCTTTCTACTCTACATATCTCAAACTTTCATACATCACAAGGGGCAAGGTCAAATGCCTTAAGGAAGCCTAGGTACCATGGTTTAGTGCTACATGTAAACCAACCCCAACTGTAGCTCCACTCCAACAGTCTTCTCTCCCATACACATGCTGGACTACTGCCTTCCTTGCCAGCCAACTTCCTGTTGGGTAATGTTGGTAGACCACTGCAACCTGGAAAACCAGACACTGGGTGAGTTCACATGTAATGGCTAGCCATCATTTAGGGCAGCCTTTCCCAACCTGGTGCCCTCCAGATGTTTTGAAATTAAAATTCCCATCAGCCCCAGCCAGCATGGCCAATGGTCAGGAATGCTGGGAGTCTAAAACATCTACAGGGTACCAAGCATTCCAGCAGGCTGAGAGGAGGGAGATGAGAGGGAGCGCAGGGCCTTTCCACCAGCCCTGCTGAAAGGCCACCCTCCTGAAAGCTCCTCCTCCCTCAACTGCCACCAGTAGCAGCCATTCGAGCAAGCTGTGCAGAGGGAGAAGAGAGGGAGCACAGGGCCATTCCACCAGCCCTGCCAGAACGATGAATTAATATTCCCCCTTCTTCCCTCCCCATTCCTTTTCCCTTGTGTGTTGTGTCTTTTTAGATTGTAAGCCTGCAGGCAGGGACTGTCTTGTTAATTGTTGTAAACTACCCAGAGAGCTTCGGCTATTGGGCGGTATAAAAATGAAATAAATAAATAAATAAGTTGGGGAAGGCTGATTTAGGGTTACATGCATGAGTAGATAAGACAAAACATAAGCAGGGAAATAAAAAGAGAGCTGGTAGTATCTCGAATTAAGTGAGTAGATCACCATTAGCAAGTGGGAGGGAGCACATTTTAAGGCACTGGTGGAGATTTGACTGATTTGCTCCAACTGCTGTAAGAAGTCTTTGATCAGCATTACAATGTTTTAATTAAGGATCTGCACATTAACCTTTCTCAACATGTCTGCAGCAGCTGGATCTGGATAGCAGAGTCCTGAGCCCATAAAGCTGTCACACATCGAAACAGAGATAAACCAATGTTACTCAGCTGCATAGGTAGGTCAGAACCAGTTTCCTTGAACAGTGACAGCTTTCAGCCCCCATTTCTGTTAGCTACTGCCGCAGGTAATTAAGCATGATTACCCAAGTGGGCAAATTCCCATAAGAAGAAAGCCAAAGGAGAGGAACTCAGCACAGTTAGAACCTAGAGTCAAAGATAGCTCAGTTAAATGCATACATGTCGGGCAAATCCTATGAAGCTCATCATATACATGGTAGGGAGCAGAGGGTTGTCAGTGACTCTAGTGAAGGATTTACTAAACTGCTAGTGGGTTTTATCCAAGTATGGGTATGTCTTTATAACTTTCAGAAACTGTAAAGTACCAAGGGTATATTATAGGGCAGTTAACCAAAGAAATAAATGTTTACAGTGAGTGAATAAAAAATGAATAATTTTGCTTATGATCAAAACCTCATTGTAAGAGCCTTTTTGAAATATTGAAAGAAGTGAGATCTTACAATTTAACAAAAGCTACCAGTCATTGTTAGATGGAAAGGCTATCTACAGAACTGCGTTTTTCATTCCCTATTATGCTAGCCCACCAGAACCAAAACAGGCTTAAAAGGTAAGTGTGTCAACTATCAGTTCCCATAAATCATATACAGTCAACTATTTAATCGAATAATTGTAACAACTACATCTTCTTACCAATGTAAGAAGCTTTCTAGCCCTTGGGCAAAAATAATAATAATCATATATATAAACCAAGTTTTATTTACTTATTTGTATATTCTCTTGGTGCTGATCTGCAGACACATCATCCCTGTTTTGCTCTGGTAGTTACAAGAACAGAGTGAGACACAGCAAGGAGGTCATGAACATCAGTTACCTCTTTCAGAAACATGAGTTCCGTAAGTAGAGGAATTAATCAAATGCTAGTTTTCTACATGTAGGGCATGCTTATATGGGGGGAAACTAACAAAATATGCAATCCCCTTACGTCTGGCATTGTCCAGGGAGGACTATTCTGTGTTTTGTGAATGGACAGCTTGGCTCTGAACTGGCTCAAGACTCAGCCTAGACACAGGAGAGCTGAAGTAAGTACTGAATGAGGTTTCTATGGGATATCTCCTGAGTCCAGTATCAGCAAAATAATTTACCTGCTCAAATCTGATGACTCCCCGAGAAGTTAAGGGGAACTAGGTCGCAGGTCCAGGGAGAAGATTGGCAAGCTCCAGGGACCTAGAACTCCTCCATTGCACAATGCTACTCTTGGATGCCCTCAGGAGCGGTTGTATTCCTTCCCTTTACCTGGAAACCCCAGGATTACTGGTAAAAAAGATAAAAATGGCAGCGACACCAGTTTTAATCCTATTAATCCCCCTAAAAGACATATACTATAAAACAGTAAATGTCACCACTTCCTGATTATCAAAGCAGAGATTTCAGACTAGCCATCAGCGTAAGCTATTTGATGATAGATCTATCTCTGCCAATATTCTAGTCTCCCAACTACAATTCCTAAACAAGTTACAATTCACTCTTGGTAAGAACAGGTTGCCTAGCTGTAACTGGTTCTTCAAGTGGTCATCTGTGCATTCTAACTGACATCTGCAGCCCTGTGAGGAAGAAGGAACGACAGAGGCTGGAGCAGGCCGAGGGAACATCAGGGCCTGCTCTAGTTGGACTGCCCCCCCCACAGGGCTAACTGACATCTGCAGCCCTGTGAGGAAGAAGGAATGACGGAGGCTGGAGCAGGCCGAGGGAACATCAGGGCCTGCTCCAGTTGGACTGCCCCCCCCACAGGGCTAACTGACATCTGCAGCCCTGTGAGGAAGAAGGAACGACGGAGGCTGGAGCAGGCCGAGGGAACATCAGGGCCTGCTCCAGTTGGACTGCCCCCCCACAGGGCTAACTGACATCTGCAGCCCTGTGGGGAAGAAGAAGGAGGCTGGAGCTTCTTGAGACACAGAGAATTACAGAAGTAATAATTAATATTCCCCCTTCTTCCCTCCCCATTCCTTTTCCCCTGTGTGTCGTGTCTTTCTAGATTGTAAGCCTGCGGGCAGGGACTGTATTGTTAATTGTTGTAAACCGCCCAGAGAGCTTCGGCTATTGGGCGGTATAAAAATGAAATAAATAATAATAATAATAATAATAATAATAATAATAATTCACACACATGGGCTCTGCGCCTGCGCTGAGACCATCTCGGGAAAGTTCTATAGCTGAGGAAAATTGGGAGGGAGCCCCTCCCCCATCGTGTGTGCTCCTTAGCGCAGCTCCTGCCCATTCCCTCCGTTCCCTGAGACCGCCTACTGTGGCCCCCGGGACTGAGGAAAATCGTCAACATGATGCCAGTCCCCACATCAATACAGACAGTGATACCATTAAAGTAGCGTCCAATCCCCTACGGTAGACACATCAAACTCGATAGCAACACCGAAGCGAGGGTGGATGGTGGGTTGTGTGAATGCACAGATGACCACTCGAAGAACCACAGTTACAGGTAGGCAACCTCTTCTTCTTCTTCTTCTTCTTCTTCTTCTTCTTCTTCGTGGTCTCTGTGCATCACACACATCGGCAGAGTACCAAGCTGACTTACTGGAGGCAGGTCTGTGTCAAGTCACTGGACAACAGAAGAGAGTACAGCCCTTCCGAAAGCATTGTCTGTCCAAGCCCGCACATCCAGGCTGTAATGACAAAAGAATGTCGTCGGTGTAGCCCAGGTAGCCACCCTGCAAAGGTCTGCAAGGAAACGCCCCTCGCAATTGCCAAGGATGGCGAAACCGCCTTGTTGAGTGTGCCCGGATGGAGCCAGGTGGAGCAACTCTGGAGAGTTCATAAGTGAGTTCTATGGTCTGGACAATCCATCATGCAAGACGTTGGGACGAGACCGACTGACCAAGGGTGTCCCCACCATAACAGAGGAAGAGCCTCGGGGAGAGACAAAATGGTTCCGTCCGTGCTTTATAAAATGTGAGAGCCCGCCCCACGTCCAAAGAATGCAAAGACCGCTGCAGAGGAGAGGATGGTGCTGGAAAGAAAGCTGGGAGCACAATATCCTGGTTGATGTGGAAGCTGGAGATAACCTTTGGCAAAAAAAAGTCAGATCAGGCAGAAGCAGAACTTTGTCTTTGTGAAAGTCAAGTAAGGTGAGTCCACGCAGAGGGCACATAGCTCACCTGCACAGCATGCTGACATGATGGCTACTAAGAACGCGGTCTTCCAGGTGAGAAGATGAAGGTATGCAGTTGCCATGGGTTTGAAGGGTTTAGATTGTAGAGCCTTAAGAATGAGAGTAAGATCCCATCCTGTGACCAAGGCGCGAACCGGTGGTAACAGGTTCCACAGTCCATTCAGGAAGCGCTTCACCAGAGGGTGAGTGAAAAGCGTACTAGCGGTAAGACTCGGATGGTACACTGAGATGGCAGCCAGGTACACCGTTACGGAAGAAAATTTCACTCCGCTGGCCGTCAAGGAGTGAAGAAATTCCAGGACAAGCTCGATGGAGCATGTAGTACGGTCAGCCCAATGAGCATGAATGAAGGTGGAGAATTTTGCCCACTTCTGCCAGTACAAAAGGAGCATGGATGGCTTACACACCGCTGTCAACACTGCTCGTACCCCATCGGAGAGACCCAAGGGGCTGTCCATCAACAGATTCGCCGTGGGACAAAGTATTGTTGGGGTCGGGTGTTGAATTCTGCAATGGTCCTGGGACAACAACGTCGGAGTCGATGGTAGAGCTTGATACGGAGTCGATGGTAGAGCTTGATACTCGTCTTGGGAGAGGCAAAGCAGGGGTGTAAACCAAGGCTGCCTTGGTCACCAAGGTTGCCTTGGTCACCAAGGTGCCACCAGGATGCAATTTGTGCCTTCCAGTTGAATCTTGGCCACAACTCTGGTTAGTAATGGTACAGGAGGGAACAGATAGAAGAGAGTTCCTTGCCACCGTAGGAGAAAGGCATCCGTCAACGACCATGGGTCTCGACCCACCCGACTACAAAAGGACTGGCATGCGGCATTTTCTGCAGTGGCAAATAAATCCATGGCAGGAGTCCCCCACCCTTCAAATAGGAGAGACCGGATCTGAGGGTCGAGTTGCCATTCGTGCAATTCCAAGGAAGCCTTGCTTAGAACATCCGCTAGAATGTTGTCCTTGCAGGCTATGTGAATCGCAATGAATGACATCTGTCTCTTGATGGCTCAATCGAGGAGGCAGAGGGTAAGGTTGGCCAGTCTGGTAGAATGCATCCCGCCTTCCCTGTTGAGGTAGGCGATGACAGTGGTACTGTCCGTCATCACCTGGATTTTTCTGCCCCTGAGGGAGGACTTTAGAGCCTGGAAAGTGTTCCAGACAGCTCTCAACTCTAAGACATTGATATGCTCCCTCGGGACCCAACGAGGCCAGACGCCTTGAACAGTAAGGGTCCTGCAGTGTGCACCTCAGCCTATCAATGAGGCATCCGTCGTGACAGTCACAGATGGCGGGGACGGGTTGAGGGGGAAGTCCATTTGTCAGATTGTCCTCGGACATCCACCACTGCAGCAAAGACTTGATCCCGGTTGGGACACGGAGCTGAACCCAGTAGACATTCTTCCTGGGATCGTATGCCCTCAAAAACCAATTCTGCAGTGGCCGCATTGGCATGCGGGCGAATGCCACCACCGAGATCGACGCAGCAATAAGGTCGAGAAGGCGTTGGACAGCACAGGTTGTGCAGGACACTGAGCGTCACGGAGGTAAGTATCCATAGATTTCATAGATCATAGAGTTAGTCAAGTAACAAACTCGATCCTGAGGCAGAAATGCCATGCCTGCTGGCATATCCACAACAGCACCAATAAACTGTATCCTTTTTACAGGCTTCAGAACAGACTTCTTTGGGTTCAGGCAAAGGCTGAGATCATTCAGGACTGACAGGGTCGTCCGAAGAGAGCACCTGAGACGATCTTTTGTGGAATCCACCAGAAGCCAATTGTTGAGATATGGGAAAAGTTCTATACCCAGGGTCCAAAGGTAAGCACAAATTATGGCCACACATTTCGAGAAGACCCTGGGGGCAGTGGAAAGGCAGAAGGGTAGAAGACGAACTGGTAGGCTTGGTGACTGATGCTGAACTGGGGAAACTTCTGACTTGCTGGGCATAAGCTGATGTGAATATAGGCATCTTGAAGGTCGATGGATGCCATCCAATCGGTCGAGTGAAAGAGCGGCAGGATTGATTGGAGGGTGACCATGCAGAACTTCAGTGTCATGAAGAGGTTTACTGTGCAGAGGTCCAGGATCGGTCGAAGCCCCCCATCCCTTTTTGGCACTGTAAAATAGCGGGAGTAAAGTCCCTTGTGAGAATGAGCTGGAGGAACTGGTTGAATTGCTCCTTTTCAAAGCAGGGACACTCCTCTTACAGAAGAGCTGAGGGCTGTGTTGTCTGGATGCCAAGAAAGGGAGAGAGAGCATCGAACTCAATCCTGTACCCATTGCACACAAAGTCGAACACCCAGCAGTCTGTTGTTATCTTCGTTCAAGACCTGATGTAGCAGGACAGGTGGTTCTGAAAATTTGGGTGCGGAGATGATGGAGCAGGCAAAATTGGTGAGTCAAAGATGGTGGCAGCAATTATTCCCTCCTCTGCAGGAGCTTCTCATTCATGGCTGTGTGTATAATTGCCTCGAAGGTTGAAGCTGCTGCCCACGAGGTAGACAATTCTGCACCTAACGACTTGAGAAATAGGGCTGAAATGGAGCAGGGAAAGATGAGTGCTGGGAGCACCTCCTCTGATGGTAGGACCTTGGCTGAGGCTGTGGTCCAAGGCCCATCTTTTTTGCATTCGCTCTTGCATTTTGCATGGCGTTGAGTGAATCGTCTGTGGACGAATTGAAAAGTCCATCCCCATCAAAGGGCAAATTTTTTATTCGAGCCCGTACTTCTAGGGTAAGGGATGTGGACTGTAGCCAAGCATGGTGGCGAAGGGCTACCAACCCAATGAGCAAACATCCATGGCAGTCTGCTGATGGCTGGGGCATGCTGGGAGCTGTGGCGCTTTTTCTGTCTGAACATGAATAGGATTGTGCCCTTATGTATATATTTTTGGTGACCAAAGGTGTGTGCAGCCTTCCACAGATGTGTATATATAAAGCCATAGAGAGCCAGTGTGGTGTAGTGGCTAGAGTGTTGGACTGGGACTCGGGAGATCTGGGTTCTAGTCCCTGCTCAGCCATGAAACTCACTGGGTGACTTTGGGCCAGTCACTGACTCTCAGCCTCACCTACCTTACAGGGTTGTTGTGAGGATAAAAATGGAGAGGAGGAGGAGGATTATGTAAGCCGCCTTGGGTTCCTTGCAGGAAAAAAGGCGGGGTATAAATATAACAAATAAATAAAATAAAATAAATTTGCTGCCATGAGAGCCTGGAGGCCTCAGACAGGAATACCCAAGCCAGTTCTCTTTTATCATCGGGTAGCGAATTACTTAGGATGACCATCTTCTCCCAGAGGAAGAGTTGGTATCTCACCATTGTGGCCTGGTAATTGGCCACCCGAAGTCCAAGAGAACTGGACGAGTAGACCCATCTGCTGAAACCAGTCCAGTCTCTTCCCTTCTTTATCTGCCGGCGTCGAGTGGGGGAGGGGCTCCCCATGCACGATGGGGGAGGGGCTCCTGCCCGATTTTCCTCAGCTATAAAACTTTCCCAAGATAAACTCAGTGTAGGCACAGAGCCCATGTGTGTGATACACAGAGGCCACGAAGAAGAACTTGACTAAGTGATAAGGCATGGATGTGGGCTAAGTTAAGCAAGTTAGAATTCCTTAAGATCAACGCACAGTTTAGGCACAGCTAAACATTTATTTTTGTTTTGCTTTCTATCCCACTTTTCCTCACAAAGAGCCCAGGGTGGCTAACAACCTATAACACACAGTAAGTACACTACATAAACAACATTAAAATCATGACTCTAAAATCACAAATATATAATAAAATACAATAAAACAATCAAAACAATCAAATCTATTTTATATAGTTTACTTACTTACAGAAAGGCATATGCAACCATTTTAACTTTTTCTTTATAAAAAAAAGCTGTGGTTGTAAGTGAGACAAGTAGATTAATAGGCTTAGAGAACCTAGATCAGCCTTCGCCAATCCAGTATCCTCCAGATGTGTTGGACTACAACTCCCATCAGCCCCAGCCTGCATGACCAATGGTTAGAATTATGGGAGTTATAGTCCAGAACATCTGGAGGGCACCACGCTGGGGAAGGCTGATCTTGAATGTTCTCAGTGTTAAGTTATCTGTATTGGTTATAAGAGTTCAGCCAAATAAGCTTAAGAGTAAAATTTAAGTACGGTATTATTCAAGGTTTGTGTCTTGGCAACCCCATATAGAACATTGAACAACACATGGTCAGACTGATTGCAGGAGGAAGACACTCAAATTTGGGGTGATTCACAGGAGTATGGAGATGGAAGATGGGTGGCCAAATGGATTCTCCTTTGAAGCTTAATGTCAGGAAATGGTGATTAGGAGTAGAAAGTTGCTATACGCCACCTGGTCTCTTGTTAATAGAGTTAGTAGTGGTCAATTTAAGAACATGTTACACAATCCACATTAACACTAGCATCACACATCAGAACTTTCTAGAGCAAACAGTAAAATAAAATAAAAAGCAGTACAACATTTTATATACATTGTCCATCTGAGACTGAAACATGGTGCTTGTAATTTCATCTCAATATTATTTCTTAAAATCCTAAACTCTGCACAATCAAAAAGCATTTCTAAAGTCCTTAGGAATATTAGCACCTGCAGGAAAAGATCCAGCCTGGAAGCTGGTGGTATTGTCTAAGGATTCATCAGATAACTCACATTTTCCTGAAGCTTAACTGGCAGAGTTTAAAATGAACAATAGAGCCTCTGTTTTCCTAAACTCCCACAACTCAGCAGCTGCATCTTCCCCTTAAAATACTGCTAGAAAAGCTGCTGTCATAGAGAGTCATACAACATCCAGTTCTAAGCCAACAGCTCGAGATAGGCTGTGTAAGGCAGATGTAGACATAGTAGGGTGGATAAAAATAAATGATTTTTTTAAAAAAAAATAAAATTGGATTAAAAAAAATAATTGATATTTTAGGTTTTTGTGGGTTTTTAAAACCATGAAATACTACATTTCTCTGTCACTTAAAAAACAATACAATTAAATCTTCTCATAAACATGTGAAACCTACATTTTAAAGTCTCATAAAAATGAAGTTACCTACCAATCAAACATGGGCATTCATTTCAGTTTTTCATCTCATGAAAATGGCTCTGTCCAGCCTAACTCTTGCTTCTTAAAATTCTGGGCTTTCAGTTTCTCTAAGTAAAGTCACATGTGCAAAGGCACAGGCTAGATTGGATTGTTGTAAAGTCACATGTGCAAAGACACAGGCTAGATTGGATTGTTGTTGTTCTGTGCTTATGTGGTGGTGGAGTTGGGCCAAGCAAGGCACAGGAGTTGGTCAAGACAGAAAACAATATACGTAGTAGGATAAAAATTGATGCTTTAAAAATCCCCCAAAATCAGATTGTTAAACATTTAAATTTGATTATTTTTGTGCCTAGTAACTATTAAACCTTGCTTTGATCTGTCATGGGTATTTCATTTTTGTTTGCTACTTGGGTAAGGCTAGGCCAAGACAGAGTAAAGCAGAAAGGAGCCACACTGGAAAGAAAGCGGGAAGCCAAAACTGTCTAGTGTACATCTTCCTATATTTCCATATTAAGGCTGCAATCCTATGCCCCCTTACCTGGGAGTAAGCCTCAGTGAAATTAACAGAACTTATTTCTGAGGATACATGTACAGGATTGTGATGTTAACTTCAAACTGTCACAGGTACTGGTCATAAGGAAGACTGTACATGGTAATATTTTAAAGAAATTCCCTGTACAGATAAGAAAGGGAAGCATGCAAAAGATATATAGTGAGACAAAGAGATCTGTTTTTAAGAATGAAAGTGTAAATACGGTAATACTCTAGTTATAAATCAACATGGTTTAGTGGTCAAATTTGCACCATTGTTCAGGAAATACATGAAAACATTTCCGTGGGAAGCTTGATTTAAATCACTGATTTAAATCAAGCTTTTTTCTTGATTTAAATCATTGATTTAAATTACCTTGAATTAAATCAATCCACCCTGAAACATAGTAACTGCAAAAAATTTTTTTTAATGCTTCTAATACTTAGAGTTTCACATACTTTTAGAACTTTCATTGCAAGATTTGTAGCTATTTCGCAACTTCTAAAACTACCAGGAAACTCCTTTTAAATACTAGGAGCATTTAAAAGAAACATTTAAAATTGCTATGCTAAGTTACTAATACAACTTTCTGCCAACATAAAGTGGGGGAGCAGGGGGACTGTCTAGCCTACTGATTGTACTGAGTGCTGGCAGTTTCTCAAACTTCTGCTAAAGGTCAGGTTTCGCCTGCATGGAACCAATCAATGGAGCTACACAACTTTTAAGCAACTCCAAAGAAAGATCATTTGCATTTCCACTTTTAGCATTATAAGAAACTCCAAAGAAAGATAATTTCTTTACATAACAGGTAACCTACATTATTAACTGTTAACACCATCTCTCACCGCTCTTCTAGGACATCTCCATACTTGGCAATTTAAAGTTACTTCAGCTTGATTTTTATTGTGATTTCTTTTGCTGTGAATATTCAAACAGAGTAACTTTTGAAGCAGGACTAACAGTTTCAATTGTAAATTGCATTATTTTCTGGCTCAATTCTAATACCCACTCAATAGCTGAAAAATTCTTCAATAGTCACACATTTATAAAGACTCATCTTTCCACTTAAATAAGCAAGTTCACTTTTTTAAATACAATATACAAAAAATTTATGAAACACAGTTTGGACAGTAACACTATTTTGAACTGTAGTTCATCACCACTACCACCCCCTTTTGGGGTAAGGTGTTTGAGAAACTGGGAACATCTCAACTGCTGGCGCTCTTGAATGAAACAGATTATCTGTATCCATTCTAGTTTGGGTTCAGGCCCAGTTTTGGGACAGAATCGGCCTTGGTCGCCCTGATGGATGTCCTTCTTTGGGAAAGGGACAAGAGGAGTGTGACCCTATTAATTCCTCTTAATCTCTCATCGGCTTTTGATACCATTGACTATGGTATCCTCCTGGACTGCCTCTGTGGATTGGGGGCACTGTTTTACAGTGGTTCAGCTCTTACTTACAGGGTTGCTTCCAGAGATTGACCGTGGGTGACTATGCCTCAGACCCCAGGCAGTTGAAATGGGTGCTACAGGGCATGATTTTGTATCTACATCAAGCCACTAGGAGTGGCCATTAGGAGATTTGGGGCAAGGTATCACTAGTATTCTGATTACTCCCAGCTCCATTTCTCCATGACATCTGAATAAAGAGAGGTCATGTACATTTTGAATTGGTGTCTGGATGCAATTTTGCGTTGGATGAGGGCTAACAATCCAAAGCTGAATCCTGATGAGACAGACTCTATGGGTGGCTGGTTCCCAATTCTGGGAATTGGGCTGTTTGCCTGTTCTGGATGGGGTTGCACTCCATCTGAAGGAGCAAGTATGTAGTTTGGGGATGCTCCTGGATCCATCCTGGTCACTAGAGGCCCAGGTGACCTCAGTGGCTCAGAGCACCCGTTACCAACTTCGGTTGGTGTGCCAACTATGCCCATTCCTGGATAGGGATAGCCTAGCCATGGTGATTAATGCACTGGGACCTCACGATTAGACTAGTGTAATGCACTCTATGTGGGGCTGCCCTTGTGCCTGGTCTGGAAGCTGCAGCAAGTGCAGAATGCAGCAGCTAGGATGCTTGGTGGAGCACCTAGCTCTACACATATTACACCTGTGTTAAAACAACTGCACTGGCTGCCAATCTAGCCATGTTTAAGGTTTTGCTGTTGACATCCAAAGCTGTGAACAACTCAGGACCAGGATACCTAGCTGACCGCCTTTCCCTATATACGCAACAAATTGACCTTTGAAATCTTCCAAGGAGGCCTTATGGGTCATTCCATGACCAACAGTCAGGTAACAACATGTAAGCAGGCCTTCTCAGTAGTGACACCCACTGTCTGGAACACTCCCCCATATGTAGTTGAGAAGTGGAAACTGTGGCGAGATTCAAATGCCTTGAAAACGCATTTGTTCACTTAGGCTTTCCCTGAGTATCAATTATGATGCTGCTCTGTTTTACTGCTCTCATTGTAATGTTTTAAAGGTACTAATTGTTTTATACTGGTTTTATACTGTATTTAATGTCATTTTCTGTAAACCACTTAGAAATTCTAGGATG
Organism: Shinisaurus crocodilurus; assembly: GCA_021292165.1. Classification (NCBI taxonomy): domain Eukaryota; kingdom Metazoa; phylum Chordata; class Lepidosauria; order Squamata; family Shinisauridae; genus Shinisaurus; species Shinisaurus crocodilurus. The sequence continues at coordinate 114,366,584 of CM037878.1, read as the reverse complement.
TCAAGCAGTATAGAAGCAGCATAAATAAATAAATAAAGCAGCGGCGTCAGCGGCGGCGTCATCATCATCATGTTACTGCCAACTTTCTATGATATTCTCAACACAACTTAAAACCCAAGGAACATCAGTTAAATTATTTCACTGCTGTAGGTAGACAAAAGGAGTTACACTTCTAGGCAAATTGTTGGAAGCAAAAGGTGGGTCCCAAACCAAATTACAATGTCATTGGGAATGCTCAGAAGGGCTACAAAACAACATTCAGAACATATTTTGAAAAATAAGTATTTGGAATTTGTGTGTGATTGTACCCTCTTTGGAAAAAGTGCTAGACCCTTTTTTCCACAAAATATTTCCTGTATCTATTGCATAAAAAAAATAACCACTACCTTCACTGAATACTAGCAACCCATTCAGCAGAGATCACATTTACAAAAGAACTCTTATCCTTCCTATCATTCAATGCAAACAACAACTTCTATTCAGATATTTGCAATGCCAGTTCATCCTAGCGGGGAACAGGGGAACAGAATCGGAACAAAATGAGGGGAACACAACAAAAGCAATTGTTGTGGATTAGTATACTTGGACTCTGAAATGCTTCTGAAAGTCAGCATTACAACATGACAGATAGCTTTCCAATTCCTACAGCAATGCACAGGTTACGTCTGACACACAAAGGGTATTTCAATGAATATAGTTTATAGTCAATAAACAAAAAACCTGTCAGTGGCAAAATGGTGGACCTAAGTCTCAGATTTGTATGTTTACTGAAATAGATGTGTTACAAGTATCCAACGAACTGAAAAATCTGCGATTTAGGTCCACGCTATGCCACTGACAGCAATCCAGCTCCAAGCTATTAGTGAAGCTGGAAATAACCACAGCGTAGGATACCATGCCATTGCCATATGGATACTGGCTACATAACACATCTGTTAAGGGTGTGTCCCTTAACAGCTGTAATTTCCCAGCATTTTGGAGCTTGGGTGAACACAGCCCTTAACACAACATGTTAACCTGAAAAGTTTAGCATGTATTGAATTTCTTTTATGTTTTCAGAAGGCTATGCCTACAATGCTCTGATCAGGCAAACTTGAAATTCAAACTGAGAAACTCCGTTTTTTTAAAAAAGTGAAGATTGATACAAAAGAAATGAAACACCATCTAGAAGGTTAAGAATTCACACACAACTTCTCTTAAGCCTATTAACTGGCTAATTGATTAAACTGAAAATAAAGAGTCAAAAAATCTGAAGAAGTCCCAGATGCCTTCTGCTTTTTTTAAATTCCTCTATTGCTTAGTGTTTCTTTTGTATATTTTTACATATTTGGCATCACCCAAGGCTGTACAAAATAAATAAAACCACATGGGGTGCGGGGAACACAGGCAATGACATCGTATCATGATGTCAAACATCACCAATCAGGTGAAGAGAGAAAAATGAGACCAGTGCATTCCTGATCCACACTGAAGGATTTTTCTATTACTTTCAAAGCTGCCTGTCTTCATCCCACCCCCCTCTATATATTTGATACATCAGGCCAGTTTGTACAATTGACCACCACCATAGTGTGCTGCAGCATGTACCAGCAACCATTTTCAATATTCAAGCTGCAGCTGTGGCTTATCGTGTCATCCGAACCCGGGGACCATGGGTTATGTGAGAGTTGTTTAACCCTCACATAACCCATGGTCCCCGGGTTTGGATGACACAACAAGCCACAGCTTGAATATACAAAAACCATCCAGCATGCACTGGCAATCACCATGGCTTAAACAAGCCACAGTGGGAAGTGGTGATTTCATAATAGAGTTGGAAGGGGCCTACAAGGCCATTGAGTCCAACCCCCTGCTCAATGCAGGAAACTAGAGGAGGGGTCTCCCATCCAAGTAATAACCAGGCCTGACCCTGCTTAGCTTTCCACGATCAGACAAGCTGAGCCAGCATGAGCCACAGGCCTGTATTTTCATGTGAACTGTATCAAAGTTTCAACTTTTCCCACTGCCAAGGAGCAAGCCATATGTATATTGTAACTCCCTCAGAGAATAGAAAGAACAGTGAAACATACCTCAGGCAGAAACACACATAGATTCAGCATGAAACTACTGTACAAAAACAGTTATCTCATGTCTCCCTGGTAACCACTTTACATTCTGTACCCCCTCACATCCAGAAACCCCCCAAACACACTTTATTCTATTTACCCTCCCATCCTGTGAATTTCATCTTATGATGTACAGGCCTGTGGCTCACGGCGGCTCAGCTAGCCTGAGTGTGGAAAGCTAAGCAGGGTCAGGCCTGGTTATTACTTGGATGGGAAACCCCTCCTCTAGTTTCCTACTTTGAGCAGGGGGCTGGACTAGATGACCTTGTAGGCCCCTTCCAACTCTATGATCCTATGAACTCCATAGTGTAAAATGGGGAGAAAAAACAGACTTTTTACCAAACCTACAAATACCTTATACTATACTGGAGTACAGCAAATACTAAACCTTCTCCCTTGCTTAAGATGATAAACTGTTTTCGAAAAGACACTGTACAAATGGAGAAATCTGACAACGAAGTAAACCTCATGTAAGTATTTCATGCCCTTTCTACCTCAAAATCAGCATGGATCATCCTCTAACCTACCTCTCCTAAGCTACCAAGCATCAGATCAGTCATTGACCCATCTTCTCAGCCATAGAACCTACCCACGACCTATTTCTGGTTATAATGGTGAAATGTGGTTTAGCTGACTCATCCTTACTGTAATTCTTTAATAATTAGTAAATAGTTGAATCCACTTTTCATAATTTCAGTTATTGCTTTTAAAATGCATACTTTAATATTTGAAAGCATGTGACAAATTATAGTCTCTATAACAAAATATACAGGATGGTATGAATAAAGTAAACACTATACAAAACCATGACTAATATGACTCCTACTTTTACAGGTGTATATCAAATAACAAAATGTTTAAAGCTATAATATAACAAAATGTTTCTTTTGTTTAATAGCCTCACCCTAACCCATACTCTAGGTTGTCGTTACATGTGAACCAGGTCAATGTGTAAGCAGACTGCCAGGAAATACGGCCAATCTGTGAAAATATCCTATGGCAAGTGGGTACAAGGTCTGTTTGTAGAACCCAAAGGCAACAGGTCCCTTAACAGAAACGTTTCAATCTTACTGTATTATAAAGAAATCCATACAGAAAATGCATAGAATGCTGCACATACCACATTTGTATTGGAGCCTGTGTGAGAAGGGCAAGAGTGTGTTGGAGAGGGAGGTGGGTGAAGAAGATATCAGAGGCTCACTCCAGCTGGGCTCATTTTGTTTTATTTTAAGTGTGCAGCTCTTAATGTATTCGTTGGATGTTGTCCATATCGAGGACAACCGAGGACTGGAGGACGTGGAGGGGGAGTGGCTGTTATCTACCGGGAGTCCTTGGTCCTTGCCAGGCTCCCTCTCCGGGAGACCAAGTTTATCGAGTGCATGTACTGGAGGTTGGGTCCAAAGGGCAGTCTGGGGATTCTGCTCGTGTACCGTCCACCCCGCTGCACGTCAGACTCCCTGGCCGAGGTGCTAGAGGTGGTCTCCGATGTGTGTGTGCTGTCCCCCAGGCTATTGGTGCTGGGGGACATCAACATACACTCGGAGGCTGCCATCCTGGAGGCACCTCAGGAGTTCATGGAGACCATGGCTTCCTGGGAGCTGCACCCTGTATCAACTGGACCTACCCATGTAGCTGGTCATGCGCTAGACTTGGTTTTCGTTTCCAGAGAGGGAGGAAATGATCTGGAAATCGGGGGTATATACACCACCCCCTTGTCATGGTCAGATCACTATCTGGTAGGGCTGGATTTCTTGGTGCCACAACCCCTCTGCAGGGGTGAGGGACCTATTAGGATGGTCCGCCCCAGGAGTCTTATGGATCCGGATGGATTCCTGAACGCGCTTGGGGAACTGGAGCACGCAAACGGTAGCTCGGTCAAGACCCTGGTGGATGACTGGAATGCTGCAATCACCAGGGCATTAAACCGAGTTGCCCTGAAGCACCCTCTTCGCCTGAACAGAGCTCACACGGCACCTTGGTTTACTCCACCGCTGCGAGCTCTGAAGTGGGAGGTGAGAAGGCTAGAGCGCCGATGGCATAAATCCCACTCTGAAGACGATCGGACACAGGTCAGAGCTGCATCTTCAGCCTACCATGTGGCGGTGAAGGCAGCAAAGAAGAATTTCTATGCTGCCTCCATTGCGTCTGCAGAGTGCTGCCCCAGGAGGCTGTTCCAAGTGGTCCGGAGCCTGGTCGGTCCAGTTGCTCCGAATCCATTGGAACAGTCTAAAGCTTCCTATGAGGCTTTAGCGAAGCACTTTGCAGATAAAATTGATCAGATTAGGAGTGGGATTCCGTGCGTCGTGGACACAGTGGGTGAACGGGAGGAGGCCAGTGGCAGTCCGGTTTTGTGGAATCGGTTCCAGCTTCTTCCTTCTGGTGAAGTGGACAAGGTGCTTTCTTCTGTTAAGCTGGCCACCTGCTTGCTTGATCCTTGCCCGTCCTGGCTTGTTATGAGCTGCAGGGAAAAACTGGATGGGGAGATCAAGGCGGTAGTGAATGCCTCCCTCGAGGAGGGAGTGTTGCCATCAGCCCTTAAGGAGGCAGTAATAAGACCGCTTCTAAAGAAGCCCTCCTTAGATCCCCAAGATTTGAACAACTTTCGCCCAGTCTCCAATTTGCCATTTCTGTTGGAGCAAGCACATTGAGCGAGTGGTGGAGGCTCAGTTGAAGGCACATTTGGATGAAGCCGATTATTTAGATCCATGTCAGTCGGGCTTCAGGCCTGGACATGGGACAGAAACGGCCTTGGTCGCCTTGGTGGATGATATGAGGAGGGCTTTGGATAGGGGCAAATGCTCTTTTCTAGTCCTCCTCGATCTCTCAGCGGCTTTTGATACCGTTGACCACGGTATCCTCCTAGGCCGCCTGGAGGGGTTGGCCGTGGGAGGCACTGTATTGCAGTGGTTCCGGTCCTTCCTCTCTGGAAGGTACCAGAGGGTAGTTCTTGGGGAGGAGGCTTCGAACCCTCGGCCGCTCACTTGTGGGGTGCCGCAGGGTTCCATCCTCTCCCCAATGTTATTTAACATCTACCTGAAGCCGCTGGGAGCTATCATCAGGAGGTTTGGGGTGCGCAGTCATCAATATGCGGATGACACACAGCTCTACCTCTCCTTCCTCACCAAGGTTGGCTGTTGAAACCCTGTCCAAGTGCCTGGAGGCAGTGGGTGGCTGGATGGGAGGGAACATGCTGAAACTGAACCCCGACAAGACCGAGGTACTTCTGGTGAGAGACAAGGGAAGGTTAGGGGATGTTGACCTGGTGCTGAATGGGGTACATCTACCCCTGAAGGACCAGGTCCGCAGCTTGGAGGTCATTCTAGACTCCCAGCTGTCCATGGAGGCTCAGGTGTCAGCTGCGAGCCGGGCGGCACTGTATCAGCTCCATCTGATACGGCAGTTGCGCCCCTACCTTCCTAATCATCTGCTCCCATCAGTGGTTCATGCCTTAGTCTCCTCTCGCCTAGACTACTGTAATGCGCTCTACGTGGGGTTACCCTGGAAGACAGTTCGGAAGTTGCAACTGGTACACAATGTAGCCGCTCACCTGATTAAAGGCTGCCGCCGGCGAGATCACATCACTCCGGTGCTCAAAGAGTTGCACTGGGTACCAGTTGTTTGCCGAGCCGAATTCAAGGTGTTGGCATTGACCTTTAAAACCCTGTACGGCTCCGGTCCAATATATCTCAAGGAGCGCCTCCAGCAACATCAAGTAGGCTGCTCAACAAGATCTGCCACAGACGGCCTTCTCCCTGTCCCATCAGCCAGAGAAACCAGGCTGGTGGGGACTAGGAGGGCCTTTTCTGTGGCAGCCCCCAATTTATGGAGCTCTCTCCCCAGTGACCTCCGCCATGCCCCTTCTTTGATTAGCTTCCGCCGTGCATTAAAAACGTGGCTTTTCAGGCGGGAATATGGGGTGGGTTAGGATTTTTAAGTTTTGTTCTGTTTTTAATTGTGTTTTATACTGTGTGTGTGTGTGTGTGTGTGTGTGTCCGTGTCCCTTGTATTTTATTGGATTGTAAATCGCTCAGAGTGGCCAGATGTCTGGCCAGATGGGCGATTCATAAATATAATAAATAAATAAATAAATAAATATCGTAGCCAAATAAAAACGTTTCATGGGAAAGGGAGAGGCAGTGGGGTTAGAACCCAAGCCTTACACTACAGAGAGTAGCACCGTAGGCACATAGCTACAGGAGCAAACATGACATGCATGATGGAAACTTTGTAGTTTCCTAAGTGCCAAACCCTTTCGCATCCATATTAACATGCATAGGTCCCAGGACTCCCGGCCATATAGATTAGTATGGATTAGTATTACAGCCCAGTAAAACAGCACACGTTTACCATATAAGAGGTTCTAGAATTGATCTCTGGATATGGAAAGAGAAGAAAATGCTCAAAAGACATATACATACACAACTGAGACAGTGCAATCAGCCTGCCTGGCAGGTAATTGTTTGGCTCATTTCATAGATTTCATAGATCATAGAGTTGGAAGGAGCCTACAAGGCTATCGAGTCCAACCCCCTGCTCAATGCAGGAAACTAGAGAAGGGGTCTCCCATCCAAATAATAACCAGGCCTGACCCTGCTTAGCTTTCCACACTCAGACAAGCTGAGCCAGCATAAGCTTTGTGTGCCAGATGCCTTTCATTATGCCAAGTCCCCAGCATCCCATCGAGCCACACCTCATGTTCATTTGGTTGATTAATAAGATTTTCTGGGGAAATAACAAAATCAAATCCCGCCTCCCCTACAGCAGATTGTGGCAGCAAAACTACTTGGTTTCTAACACCAGCAGTAATGGGGATGGGGTGGTCAGGACATTGATCTGTTGGAGCCTACCTTAACAAAGCTTTCGGTAAGGTGCAGACTTTCAACCCCTATGATATCTTGTGAATGAAAACTCACTGCCCCCCATTGTGAAGACATCTGAATTGCAAGGGGAATTCTATTTGTTAGGCAACATCAGAACTGACACAAAGGATCAGTTGTAGAGTGAGTTCTGACAGCATCATATAGGAATGGGGTTATCATCTTTTTGGTCTTGTGAAGCCCTTGACCCTTTAAAACCCATCTGACAGACAGAAATGCAAATGGTTTTACTTTCTGCATCACTGCATCTTTACACTGAATGCAGCTACACCTGTTACATTGCCATCTATCATATAACTTGCAAAAGTGCAGGCCTCTGGGGGAAGGGGACATGGTAGCAATCCCAAACAAACAAACAACCAGCTGGGCTCCCACTGGGTCACTATTGCTGCTGTTGTAGGTGTTACTTTTGGTCTGTATGGTACAGTATTGGGGAACATCCTTGTCACTGTGCCTGGAGATGGTTATGTGGTGGTTTGGGGGGGGGGGGAAGAGATATGGCATAATGGGCAGTAGTTGGGAGACAGTGGCCTCATTCCAATGCAACATTAAACCAACTTCAAACCTGGTTTACAATACTGGCTTGTTAGGAAAAAACCTAAGAACTGACACCACTTCCTGGTTCAGAAATGATGAACTGCAGTTACCGTAGTTTAAAAGAGGAAATGAATGCTTCTGATCTCTTCCTCACAGCCACATCAGAGGAGAGGGAGTATAGAAGCCTGAGGTTTGCCCAGGCTTATTTCCCTAGCATTAAACTATGATTTAGTATGGAGGGGGCAGAAGGTAGCTCTCCAGATGTTTTGGACTCCTACAAACCCCTGCCAGCATGGCCAACTGTCAGGAATGCTGTGAGTTGAAGTCCAAAACATTTGCTTACCTTCTTTCTGCCAGTGATTTGGAGTAGAAAATTTTTCAGTGCTTTATTTTTCCATGGATTTTTTTTCCATTTCACAAGTTCATTAATAAAAATGAATGTATGCCAATCGCAAATACAATATTGGGCAGGATTGGCAGTTTCAAAATTGTAATTAATGTTTTTCAGGTGATTATTCTTAGCAAATATGTGAGAGATATATGTCATTGCAATACATATATGTCTCAAAGTGAAATGGAACTAATAAATAGTGACAGCAAAACTGAAGGTTCCCTAACAACCTTAATGGAAGAGAATTGCTCTGTTGAAATAGATGAATAGTTGTCAGGGTATCATGAACATTTCTTTGGGTTGCTAAAATTAATTAGTGTGTCAACAGTTTTTAGTACCTTTGTCGTGTGCCCCCCCCCAAAAAAATTAAACAATGTAAGGGAAGTACAGGCTATTGTCTTTAAAGGTTTACAAGTATTCCAATAATTTTTTCTACATAATATAACATTTGAATTACATCAAGTGTGCTTTACATTTCTCCTTCAAATATTTCAGCTCAAATACTTGTGGTGTATCGGGGCAAAAAATATCATGAGATACTTTTTTAAAACTTTGTTTACTAAATACAAGTAAAATAAACATGCTAAACTAGATCTGGCTAGAGCAGGGGTGGGCAACTTGTGGCCCTCCAGATGTTTCAGCTCTAGCCAGCATAGCCAATGGTGATGGATGATGGCAGTTGTAAGCCAAATCATCTTGAGGGCCACAAGTTGCCCACCTCTGCTCCAGACCATCAGAACATTTTCTGATGCAAATTGAGCATTTTCCTATGCAAATGAACCTAATTTGCACTGGAAGGTTTTCTGATACAAACTGAAAATCTTCCTATGCAAATCAACCTAATTTGCATTGGAAAATTTTCTACTTCAATTTTTTTTCTGAAAACCTCACATCACTGCTTTTTGCTAACCCCTGATTTAAAATTACATCCAAACAAGGCTGTGGGCTTAGACACTTCTGCCACTAATGTGTCATGAGTAGCTGCTAAATTAGTCAGAATCCTATGTGGCTGGGGTGGTAGAGATAGGGGGCAGTCAATGGGGCTCTCCATTGACTCCAGTCAGATATTTTTACATGTGTCACCACTTTTGTAGGCATACATCAAAGTGTGGAGGGGGCAGGACTGGTTTCTCAGCAAGCATAAGATTTCAAATAAATTCCATTCTTCCCCATCAGCCCTCCAACTCTGTCCATTTTCACCCCTTATAGGTAGTATCCCACCAGTGCAATGCTGGTGTTACACAGGCATAACCTAAGGATAAGATCATGCTATAAGAATGAGAATTTAAAAGGTAATCGTTTCCATCTTAAAAGGACTAAAGATAGGATTATGCATTGTCTTTCCTCTCAGAGCCTGGTAGTTCCAACTCCCTTTCATTCATTTTCCTGATTGTGTGTCACAGCTTGAGCAGATACTGTGCTCTGATCTAACTGCTGGCTCCAAAACAAAAGGTTACAGAAGATGACTTGCCATTCAAATTTCTGCTTTAATAAGCCACTTTATATACAAAGCTCTACTGTAAACAGGTCGAAGAACCCAACATCCCAAAACCACTTAAATGCTTGTCAGTCAGCCTACATCTACTCTGTCCTCACTTTGAGAAAGCACCACTGTGTTAAAAATAAATTACCACTCATTCTATAGAGCTTTCCCCTCCAATTTCCATCTTTGTCAAGCCATTACATTAACAGTCCACCCACCCCCCCAGAAGTGCTAAGAAGAGCACAAATTCTTTGAGGTATCAAATGAAAAAGGCAAACCACTGGCCCTCTGACAGTATAAAACACTTTCCACCACAATTAGTTCAACAGTCATATTTTTATGACACTAATGAGTTTCTTAAACCCTTGAAACTACAAACTTGAGAAATATAGCATCCTTTTCTCATTCTGAAGTCACAAAACCAAAGGCAATCAAGTCCAATGCCCCTCATGCAATCACCACCCCATACACATCCAGAACACACAAGTCTTCATGTTATGAAAATTAGGCATTTGCCTGCATGTCACATGTACCGACAAAATTCTTCACAATGTGCGAGACATAAGGGTAATTTTTTGACTGCGCGTCCACACTGTGGGGGATCAGGGCCAGCTGTGCCTCTCCCCAGTGTGTACACACAGTGTATATGTAGTTTTTAAAAATGTTTGGCAATAGTACACTATACATATATATGCAACATGCAGATGTGCATCTAATAGTATACATAACATGTGCCAAAATTATCATTTAAAAATTTACTATATCATCTCTCTTCATGGCTACTTACTGTAAAATGGTTACTGGCAGAAGAAAGAGGAAGCAATAAGATATTCCCTTATCAGATAGTGACTGGATTCACAGGATCAGGGAAATAAAAGAAGCCATGGTGGCTTCTTTTCCCATCCCCGCACATACCGCTTGCACACTGCCTCATTTCCATAATCATCCGCACCAGGTGCAGGTTGCCATGTAGTCCAAAGCCAATGAGGGTGGGCAGCAGGGAAGCCCCCCTTCACCCACCTTGCTGGTTTGGATGACATGGCAACCCACGCCTGGCATGGGTAGTCTGAGAGCCAGTGTGGCGTAGTGGTGAGAGTGTTGGACTGGGACTCGGGAGATCCGGCTTAGTCCCCGCTAAGCCATGAAACTCACTGGGTGACTTTGGGCTAGTCACTGACTCTCAGCCTAACCTACCTCACAGGGCTGTTGTGAGGATAAAATGGAGAGGAGGAGGATTCTGTAAGCCACCTTGGGATCCTTGCAGGAAAAAAGGCGGGATATAAATATAATAAATAAATAAATAAATAAAATTATGGAAATGAGGTGGTGTGCTACCGGTATGTGCAGGGCAGGGAAAGAAGCCGCTGTGGCTTCTTTTCCTTCTCCAATTGTGCGAACCCAGCCAGTAGGATGCTGGGTGTACTCCAACAAGACCTCCATTAAAACCTAATTTTCTTCTGTACGGAAGTTAGATGAGGAAACAGACTATAGAAAAATACGTAATTTTATTAACATAGGAGTATCCATGTCTGTGAGATTCTAAAATGGCATCAGTCTTCCATGATATGCAAGATTGATACAATTTTAGAAGAAAGAGGATTACGTTTGCATAAGAGCCAAGACTCAGCTGTGAACCAGGAAGTCTCTGGATCAAACCTCACCAGATGCCCTTCAGAAGCTTAGCTACTTTCTCAGCGTCAAATACCCCCACCCCATCTGTAATATAGGGATAATACAAGTGAAGCAAACAAACAAGCTACACAAATTGGTGTTTCCAACAAGTTTCAATAGTATTTTTATTGAAGGGGGAAATAACCTGTAAAGCCATCCAAGGATTAAAAAATACAGTTGACATACAAATAACCTATCATAAATGTGCTATAAAACATGAAGAGAACTCTCAACGTAATACAACATACTCTAAAATATAATGAATTCTTTGCAACACTCATTAGACAAGTCTTTAAAAATCAACACAAAATAGAAAGACCAGGGGAAAAACACCAATCTTAAAACATATATAGATACTTTAAAAACTAAAACTGGAATTATTCCTCAATGAAAAACATTCAGCAAAAGGCTGCATACTGCAATAACTTCAAACTACATGACATATTTATAAATGACCTCCAGAGACACCTGCCCTTCATTTAATCAAACGATAGGATTCCTGTTGCTCCTTCTACACAAAAAGTTACCACAGGGACACATCGTTCTGTTTCGCACACCATGATAAGCCATGCTGAAAATAAGCTACAGAGGGTTGGTTGTTTGCTTCCTAACCCACATTACTCCTGACAGACCATCAGGAACTCTGCGGCATGGCATGGTTCGTTTTCTCAGTCCACCTGGTACGTATTCCATGAGCCCGCGTGGCTTCGCTACGTCAACAGCTTTTTTTACTATTGCTATGCTTTGTGTGCTGGGCATGGGCATGTTTGCCTTTGCCGGCTCTGGAGGGAAACTTTTCCACCACCACCCTTAGAGTGCTACCTGCAAATACTTTTGTGAGAATTAAGAGTTAAAACAAGTGTGTGTGTGTGTGTGTGTGTGTGTTTTTAAGCCTTTTGCAGTGCCTGTCAGAGAAGAAGCTTTCATTCACCCTCCTCCTCCTCTTTCTTTGCCCTCTAAGCTTTCAGCTGCCCTTCTATTGTTTTTTTTTTTAAAGCCTCCTTGGCTGCTCCTTGCAGCCAGGGACCAGCAATGTTCCTCTTGCTAGCAGAACTATGCAATTTGGGACCATGCCGATTTGTGAGAGAGGGATTTAATCTTTCCGTCCTCCTGTTTTCTTGCCAAAATCCCCCCTGCACACATTTTGAGATTGAGATTCCCCTTATATAATGCCCCCGAAGGGGGGAATTTCGACCTGAGGAGGGAAGCTTAAATTGGAGCGGCCATCACTGGATCATCACTTTTTCCCCCCACCAGAAATATGCACTAATATTTTCATTAATTTTTTTAAAAAAAAGAGTGGAAAGCACAGCCCACCCTAATTACAGGACCAGTTACTTTTGACAGCTATACAAAGTAAGAATTTCTTTTAAAACAAGATTTTTTTGACAGGGCTAAACAGGTTGTGTGTTTTTTAGAGGGACATATGCAGCCAATTGGGCATTTAGTGGAACAGCTGTCACTGGTGGTAGCCCAGGCGAACTTGGAAAGTGCAGCAAGGGGGTTTTGCCGCTCTTACTGAGCGGCTTGCTCACTAATTTCCTCAGCCTACGATGGGGTTGGTCACCTGGGTTCAGATGACACAATAATCCATTGTGGGTTCAACAACCTCTAAAACAAGCCATGGGTTGTCAGGGTGGCTTGTTGGGGGGGAAAAACCACCCTGTGAGAAGTGGTCCAGGCTCGCATGACATGACAACCCACTGTGGTGGTTACCCACGATGGGTTACCTGTTGGGAGAACCCAGTCATCCTGTTTGTTAGAAACTTCCATTTTATTTATTATATTTATACCCCACCTTTTTTCCTGCAGGAAAAAAAGGCGGCTTACATAATCCTCCTCCTCCTCTCCATTTTATCCTCACAACAACCCTGTGAGGTAGGTTAGGCTGAGAGTAAGTGACTGGCTCAAAGTCACCCAGTGAGTTTCATGGCCGAGCGGGGAATACAATCCGGATCTCCTGGGTTCCAGTGCAACTCTCTCACCACTATGCCACACTGGCTCTCTTTTGTTAAAAGAGTAGAAATAGAGAACCTGCTAACTACAATCTGTATAACCATTACCCATTTACACCTTACAATACAGAAAACTGTTGACCACATTAATCTATTCTGGGCAAACATACCTAAAACATACCTTGTATGTGTATTGTAAAGATTACTGAGAAAATGACAAACTTTGAACATTCATTAAGTATTATATAAACACTAAGAATTATTGTTGTTGAATAATTAAAACACACACATCAAGGCATCTGCAGTCAGATGTGTTCAGATTTTACTGTCATAGAATCATATAAGCTATGGATTTTTTTTATGGTGCTACTGCTGAAAATCAAGAACTCCAGGTATTCTAAAAGCCTATACAATGTATTAGTTGATCAATCAAGATTTCCTCGATCTCAAGGAATGAATAAATACCACTGCTGCAGTTCTTAGGCTTCTGGAGATTTTTACATACAAATTAGAAATGTAAGATGCATGGTTACAGAGTGGTGTTTGGATATAAAATTCATACCACAGCATGATCGACAAGATCGAGTTTGGTTGAGGGTGTGCAAACAGGAACTTTGCATCCTGCTCTTGCTGCCGGTACATCCTGTCAAGCCTCTTAGATGTTGGAGGCATTGAAAATGGATCCTTCCAAGCAGTTTTGACTGTCTGGAGTAAGGTATGAAGAAAAGGAATAGTGACTGGTGCTGCCTCCTCCAAATATACAGCATCGGACAGTTGGTCCATTACCCTCTCCTTTGCCTGCCTGCTGAATAGTGATCCCCAGGGACTCCACCATCCAGCGAACCTGCTCGGAAAAGTGTCCCATGTCCTCAGAAGGGGAATCCGGGTCTTCGGATCCAACCATAACATCCAGTGACGAGATGGATGGAGCAGGTGAGGATGTGGAAGGCAAGTCCGAGAGGTAATCATCAGGGGAGGAAGCCCGTGGAGAACACAAGATGGCTGACGGGTTGGCTGTCAGTGTTGAAGGCTGCGTGACTGGAAGAGCAGTAACAGGTGCCACTGTTTGCTTTGGTATCACAGCGGCTGGTATCGATGGTGTAACGCACTTCCTAAATGGGGCCTGCACCGCCATCCGTTTTTGTTGCGGTGTCTAAAACTATTAAGGTAAAACCTCAGTGATTTTTCGTCAAAAGATGCAGAGAAGCTCCTCTGAGGCAACCACAAAGGCGGTCGAAGAGGAAGGACAGGTTGCTTACCTGTAACTGTGGTTCTTCGAGTGGTCATCTGTGCAGTCACACACATGGGCTCTGCGCGTGCGCGGAGGCCGCTTCGGGAAGATTCCATAGCTGAGGCAAATTTTGGGCGGGAACCCCTCCCCCCTGCGCCTCTACTACGCGGGTTCCCGCCCTCTCCCTCAGTTCCCCTGAGACCACCATCGCGATCCCAGTGCTAAGGAAGAACATAGGAATAAATTTTCCTGACTCTTTGACACCCATACCGAGTGTCGAATTCGATGGTGCTACACGGCATCGACTAACGTGTGCCCAAGGGTCCCGGTCCAGTACACCATCGAACTCGACAGTGACACCATAGCGGGGATGGATGGGCGGGTTGTGTGACTGCACAGATGACCACTCGAAGAACCACAGTTACAGGTAAGCAACCTGTCCTTCTTCTTCGTGGTCTCTGTGCATCACACACATGGGCAGAGTAGCAAGCTGACTTACCGGTGGAGGGTCGGTGTCTGTATCATTGTAGGACCGAGGAAAGGACAGCTCTGCCGAATGCATTGTCCTTTCGGGATCGGACATCGACACGGTAGTGCGTAACGAACGTCGAAGGCGTGGACCATGCTGCCGCCTTGCAGGCATCCGTCAGCGAGACTCCTCTCGTAAAAGCCGTCGAGGTTGATACGGCCCTGGTAGAGTGGGCTCGAATCGAGTTCGGCAACAGTTGTCGCTTGAGATCGTACGCTAGCTTGATACAGGCTACGATCCACGAAGATAAGCGTTGGTTCGATACCGGCATGCCCTTCGGAGTGTCCTCCGTAACAGACGAAGAGGCGGGGAGACTTTCTAATGGACTCTGTGCGGGACTTGTAGAACAGTAAAGCCCTCCGCACGTCCAACATGTGGAGTTGATGTTCTAGAGAAGTCAAGGGGCTTTGAAAGAACGCTGGCAACACAATGTCCTGGTTAAGATGGAAGGAAGAGACCACCTTCGGAAGGAAGGCTAAGTCTGGGCGCAACACCGCCTTATCTTTATGAAAACTAAGGTATGGAGGGTCTACTCTCAGAGCCGTTAATTCCGATGCCCTGCAGGCAGAGGTGATGGCGACAAGGAATACGGTTTGAAAGTTAGTAATCGAAGGTCTGATGTCGCCATCGGTTCAAACGGTTTAGACGTAAGCACCTGTAGGACCAGCTGTAGATCCCAAACAGGGGTTATCGGTTTGAACGAGGGGTTTATATTTCTTAGACCTCTCATGAAGCGTTTGACCAACGGGTTCGAGAACAACGTATATCCGTCCTGGCCCTCATGGAACGCCGATAATGCAGCTAAGTAGACTTTCAACGAGCTCGTCTTAAGTCCTTTGTGTTGCAGATGGAGCAAGAACTGCAGTACACGATGAATAGGCGCTTTAGGATAGGGTACCTCGGTCTCCCCAAGGTACTCGCAGAAGGTTTTCCACTTTCTTGTATAAGAGGCTCTAGTGGACGGTTTTCAGGCTTCCCGCAGCACGAGCTTGGCTTCTGATGGGAGGGAGTTTGGAATTAAATCATCCAGGCAGTAAGCTGCAGAATGGATGGATTCGGGTGAAGAACCGAGCCTCGAGCCTGAGAAAGGATTGTTGTCGAGTTCGGTAGGCGGAGGTACTCTCCCTTGGACAACCTGAGAAGTGGTGCAAACCAGGCTTGTCTCGGCCACCACGGAGTCACTAGTATACAGTTCGTCTGTTCGGACTGGATCTTTGAAATGACTTTGGTCAATAACGGGATCGGAGGGAATATATAAAATAGGGTCCCCGACCAGGTTAACAGGAACGCATCTCCGATCGATAAGCTGTCGTGACCCGCTCTGCTGCAGAAAACTTGGCACGCCGTGTTGGCTGCAGTGGCGAAGAGGTCCACCGTCGGAGTCCCCCATCGCCGAAAAAGGGACTGACGAATTCGGTCCTCGAGTTGCCACTCGTGAGAGTCGAAGGATATTCTGCTGAGAGCATCTGCAAGGGAATTGTCTTTTCCTGCGATGTGGATGGCTTTCACGGAAATATGGCGGGGAATCATCCAGTTGAACATACGGAGGGTCAGGTTCGTCAGCCGTATCGAGCGGGTACCTCCCTCCTTGTTCAGATAAGCTACGACAGTAGTATTGTCGGTGACCACCTGTAGGTGTCTGTCCGTAAGTATGGATTCGAGGGATTTCATCGAATTCCACACAGCTTTGAGTTCGAGGATGTTGATGTGGTTTCCTTGGTCCTGTGGGCCCCATTGCCCCTGCACTGTGTGGCTCCCACAATGAGCTCCCCAGCCCAGAAGAGACGCATCCGTCGTCAGCGTGATTGAAGGCATGACGGGTTGGAATGGCAGGCCTTTTGTCAAGTTGTGCCGTGTCGTCCACCAAAGAAGCGACCGCTTTACGGTGGATGGGATCGACAGACGGGCTCGATGTGCATTCGTCTCGGAATCGAACGACCTTATGAACCAGTTTTGGAGCTGGCGCATGTGAAGCCGAGCGAGAGGAACGACCGGTATGGTCGAGGCCATGAGGACGAGGAGCCGTTGAACCGAGTAGGCTGTGCATGAGGTCGCCTTGTGTAGTTTCAAGGCGAGAGTAAGTATCTTTAGAGTTCTGTCCTCTGGTAGAAAGGCGTGACCGACAGTAGCATCCAACAATGCTCCGATGAATTGGATCTTTTGAGTGGGAAAGAGTGTGGATTTCTTTTTGTTGAGGCAGAGTCCGAGAGTGTTGAGAGTGTTGGTAGTCAGGTGCAGCGCGCTCCGAAGGTCCTGAGCAGAGGGTGCCACGATGAGCCAATCGTCCAGGTAAGGGTAGAGCGTCACCCCTTGAGTCCGAAGCGAAGCACACACCACTGTCATACACTTGGTAAACACCCTCGGTGCCGTCGAGAGTCCGAATGGGAGTACCTTGAACTGGAAGGTATTGGGTCCGACCTTGAATCTCAGGTATTTTTGGCTGTCCGGATGGATCGCTATGTGGAAGTATGCATCCTGGAAATCGATGGATGCAAACCAGTCGTTCTTGCGAAGGAGAGGCAGGATCGACTGGAGGGTGACCATTCTGAACTTCTTGGGTGGAATGTAGAAGTTCACTGAGCAAAGGTCCAGAATTGGTCGGAGTCCACCATCCTTCTTTGACACCGTGAAATACCTGGAGTAAAGGCCGTCCTGCGCGAGGTGCGGAGGAACTACCTCGATAGCTCCTTTGAGCAACAGGGAGTAGACCTCTTCCCGCAGTGCTTGAGATGGTTGTGTTGTGCGGATGCCAAGGAAGGGTGGGAGGGGGTCGAACTCGATCTTGTAGCCGTGCTGGACAATGTTCAGAACCCAACGATCGGTGGTAATTTTCTTCCATGATGGTAGGAAGAGGGATAGTCGAGTTCCAAACTGAAGTCGAGCCGGAAGGATCGGAGCCAAAAGGATCGGAGTCGAGACGTCGGTCGTGCCTTGGGACCCATCAAACTCGTCGTCTCTGAGAGTCGCCTCCTTTACGGGAGCCCCGGTACCGTTGTTGCTGATAATGACGGCTCGGTGCTCGGGGCTGTTGTGGACGAGTACGGCTGTCCTGCCACTGCTGGTGTTGTTGTCCTTGCTGGGCTGGAGCTATCGGGGGTAAGTACGGGGCCCATCGACGGCGTCTATATGGCCTAGCCGGTTGTATCGGAAGGAGCCCCATCTTCCTTGCGTTCACCCGGGCTTTCTGGACCGCATCGAGGGAGTCGTCTGTCTTGTCATTAAAGAGGCCAACTCCATCGAAGGGCAGGTTCTCGATCTTGGCTTTAGCCTCAGTAGTTAAAGTTGAGGACCGTAGCCAGGCGTGTCGGCGGAGGGCGACTGCGCTCACCAGGGACCTCCCATGACAGTCCCCTTGGTGTCCGGCAGTGTGGATCTGCTGCCTGGAAGTGTTCATTGCTTCGGCCTGGAAGACTCTGGCCAAGTCTTCTTCTCATCCGGTAGATAGTCTATCAGACCGCTCATCTTCTCCCAAAGGAAAAGTTGGTACCTTGCCATTGTAGCTTGGTACCCGGCGACCCGGATCCCCAGGGCACTCGAAGTGTAGACTCTTCGTCTGAAGTTGTCTAGCTTTTTCCCTTCGGGGTCTGATGGAGTCGAGTGTGTTGGGTTTTGCATAGGCAGAACGAGATTACCACCTGACAACGAGATTATCACCTGACCTGGTGGGTGTCTCTTGAGTTCAAGTACACAAGGTCTTTGGTCACAAGACATAGTCTCAAGATGATATGACTCAGCAACCTTGGACAGGTTTGGAATCAACATGTTGATGAATAGGTTATACAACTGGGGTGAGTAATATCCTATTTATAAGTGCAGGGTCTATGGTATAAAGCTAACACACTTGTTGATAGCTTCACTTCTCTTCTCGTCTCGACTTGTTCTGGACTTCACTTCATCTAGCCTTACCACTGGGGTATTGGATTTGTATCTGCAATGATGTAGTGAGTAAGAGATGCATTGCTTGCCTTAATCCCATGTAATTGGGTCTTACAAATAAACTCTTTAATCTTTATTAACTGCTGTTATCTCCTCCTTCCGCCTGCGTGACTGGGACTGAGGGTCACTGGCTAGGGAAGCTTTTGAACCCGGGTCAGTCCAGCTCTCACAGAGTGTTGTTTGCCCGACTTGGACTGCGCTGACTCAACTATCATTGAGTTCGGAGTTGGGTGTGAGAAGAGAAACTTGGCTGTGTCTGGCCTAACTTTGTAGAGTGCGTTGAGGTGCCTTGCCGCGGGAGGAGCTGTGGATGGGGAGCTCCATGAACCCTGCACCGTCTCCAACATCGTGGGAGTAATTGGAAGCAGTGTCGGGCCCGACGAGGATTTCGAAACCGCATCAAATAGGGGATCCACTGCTTTCTTCTCCTCAACCACCGTCTCTAGACCGAGGGCTTGGGCCATCCGGAAGATCTGCTCCTGGAGGTGCCCATATCTTTGGAAGGGGATACCGCAGACTGGGTGGTGACCTGTTGGTCCGGAGACGTGGAAGATGGGGAGAGAGAAATGATGGAGTCCGAGTTCGAAATAGGTGAGCCCGGAGTCGACGATCTACGGGACCGGGAAACGGCCTCCAACGAAAAAGTCGTTAGCTGGTCCTCCCTTCTTTCACTGTGTGTCGGGAGGGCCAGGAGTCGAGTCGGTGGAGACCTCCTGGGGCTCGTATGTGTTCTCTCCCGTCTTGGTGGGGAACGTTCCCTAGGTGGAGACCTATCTCGGGACCGATAGGTTCTTTGGTATCTATACTCAGACACCGGAGAGCGTCCTGGACGGTAGGTGTCCCGTGACCTCGAAGAATATCTCGAGTCCCTGGAATCGCGGGATCTCTCCCTGTACCGGTGGGGATCTTGAGGCTGAGGATCTAGATGAAGCCCGGTCCCGGGTGATCAGAACCTCCTCGATCTCGAGTGATCTGGATCGAGTCCGTGGGGTACGAGCCCGTACTCCACGAACCGGGGAGGCGAAAGACAGCAGGGCAGAGGTCTGTGCCAAAGGTCTCGAGTCCGACGGCGAGTCCACGATCTCCCCATCCGAACACGAGATGGCCTGTTCAGCTTCCTTTGAGCCCGAAGGATCTTTTGGTGCGGGGCAAGGCGGTGGGTCCCTCGAGCCCGAGGGGACCGAAGCGGTAGGAGATTTATGCCCAGCCGGGCGTTCAGCGGTCGCGACATCCGTCGGGCCCATAGCTAGCGTCGATCTCGATCCCGAGAGCGACGAAGCCAGTTTCTTTGCTAATCTCCTCGCTTTTTCCTTATGTTCCTTGCTTTTCCTTTTCGCTTCCTCTTTTTCCCTGCGTGCCTTCTTGGCCTTACTTTTGGATATCATTGTGGCCATGTAGGCCTCCTGAGCGTCCGCTGAGGAGACCGTATGCGAAGGCGGCGTACTAGGCCTTGGTAAAGTGGAAGGCTTTTCCGCGGGCGGTTGGAGGGCTTTTTTATAAAGAATCGCCGTCAATTTGTCCACCCTATGCTTTCTCGCTTGTTTCGTGAACGCTTGGCAATGATGGCAAGCGTCCACGTTGTGGCCTTCTCCAAGGCATGAGAGGCAAAGCGAGTGCCCATCCGCCGGGGGAAGCTTGGTCCTGCACCGCACACATTTGCGGAAGGGGGCTTTCGGAGCCATAATTAGTTTGAGGAATCCCACGAAGAACGGGGGGAAAGAAAATAAGAAAAATTCTCAGCTTTTTGTTGGATTCTGTGAAGAATTGAGGAACCTCTCGAAGAAACAGCCACACGCGATGGCGGTCGAAGAGGAACTGAGGGAGAGGGCGGGAACCCGCGTAGTAGAGACGCAGGGGGGAGGGGTTCCCGCCCAAAATTTTCCTCAGCTATGGAATCTTCCCGAAGCGGCCTCCGCGCACGCGCAGAGCCCATGTGTGTGATGCACAGAGACCACGAAGAAGAACTGAGGGAATAGGCGGGAACCCGCTAGGGACATGCACAGCAGGGCTGCAAAAAAATCATGATTTTTTCCAAAAAAAGGAAAGAATTCATTTTTTTTATTTAAATCAATGATTTTTTTTAATTTAATCAATTTCTCCCCAATTTTTTTTAAAGTAAAATTAATTTCAAAGTTTCAGGCAACCACATGTACAAACAGCCTGCACTTAATAGTTAAGAACACCAAATTATACAGAAAACATTAATCAGAACTAGGCTACCTACACAACAGGGTTGCAAAAAAACATGATATATATATTTTTTTGCAAAAAATCGAAGAAAAAATCATTTTTTGATTTAATCAATGATTTAATCATTTATTTAAATCATTCTGATTTAAATCATTGCAACCCTGATGCACAGTAGGACGGTGGGGGAGGGGTTCCCACCTAAATTCCTCAACTAGATTAGTTTCCCAAAATAGGCTCCACACAGGCGCAGAACCCATATGTGTGATGCACAGAGACCACGAAGAAGAACCCTCCAGTTCTAAAGATAAATGTATTTTTTTACTATTGTCCTATAAAGAAGGTTTATTTGAGGAATGCTTGCAGATAAGGAGGCCTTCCTTGGTTCAAGGCCAGTGGGTTTGCTCGAGTGGCCTGCAATGGGGAACTATGGGTAAAACGGTTCTCCCTGAAACCTTCTCCACAGGCTTTTAGAGGGAATGTGAAGTGGTGTATTTGGTAGAGGAGACTGAGGGGGAAGGGTGGGTAAAGCAGAGCTAGTTACAGAGAGTAGGCAGAACTCCTGGGAGAAGAAGAATCAGAAAGAACTCTTTGCATTCCTTTGTGAAAGACTAGGTTTGTAGGAAGGAATTCTTCCAGAACAAGGAGAACAAAAAAACCCCTGTTCCATCCCATGGGGGTGATATGCAAAACTGAAAGGAAGACTTAAGCTCCTAAACTCTCTTGTCACAGGTGCCTTGTGCCCTAAGTTCACTAAGCATCCATGGATCAACCACCACAGACTGAGAGCCCACCTGCAAAGTCAACCAAACACAAACAGAATTAATCATGAATCAGGCTGGACTGATTTAAATCAGCCAAGAAAAAGGCGAATTTCAATCACTGATTTAAATCAAGTTTCCTATCTATCTATATAAAAGAAGTCCTGACTGACTGACTGACTCATCAATGCCCAGCTCAAACTGTTTAATCTAGGAATGTGAAATTTTGAAGGAACATTGTTTTTATGACGCAGACACCCACTACGGAAGGATTTTTGGAAATTCCGTCCCTAAGGGGGTGAAAAAAGGGGGCAAAATCACCCCACTCTCATATCTCCTATGAGCAAAAAAACAGGGGAGCAGTTATGCAAGTCGGCCTCACCTCATAATTGTTGCAGGAGCCAATAGGAGCAGTTATACAAATAGCCCATACGACACTTAGAATGTTCGTATGAATTCCTGTAGGGGCCAATAGGGGTGGGTATGCAAATCTCCCCTAGGCCATTTAGAATGTTCTCTGAGGGGGTGAAAAGGGAGGGAAACTTTTTAAATGACCGAATGACTGTTGTGTGTAGGGCGTTGTCGCATAGGCCCCATCACGTTTTGACGGATCTACCCCAAACTTGGCACCGTCACTCTTCATCACCTGTAGACTCTCAGGATTAACCTGATTTTTCTTTAAGACCAGATATTTCTGTCAGATATTTCATAACTACCACAGGGGCCCAATCAGGAGCGGATATGCAAATCTCTCCTACGTCAAAACATAATGTTCATATCAACTGCAGCCAGGGCCTACACGGGGGTGGGGAGCTGGGATTTCTTTGTTGGGTAGTCCTGGGAGGGGGAGAGCAGGGATTTCATTGTGTAGTCTCGGGGGGGGGGGCTTTCATTGCTGTGTAGTCCTGGGGGGGAACAGGGATTTCATTGTTGTGTAATCCTGGGGGGGGGAGCTGGGATTTCATTGTGTAGTCCCGGGGGGGGGGAGCTGGGATTTCATTGTGTAGTCCCGGGGGGGGGGAGCTGGGATTTCATTGTGTAGTCCCGGGGGGGGGAGCTGGGATTTCATTGTTGTGTAGTCCCGGGGGGGGAGGAGAGCTGGGATTTCACTGTGTAGTCCTGGGGGAGCAGGGAGCTGGGATTTCATTGTGTAGTCCCGGGGGGGGGGGAGCTGGGATTTCATTGTTGTGTAGTCCCAGGGGGGGGAGGAGAGCTGGGATTTCACTGTGTAGTCCCGGGGGAGCAGGGATTTCATTGTGTAGTCCCGGGGGGGGGGGGAGCAGGGATTTCATTGTGTAGTCCCGGGGGAACTGGAATTTCATTCTGCAGTCCTGGGGGAGCTGGTAGTCCCAGGGGAGCTGGGATTCCATTATGTAGTCCCGGGGGTCCTTTCCTATGGAGCGATTCAAAACAGTGGTCAGCTACCTTAAGGAATTTCGAACAAATAGTGCCTATAGGAAAATGATGACCCATGCAACGCCGGGTAAAAAAAGCTAGTTTATACATATTTCCTAAACAATGATGCAAATCTATCCTCTAACCCAGTGACGGCGAACCTTTTTGAGGCTGAGTGCCCAAACTGCAACACAAAACCAACTTATTTATTTCAAAGTGCCAACACTACAATTAAACCTGAATTAAACCAGTTTTTAAACACAGCAATTAAACCCATGTGTGTGTGAGAGAGAGAGGGGGGGGGCTGCCTTTCCTCGCCGCTGCCCTCCTCCAGGGACCCGGTCAGCCTCCCAGCTGCTCCACCCGCCTCCGTCCTTCGGTGGCTTCACCCCCCTGTGCCCCCAAAGCTGCTCGAGGGCTGGCGACCTATGGCTCGCGTGCCCACAGAGCGGTCCCTGAGTGCCAGCTGTGGCACGCGTGCCATAGGTTCGCCATCACTGCTCTAACCTATGTTAATTTACAACTACTCAAAGTATTATTTGCACATTTGTTTCATTCTTGCAACCAGGCCTTGCATCTATTTGTCACCCAGTATACTTACCCCCATATTTACCTTTTAAACATACGAAGGGAATATTTTCAAAATATTCCTGCATAGGGTCTTCCTTGCAACCAGCACATATGAATATAGGAACCTAAACCTGTATACTTTTGTCTTTCCAGTATTGCTCCTTTCTGCTTCACTCTGTTTGCTCCAGCCTCACATTCACAAAAACAATGTTGCAAGCAAAAAGCAATTGCCTATGATTGATAGGTAAGAAGCAAGGTCTGATAGTTACTGGGCGAACTAGAGCAGCTTTATTTTCATGAGGTGAAAATGAACTTTTTTATATTGGTAGGTAGAATGTAACTACTCATATTTGAGAAATAATCAAATAGGTTATTAATTTACATAGAAAAATCTCATATAATTCAATGCATCTTGTAGAAGGCAGTAATTCAGCTTAGAGATTAATTGTAGGGCTAACATGCATATATTCAAATAATTTAATGTAAACCTAATTAATCTTTAAGAAAAATGTAGCATTTTTAAAAACAAAATTTAAAACTCTGATGTAAGTTTCATTTAAAAATTGAGGTACATTTTTAGAAAATTATCAATTTTCATCCAACATGGCATGAATGGTAAAGTAATCACTGAAGAAGGCACACCTGCCCCCAAAGCGCCTTCTCTTCTGCAGCTCCATTCCTAGCTGTCAGATGTACATGAAAGTTACAGAACAGTCAGCGGGATTGCAAAAATTATGCAAAATTCATGGCAGAGCAGTAAAAGGAGAGGGGGAAACTGAGCAAATTTCATAAATTTCGTGGCAGAGCAGTACAATGGTGGGGGGGGCACTGCTCAAATTTCATGGTAGAGCAATAAAACAGAGGGGGAAATTACAAAAAAAAATAAAAATCCTAGCAGCTGTCATTCACTGCTGCACACTTTGTGCAGGACTGAAGATATTTTTTAAACACTGTGAACATGTTCGGGACACACTGTGATGTCCCTTCTTCAAGAATCCTATGGGGGGGGGAATCCATCCTAGAGCTGAGAAGGGATGAGGGAGAATGGTGGCAGCACTAATGAGACTGTGAGGATTGGCAGGGGTTTTCACTGCTCTCGCCTGCCGGGTTCAAACATCACACTAAGCCATCCTGAGAACAAGCCACCCTATACAACCCTACTATAAGCCATGGGTTCTCAGGGTGGCTTGTTTGCGCAAACTACTTGTGGGTGGTCCCAGGTTCAGACATCATGCTAAGCCACTCTGAGACTACCCACGATAACAACCCACTGTGGCTTAGCGTGATGTGTGAACCCAGTCATTATCATGATATTTAATAAGTCTCCATTTGTTTCTCTGTATCTGTAGGCAAGGGAGAAAGTTGTGGTATGAGCAGCAGTGGCCTGTGGAGCAGAGACCTGGGATACAAAAAAGTGTGCTGGAAGAAATTTAGTGATGGGGAACTGTTCTGATATGTCAGCTGATTTTAGAGGAGGAGTAGTGCATGAGGATGATGGGGAGTTGGGAGCTCCAGGGGATCCTCAATATTACTAAATACACAGAACACACACCTAGAAAGAACCCCAGTCAACCGAACAAAAACTGATCTACACCATGTCGTTTAACCACTTACATTGGTTTTGTTTTCAAAAGGAATTTGGATCAAAGCAAAAGAAATAAGACTAGTTCATCTACAGATGCTTCAAATTCCTAAAAGCTCATTTTCCTGAGGCTCGTTATTAACTATGGAAGAAGTTCCTTTCACAATTTTAAAGCATGGTTAAACTCTTAAAGAATCCATCCAGTTTTGCACTATGCAGAATTAGTACTGTAAAATTAAGTTTTGCTTGGAAGAAAAACAAATACAGAAAAAGAATTAACTACGGAATATTCCAGGGGAGAAACTGAGAACAGCTCTCTATGTGATTTTCCTTGCAAGTGCTGCTTCCCTTTGTGTATTCTCTTACACAGAATTTATATGCAAGTTGAAAAATGTCAAGGAAATACAGCATAGTCATATATGACTTGAAATGGGGAAACCTCTAAAATGGGGGAACTGGTAAAAAGGAAGTTGAAAGGGAAAGTCAAGAGGATCAAGTCTCTCCAGAATGTTTGAGGATTCCTCAAAATCACAATAATAGAAGCTTAGCTAGAATGCACAGCACAGGTCAGGAAAGCTAGCATAAAGTCCAAGAAGTCACCAGCATGATTAAAAATGTCAAGGAAGTTATTAGAGAAAAGAAGGCTTCCTTTGAAACTGGAAATCTTGCCCAAACAAGGAGAATAAAAAGGAACACTAATTTGTACTAAGGAACTCAGCTTGTCTGAGCATGGAAAGCTAAGCAGGGTCAGGCCTGGTTATTACTTGGATGGGAGACCCCCCTCTAGTTTCCTGCATTGAGCAGGGGGTTGGACTCGATGGCTTTGTAGGCCCCTTCCAACTATGATCTATGAAATAATCTATGAAATAGGATTGACTATATCGCTAACAATAAGAACAACATTTTGAAAATTCTTTTAAAATACTAGAAGCAGCTGGACTGTTGAATGACAATGGCATTAAAGTAGTGCTAAAGCTAAATGAATTATTTGCTTCCATTTTCACTGCAGAAGGTGTAGGGCAGATACTCATGACTGAACTGATATTTTCAGGAAAGGAGTCTGAGGAACTGAAGCAAATAGTGGCAACAAAAGACGAAGTTCTAGACCATGCTGACAAATTGAACAAACAAATCCCTGGGTACAGATGGTATCTATCTCAGAGTTCTTAAACAACTCAAATCTGCTGAACTTCTCACAAAAATATGCCTTTGAACCAGAGTACTGGAGAGTGGCAAACATAATGCCAGTTTTTAAAAGGGGATTCAGGGGGGACCTGGGAAAGTACAGGCCAGTTAGCTTAGCATATATTCTGGGTAAATTGGTGGAGAGTGTTATTAAAGATAAAATTATCAAACATACCCACTGAAAAAGAATGAATATGGCTTCTGGAAAGGTATGTCCTGTCTCACTAACCTTTCAGAGTTTTTTTGAGTGTGTCAATAACAATGTGGACAAGAGTAATCTGGTAGACACTGTTTACTTGGATTTTCAAAAGGCTTTCAATGTAGTTCCTTACAAAAGACTCCTAAGCAAACTTAGCAGTCATTGGATAAGATGAGAGGTCCTCTCATGGATCTTATGGTTAAAGCCTCTTTGGTTAAAGAAAAGAAAGCAGGGAGTAGGAATAAATGGTCAATATTCACAATAGTAAGATGTAAACAGTGGTGTCCCACAAGGATTTATACTGGGACCTGTGCTTTTTAAGTTCTTCATAGATGAACTGGAGTTACATCTGAATAACTACCAAATTATTCAGGGTAGTTAAAACAAAGAGATTGTGAAGAGCTCTGAAAGGATCTCTCCAAACTGGGGGAATGGGCATTAAATGGCAAATGTGGTTGCACACTGAGAACAAAAATTCTAACTTCACATATATGCTGATGGGATTGGAGCTGGTAGTGACTGAAATAAGAAGAGATCTTGAGATTATGGAAGATAGTTTCAAGAAAATAGTTTCATGAAAATGTTGACCTAGTGTGAAAAAGGAAAATTCCATGTTGGGCATAATATGAAAAGGAATTGTAGATAAAACTGACAATATCATAATGCCCTTTTACAAATTTATGATGTGGCCACACTTAATACTGTGTACAATTCTGGTCACCATACATCAAAGATACAGTAGAGCTGGAAGAGGTGAAGAAAAGGGTAGCAAAATTATCAAGGAGCTGGTACAATTCCCCTATGTGGAAAGGTTGCAATGTTTGGGGCTGTTTAGCTTAGAAAAAAATGGTGAGTAAAGGGAGAGATGATAACAGTTGTATAAAATTATGCATGGGGCAGGAAAGTGCCATTCTGCAAACTCAAATACCTCTAGTGGAGCTCCGCCGAACCTTTCCATTGTGCAAGCAGCTGCGCTTACACTTGTGCTACCGAATGCAGAAACAATGTGCAACTGTTTGTGCAACCACGCAAACGTAACTTTAGTTGGATTCTCCTCTTGTGCATAGGTTCAGAACCTAGTTTCCACTAGCGCAACATCATTTGCACCAACAGAATGACACAGTTGGATACTGGCCATGGTGTGGAAAAAGTGGATCCTCTCCCTCTCTCATAATACTAGAACCTGATATGATCCAATGAAGCTGAATAGTAGGAAATTTAGGACAGATAAAAGGAAGTATTTATTCAAACAGTGCATAGTTAAATCATGGAAGTGGCTACCACAAGATGTAGTGAGGGCCACAAACATGGATAGTTTGAAAGGGGGATTAAACAAATTTATGGAGGATAAGCTACCTATAGCTGCTAGTCATGATGGCTATATATTCCTGTATCAGAGGCTGCATGCCAGCTGCTGGGGAACATGAGCAGGAGGGTGCTGTTGCACTCATGTCCTGCTGATGGGCTTCCCATGGTCATCCGGTTGGCCACTGTGTGAACAGAATGCTGGAGGTTTGATCCAACATGGCTCTCATGTTCTTATTCTTCTTAATTCCACAAAGAAATGTCAAGAATGGTCAAAGGTTTGTGGATTCAGTAATGCCTTGGATTGCAAGTAACTTGGTTTGAGAGCATTTTGCAAGACAAGCAAATTTTTAAATATTTATTTAAATTTTTTTTTACTTGATATACAAGCGACGTCTTGCAAGACAAGTACTGTAGTACGGCTTAAATTAAAAATCTCTGTACAAATTTTTTGGGGGGGATTTCGTTTTGATATAAGAGTGTTTTGGATTACAAGCATGTTTCCAGAATGAATTATGCTCTCAATCCAAGGCATGACTGTATATGATTTAATGTTAGAGGAACAACCGGTTTGACTTTGTATTGCTTCACATTACACAGTATCTGGCTTAGCTCTACAGTTCATTTCCAAGTCCCATTGAGATTTCCATAACAGTGTTTGAAACAGCATACTGTACAAGTCTTGTTAACATACTTTCATACTTGGAGGCAAGTACTCATATGACACCTTCTCATTCAATGCTGCAAGGTAAACTGTAATTTTTTAATTTATTATATTTATACCCCTTTTTTCCTGAAAGGAACCCAAGGCGGCTTACATAATCTTCTTCCTCCTCCTCTCCATTTTATCCTCACAACAACCCTGTGAAGTAGGTTAGGCTGAGAGTCAGTGACTGGCCCAAAGTCACCCAGTGAGTTTCATGGTCGAGCAATTGCAACATACCTTGCAGAAATTAAACCTATCTGAATCAGGCAGTTACTTCCCATATTTCAGGATAATCTAAACCCTATACAAAATTAAATGCCCAAAGGTGCAGTATTATACAACAAAGTATTCCAAGACAGTTTCTATTCTTGAATGCAACAGTCTCTCTCAAAATGTACAAGGCACACTGCTATCTTATTATCAAAAACCCACTTCAGTTTCAAACAAATTACACCAACTGAATAATACATGTCAATATACAAACAAGTCTATCATGCACTTACTCTGAACCTTAAATATGGCCATTTAAATGCCAATACAGTAATACCTCGGATTACGAGTAACCCAGTTTGCGAGCTACTCGTAAGACGAGGAAAATTTTAGCATAAATTTAAATTTGAAAGACGAGCAAGTCTCGCAACACGAGCCGCTGCCGCTTTCAAATTTAAATTTATGCTCTTGCTCAGCTGGCGCCTCGCGTTGCTGCGCCGCCACTAGCCGAGTGAGTGGCCACACCGTGCCTCGCCTCCACAGGGCTCCCAGCCGCGCCGCGCCTCGCTTTGCTGGCGCCTCGCACGCTGCCATGCCGGCTCCCGGGCAGGGAAGCGGCACGGCAGCGCAAGGCGCCCGCAGAGCGAGGGGCTGCGCCACGTCTCCTTTGCCAGCGGCGGCTCGCCTCTGCTTGCGCCCAGCGTGCTCCCTGCCAGCGTGCTCCCTGCCTTAGCAAGCGGCGGCTCGCCTCTCTGCTGGCGCCTTGCACGCTGTCATGCCGGCTCCCGGGCAGGGAAGCGGCACGGCAGCACGAGGTGCCCGCAGAGCAAGGGGCCGCGCCGCGTCTCCTTTGCCAGCTGGCGCCCAGCGCGCTCGCTGCCAGCGTGCTCCCTGCCTTAGCAAGTGGCGGCTCGCCTCTCTGCTGGTGCCTCGCGCGCTGCCATGCTGGCTCCCGGGCAGGGAAGCGGCACGGCAGCGCAAGGCGCCCGCAGAGCGAGGGGCTGTGCCGCATCTCCTTTACCAGCTGGCGCCCAGCGCGTTCCCTACCAGCATGCTCCCGACTGCCAGAGCGCTCCCTGCCTAGCAAGCGGCGGCTTGCCTCTCTGCGGCGAGCCGCCGGCGCCGCCTCCGTCACATCCGGCCCCAGGTTCGCGTCACTTCCTGGGCCAGATGTACGCGTCACTTCCTGGGCCGGATGTGATGGAGGTGCCGGCTCGCCGCAGAGAGGCAAGCCGCCGCTTGCTAGGCAGGGAGCGCGCTGGCAGTCGGGAGCAAACCATTTCCTAATTTCCCTGTAATTTAAAATGAATTATTTTTTAACAGAAGATTGCACAAAAGTTGAAATAGAAGTTTGATTTACAACTTAAATCATTATAAGGTGTGGGGAACCATACTGGGCCTGGGATCTGGATTGCCCCTGCAAGACTTTGCCACGAGCTGGATGATGTCATGGGCGGGGTTTCACTTCCTGATGTCGCTGAATCCCTGGCTGAAGTGCTGGCTGTAGCTCCTCCAGCTGGTGGTTTGGTTGGGGCGCTGGCTTTTCTCGTCCTTTGCCTTCCCCACACGGGGAAGGTGGAGGAGCAAAGTGGACTGAGATGGTACTTCCAGGAGCTGGCTGAGTCCCGAGAACAGGACTCAACAAACTGCTAGAAGTGCCACCTGAGTGTGCAACCAGCTTTACTCGTCTGCCGCCTTCATTGTGTGGAGAAGGAGTGAAGCATGCTCAGATGGCACTTCCAGGAGCTGGTCGAGTTCTGGGACTCAGCTGGCTCCAGTAAGTGCCTACTGAGAGCACAGCTGGCTTTGCTCCTCCTGCCCCCTCTCCCTTCTCAGGGGACAGGAGAGCAGCTTTAGCAAAGGGCTTCACTCGAGGCTTCATGGGCTGGCTTGATGGGTCAAATTTGGCCTATGGGCTGGAGGTTCCCCATCCCTGATATACAAATATGCATGATAGGTTTCAGTTGTTTGTAGTGCCAATCACTGACATATATCTAGCCAACCAACAAGCATTGTTTCCTACTTACATGACCATATGTGTAGCCTGAAATAAAAGTTAACAAACAAACAAACAAACTACCCAATAAAAGAAAACAGAGGTAAGAAATCAATGCCATCCTTTGAATCCCATAAAAAACATGCTGGCCTTTGGGAATCTTTGTAATGCGGAGAAGGCCCAGGTGGTGGAAGTGATTGCTACTAGGCAATTTCAATGAATCGAGCCCTGTCAACTACTGATATACAAAGGATATTGGACCAAAGATACAGCAAAGGTTAACAGCTAGAACACAAATGGAGAAAGACTTGGGATTAGTCCAATAGAATACAAACCAGACAGAATTTATTTCAGAGCCTACTCTGTGGCTGGAACAGCAGCACAAGTTTTACTTTACCACTATCACTGCATCTGTGCAGTGATATTCAACAGAACTGTTCCATATGGTAAGGTATCAGCTTCATGTAGGTCTTCAGGGTGATCAGAATAAACTCTTGGCAGCCTGCTATTATTTGTTTGCTAAGCACTTTGCAGAAATATTGCTTGCATCTGCTCAGCCTTGGATGCTACTTAGAACCAAGGTGGATAACAATCAATGATTTTTTTTTTAAAAAATTAAAAATACGATTTTTAAAAATTTAAATCGATTTTTTAAAAATAAAATGCTTTTTGAGGAAAAATCTATCTAAAGATAGTTTTCTATTTAAGATACATTATAGTCCAAAGGTTATTCATTATGAAATAAGGATTAGTTTTTAATTATGTAGCATGAGGCTGTATATTCATGCAATGTTTAAATTTTTTGGTAAATGAATTCCATTAATCCATTCACAGTGTCATGCTCTTCCAGAGGTTTCTGTAAGATTATTGGGCAGTTTTTCCTATCTAGAAGATATTATCACAGATGCTTGGTTTTACAGTTCTCAAAACTGTGAATTTGTGTCTGCAGAGATCACATGCCTCTTCTTCACAGCAAAAAAGTTATAAAATAAACATACAGAGTTGAGAAAAAACCTGAATCCCATTGTTCTTTTGCAAATCTATGTGGCCATACACAGAATCAACCCCTTACCTCTTAAGTGCTAAGTTTCAAAAAAATCAATGAATAGAAGATTGTTGGGAGTGGAGTAGATCTGCACAAGAACCTAAGTGTGAGGAGGGAGGGGCAAGCAGTAAAAATGAAAGTGAAACTTTTTGAGCAGAATATTCCACAAGTCTTTGGATCTTTGTGTGTATAGCCTGAGATTTATCATATTATCCTTTCCCTGGAGTAGAAAAGCTATAATGGCAGCAGGTTGTAAAAGAGACCCAGTTTGGGAATATTTTAATGAAGTTCCTCCACTTATGGGTAAGGCAGGCATGTGTGCAAAATGCAAACACTGCAACAAAGAAATGCGAAGCCTGGTGGCCCGAATGAAACAACATCATGAGAAGTGCTGTGATGAAGATGACAAAAGGAACATGTTTGAACAGGCAGCTTCAGGTAGGTAAACGTTTTGATTTCATCATATTTCTTAAAGACTGCCTTGAGGAACTGTCATGTTTTAGCAAAATTATATTAGTTATTATTACTGCATGTTACTGTCATTTTGATACAGTAGTTGTGAAGAAATAAAGAGTTGAAACAAGCAAATATTCCTTTTTGGGGAAGTACTGAGTGGCAGTGAATACAATTAATAATACTAAAGAAGCAGAAATTGTATAAATAATAAAATAACAGCATTGACTTTTTTGTTTAGGGGAATCCATCATCAACATAAAGGATTCTGGAAACTATCCACCTTCGAGATCACCATCCTCCTGTTCTACAGTTTCAGAGTTATCTGTCCAGATTCAGTCACATTATATACATCACACATCCACAGTATATCACCTAAAAGAAGGAAAAAAGCTGACCATCCAGGAACCACCATTATTATTATTATTATTATTATTATTATTTATTTATTTACGGTCATAGACCAAAACCAATTTATACAGAATCGTATAGACTCATACAAAGCTACAGTAGTGCATAACAAGATCTATTAAAATACAAGAAGTAAAAATTTAAAATTTATCATAAATATTAAAAATAAAAACTAAAAGGAAGCAATATTAGATTAAAACTAGATAGAACTAGATAATATAATAACAATTTTACTTCTGCTCATATTTAGTGCGGATTTTAACCACATAGGCACAAAACTTAGCTACCTGTTTTGTAATGTTAGGAGTCAGGACTATCATCAGCCAGCAATTTTCTTATACAGGTCTTATCTGGCAAATGTAATAAAGTCTCTAAAAAGGGGGAAATAAGTTTAGTCCTCTTTTCAGTATAGAAGGGACAACGTAAAAACATATGACCCATGGATTCAACTTCTCCTGAACCACATGGGCAAAGTCTCTCTGAGTATGGTATTTTCAGATATTTTCTTCGCAATACGGCCGATGGAAAGGCCTCACATCTAGCTAGAGAAAAAGCTCTCCTGTGAGGATGAACCTCCAAATTCATAAGATACAGAGACATCTTCATACTATATCTATGATTTGTAGAAGATATATATCCGGGGGATTTCCTCAGATCTTGCTGCCTTTCTATATCTAAAATCCTCTGTTTAATAATATTTTTTGCCCAATCAACATTTTGAGCTAGATAAGTTTGTGATAAAAACCAGATTAGAAAAAGAGTTAATTGATGAAGAAATTGCCCAGTTTGTTTAAGCAACAAACTCTTCTTTCCGTCTGATTGAAAACCCACACTTCATTAATATGGTTCAGTCACTGAGACCAGGATACAGTCCACCCAGCAGAGCAGATGTTGCAGGGAAACTGCTGGATAAAGTGTATGACAGAGAAATGGAGCAATATGCAACAGCTCTAGAGGGTAAAATTGTTAACCTAAGTCTTGATGGGTGGCATAATGTCCACAATGATCCTGTTGTATGTGCTTGTATAACAACAGAAGAAAGGAATGTCTTCCTTGCAGAAACAATTGATACGTCAGGAAATGCACACACAGCAGAATACTTACAAGAAGTGGCAGCAAAAGCTATAATAGCATGTGAACAAAAATTCAAATGTCTAGTACACAGTTTGGTCACAGGCTGTCGTGTCTCTCTCTGCTCCTACTCCCCTCCCGCCAGCCAGAACGTCAGGCACAGCTAACAGGTTTCTTTGTAAAGCTTTATTGAGTAAAAAGCAGGGCAACTCAGGTGATTGCAGAAAAGTGTTACACAAAAGTAAAGAAAGTAATTCAAGACCCTCTATCCCATCAATGGGAGGTCAGGAAGGATCAACAGTTGATTCTGCACTGAGGAGTTTCGCGTGTTCCCAACCTCAAACCAGAGAACCCTCTCCGCCCCTAGGGCAGGTCAAAAGTCTTGTTAGCCAACTAAGCAGAGCAACAAAGAGATGTCATTTGTTCCTGCCTCCTTAAACGACAATGCTCGTGAGGCTGGCTTCCCCCCCCATCCGGAGCTCTTCCTCCCCTCCCATTGGACGGTGCAGCTGGGTCTGGGTTATCTACAGTGAGTGGCTCCACTCTTAGCTCCTCTTCTACCTCCCCCTCCCCTTCCATATCAGAATCCATTCCCACGGAATCTGAACAGTGCTGTTTTGGAGTTAGGGAGTTGGAACTTGAGGGGCTAGGAGAGCTAGCCCCAACACAGACAATGCTGCAAATTTATCCAAGATGAGAAGAAATTTAGAAGAGCAGGAAGGGAAAACAAAGCTAGTAACATATGGTTGCAGTGCTCATTTGCTGCACCTCCTAGCCAAAGACTTCAGTGTTCCAGAAATAAAGACTAATATTGTTGAAATTGCTAAATACTTCCATATCAATCATTTTGCAGCAGCAGCTCTGAAAAGATTGGATGGAACCAAGCTAACACGCCCGCAAGATGTTAGATAGAACTCTGTAGTGGACTGTTTTGAGCAGTATATCAAGAACTGGCCTATTCTGATGACAGTTTGTGAACAAAATTGAGAGAAAATAGATGGCACTGTCAAGGCCAAAATCCTCAACATTGGGCTTAAGAGAAATGTTGAACATATGCTGACGATACTGAAATCCATTTCTGAAGCTTTAAACAAAATACAGAAAAATAGCTGTTTTATTGCTGATGCTGTTGAAATTTGGAAGGAACTAAGTGAGCACTTTAAAACAGAACTACACACTGACAGAATTACGTAAATTAAAGCTCATTTTCTCGCAAATATTGTCAATATCCGGTTCCAGGGTCAAACCTTAAGTGCTGAGGAAGAGGAGTTAGCTATGACATAAGTATCCAGCAATCATCCATCTGCAATGCCAACTACTATATACCGTAATAAACTTCAGAGCTAAGGGGGAACCATTCAAGAAATATATGTTTGCTGATGATGTTTTAAAGGAAGTCACACCAGTGAACTGGTGGAAGTCACTTTAGCACTTGGATTTAGAGACTGTTGAAGTAATGATTTCACTTTTAACAGCAGTAGCTTCTTCTGCTGGCGTAGAAAGAATATTCTCTTCCTTTGGACTCATTCATTCTAAATTGAGAAATCGTTTGAGACCTGATAAAGCAGGAATGCTTGTTTTTCTTTTCCAGATTGTGAACAGACAAGATGATGAAGATGAGTGAGCCACAGAGGACAGTATTTTAAGTTATTCATGTGTGGACGGGGTTGACAGTCAAAGTTTTTTTAAAAAAAGATATTTTGTTTAACCACATCAGTTAACAAACATGGATGTTTAAGCAAATACAAGAATACATACCGTATGCTATAATGTTATTGTTTTAGTTAAATAAAATTGTTTAAATTGTTTTTATTAAGGGAATTATTATTTTTCTCCTTCCAATAAAGTACAGCAGAAAAAGTTGTCCAAATATGAATGATTAAACTGTTAAACAAGAGATATGTAGTTCACCTTGCAATAATTTCATAATTATCTATCCATGATGTGTTTCTAATAGTATAACCAAATCAGTATTTTTTTGATATAACTGTAAAACTAATCTGAAAAGTTGTTATTCTAAAAATGAAACCATCTGGTTATAAATATTAAGATTATACTAGCAAGAATGAGTCTTTGGTAACTGTGTGAAATAAGTATTAAGCTTATAGCGAGGAAGAGTGCACTTGGGGGGGGGGGAAGTCACATGATTAAATCAAGTCTTCCTGAGTAGTGATTTAAATCATGATTTAAATCAAATCCACCCTGCTTAGAACAAATCGCCAGATATGCCCAGATCTGCTCGGACACCTGTCTTGCCAATACTGCTTGCTTTAGTTATAGTTAGTGCAGTCTGAGAATGTTCAGAAGGTGCTTGGAGAGAGTTTGTTTGAACTATGTCCTTCTTGTCTTATCTTGCTGAAGGGAAATGAGCAGTTGGGTCCAAGAAGAAATAAATGCCTCATTAAGAAAAAGGGAGGTCCTAGCCAGTATGAAGTAGGCAGCTGTTTGATAGTTCCCCAAGAAACCCTCTTTGGAACCAAATGATTGTGCCAAATATCTCAAAGCATTAATCTCCCTTTTTGGAAAAGGTGTTTGAGCAGGTAGTAGTGGTTCAATTCAACATTAATGGACAAAAGGCTTGCATTCCCATTTCCCTTCTCTCAACATAGATCATCCATCAGTAAAACCAAAACCAGTTTCAGTTCCAAAACTAGGTCACAAGCCACATTAAAATGGAACTATTTTGAAACTAGTATGAGATTTGGTTGTACTAGTAGATAATCTATGCAGGACAAGGACAGTGTGAGTGCAACTATGTTGATTTTTCTAGACTTTTCAGCAGCTTTCAGTGCCATTGACCATGGTATCCTTCTGGACCACCTGTATGGAATGCAATTTTTTAGAAGCATGATATCGTATCTGAAGGGCAGGTTCCAGAAGGTAGAGCTGGAGAATGTTTGCCCTGTTCCATGAGTAAGGTCATCTGGGAATTTGGGGCAAGGAGTCATCAGTATGCCTGATGTACATCCAGCTCCATTTCTCCTTTTTATCAAATCTATATGTGGCACTGGATGTGCTGGACAGGTGCCTGGAATCAGGCTGGATGAGGGCTAAAAAACTAATCCAGAAATAGGGGTGTTGTTGGTAGGTAGCTCATCTGACCAAGGAGGCAGTGTTAGGCCTTTTCTGGATGGGATCACATTTCCCTTTTAAAAGCAAGTTTACAGCTTGAGGGTGCTATTAGATTCAGCCCTGACAGATATTGAATTGTTATCTGTGGCACAAAATGCCTTTCAACTTTGGTTGGTTTGCCAGCTGCATTACCACATATTAGTGTTAATCATGCTTTGGTAACATCCAGTTTAGATTGCTGTAATGCTCTATGCGTAGGGCTGCTTTTTAACAGCTTTTAGCAACTTGAACCAGTTCAGAATACAGCAAGCAGACTGAATGTATCTAAAGGGTGTTAAGAGATCTTCACTGGCTCCTAGTTTGCTTCTAGGTGCAATTCAAACTGCTGGTTTTGACTTACAAAAGGTGTGGAACTAGAGTATCTGAATTCTGAAGGACCATCTTCTTGCATATGATCCTGCCCATTCACTTAGATCATTCCCAATACAGGCTTCGGATTTTGCTGCCTTTGGAGTTTAGGCAGATAGTGGTAGAAAACAGGATCTTCTTTGTGATAGTGCCTCAGTTGTAGAATCTCCCTCTCAGAAATACTCATTTGGTATCTTGTCTTTTAGGTATCAAGACAGATATGTTTTGTTTTCTGAGTAGGAGTATCATTATTTATTGTATTCGGTTGGTCATGGTTATTTAATTTGTACTGGGTGTTTTTGGATTGTTATCATTTTTTATTTTAACCTTTTAATCTTTATATTTTAGACTGTAAACCACCATGCAAGACCTTATGTTAGAAATGTGGGATACAAATGTTCTACATACAGAAATGCTTTACATACATAAATAAATATTTGAACCATATGTGCACGTATTTTTAGTCATGTCTCATTACATGGGGGGAATTTCCTTTGCAGTTATTTGTTATATTTTAAAAGACATGTAGCACACAATTAGTACTCTGTCATACCAGAGAACAAAACAAAAATCTAATATGAAGTAACTGACTGATATAGCAGAAAGCTATTACGTATATTTTATTCTTGTCTTCTCTTGAGGTAAAAGTATTTGGTCATCCTGAGAATTTTTAAGTTACCTCCCTAATTTTAATACAAATGCTCAGAAATACACAGTTCTGACAACTTTACCAGTGTTAATAGACCTGATTCACATGAAATCACAGGCAAAACTTTTTTTAAAAAGCTAGTCCTCCCACATTAATAGCCACCAGAACATGTCTAGATTAAGTCTGAGAAGATACAAGACTGTTCTTTTTGTGTGTTTTTTCACATTTTTACTACAAGAGGTAAAGAGGTTTAATTTACACCTTTCCTAAAATTACTTTTAGAGCATGCATGCATTTCCTCTCAACTGTTTTTTCTTCTCTTTTTTCAGTTTAATAGTTGCTATTCATCTAATTAAAATAATTGAAAGGGGGAGCAATTTCCCAGGATTCTGGTGAATAATTGCAACAGACAAAAGGAGCAATCCATGGAACACTATTCTTGCATAAGTCCCATTAAAATTAATGGGAGCAGCAGTACTTCATAAGGTAGATCACCATCCACTTGAATTAAGGCCTCCTACACATTTGATCACACACATCTACAGTATATCCACAGGATAGTATAACATTCATGTTTGGATCAAAAAATAACCTGAATAGCAAAAAATGAGTTTTTAAAAACCCAATCAGTAAAACTACCTTTATTTGATTAGTTTTTTCTATTGAAAACAATAGAAAACCACGCAGTGGGGTGGGTTCAGACATGTGTTACAACTGAATCATCCCAAAACAGTGGACTGCAACATAAACTTAATCTCAAACTTGGATATTTCATCAACTGCTTTAGAAAATCATCCAGTACAATGGTTTACAAATGGTGTTCTAGGCTTCTTCAAACTGTGAAGAACCCTGAGATTCTTCAATGAAAACAGCAGTAATAGCAAACGTCCCTGATAAGATAGTTTGCCTACCACTATCAGTCTTCCCTGTAATGTACAATAGCAGGTTGTGCTACATATGTTCTAGAATGCACCATCAATTTGTGTACAGTAACAATGAAGCCCGGTAGCCCCAGCAGTACTCTGCATGAATCATCTATGCTCCCTAGAATGTGGAAGGTCTGTCAGTGGCTGTCACTGGCAGAAATGGCGAAAAGGGGGGGGGGAAGGGGGGATTGTAGTGGTGACCAAAAAGGGGTTGCAAAGGGAGCAGCTTCAGCCTCCAAGTCCCCTGGGATACCTGCTGGAGGACTGAGAGGGAAGGGGGGGAACTCACGGTGAGCCCGATTGTCATTGAACAATCCACACTGCGTAGCTTATCTGCAGGCTAGGTTGTCATGTCGTGCAGACTTGCCCACTGTATATAAAATATATAAACATGAAAATATGCTTGGACTTCAATGACTTGCTCAGGGGGAACACTGAAGTTGTTCAAGTATTTCCTGATATTTGTTACATACATACTGTAATCCAAAGCACAGTGTAATTACCAGAAAAATTTGGGAGACAAAGTATGCCAAATTCCAGATGTGAAAGTTTTGCTACTTCTACACTAGCTGGATAGCTGAAATTTAGTACACATATAACCCAAGAACCACCCATTCTGAAGGACCAGAAAAGTCGAAAAGTAGGATGTCTGTACGTCTCGGTTCCAAATGGCAACTGGGCATAATATCCTGAAAGGTTTAAGGCATGTTCATATTTCCTACAAATCTGAAATCTCACACACAAAACATTCCAAGGCATTCTGGTTACTAGAAAAGCCTGAAAAGGAGACATTTGTAAATCTCAGCAGTAAACAAGGGGGGAAAGTGTAGTCCAAAATGGTTTTATACTTCTAAGGATAAAATGCTTCACACCTATGGGTTCCAAGCCATCCACAAAAGCTGAAATTTGCAATACACCAGCCACGTTTGCACATCATGCTAAGCCACCCTGTGAATAAGCTACACTGTATGGGTTGTTTGCAGAACAACCCATGGTGCACCAGACAGACGACCGCGCTCACCGTGGCTTGTTCTACCCCTCCTTCCTCTGGCCGGTATCCCAGTGTCCTTTGTGATAGAACCCATCTCCCCCTCCCTATTCCAATTGCTACCCCTTTTCGTTCGATGCCAAAAAATTTTAGAGGGAGTCTCAAAAAAGCACAATTGGGGTTATTTTTTTTTTTTTCAGCCCTGGAAAATTGCTCAATTCTGTTCGGAATTTTTTTTTTGAGGGGGCGGGTCGGTATTTCACAAGTCCTCAGGAGCACACTTAAGGTTCCTGTGAAGTCTTGTCTCGTCAATTTCCTTGTCTGTTTCAGCTGTCAAGGGAAGCAGTGAAGTGGAGTAGGGAACAGATAAACAAGGCAAGACTTTTGCACAAAATTTGCACAAAGGTGCCAGGGACCGATTCCCTAGCTGTCAACTGAAAAGCCACCGGTAATGGGGGGAAAGTGGCAAAAGAAGGTGCACCCAAAGGGGTGGGGACAAGATCTCCCCCTTGTCAATATGATCCTCTCGGTTTTAAGTGTTGAACTGACAATTCTCAGAGTCTTCCACCTGTCGTAAATCCGCCCAGTGTCAAGATAAGCCGTTCTCGTTATAACAGTCCGCATGTCCAAGCCAAGATATATTAGTCCCAAACCGAGCAAACGTAAACCAGTTAGGGGTCAGGCACAAGCGTAGTCAGGGTCGTTCCGAAGATCAAAGGTACAGGGGTCCGAGGTCAGGAATATCAAGAGCGTCTGGTGGTAGCTGTAACAAACAATGGCTTCCAGCATCTGAGTGTGTTTGGGACCTGCCTTTTGAGTAGGTGCTGATTGGTAAGGCTGCCCAGCTGGGTCAGGCTGCAGTTAGCCTGACCCCACCCCAAACACACTCCGGCACGGCTGGTCTCTGTCTGACCTACTGGAGGCACAACACCACCTTTTGAACACCGAGTCTTCCGCTACTGCAGAAAACTGAGATATTAACTCCCCACCCCCTTTTCGGAGCTCCTTTTCGGGGATCCTTTTGGGGGCATTTACTGCTGCGGATGCTGTGGTTCCCTGACAGCTCTAAAATATTTGCAGAAATTCAAGTAAATTTAATGGCTACTAAGTAAATGGAGGGGGATTTTGCATACATTTAAGGGCTCGGTAGTAAATGGAGGGGAAATTTGCGCACCTGCAGTAATGGAGCAGTTAATGCAGGTGCACAAATTCCCCCTCCATTTACTGCCCAGCTCTCAAATTTATGCAAAATTCCCCACCAACTACTTCCCAGCCAAAATAATTTGCATATTTTTCCTGGTCCCCAAAAGTGTGCAAATATTCCTAACCACTTTAAAAAAAAAAAAAAACCTTAGAGGTGGCAGAATAGGATGGAGCAAAGGGGGCACCAACATCAGTGGTACTTACACCCACCCCTCATGGGAGCCCATTCACTTTGTCCCATTCCGCCACCTTCTCAGGGTTGTTTTTTTAGAACTGTCAGGGAACTGCAGTAATCGCAGCACTAAGTGCTCCAAAAAGGAGCCCCAAAAAGGGTGTGGGGAGCGAATATCTCCCATTTCTGGAGTAGCTGCAGACTCAGGGAAGCGCTGAAAAGGTGGAGGACACTGTTTGTTCAACACCTAAAAGCCAGAGGATTACATTGCTAAGTGGAAGATCTTGTTGTGTCCCCCGTCGTCGTCCCCCAGCTTGGATGCACCTTCTTTTGCCACTTTCCCCCCTTATCCGGTGCTTTTCAATTGACAGCTAGGCAGTCAGACCCTGGCAACTGTGTGCAAATTTGCCTATATGCAGCCAAGCCTTGCCTTGTTCCCTACTCCATTTCATGGCTCCCTTTGACAGCTGAAACTGACAAGGAAATTGACCAGAAAAGACTTGTATGGGACAGTCATAAGTGTGTTCCTGCACACTGCAGAAGACCGACAAAATAATAATAAACAAAATTACGAACACAATTGTGCAATTTTCTGGGACAAAAAAAATTAAAAGGGTGGTGAGCCAGTGATGGTTGCTCCAAAGAGCAGCTTGGGCATCAGTGAAGGGGCTGTCACTGGTGGTGGCACAGGCAAGATCACAAAGAGTGGCAGAGTTTTTTGCCGCTCTTGCCAAGCGGCTTGCGAGCTGATCCCACCATAAAATTGCTCGCCGCGTTCAAACAAGACGACAACCCATCGTGGGTCAAACAACCCTCAGAACAAGGCATGGGTTGTCAGGGTGGCTTGTTGCCCCAAAATAAGCCACCATGTGGGAAGCAGTCTGGGTTTGGACAACACGACAACTCACTATGACAAGTTACTCATGATGGGTTGGAATGTCATTTTTTATTTATTTATTTAATACATTTTTATACCGCCCAATAGCCGAAGCTCTCTGGGCGGTTTAGAACAGTTAAAATCATAAAATACAATATAAAATAAAAAATTTAAAACCACAGATTAAAAACAAACAGCAGAGCTAGCAGCAGGTGCAAACCAGGTGACAGAGTCCACAATACTATGCTTGCTAGAGAAGTCAGAAATTGGATATTTATACAATCCCAGTCAAAACCTGGGGAAAGTTTACCTCATAATATTCCAGCAAAAAGCATGCTAAGCCAAGGTGAGATGGAATGTTGGGCTGCGAGAGTTTCATTGAGGCTGCATTTCTAGTAAGCACCAAGGAAAGTGGATCTATGTTGGCAGAGAGCAGCCTTTATTTACTAGTATTAAAAACATCTCTCTGTGACCTTTTGCCTTAAAGTAACACTGGGCTGATATCTGTTTGACTCAGGTTGTCAGCCTCTATGACAAATGCTTTTTATACTTCTATATCTTACAGAGCAGGTAAAAATGCAATTCTTACCTGCACCAGCAAACATCGGCTAATCCACCCTCAGCCCAAGGTCTCTCGCCACGTGACATGGGAGGGCACATGTGCTGCTACTGCATCACACCCATTACCCCACCCCTGCTGCATTACACACCGCTCCCCCGACGCATCATGCCCCACACCCCCTCACCTTACCTTTGCTGCCACCGTGTCAGCTCTTCTGACTGCAGATCTCTCAAGACCACCTGCTGGGGGCAGCGGCAGAGGACCCTCCTGGTGGGGACACCTGCATCAGGTAGCCGCATCAGGCAGTGGAATGGAGAGTTGCGCCACTCCTCCCACTCCACTGCCCGATGCGGGTGCCTCACCCTGCTTCATGAAAGGGCTGGCATGTACAGACTATTTCAGATCAAAGTACCTATGGACTGAATTCTTAAGTATCCATATGAAATTCAGACCCTCCCACTCCAGACTGCCTCTTCAGGCTCCTGACCCATAGTTCTCCTTATCCACCAAAGTTCCTTTACCTGTCAATACTCTTCCTATCATTAGCATTCAGTCTTTCTATTTTTAAGACTCACTGTGAAGTTCTCTCCCTAGTACTCCTTTATTTATTTATTTGTTTGTTTATTATATTTATACCCCACCTTTTTTCCTGCAAGGAACCCAAGGCGGCTTACATAATCTTCCTCCTCCTCTCCATTTTATCCTCACAACAACCCTGTGAGGTAGATTAGGCTGAGAGTCAGTGACTGGCCCAGTCACCCAGTGAGTTTCATGGCTGAGTGGGGACTAGAACCCGGATCTCCCGAGTCCCAGTCCAACACTCTCACCACTACACCACACTTTCTCTTAAGCCTCTTATTTCTCTATTCCAAATCTTTTC
Organism: Shinisaurus crocodilurus; assembly: GCA_021292165.1. Classification (NCBI taxonomy): domain Eukaryota; kingdom Metazoa; phylum Chordata; class Lepidosauria; order Squamata; family Shinisauridae; genus Shinisaurus; species Shinisaurus crocodilurus. Next base: position 114,323,056 of record CM037878.1, on the reverse strand, counting down.
CACTTCTCTTCCCCTCAAGAAACTGTTCATCAGTTTATCAGAAATCAGTTTATGAGGGCTGCTTGGTATGTTATAAGAACAGCAGGCACATGCCTAGATACCATGTATGCTCACAGTATTCCCTGTAACTTTCTTGACCTACACACACCATGAGGATGCAAGACCAATTATAGCTTTCTGCAATATGTATAGAGATCAATTCCTCAGATGTGTGCATGCGCACACATAGTCAACAGCATAACTTACGCACTGTCAATAGCATAATTTATGCACTGTGTGATATTTTGTTCAAGCATCCCTCTTCCAACAGCAGCTCCTCAGCTCTAACCTTCTTCCTTCAAGCCGCTGTCTAATCCACTTGATGTAACCTCCAAGTACTGAAGCATATTTAATCCTTCAGCATACTATTATATTTATCTTAAGTACTTATATCCTGCCCTTTAATAGAGTTCTCTGGGCAGCTTACAAAACCAAAATATCAAAACGAATGATATACACCTAACAATATCTCAATCTCTTTTATTTAATTAAATAAACTAGTCAGTTGCCTAAAAAACTTCCATGTTGCAACACATCAGTCTCTAGAGTACCACAACCATTTTTCTTCAAAAATGCTATCATCCATATGGGTATGACAAACCGATGGAAGATTATTTTTTAAATATTTTAGTTGCTCTTGGAAGCTATGTCTTCACAAAGTGATGGGGGCGCGGGACTTCCGGCGGGGCTGAAATGGTGGTCTGATCTCTGCACTTTTAGTGCAGGAACAACGCCACTGTAAAATCGATTGGGGGGGCTCCTCCAGTGACATATATCCCTTGATAGAGGGATATCAAGAGATTAATCTTAAGTACCTAGAAGATTGCTTCTAGTGGGTGGACTGCAGTTGGCAGTCAGCACGTGGGAAAGTGATCTGAGGTTGGAATTCTCATCTTGCTCGGTGTCGGAGTCTTTTCAAGACACAAAGTCTGCTGAAAGCCCATTTCTTAAGATTTATGGATTTACGGTAAATGTTTAACAATCGAAATAAGTTTTCTCTACAACAAAGAAGTACCTGCAGTGAGTCTCAAAATTTTCTCTTGCTTTAAAAAAATATTGGAATTTAAGAAATTTAGTTGAAAGCCTCACAAAGAGAATATAAACAAGTACACTTTGAAAAGTGTAAGAAAGAGGACTTTTAATTCTTTTACTCTTGTATTCTCTGAGAAACTGTAAAAGGGGAGAAGCTGTGAGATAAATTTAAACAGCGTGGGAACAGCTGTTGTTATTCAAAGGCTGTTGGAGACAAAGCAATAAAGATGGCCACAAGTGATTTGTTTTACAAGCTGTTTGATCAGTTACTAGACAAGTTTGATGCTTTCGAAAAAAGATTGGTCAGGAGACTGGTTGATTTTGAAGTAAAGATAGCTCAAAAAGCTGAAAATTTAATGGCAGAGGGGAAAGAACAAACATCTGAACTGATTTACAACAAGGCTGAAATGTTTGAATAGTCAAAAATTGAATTATTAAACACAGTATCTGAACAGAAAGAAGACATTGGAAGAAGAAGTGGGAAAATAGCAGATCAAGTTCACCAGCAATGTTTTCATATTGAAATGGTCATATATTTTTGGAAGGAGTTGCTTATTGAACGGGAAGGAGACATTGGAGGAAGAAGAACAACAGATCAAATCCACCAGCAATATTTCTCCATTGAAATGGAGGCAGACAAAATTGTCAGATCTTTTTGGAAGGAGTTGCTTATTGAGACTTATAAGAGAAGAGAATATGCTTTTTTCTATTCTAAGAGTGAAACAGAAAAAGTTAGTTTTTGATAGAGGAAGAATATGTGGAGGACTGTAATGGTTACTGACTACTGGAATTGATGTGATGGTTAAATTAACTATACGAATTAAAGAAAAAAATGGTTGCTGAATACTGGAACTGATAGAAAGGGTTAAATCTATGTTAGGAATTAAGGAAAGAGCAGTTATGCGTATGTTTTCTTTATTGCTGTAATAACAATATATAAAATTGTAATGTAAGAGAAATTATTGCTAAAAGAAGTTTATAAATGTTAATGCCTTCCCTGCAAGCTTACTGGAGGGTAGATATGGTAAAACTCCTAGGAACACCAGATGTTGCCCGTGCAACAACATGGAGATAGAGTCCATTTTACATGTATTATTTCAATGCAGCTTCTACCAAGGAGCGAGAAAAAATTGATACAGTACTTGCCATAATGCAAAAGTTTCCTGGTCACTCAACTGAGTCTCTTATGAATATTACTTCTTGCCACAAACCAACAAATTACGAAGCAAGTAGCAAAATATCTGAACTTGGCCATCACTACTAGACCCCGTATGTTGGTGTGCTAGGCTATCGATTTCTCAATTTCATTATTCATGTGTGTTATTTGCTTATATATATAGGTCTTTTGTCCTTTTATTGTATTATACAGCTGTTGATCAGCTGGGTTTTTAATTGTTGTTATAAATGGTCTGTTGACTGTTAATAAAAAGATTAAATGTTAATGACTTTCTTATTTACAAATGTTAGAAAGACTTATAGTGGGGGGGGTCTGATGATTTTGATCAAGGTGGGTTCAATCTTGAAGGGATTTCTGGGATGATGATTAAGGGAGCGTGTTTATGAGATATCTGTATTTTATTTTATGTGGGGGATATGTCCGCCTGGAGGGGTTGGGCATGGGAGGCACTGTATTGCAGTGGTTCCGGTCCTTCCTCTCTGGAAGGTACCAAAGAGTAGTTCTTGGGGAGGAGGCTTCGAACCCTCGGCCGCTCACTTGTTGGGTGCCGCAGGGTTCCATCCTCTCCCCAATGTTATTTAACATCTACCTAAAGCCGCTGGGAGCTATCATCAGGAGGTTGCACTGTCATCAATATGCGGATGACACGCAGCTCTCCCTCTCCTTCAAATCCTCACCAAGGTTGGCTGTTGAAACCCTGTCCAAGTGCCTGGAGGCAGTGGGTGGCTGGATGGGAAGGAACATGCTGAAACTGAACCCCGACAAGACCGAGGTACTTCTGGTGAGAGACAAGGGAAGGTTAGGGGATGTTGACCTGGTGCTGAATGGGGTACATCTACCCCTGAAGGATCAGGTCCGCAGCTTGGGAGTCATTCTAGACTCCCAGCTGTCCATGGAGGCTCAGGTGTCAGCTGTGAGCCGGGCGGCGCTGTATCAGCTCCATCTGATGCGGCAGTTGCACCCCTACCTTCCTAATCATCTGCTCCTATCAGTGGTTCATGCCTTGGTCTCCTCTCGACTACTGTAATGCGCTCTACGTGGGGTTACCCTGGAAGACGGTTTGGAAGTTGCAGCTGGTACAGAATGCAGCAGCTTGCCTGGTTAAAGGCTGCCGCCGGCGTGATCACATCACTCCAGTGCTCAAAGAGTTGCACTGGGTACCAGTTGTTTGCCAAGCCAAAGTCAAGGTGTTGGCATTGACCTTTAAAACCCTGTACAGCTCCGGTCCAATATATCTCAAGGAGCGCCTCCAGCAACATCAAGTAGGCCGCTCAACAAGATCTGCCACGGATGGCCTTGTCCCTGTCCCATCAGCCAGAGAAACCAGGCTGGTGGGGACTAGGAGGAAGGCCTTTTCTGTGGCAGCCCCCAATTTATGGAACTCTCTCCCCAGTGACCTCCGCCATGCCCCTGCCTTGATTAGCTTCTGCCGGGCACTAAAAACATGGCTTTTCAGGTGGGAATATGGGGTGGGTTAGGATTTTTAAGTTTTGTACTGTTTTTAATTGTTTTATACTGTGTGTGTGTGTGTGTGTGTGTGTGTTCCCCCCCCCTTGTGTTTTATTGGACTGTACATCGCTCAGAGTGGCCGGATGTCTGGCCAGATGGGCAATTCATAAATATAATAAACAAATAAATAAATAACTTAACAGCTTGTAAGGATTAATATATAATTGAAGTTAGAGCTTTGCCTTTGACGAGCAGACGGGAAGAAGTTGTGCAATATATATGAGTAAAAATGTTTAATACTGTTTAAACAGAAGAGTTAACAGTTACGTTTATGGTAGTGTGGAAATTTCTAACAGGTATTTTGTAGTGACTGGAACAACAATTGTGTATTTGTGAGGTTGATGAATAAGAAAAAATTGTTTGACAATAGAAAAAAGAGAAATTTCTCTGTAAACTTAGATTATCTAATGTCACTTACATTTGTTGTAGAGAAAATTGGAAGTTCATTTTAATTAGTCTTTTTGTGTTTTGTGTGTTAAATAAAAAATGGAGGAAAAACACAAAGTGATGGGGGGGTGCATTCCAATGCCCCCACACTCGATGCACGTAAGCCTCCAAAAACAGAGGCTTATGTGTATCCAACGCAAGCCGCGAGGTGTGGCAGCAGCAATCTCTGCCGCCCCGCCCCTCGCACTCTGCATTTCATCTAGATGGCCATTTTCGGCCATCTAGATGAAGCTCTTCAGAGGGGCAGAGAAGGAGGCTGGGGCACAGTTTGGATATGGCATAAGCTCTCAGCCCCATCCTCCTCCCCCCCGCCATGCCCCTTTTCTTCCTCTCCGAGGCCCATTTGTGACCTCGGGGAGGCAGCTGGTATGGTTCTTTCCGCGCTGGCTGCGAGCAGAGTGGGGCAGGGGCTTGGCATTTGGAGTCCCAGCTCCTAGCTCACAGGACCTTGGAGCTGGGACTCCAAATAATCCTATGGGCCCTCAGGCAAGGTTGGAGGGCCATAGGATTGCGCCCTTAATTGAGAAGAACAGCAAAAAACAAAGATAAAAATTGCCACATTAGCAAGCATAGAAGATACATCAGATACATAAACTAATTACAGTATCAGACTAAAGTAAGAATTGAAGAGGATGTTCTTCAAGTCTTGCCTGAATGTCTGTACAGAAGGGGCAAGGCACAAGTCATAGATTTTCATAGATTTCATAGATCATTGAGTTGGAAGGAGTCTACAAGGCTATCAAGTCCAACCCGCTACTCAATGCAGGAAACTAGAGGAGTGGTCTCCCATCCAAGTAATAACCAGGCCTGACCCTGCTTAACTTTCCACAAGCTGAGCCAGCGTAAGCCACAGGCCTGTCAGGAAGTCAACAGGAAGCGAGTTCCACAGTTTTGGGGCCACCACAGATAAGCCCCTATCTCTTGCTCTTGTGCACACCAACCTAACCAATCTTAATGGCAGACACTCAAGAAGGACCCCTGAGGTAGATCTTAATGTAGAGGCAGGATTGTATGGGTGAAGGTAGGCCTTCAAATAACCTTGTCCCAAACCTAGTGTTTCCAACTTGAAAAATGTCTTCACAAGGAACGTTTGCTGAAGGTTGGGTGGGCCAATATGTTTACCCACTATATCTTCTTTGCACCTGTGTCAAGATGTAGAAGCAGGTTCCATATCTTTAGGATGTGACTGAGAAATATTATGAGACAATCTTGAAAAACACTTAGGACGCAATCCTATGCATGTTTAGACAGAGAAAAGGCCTACAACTTCCAGCATGCCCCAGCCAGCCATGCTGGGAGTTGTAGGCCATTTCTCTGTCTAAACATGCATAGGATTGCGCCTTTAGCTGATAATGGTTTCTATTATTATTATTATTATCATTATTACTATTATTATTATTATTATTATTATTATTATTATTATTTCTCCAGAGGATGGCGATGAAGGAGGGTGTTTTCTCTGGAGCTCCGTGTTTGCCTTAGTTTGTTTCCATTCGCCCAGGCTTTTATCAAGGCTGCAAATTATCCCAAGCTTACTGCTGAACTTCTGAACTTCTTATTTCCCCCCTCCTCTGGTGTGATAACCAGCAATAATTTTTAAATGGGGAATAAAAAACATGCTAGAACAAGTCCAGGGGCAGCCAAACACAACAAAGCTTCCAAACAGCTTAAAATTGACGAAATGCTGGCTTGTGCGGATACTGTGAGTATTCCAGACTCAAATTCAGTGTTTACAGTTTCTACTGCTAACAGTTTCTCAGCTTTGTATATAGAAAATGCGCCTTTATTTGAGCCTCTGGATAATTCTTGCAACGATACGGCTGCCTATCAGGAGGGAGTGTCCTTGGAGACAAATAGGGCAGCTTCTGAGGAATCGTTTGTTTCAGAAAAGATACAAGTTGAACAGCAAATATATTCCCCAGACTTTGTGATGAAACAATGCCTCCTAACAGCCCATACTGTTATCTCAATTTATGAACGCTTAGAAGAAATTGTTAAACAACTTGAGCTTCTTAAACTCTCCTTTGATACTTTTGTACAAAAACATGCAGCTTCAAACGAGTGTCCAACTCACTCTAATTGCATAGTATCTAGAAAGGAGGAAAAAATTGAGTAGTAAAAAAACTACCCCAAACAAGTCTAGGGGCCATTCACTAGTATGCTTGAAGAAGCTGGAAAGAGGAAACTGCAACAGGATTTTACAATCAAATCAAGTCATGTTGCAAATTGCCCACAGCAGAATAAATAATGGTAGATGGAGGTCTTATAGAGCTATCAGATTCTCCTTAAGTCAACTTTTACAAACACACCCTATTAGCATTGATATGCTCACCGTAGATTGGCTTCCTAGTGTATCCGCACATAAGAGAATTGTGGTAACATTTGAACAGCCTACAATCCCTCTCATGCTGATGAAAATGAAGGGTTTTTTGTCCAACTTTCAAATACTACCAATGAGGGTATTTCGAGACTTTACTATCATCCCTTTGATTAGTTTTAAGCATGGTAGTGTGGTGACTACAGAGGAAAGGAGCACCTGTTTGCTAATCTCCAAGGAAACTCCCAGCAAGACTGTAACACAATCAAATCCAGCTAAAACGTCTAGCACTGTAACAGAGAAGCAGTTTCTGAGCCTAAGTGAATTAACTGCCAATGAAGAAACAAAAGACATTGCCTCCAAACTGAATGATCTAAAGAACATGCTGTTAGATATCAATGATCGGGCCGAACCACTGATCAATCTAGTATCCACTAATGCCGTCCCTTATGCTGAGAGGAATCCGGATGGGGGCTCTGTTGATGTTCTACCAGCAATGATTGTGGATGATTTGCCACCTACAACTCCAGTACAACCGTTGGAGCTAAAGAGAGTTAACAAGATATCTCCATTGCATGAGTTGTCCCCTAAACAAAGTGCTACTGCTCAGACAGAATCTCTAGAGACTTGTTACGATATAGATCTGACTACACCTGTTTGACAACTAAATTTACTATCTTGGAACATTATGGGATGGACAAATAAGTTTCATGATGCGGATTTTGCAGTTTATTTACAAAAATTTAAAATTCTTTGTTTGCAAGAGACATGGGCTCCTGAAACTAATTTACCAACGCTCCATGGATTTCGATCATTCTCTCTTCCAGCTATTAAAAGGTGTTCTAGAGGCCGTGGTAGTGGTGGCCTCACTACATTTATTTCAGTCGACTTGCAAGTTGATATTCAACTACTGACCACTACTTTCCCACAATATATACAGACCCTACTTATTAAGAACAAGCATTTTGACTCTTTTATTTGTATAAATGTTTACTTTCCACCTAGTTTAGCAAAAAATGTGGGTCCCAATAGCATCTGGAACAGTCTATCTGAAACCTTTACTACCCTGGAGTGTCAATACCCTTCCATAAGGCTCTTGTTATGTGGAGATTTTAACGCCAGAATTGGGGCCAGCTCGATACAAATAGAGGGTACTAATTTTGGACAAGATGCCCAAGCCATATCTTTTGCTAGGGTCTCCCAAGATACAAAAATAAATAAGCCAGGTCTGAAGTTTTTAGAGTTTCTCTCTTTGCACCAATTGCAATGCCTTAATGGAACTCCATATGACATAACGATGGGCGCCTATACCTATGTCACCAACAGAGGAGCTAGCACAATAGATTACATGGCAGTTTCTGCCAACTTGCTCCCTGACATTTACAGATTTGAAGTTAACAACAGGGTTGAAAGTGATCATTTCCCCACGTCGTTATTATGTAACTTTGAAATGTTTCATCCTCCATGTCCTCATCAAAATGTAAATGGAATCCATGGGGGAGAACAGAGATTACGGTGGTCACTTAACCTGGGTTCCTCCATTCTGCAGTTATTTGAGAGTGTTACTTTCTAATTCTTTTATCATGAAATTTTATATTCCAACTCAGACATCTTATACGTCTATCAAACTATTATTCAAAACCTTAGACCTAAATTGGTCCGTAACAAACAATTTAATCCTAATAGAGTGGTAAGTAACAGATGGTTCAATCTTGAATGTAGAGATGCCCGTGAAGCATTAATGGATTATTCACGACAGGTATTTAGAAAGAACGGTATTACCTCTCCTGACATCCTGGTTTCTATGAGGCTATCTTATAAGGCACTTTTAAAACAAAAGAAAGATACATATGCTAGAGCACAATGGAAACAACTAGCTTTAGCTGTGACAGAAAAAAATGAGAAGCAGTTCTGGGACATTACTGCTACTGGTATGCATACAGTCAGACCGGTAATCATTGAGCAAATTACATCACACCAGTGGTATACTCATTTTAGCAGGCTCTATGGAGCTATATCTTCAGGGAAATACCCTTCTGTCGTTTCTGAAATTACTTGTTCGCCTTACTGGCCCCGTTTCAGCGTTGGAGATAAAGAAGTTAATTGCAACTCTTGCCTTGAGCAAGGCTCCTGGAGAAAATATGATGCCACCAGAAATATTTAAATATTTTCCTGAGTGGTGGGCCCCAATATTAGTCAAAGTGTTTACTCATATTAACAACACAGGTATAATTCCAACGGGCTGGAAACAGTGTTGTTGTTCCTATTTACAAGAAGGGTGATAAGCAAGATCCCAATAATTATCGACCTATTAGTCTTTTAGATATTGACTCCAAATTATATAGTAAACACCTGTTAAACAAATTGGAAGATTGGGAATCTATTAACCATATTATTCACCCTGAACAGGCTGGCTTTAGGAAAGGGCAGAGTACTATTGACCATTGTTTGACTCTTTATTTTTTAGCTCAACAAGGACTTGCTGGTCCTACCAAACATTTATTTGTTGCCTTTGTTGACTTAGCAGCAGCCTTTGACTCAATCGACAGAAACCTGTTGTGGTATAAATTGGCCAACACCAATATAGATAACCATCTGTTTCTAATCAAGGAACTCTATTCAAATACAACTGCTAGAATAAGAGTCGGCATATCTGGCTCATTGACTGATGCTATCCCCACAAATGGGTAAAACAAGGATGTCTGTTGGCACCATTACTTTTCAATTTATACCTGAATGATATAATTCCCGCATTGTCTGGCCCGGAATTTTTTCCACCTTCAGTTGGGTCAAAGAAAGTTTCTATTCTTTTATATGCTGATGATATGGTGTTAGTTTCACTGACCCGTATAGGTTTGAGAAGGCTGCTTTCTCAATGAATTTTGTTCTAAAGAAAAACTAAATATCAACTATACTAAAACAAAGGTGATGGTGTTTGGGAAAAGACAAGCTCATTTTCAATGGTCTATCAATGGTCACCAAATTGAGCAATGCCGGGAGTTTAAATACCTTGGTGTTTACTTTGCAGAAAATCTCTCCTGGAAGCCCCACATAGAAGCCACTAGAGCAGTGGCTCTGAGATCTATTGGAGCAATCCTTAGATTTTATAACACTGCAGGGGGACACTTGGTTGTTCCAGCCCAGAAAATCTTCCAAAGTAAAGTCATTGCCCAGATTCTATATGGTGCTGCTGTCTGGGGATGGGATGACTCTCAGATGGCTAAACTGGAGGCCCTTCAGAATACATTTTTCAAAAAATTACTAAGACTTCCACCTGGCACTCCTGCAGCTCTGGTTCGGGCAGAGGTAGACTTTCCTTCCATTAGATCCCGCATTCATTTTACTTTATTCAATTATTGGAAGAGGGTAAAAGATTCTTCAGTCAGGGTATTCCCCAAGCTATGTTTTGAACAGTTATCAAACTGCAAAAGCTGGAGTTTAAGATATTATAAATTGCTCGAATTGTATCCTGCTCCACTTGACAATTTTTCTATCATGAATTCAAAAGAGAAACTTCGGAAATATATTTTTGATCATGATGCCCAACTGGACAGACAGGTTATTAACAACTCTAAATTTTCAAAATGGTATAGGCTTTATAAATTTGACCACCAAAGGGCTGTTTATCTTGTAAAGCTCACGGTTCCAAAACTTAGGCAAGCATTTACAGCCCTTCGCTTTCAAACCATGCCTACAGCTTTGATTGACGGCAGATACTCTCATACTCCTTTGGCCCTCCGGTTGTGTATCTGCGGGGCCTCTGAAATTGAGGATCTGCCTCATTATTTGTTCTATTGTTCTTTGTATTCTGAACCAAGAACCAAATTTTTGGAACCTATTTTGTCCCATTTACACTCCAATACCATTTTAGAAAAGATTTTTTATCTCCTGTCTGACACCGACTCTAAGATCACCCATAAGGTTTCTCTTTTTGCCCTTGCAGCAATTAAAATTCGGGCAAGATTCATTTCTGAGATTGCAGTTGACTGTTCTGGAGATAGTCTTATTTAATTATAGTATTTTTAAAATAACAACAACAATTAATGCTTTTAAACTGTATTGTATTTTAGCCTGTTAACATGTAAGATTCATATGTGATTTTATGTAAGGTTTTTTCTTCCCCAATAATAGTAATAATTGCTTTTAAACTGTCTTGTATTTTATCCTGTTAATATATAAGAATCATGTGTGATTTTATGTAAGGTTTTTTTGGTGTGTTTTTTTAACCGCCATACTGTTGTAGTTTTTATTATTATCATTATTATTGTCGTACTGTTGTACTTTTTAATATTGTTTTTATTTATTCTGTATGCGAATGGCCTATGGCTTAAGCATTAATAATAAATACAGAGAGATTATTTCTCCAAAAGCAATAGTAGTACTAACATTGCCAAATTAAAACCTAATTTTTTATTAACATCATATGTTAGTTACATACAATAGTGTACTTTAGTATGAAGTCATATAAAAATTGTCCATTTTTTTGTGGACAGGACTTACGTAGCTGGGACTGTTAGTACATCACTACTCTTAATACACATCATAGTGGATGCTGGAATTATCCATTCGGCTGCCAAAGGAGATATTATTATTATTATGATGATGATGATCATCATCATCATCTATTTATCACCCATCTGGCCAGCAAACTGGCCACCCTGGGTGATGTACACAAGATAAAATACAGGATAAAATACATTTAAAACAGCAAAGTTACTGGTTTTCCAGTGCTAGAATCTAACTGTTAGATTAAAGCAGCCAGTCAGCCACCACCTGCTCTCCTTTAAAAAATAAATAAATCTATTTTTAAATCCCTTTCTGATGATCCCACTTAGGCCAACAATTTCAGAGAACTGTTAAAGCTATGTTTGCTAGAGAACAGGGTCCACAGAGTGCACGTTTGTCAGTCTTTCAGGTTAGATTGTTCTGCACAGCAAGAACATGAAAGGTGAAGAGGCAAGGATGTATTCCAGTAGCGCTGCTAGAAATGAACAAATCCAGCTATCAACAGGAATAAGAATTACTGGCATTAGGATTTAATACTGGGCCGGGGCAGGGGGGAGATACACAACATCAAGGTATTGTAGTATCAAAACTCTCTCCAGAATTGTCACCTTCCTTCCCTAATCTGAGAGCAGGGAGGAAATTGTATAAAAATAATTTCCTTAGGCAGCCCACTCTATAGGGCCAATCAACCACTTTGGAAACACGAGATATACAAGAAATGAAAGGTTAGAAAGTGGAGCATATCTGACTACCCTCTTCCCAGATTGGTGAAGGTGGATGTATAATCTGAAAAAGAGGTGATTAGAGAACAGCTAACATTTGCCCCATAGTCTCTCTTTAAAGGTGGCAGCATGAAGAGAAATCATACTAGTGCATATGGGGAGCATATCTCCCCCAATGTCTTCCTCTTCCAAGCAGATACTGATAAATGAGTAATTTGGTGATCACAGCACACAGTTCTCCTTTCCTATGCCATATCTTGTTGCCTGGAAGCTCCAACAGTGTTGTGGTTTTTAAAAAGTCACCAGGCTGTATCAGCAAATCTTTACAAACATTATTTCCAGGGTGGAACACATAGCCTAGGTCAGAAGTACCAAAATGTTTAGTGGGAGTTTTAAATAAGTGGATGATTCAAGGCAGGCCTCAACAGCAGAACAGATATAGGATCAGCCTGAAAGGCAAAGAAAAATGAGTTGCTGGATTTGAAAAAACAGAGAAAGGAAAGCCAATAGAGGCTCGAAAGATAGCATTATTTGATTTGTTATATTCATCATGTAAGTAGGCAACAATGTACGTGGAGTAAAACAGTAGCACACTAGGCTCAGTTTCCAATTGTATTGTTCCACTGATGTCAACAATTCTTCTGACTCTTCCCTATATCTAATTCTATTCAATTTACTTCGCACAGAGAGAAATAAGTAAATAAACAAACAGATAAGGGTGTACTACTATGCACGTTTAGACAGAAAAAAGTCCCACAACTCTGAGCATGTGGGGAATTTTAGGACCTTTCCCTGTCTAGAAATGAATCGGACTGCACCCCCCAAAAAGTAAATAGACGTGCATGACACAAGCCAGGTGAAAGAGGGAAAAACAAAGACTGTATGTACATCAGATTGTACATCCTATCTAACTAAAGATGTCTGTCAACACTTTAGTACTCTTAGTGAAATGGACATTTGCATCCACAACCAGCTCAACTTATCACATGTAACTACAAGCGATCTGAGCTGGATTAAGGTGTACATGGGGAAAGTCTACTGTGCAACATAAACAAGCAAACCAAAATGTGAACCTGTAGCTTGCATTTTTACAGGATAGTCTTATGTGACCGTTACCAGATCCAATTTTACTTTTCTCCCATCTCAAACTGCATGTTCACTCATGCAGCAAAATGGAATGGAAATTATAGAACTAGCAGTATTACATGTGTGTTTGCATATTAACATGCATCTGTTGACATTCTCTTAGAATGCACATCAGTTTGCACATATTTCAGGGTGGGGGGAGGCTTTGCAAGCAAGTATATCTGAAACACTTTCTCCTAATGTCCCATGGAACTATCTTTGAGCGGGTGTGTGTGCGTGTGTGTGTGTGTGAAAAACCCAGCAGAAATAAAGATACAGATATATTTCTTTTACCATTCCTGGGGGAAATGGCTTTCATAAGAATAAAAAAGCAACAGACACTAGTCAAGAAAAGACTACTTTAGATTTGTAGAGAGTGAAGGGACTTGAAGTCTAAACTCTGGTACTATCCAACTAACTCATCTAACTGAACACAAGTTTTAACTATGTGAATGGAAAGAAAAACTGTGGTCCTGCTTTGGATTAACTGACCCTTGAATGAGTTCCTAAACTGTCCAACGTGATGTATAAATGAGAAGAACACATGTCACAGTGCTCACATTCTCAGCACACATGATGAAAGCCAGAGGCAGGTGGTACCCACTTAGGGCCATGCAACATTTTACTACACAGACTTCAGGGAAAACAGCATGTTTGTCTATTTTTCTGCATGTACACATGTTCAGAAGATATAACTGGAAGCTGGTTCTGAAAGAGGGTATACATGGTAAAATATGGACATGCGCAATCCTCACATATGACAATATACATTTTTGTTTGTATATGACAGTGGTAGACAACACACAGCCTGTAGCCAGCCCCTGCTGCCCTCTGCAATCCTCAAAATTGTAAAACAACAACACACACTTTGGGTCTTTGTTATTTCTGAAAAAAAGGCATTTGGAGCAGTTACAGAGCAGCAAAAAGGTAAAAATTAGCCACTACAGAGCACTTAAAGGGTCAAAATTAATTGTAAACAGGCTAATTTTGACCCTTTTGACTCACGGAGGGGGGGGGGAGAGATACAGCCCATTGGGGGGACAGGACAAAAATGGCCCCTTGACCTTCCTGTTGCCTGCCCCAGGTATATGAAGTGGCTTCCAAAATCCAAAGTGCTAAACATCAAATTCTTCACAAACTGTTTGCAGGTATTTAGAAAAAAATACTTCACATATTTCTAATAGAGCTATACAGTTGAACACTAAAAGCATTCTAGTTTTTAATTTGAATGTACAGACAGCTCTCATGTGTATTTTAAGCACTGCCTCTAAAGCATGTTATCTGGAGACTGGCTCAAACTTCTGTTTATAAGTAACAGAGAAGATAAACAGGAATGTCACATTTGTTGACACTTGTGAGGTTTGAGTTTCAACTGTTAACTTGTTAGTTCAGCATATTATGCAACACTTTTGCTGAATAAAAGTAAAAATGTATTTATTGGGTTAGTATTACTAATGGTTCCAAAAATTTTCGTAACATTAATGAATGACATTTTCTTATAGGATTCAGAACACTGAACACAAAAGTAATTCTAGCAGGTAACCATGTAGAATCCTCATTCTACCCCAACTCCCAATTCCACAGCAGATGTATTTATCTCATGTATGACATATAAGGCTATGTGACAAGAAATGGTGGAAAAGAGAGAAAGACACAAGAGCTCTTAACTCTAAATCTGAGTGAGAAAAAGCCAGGTACAAAATATAGTGCCTCAGGAAAGTTGACATAGAATTGAGGAACAAGGCACCTCTGACGCATGCTCAGTGCAGGAATTAGTTTTCAGTACCGGAACTCAAGCTTGCACACAAATCCTTTAACACATGTACATTTACTGTCTCCCCACTCTCCATGGAGCTTTCTGGATTTCAGCAACTAATTTAGGAGGGGAAAGGGCTATGTTTTTGCCATAGTTAATCCTTGCTGATCTATTGCAAATAATCCAGAGAGCTACCAGTAGATCTTGATCTACCTTCTGTCTGCCCCTTTTATATGGCATAACACAAGATCTGGATGAGAATGTCAGGAGCTTGGTGATCATTCTTCTTCTTTCTTTCTTTTTTTGGCAACAGCATATTGTGCTATGTCTTACACCATGGTACACAAGATACATCCTCCAAGCTGCATCTGGCCTACCAACAGTACCCCCCACCCCCATAGTCTCCATCTTCCAGGATCCAGGAATGACAAGGGAAGACTAGAGAGAAGAGACAAATTAATCTGAAAGGCTCTCTGAACTGAATTTCTGGCACAAACTTAATATCCCCTCAAGGTTCATAGAGCATGCCTGCATTTAGGTAGCTACACATTACACATACATACTCGTATCAAGTTTTTGGGTTTTTGTTTTTAAAGAATGCAAGCTGAAATACAACTGAAGCTGACCAAGGATTCAAAATTTTGGATTGGAGAAAGCTGCATGCAATGCAAAGACAACACATTCATTTTCCAGACAGTAAATGCCAGCAGTAGAATAATCACTGCCAGCTGGTTTGGCCATCCTCCTCCTTACACCACTTCAGCGTCCCACTGACAAATACCAGAAAATGGAGGAAGTGAAAATATCTTTAAAAAAATAAAAAGGGAACACTAAAACAGTTACTCATTCTCTGAATCTACAATATTCCACAATACATTTCTAGTGGCCTCTTGAGACTGCAACATAAAAAATGTGGTGTCCTGTGAAGCAAACCAAAAGAACAGTCTGCAATGAAAAGTTTTATAAAAGCAGTCACAGATGGTTTTAATGCTTTTGATTTGCTGGTAGCTTAAGTCCAGTTGAGTGAAACAGACAAGACTGGGCAGTATGTTTTATTCCTATCCAAATACTGTATAGAGGAATTAAACCACTCCCCCCCCCCCCCCAGGCAAAGGAGATTTCAATTTCACTCTACTGAGTACCACCAGGCTTTGGAACTATTCATAGAAACAACCTAAGAATGGAAGCCTAGAAGGATTAGCAAAGATGCTCCACCCAGGACAACAGTCAAATAGTAGAGAAGCCAGCAATGACCAAGAAACTCCCTTCTACATTCCAGCAATTGGGATAGCAGCTCTCTCACTATGTCTACAGGACTGGCAACTGTAATCTCCACTCCAAAGCCTTAGTACATAACATCTAAACATTCATCTACACGTTTGTTTCCTTACAAAGATGCAGGACTTTGGATTGTAGGACTTTCTTTACCTTGTACCTTATTGCTTATTGATATGAGAATAGTAGCAATTTGGTAACAGTAGCAACAGCAGCCCAATCCTATGCATGCTTTCTCAAAAGTAATTCTCATGAATTTCATTGGGTGTTTAGTAACAGGTAACATGCATAGGATTCTAGCCTGAGGAATCTACAGAGAATCATTTTGCAAGTAATGTAGATATTTGTTTGCTGCAAAGCAGCTAGATACCTTCCCTAAAGGTAATGCTTCTGTTGTGAGGATACCACATTTTTTCCCTTCCTGCCCCATTTTCCAATCAAAAACTGCAGCATTTATCACTAGGGAAAATATTACTCTTTCCCCAGCTAGCACATCCACTGCAGTTGTAACTAATATGTAGAATTTGGCGGCATGTGTGTCATGGGTTCCTAGTATCTGTCACAGCTCCTCCCCACTCATGCCGATGTTATTTTGTGATTTACGGGGTTGTTGTTTTTTAACTTCATCTTTAGAGGATGAGCACTTCCCCCCCAACTCCACAAGAGTGGGACCATTCAAATTATTTTGAAAAGATGTAAACTGCAATCCTATTCCACTTACCTGATAATAAACTCCATTCAATTCAATGGGGTTTACATCTAAGTAGACATGTACAGGTTTAGACAAAAGTAAAGCTATCCTTCCCCATTCCTATAGTAATATCCCAGGATTTTAGCAACCCTTTGCTTTTTAATGGGTTTTCCCACTTGTTCTTGAAGGTAGGATGCTCATGATCTCCAGTGCACATCTCCTCAGTTGTTTTTAAATAGAGGTGAACAGATATACCCTTGCAGCAAGGCTAAGCTCCACCCATCCATTTCATGGGGAGAGGAGGTTACACTAATAAAGGAGTGAGGCTTGTATAAATGTGTGTGTGTGGGGGGGGTCTTTTCAAAATCATATAATAGGACTCATCCCCTTGAGCAAACATCCCCTTCTTTTTTCTATCTTTGTCCCTATACTTCAACTGCCAGATAGAGAACTGGTTAATGAGAGGGGGATAGCCGTTTTTCCCAACTCTGGTTTAAGTCGGAATCAATATACACTACTTCCTAATTAAAATCTGACTACTTCATAGGCACATATTGCACATATTTACACTGAAGGAGAAGTAGTCCAGAATCTTAAAGTAGCAACCCAGTCTAAAACTGTCAACCCTTTCATATAAAAGACAAAGAGGTACGCAATACTGAAGCTCTAAAAACAAAAACAGCCTACTGGAAACAAATATTAATATCTAGACGTGACAAGCGTTTTCTTTTTAATTGTACTTGTTAGGGGAAAATCCTTGGATAATTTGTCACTAATAGTACTTGAGGCCTATACAGAGCAATCAGAAAGCCAATTAAGGGACAATCGGGATGAATGAAAAAACAAGTCTTTATAATCACTGCAGCATCCAAAATATGCAGATTGTACTACTATCTTTAATAAAATATATCACATAACCAGATTCTTAAGGTGGTACTCTTTTTAATATCTTTGAATCTTTAAAAGATACTCAGATTCCATTTACATATTATGTATTCATAACACTGAGAGAGGAAATCCTGGTTGCTTTTTCCTCCCCTTCCCCCACCACAGAACATATCCTGGCTCTCTTTCTCTCCCTCCATGCACATTCCTACACCCATTAGGAAAACAGTGGCAGAGGGACACATTAGTTAAAAAAGAGCAATGACTTCTTAAATCGTTTGCAAGAATTCCACAACAGAAGATGTTCATTTTGACTATAACTGTTCTTCAACCGTCCTATATCATTTAAACAACAACCACCCACCAGATTTGCCAGATGACAGCACCGGTTTTAAAATGAAACAATGAGACTAAAGAAATAAAAGGGCCAAACCAACAATTGCTTCATTCACAAGAAGAAAACGAATCTAAATCAGTGCCTTATACCTGTTTTCCCTCTCACATATGCTAGGCACATACACAATTCCACCACATTAATATTGAGAGAAGTGAAGCAGCAGCAGTGTGTTTGTGTGTGTAACGAACGATTCTTTCCTAAAAACTCCCATCTGCAAATCACCAACAGTTGGCGGCTGCTACTGTACTCACGATAATTTTTACGTTCTATGATCCACGTCAACCTGGTTCTACACCAGACATCTCCCCCTCCCACCCACCCACCCACCCACAGTGTGCGCGCAAAACCATGGAGAAGAGACGAGCAATAGGCGCTTCCCTTCACTACGGATCAGACTGGGTGGGAAGGGGACCGAAAAAGAGATTTTCTCCTGCTGCTTACCACTGTAACCCCTTTCTTTTTCTTTCTCTCCCTCTCTCCGGGGCCTAGAAAAGGGGAAATTAGAGCGGATGTGTCATGTTTAAACTCCCTCGTCGCCTTTTTTTTCCGCCCCCCCCCCCGCTCTCCAGGAGCAGAGGGGGGAGTGTCATGTTACTACCTCCACTACTCTCTTCCCCCCAATACACACACACACACACACACACACACCGGGCAGGACCCATACAAGGAGGGGGAGGGGGAAATACCTCATTTCACCCCTTTCTGCTCTAGATCTCAGAAGAGTCCTATAGGGAGGAAACAGTTCCACTCCTCAGAGGAGAAGACAGGGGATCCATCCGCTCCCCCTCCCTCTGGGTAACGAGGGCTCTCGGTCGGCCCCGCTCTTCGCTGGGGGGGGGGGGGAACGACGACGACGACACGCCTGAGGGAGAAACAGTCGGAGGAGTCACAGTCTCTTACCGACAACTCGGGGCTGTGCGAAGTCCCGGTGGGACACGGTGCGGATAACGCCGGCTCTCCAACGCCCGTTCTCCGGTGGCTCCTCTCCTCCGACACACAAGAACCGCTTCCCCACCAGCTCTGGCCGCGACTCCACAACCACCGCCATGGCGGCCACCGCCGAAGCGCAGACCTACCGACCGGACCAGCCAACCGCACCAGCCGCCGAGCTTGCGTCTCCCTACGGGTCGCTCATGCCCAGAGAAGCCCGGCGGCAGCGAGCCGAAGCGGGAAGAGGAAAAGGAGGCTGTCGCCTCCGCCCGCGCGCGGCCGCGTCGTTGTTCGTGTGCTGGGTCTGCCTCGTTTTCCCCTCGCCCGCCGCTCCGAGCCGGGCGCCTCGGGCAGCCGCTCAGCCGCCGCCGCGACCAGCCTGACACAAACACACGGAAGGGAGGGGAAAGCGGAGGGGGCGGGGGAGCCGCTCACTCAGAGCCGCGCTGCGGCCCCGACCACTCCGCCCACACAAGCCCACTGCCATGGAGACCGGCACAACGCGCCGTCTCCCTCCGCCAGACACAAACGCGCTGGTCGGGAGTTGGGGAGAGGGAGAGCGAGCGGAATGGGGAGGGCGGGGGAGCCACCACAGCCAGCGAAAGAGTCCGTCCGCGGTCGCGCGCGACGTTCATGCCCCCCGAGAGGAGGAGAACCGGAAGGCCAGGCAAGCAGCCAGCAACGGAACGAGCAACTGTCTTGGGTTTTGTAGCTGGAAAAGTTCAGCTACCAGCACCACCGCAGCAGCAAAAGAGCCTTGCTGCTTGGGGGCAAGGGGGGTGGGGAACAGGGTGAGGGGTCTGTAGAAGGGAATAGCAAGGAGACGGGTGGTTTGGATATGTTGCCTCAGAAGAAGAATCAGCAGCTCCAAATATAAGGAGCTACTACTTCGCGGGGGGGGGGAGTAGGGACTATGACGCCTCCCCCCGCCCCCATTTCTGAATGATAGCAATGAACATGCAGTGCTTTTACTAACATCGTTTCCCCCCTTCCATTCCTCGCGCGCCTTGAGCCCCTCTGGCGCCACTGGAAGCTAGCAGCTGGAATACCAGGGAATTGATATGCGCGGCGGGGGCGGGGGTGGCGGCTGTTACAGGAAAAACCAAAAGCAACTGACGACTATTCCCACTTCGGGGTGTGTGTGTTTTCCCCTTCAGGGGCGGGTGGGAGAACAGCAGAAGCAATGGAAGTCAACATGCTGCGAATGTGCAACTACAATGACAAGAGCTCCGCAACAATGCCAGGTGGTGATTGGGGTGTTTTGTGGGAGGGGTGTTTTGTTTGGTTGGTCGGCTGTTTTCTTGTTGCTACCCTTGCCCGAATTAGGCTTGTGAAAAGGGCGGCAGCAGCCCCCTCCCTCCGCCCAAAGTGGTTGCCTCTCGTTTCCCTGGTTTCTGTTCCAGACACTGCCTGTTCCTATATTATCCATACAGGGTTGATCTGGATTTTGTTTTGTTTTTCTTCAGTGCTTTTCCCTCTCATCTCTGCAGGATGACTCACAGTGGCTGAGGTCACCCTCTCTCTCTCTCTCTCTCTCTCTCTCTCTCACACACACACACTGAATGAAACACCCACCCAGGGAAAATTCTACCTATCCAGAGTAATGTTTTTGCACGGAACATAGTCTTGCCATGGTTACTGCGCCGTGATGCTGCTGCTGCTGCTGCTGCAATTGAAAGAACTGCCTCAGCCAGGGGAAAGGCACACAGAAGAATCCAGCTTGTTAACACAGTTGTTTTGGAAGGAACTATGATGCAAAAACATTTTAAGCCAGCTCTGACAGAATATCTCCTCCGTTCCAGGTAGACTGGCGTTCCATGTCTCCTTTTCCTAATTCTTGGCAATGAATTTATTTTTGGGGACAGGGACAGCCACTACCAGCACAAGGTGTATGCAAAGTGCTTCTTAATTAGCACAGGGTGAGGGCTGTACTATTACACTGTATGCCTCTAAAGTTCCATTGCAGTCAGAAAAGGGAGCAAGTATTGCATACAGCTGTCACTAAGCAGTCTGTGTGGGCTAGTGGACAGAGTGCTTGATGGGGCCTTTCCGCACAATCAAACAATGAGTGCCGCATTTTATCCTTTGTGCGTAAGCACGATACTCTAGCAAACCCCTACTCGGCACCAATACCACAATAATGCGGAAATACTTTGCTGGGTTACCGTGCAGCCTCTCCCCTCTTTTTTATTTTATAAATAAGGTTAATGAGATGGTTGGAGCTAGGGTTGCCAGGTGGCAACCTGGAGATTTACTCTATCCCTTTAAAGCTGGTGATTAAGCTGGAAACTCAGCAGTTCCATATCCCATCAGTTTGTTTCCAGGTGCTTTCACCTACTCTCCATCACCTGCTGTAGTGACCAGGACTCCAGGTGTTCTGCACAACAGGTAGGTGAATAGGTCAGACAAAGGGACAGAACAGGCGAACAGGCACAAGAAGCCACACTTTATGTGTCTCCCACAATTGGAAGATTTGCTCTATTTCTCTAGATCAGGGTTTCTCAACCGGGGGGGGGGGAATTGGGACCACAGACTCAAACTGTTGGAATACTGATCTTTGTACATAATCTACAGGACATCACACCTTATTGTATGGCACAGATTAAATTAAAAATAAAGATAAATATTTCACTTGTTATCTGTGGAAATATTCCATTTATAGTTATTATATATTATATGCATATTTGGAATGCAACTTTTGAATCAGACAATCTTGGAAAGGGGGGAATGACATTCTGACATATGGGGAAAAGGGTGCATGGGGCAAAAAAGGTTGAGAACCACTGCTCTAAATGAACTCTGAGTGAAATCTAGCAAACCTATGAACACTCCAGCAATGAATTTTACAGTTGCACATCAACACACAGAACTAGCAGACTTTTATAAATTTTAAAAATGGAAATTAACAAAGCTTCAAATACTGGATGGGGAAAACTTGTCATTAACATTACAGACTCTGTCCAATAGGCACACAATTGAATCCCACACAACAATTAAGATAGTGGTTGATGAAGTATAAGGGAAATGCATTTGAGTATGAAGGGAAATGTGAGAGGTCTACAAGAGAGATGAAGTCCTGAGAGAAGATATGTGGATTGCGCATTACAAATCAGTAATGCATGCACATTTATTCTGCAACAAACACAAGCATAGGCAGACACAGATTATAATTCCAGTTCAGCCATGGACATAACAGGGTGGCCTTTGACAAATCAGTAAGCCACAGTTGCCTATAATAATAAAAGGGAATAATAATGTCCTGCCTTACAAGGTTAATATAACAATGAAGAAAAGAACATCATATCGTTCAGTAATCTACGGTAATTGTGTTTGCAATTCAAGTGCAGTAGGAAAAAATAAACCTGAATTAATAAAAAAAAACACCAACACTAGTATCCTGTTAAAATGATATATAGATATAATTATTATTTCTTAAGAGCTCAAAAAAACAAGGTGCTATACGATATAAAACGAAAGAATAAGAACTAGAGCCTGCTTGCAGGTTTACAATCTAAGTATATGCATATAATTTAGGCTGACTACTAAAGGCTGACTTTCTTCATCCTAATCCCTTGATAGTTATATTTATTTAGAATATTTCTATACCGCCCTTTATTATCAAGTCACAGTTAAACAATTAAAATACATCGAAGAAAATCTACCAAGCTAGGTATTAAATCAGCAAATGCCTGGACATACAGATAAGTTTTCAACAGGCACCTAAATATGATAAGTGATGGTGCCTGTTGCACTGCAGTGGGGAGAGAATTCCAAAGGCAGGGCGCCATAGCAGGAAAGGCCCTCCCGTTTGCCATCAGATGTGCCTATGCAGGAGATGGGACAACCAGGAGGCCCTGGTGGGTGGATTTCCATGAATAACACTGAGAGTAACAGTACAATCCTAGACTTGCCTACTTGGAACTAAATCCCATAGAGTTCAATGGGGGGCTACCCCCGGGAAGTAAATATAGGACTGCATGCTAAGTAAAGCTAGTATTCATTCATCTGCCTCTTTGGGGGGGGGGGGATGGTTCCAACTGCAGTGAGCTGACCCAATGGCAGCTGGAAGTCTGAGAAGCTGGTGGTGTGAGAGAAGCCCAACTTTCTGCCTTGCCTACAAGTCCTCCTCCTGTGCCCACCACAAAATGAATGGTAGAGATCAGAGAACCAGTTCATCAGCCATCCTACACAAGACAGTAGAGCAGAAAGACTATGAGCTCTACCTGCAAAAAAAAGCATAGATTGCAAGGTGGCTTTCAGGTGCCTGCTTCCCCAGACATTACTGTACAAAGTGGTATGCCAATGGGGGACCACAATGTCACCTTATGATTTACTTTCCTCTCTATCTGACCTTTTGGTCCAGTTTGCTGACAATCAGAAGTGCTGCCAAGCATCTAAAAGTTATAGCAACTGAAAAAAAAATATAAAATTGGAGCATCCAAGCAGCAGCTAACCTGAAGGCTTAAAAAACAAACAAACACCTGGCCACACTCCAAATACAGATGGTTGAGATCCTAAATCCTAAGAATATTTGTTATGCTTTGTGAAGCAATTGACTCCTTTATTAGCCAATAAGGAGATTGGTTTATGAATACTGCTGGCTTTCTTTGAAACAAATGGTTTTATAACTCTTGAACTATAATTAATTGATCAAATCACCATGTGGTTAGTCCTGTCACATAACTCAATAATTCAACCATGTAACTTTAGAAGGGTCAAAAATATAAACACACTGGTTAAAGCAGATTAATCACTGAATAAGGAACTGGAAATAATTAAACTATCTTGCTATCCCATGGTAGGTTTCCTCATTAAACTATATGCTGGCTGTATATTTAACTAGCTTTTTTTACCGGGCGTTGCACGGGTCGTCATTTTCCTATAGGTGCTATTTGTTCGAAATTCCTTAAGGTAGCTGGCAGCTGTTTTGAATTGCTCCATAGGAAAGGTCCCCCGGGACTACATAATGGAATCCCAGCTCCCCTGGGACTACCAGCTCCCCCGGGACTGCACAATGAAATCCCAGTTCCCCTGGGACTACCTGCTCCCCGGGACTGCACAATGAAATCCCTGCTCCCCCCCCCCCCGGGACTACCCAACAATGAAATCCCAGCTCCCCCCACCCCCGTGTAGGCCCCGGCTGCAGTTCATATGAACATTCTGTTTTGACGTAGGAGAGATTTGCATATCTGCTCCTGATTGGGCCCCTGTGGCAGTTATGAAATATCTGACAGAAATATCTGATCTTAAAGAAAAATCAGGTTAATCCTGAGAGTCTACAGGTGATGAAGAGTGACCATGCCAAGTTTGGGGTAGATCCGTCAAAACGTGATGGAGCCTATGCAACGACGTCCCACACACAACAGTCATTCAGTCATTTAAAAAGTTTCCCTCCCTTTTCACCCCCTCAGAGAACATTCTAGATGGCCTAGGGGAGATTTGCATACCCACCCCTATTGGCCCCTGCAGGAATTCATACGAACATTCTAAGTGTTGTACGGGCTATTTGCATAAGTGCTCCTATTGGCTCCTGCAGCAATTATGAGGTGAGGCCTATTTGCATTACTGCTCCCCTGTTGTTTTGCCCATAGGAGATATGAGAATGGGGCGATTTTGCCCCCTTTTTTCACCCCCTTAGGGATGGAATTTCCAAAAATCCTTCCTTAGTGGGTGTCTACGTCATAAAAGCAATGTTCCTTCAAAATTTCACGTTCCTAGATTAAACGGTTAGAGCTGGGCATTGATGAGTCAGTCCTTCTTTTATATATATATAGATAACCACCCTGTGCTACATCACACGAGATTAATTCTTGTCCTCCATCTTAGTTCATTTAGAACATTTGCCCACACCCAGGTTCCATATTTTCACTAAAGTAGATTAGAATCTCCACATCATCCACGACACACAGATAGCAGACAGGAAGTTTTGACACTTTTACTACCCTTATGGTGAGCATAACAGAGTGGCTGAAGTGTGCTAAAAAAATCTTGAATGCCCAGTGCTTCACAGAGGAGTATCTCACCTCATTCATATAATGAGAAAAGAGACAGTGGGTACTTTATGGAACTGGTGTAAACTCTTTCTTGCTCCTGAATAAATGTACATCGGATTGTGCTACACATCTTATTGAAACCAATGGAACAAGGTAGTAAGGGCTAACTTAATTCCCATAACTTTCAATGGGATTTAGTAATTACCAATTTTACCTTGATTAGGACCATGAGCTTTTAAATCCACCTGCCGCCACCCCCCAACTTTTGCTTTCTTCTTGGAACATTTCTTTCCCCCACCTCAAGAAGCCAATTATACCAAGGTAACCACTGAGGTGGAAAGCATGAAGCAGCAGGGGCTTGATATTTTGGGGGCAGGGAAGAAGGTAAGGAGCAACTACCGGTATATATAAAACAGGTCTATTAAGAGAATTCATTCAATTCAGGTTTAGATCATTGTCAACTTTTGCTTAAATAATTTCTGGCAGGCTCAAAATACACATGAATCAGATTGAATGTCTCATTATTAAATCTTTATCAGCTGAAAGATGCAATCAATTACACACTGCTCTTCTTGTTCATAGTGAGTTAATATTCATGAGGACAGGGTTTTATAGTGTTAATATTTAAATGAATGAAATACATCTTCTGGCCATGATTAGAGTTGAATAGATTGGTCAGATTAGTTGCATGAGATTATTTATGTAAAGAAGCGTAATTACTGGGTTATTAGTGGCATTGTTTACATTTATACTCTGCCCACTCCTGAAGGCCCAGGGTGGCTTACAATTTTTTAAACTACTGTCTCCCCTTCCCTCCCCTTGGCATGTAGCTCCATTGAAGGATCATAACCAGCCACGGTCACATTTCCCTATGCCCTAAGATACATTTTTAAAACAATAAAATTTATATAGGGTTTTATAGTGTCCAGAACACTTCATGTGTATATTTTTGATTATTTTGTCATACTTGGTTGTGTACCACTTTGAGTGTAACGTATACAGAAAAGGAGTACACACATACAGTGACTATGACCTCAATAATCCTTACAAGAACTCTGTAAAACAGGAGGGCCAAAACAATTATTAGATTGCAGATGGTGTGTGTGTGTGTGTGTGTGTGTGTGTGTGTGTGTGTGTGTGAACCTTAAGAGAATAGTGTCTGCCTTAGGTGGCCTGCAGCTAGATCCTACATTAAATGGCAAAGGGGAGAGTTGACCCAGGGATTTCCAGGTTCACAACTCAGTCTCTTGACCACTAAACTACACTAGGTCTCCTGTGGGAGCCCCCTTCCCCCAACCTCAACACAGCCCTGATTCAATCACCATACCTATTCCTCCATTATCATACCACTAGCTTAGCCCCTCCAATGCAAAATTCATGTTCTCCAAGGTAATACCACACCATCCCCATTGCATCCTGTGCTACCCTTTGGAATATCTGTTATTAGCAGATACTGATTAACTGGGATGAAGGGGAAGGGAGCAGAGTCACTCCTAGTTTAAAAACAAGACTGATGACAGGTGAGTCTTTACTATAGGTTGCATGGTTCTTCTCTTTAGCAGGGTCTATTGCCCTGGATAAATCTTTCTGTGAAAGGAAGAGACTACTGTGACCTATTTGAGGATAAAGTCATTTGCATCTGTCACACATTCTACAGTTCAATCAATGCATGTGTTTAGGGCACAATCTGGTCCTGTTTCATGGATGAATTTTAGTTGTTGCAATCTGAGGATGTGGACAAGGTCCATGGTGGGTTGTGGCCTACCATTTCTTTGCTTGACCCTTTCCCCTGTTGGATCATAACATTCAGCAGGATGGGGATGAACAGCTTGGTCTGTGAGGTAATTAGCATCTCCTTGGAAGAGGGAGAAGTCCCAGCCTCCTTGAAAGAGGTGGATGTGTTGCTGCTCCTAAAGAATCAGCAGCAGCCATAAATACCCCCTTCCTAGGCAAGGTGCTTGAGCAGGTGGTTGCTGTACAACTCTAGACACTTTGGGATGAGATTGATTATCTACGTTTCAATGTGGTTTCAGACCTGACTAGGGTTTGCTACCAGAAAGACAGAGGGAATGTGACCCTCCTATTTCTCCTGAACCTCTCAAAGACTTTTGATACCATCAACCATGGGTCTCCTTTTAGACAGACTGGCCTGGCAAGGTTGGGAGTGGGGGTACCATATTGCAGAGGTTCTGTTCTTACTTGGAGGGATGATTCCAGAATATGTTGCTGGGAAAGTATTGCTAGGCCCCATGGCTTTTACATTCTGGGTCCTAAACAGTTCCAGTATGTCTCCTGAGCTCTTGAACATCTACATGAAACTGCTGCATTGTGATCATGTAGTTTTAGACTGAAGTGGCATGAGTATGCTAATGATTACCAGCTCCACTTCTTTTCTTCTGATTCAGATGAGGCAGTGGAAGTGCTGAATCAATGTCTGGGATCAGTAATGGATTGGATGGTGGCCAATGAACCGAAGCACAGTCCTGACATAATAGAAATACTGCTGGTGGGAGGTTTGTCTGACTATAGCAATCAATCCTGGTATTCAATCTTTTCTAGATGGGGTTGCACTCCTCCTAAAGGAAGAGGTTTGCAGTCTGGGGCTGCTAATTGATCCAACTCTGTCACTGGAGGACCAGATAGCCTCTGTGTCATGCAGTATCATCCACCAGCTAAGGCTGGTGTGCCAACTATGAAGCTTCTTGGACAGAGATAGCCTGGCCAGTTATCCATGCCCCAATAACCTCCAGGCTAGGGATGCTTCCAGATGGAGGGCTCCTAGCATTACCAGTCAAAAGACTTTGTGTAGCTATTCTGGCCTTTTCTCCTGAAACCGTTTTTCTGGAAAGAAAAAAGCCAGAAGAAGCAGTAGGAAAACATGGGGTTACAAGAGTAAGACGATGTAATCTGGATACCTTGTAAACTTTCATGAATGAGGCAGGCAGATTGCAAGTTAAAAGCCTTGTCTGGAAGCACCCTAGATTTCTGTAATGTGTTATATGTAGGATTGCCATTGAAGACTTCTTGGAATCTTCACTTAATTTTCAGAAAACAGCTGCTGGCCTACTAACTGGAACTGGCCCTAGAGAACATATGCTGGCTTTGAAACAGCTCTACTGGCTGCTGGTCCATTTCCAAGCACAATTTAAAGTGCTGATACTTTGCTTTAAAGCCTTTACACAGTTTGGTGCCTGAAGGACCACTTTTCCCCACACATCTCTGCCCAAGTGCTGCTATCAGTGTCGGAGGACCTTCTCTGGGTATCCCCTCCTTCTGAAGTGAGGCAGTGGCAACTGGCAAGAGGGCCTTTTCAGCGGTGGCTCCCTGGTTGAGGAACGTCCTCCCCAGGGGAAACTCACCTAGCAGCTATTCTCAAAGACTTATTTATTTCCCCAGATCTTTTTGAATACTAGATACACAGATTTCTCTCTGTGTTTTATTACGGTCTCTGCAATTAAATTTAGCTATTTCCATTGACTGCTGTTTTATTGTTTTCATTGTTCCATTTTAACTGATGTGAGTTGCCATGAGAGTATTTTACTGAAGGGCAGAGTATGAAATAATAAATATATTGCTGCCCATTCCTGATCTGTAGCAAGTACAGCATATATTGCTGCCCATTCCTGATCTTTAGCAAGTACAGCTGAATGCTGTCAGCTGTATAAGGATTAGTACAGTTCAGTAAGAGTGGATGGGTTCTACTTTTGAAGTCTCAAGAAAACCAGTACTTTCAAAATTCAGGTGAAGATGCTTCCCCGCCACAACCCCAAATAAATCCCATGACTTGTGCAATGCTGCTCAAAAACATTTCCTTTAGAGGAAGTATACAGTGAGTTAGGAAGGAAGGCCAGAGTCTCTACATTGAAAACATCTGTGGTTTCAGAGGTACAATAGAACAGACTTATAACATTGCTGTATTCTTGCAGTGTAATTTAAGCTAATTAGGCTACAGATCTATACCCACTTTATTCATAAAATTTATAACATCCCACATGATCTCAGGGCGGGTCACAACAATCAAATAAATGATTCAATTATATATATATATTAAAAAGATGCAATTTACAATTTAATCCAACAACCATTACCAAAAGGCCTGTTAGAAAAGAAATCTTTCATTTGACGCCAGAAGATATATAGCATAGGAGCCAACCACAGTGGGGCAGGGAGAGAAGTCCATAACAGGGGTGCTACTGCCTGGGAGTAAGCCCCATTGAACTCAATGGGACTTACTACTCAGTAGATAATAGGATTGCATTGTTAATGACATGTTTGGCTGGTTCAGATGTCTCAATAAGCCATGGTTCCAGAGGACCTTGGCTTATCAGGATAGAGCAGAGTGCTGGTGCACACAGCCCAGTCATTCTTGCTTGGTTCCTCCTGCAAGTGGGAGCAGCTAAACAAGCCATGGATCTTCTGTCTGTGCTTTATTTATTGTAACATCCGAACTGGGGATCCTGGCTTGTCTCTCCCCATACAAGCCAGAGTGTTAAGCCAACCATAAACCATGTACTATTAACCCTCCTCCAATACACTGGGATTTACACTGTCAATATGCTTGGGATCCTGCTCCACATCTGAAATCTACTTAGCATTAAGCTCCCCTGCTATCAAGGGAATTTCCTTCTAAGACAGGGGTGCCTAACCTCTTTCTGGTCAAGGGCTGAATTCAATTTCAGAGAAGCTCTTGGGAGCCCGCATTACAGTGGTGGACAGGACCAAAGGGGGTGGGGCCAAATACCAGCATATTTTAGTTTATAGCTCTTACAGTCAGTAGCCTTAGTAGAGGCATTTCATCTTTTAGAATGGAGATTTGGACTGTAGGCGGACAGAATTTGGCCTACAGGTCTGAGGTTCAGCATCCCTGTTCTAAGGACTACAGCCTATTACTGTGATCCTAAACACATTTACTTGGAGCCAGATACCATCAATTTAATTGGAACCTGCTTCCATGTAACTGCCCTTCAGATCACAGCACAAATTAAAAATAAAATAAAATCTGGCAATGGCCAAATAATCCACAAGGAGATACACAGGCCCTCTGCTTCTTTTATTTTTATTTTTAACATTTGCATCCAAGGAGCTCAGAGCAACACTGTGCAGTGCACACCTATGCAGGGTTTGATGCACTTAAGCCCATTTAAGTTGAGGGACATGTGTGCCTATCTACACAGAATTACAACGTTAGCCTCACATCATCCTTGTGGGGTGGGAGAGACAGTGACTTTCCCAAGGCCACCCGGCATGCTTCATAACTGAAGTGGGATTCAAACTTGCAGTTTCTCCTATTGAAGCCCAACACTCAAGCTGCTGGACCACACTGGTGTCCCACAGCTAATAAGCTAGCAAATCCATCATCACCTGGAAAGGAACATGGACAAAAGCATTCCGTTCAACATGACCAGCGCGATCTATACCTCTACAGTTTGTGTGTGTGTTCTCAGGGAATTTGGTTTGCCGCAGGACTGCTATGAGACTATTTAATCCATTTCCTTTGCTTCTGCCACTAAATTTGATCCTTCTGTTAATGACCTTGGAACTTTCCCCTTCAGCCCTTGCCCAGTTGTCATGAGGAGACCCTGGATTCATGCTGGGATGGGAGGGGGAATGAGATGGAGAAAAATGGAACGTCTAACGCATTCTACAAACCATAAAACCTCTGCTTTGAATAGAGAAGAAGGCCCTAACAAAGCTGTAATCTTAACAGGCTGTCAGCACAGAGGGAAGGAGAGAAGTGTTTCCGCTTTCTATAGACCCCATTCATAGGGGCTTTTTTTTTTTCCAGGTTCCAATAACACCAAATGGAAGCAATAAACCAGTATAGCCATAAGATTCTGTTGCCATAGCTACAGTCCTGAAACTGAGCCATGCTGAACTCTCCCCTTCCTTTCTGGATCATGTTTCCTTTAGAAAAAGGAACTCAGGAAGCTTTTTCTTCCAGCTCTGCTTATATGGGAGAAAGGTATTTAACTCCCTCACCATCTTAATATGTAGAAAAAAGTTTAAAATAAATGAGGATAACATATAGTTAGGGACTAAGCCACAAACAGTGTATCTAACTTAATAGAAGTGGTTTATAATACAGCATGTTGCTTTCTAAAGAAAAACAAAAAAACAGTAGTTATATGGTTTAATAATCCCCCCCTCCCCCCGCTGCAAGATCAAACTATTCTGTGAGGCTCCCACCAACCCTAGCCAGGTAGATGCAGTCCAACAACATCTGAAGGCCACAAGTGGCCCATCACTGCTCTAAAGGAACTTGCATTTCACTGTGACGCAATCAAGCTAGTCTAATCTGAGGTTAACAAAAATGTCTCAGTTTGAATCACATTTCCAGATGGTTTACAACTGTTATTCCTGCTTTGAGATTCTTTTAACAACAAAAAGTGGGGGGGAGGATAAATATACAAACAATTACATACATAGATAAAAGATGGACAGAGATCTAGAGATGTTAATGGAAACAACTGGAGGTTAAAAGATCTGGATCTCTTTGCTGTCTCTGCCACCATGTTTTTGATGGACTATGGGCAAATTATCCATAATAAAATGAATTTATAGGTGTTCCAAGTTGTATAGAGAAGAAACAGGACAAGAAAAAGTGATTAAAAGGGTGGTGGTGGTCTGAATAGCAGGAATATAAAGATACCATGGCTGATGAATCACATGAGCATTTCAGCCCATGTGGACTTCCACCTGCTTCTGCCTCTCCTACCAGTCTTACGTTAGTCTGAATCCAGCTTTTACTATGGCATGCTAACAATGTTTCGAGCACGGGTAGACAACTTTTTCGGACCTGTGGACGCATTTGTCATTTTTGGGGGGGCCCAAGGGTACATTTGTCCTGCGGTCATTTTGGCCCCCACACACTTATTTTGGGGATTCCCTCTTTTCTTCCCCCCCTCCTTCCTGGATTCCCACTTTCCTTGATCACCTTCTTCCTCCTCCTCCCCCTCCTTCCTGCTGGGGGTTTCCTTCCCCCACTACCTCCCTTCCCCCCCACCCCAAGGCATTCCACCACACTCACCCACTCCACCACTTCTGCCTCAGCAGCGAGGAAGCAGGAAGTCTCCCGATCTGCTGACTTCCTGCTTTCTAGCTACTTAGTGTGGCGGGAGGCAGAAGTGGTGGTGGGAGTGGATAACGGGGGTGCACTTGAGGGTCCTCGCAAGTGCCAGGATGCTGATGGCTGGTTTAGAGGCTATACCTCAGAACCAGGTGCTGGGGCCAAAAACAGGGGAGGGCCCTTGCTCTCATGCCCTGCTTGTGGACTTTTCAGAGGTTTCTAGTTGGCCAGTGCTGGAAGCAGACTGTTGGACTCAACTGGCTTTTGATCTGATCCAGCAAGACTTTTAAAGTTCTTAACATGAGGTGTATGGTGGCATATCAAAAATTGAATCAGAGCCTAATTCTGATTAGTGCATGCATACCTCCAACTCAGCATGGGCTAGGACAGAGCACCATGAGAAATGGGAGTAGAGCAGCTCCCCTATCTGCTCCTGCTGTGCAAGTGGCAGCTTTCAAATAGACTGCAGTTCACACTGATCTCTTCTTGACTCCATGGTGGGACCCAGTCACCCAGAAGGCTTTCATGTGCAAATGGTCATAAATTAACACATCTGCATTTACTTCAATGAAGTGTGAACAAAACCAGGTGGGGAAAAGCAACAGAGGGCTCAAGAGCAGGCCACCTTGGTCCACATAACAATTGAGATGGCTAAAAGAGCAATCCTAGTCATGTTTACAGAGTAAAACCTTGGATTGCAAGTAACTTGGTCTGCAAGTGTTTTGCAAGACAAGCAAAATTTTAAAATAAATTTTAACTTGATAAACAAGTGACATCTTGCAATACAAGTACTGTAGTACGGTCAAGAAAAATGAAGACTTTTCACTATCATTCTTTATTGCAGCTTAAATTAAAAATATGTGTACAAATTTCTTATGGGGAATTTCTCTTTGATATACGAGTGCTTTGGATTACAAGCACATTTCCTGAATGAATTATGCTTGCAATCAAAGGTTTTACTGTACTTGAAAATAAGTCCCACTGTATTCAATGAGGCTTTCTCCCTAGTATAGCCTTCCCCAATGTGGAGTTTCCCAGCTGTTTTGGACTTCAACTCCCATCAGCCCCAACCAGCATAGTCAATGGTCAGGAATGTTGGGAGTTGTCGTCCAAAATATCTGGGGGGGGGGCGCCTTAATAGGTGTATTAAAGATTGCAACCTTGGTATAGGATTAAATCTGAATTCTCTCTGTCTATAACTTCTTTCTGGTATGTCCACTTAAGTCAGCCTTCCCCAACTCAGTGCCCTCTAGATGTATTGGACTACGATTCCTAGCATCCCCAGTACTGCAGTCCAACCCATGTGGAGGGCACCAGGTTGGGGAAGGTGGAGTTGAACTGTGGTTGAGAACATCTGCTCCTCTTCACAGTGATGCAAAAATTCAAGAGATGGAAAGAAACCCATTTGGTTGTTAGTTCTGCACCAATTTCCAAGGTCTTTTCAATGCAGGTCACCTGAAAACTTATGTTCAATTTACCTAGCATCCTATGTTTCTTACGGCCTCAGTCACAAAAGAGATACCTAGAAAGGAGATAATACTTTAGGTTTCCAAGATCTACTTTGTGTTTTACCAGAACCTTGAGGTCCGCCAATTAGAGCCAGGTGCCAAATAGTGGTTCAGGGGTACAAACATAGGGCCAGTTTACATGCAACAAGTACTCAAAGTTTTTTTAAACCCTGAGTTGTTGTGAATAAGTCTGTGCACTAGTCTCTGTGGCTTGATTACTCCTGCTTTGTTCCTCTTGCCAGTGGAAGCAGCTAAACAGTTTATTCTCGGGTCCTAACTCTGGCTCAGAGGAGAAAAAAGTCAGGGTTCTGGTTTTGGACATCACGCTAAACAACCCTGGGTTGTTTAGCTGCTCCCACTGGCATGAGGAACCAAGCAGGAGTAATCAAGCAGCAAGAACTAGCATGCTGCCTCATTCATGACAATCCAGGATTTTAAAAAGAACAACACCTGGGTTGTCCTGTGCGAACCAGGCCATACACTTCGAATTAAGGGGCAGGGTACCTCTGAACACATGCCTAAATCTGTTTTCAGTAAGGAAGATCCACTCCTGTCTTGGTATTCTCCCCCCAAGAGCAGCCTAATTAAGAAAGAAAAAAAGAGCCTTTTGGATGTTCCTATTGTACAATAAACAATTGGGACTCAGAATTCCTTCTACTACAGATACAGATCACTCAGAGATCTAACATTAGATCCCAATCTACCTTCTGCCCACCCCTGTGCTAAAGCATATAAAACATAATGCAATGTGCTAGTGCAACAAGTGGTATGGTATAGGAGGCTAAAAAAACAAAAAGAAGAGCTTTGCAATAAAGGCAGTCACTCGCACATAAGTGGTACACTATTCATCAAGCATAGTATAGGCACAGAAATTGGTATAAAGTATTACAAGCCAGATGTCTGCTAAATACACTACCTCAAAGCTGATTCAGATTGAGAAACCCTGAGCCCGGACTGTTTACAGGCCTATTATCAGAAAGACATGCACAATTGTTTGCATAGTCCCTGCAGATGTTCCCTCCCTAGAATGGGCAGCGGCACTTGCCTACTAGATTGAGAAACACTCAAATATTGTCATTTCTAATGGAATTAAGAAAATGCTATTTTGTAAAAAATATAATTTCAGATTTAAAATGGCTGGATATTTACCTTTATTATTGATTACTCTTAGAACAATAAATGCCAAATTTGTTTTGGAGGTATAAATGTAGACAGAAATTAATTTGCATCCTATTTTTCTAGTCCAGGTTGTCTCTGATTATTTTCTAGATGAATTGCAGCTGCAGGCATTTCTGTTTTTATTCCTGTTTGATAAACTTACTAGCTTTTGCTGTACTGTCTGTAGAAAAGCTCAAATTCTAAGAAATATGACAGGATTTTAGTAACAAAATGACACCTAATTGCCATTTGTGTTTACCTTTACAAATGTCTCTTTAAATGTAAATGCAGCTTTCTGCTAAGGATTCTGTTACCATGGTAATGAAGGCAAAAGCTAAATCTTGTGGGCTTTTTTCCATTAAGGGCAGCCCTTTTGTATAAGAATAGTGTCTCTATTAGAAACTGCTTGCATGCAAGATGTAACATTACAGTATAACCCATGGAACTAGAAAATGTACTTACATTGCAAAGAGAAGTCCAACAACTTTAAACTTTTAAAATAGGATATAATTGGGTTGTTTCACAAACCTCCTTCCAGGAGCAGTGGGAAATGCAGGATTTTATAGAATCATAGAATAGTAGAGTTGGAAGGGGCCTATAAGACCATTGAGTCCAACCCCCTGCTCAATGCAGGAGAACAGATGTGGGCAGCCCAGGCAGTCACCCATCTAAGCACTGACCCAGCTCATACCTGCTTAGCTTCAGCATGTGGCCTGCATTAAGTCCCATTCATTTCAATGGGTCTACTCCAAGTGGGACTAACCTAGGATACAACCTGCAGAGTGCCCCTTATAGGATCAGTTTCTATTCAAAGAGCAAGCAAATACTGGACATTTATGATATCTTTGTAATAATCTATTTACAAACGTACAGGTGTGGCAGGTGTTACAGGGGCACAGAAGCAAAGCAGAAGCAGTCCCAAAGCAACTGCAGCACTCTCTGGTATGCAGAAATCTCTCAGCAACTCTGCCAGCCAACTCAAGAATTACCATAAACATTTCCTTTCCTCCCTGCCTATCAATAGCTACTAGTCATGAGATGGCTGTATATACTACCTCCAGTATGGGAGGTAGCATGCCTCACAATACCAGTTGCTAGGCAACAACAGTGGGAGAGGGTCCTTGTCCTCCTGTCCTGCTTGTGTGCTTCCCAGAGGCATTGGTTCGGCCTCTGGGGGGGAAAAGATGCTGGACTAGATAGGCTTTGGCCTAATCCAGCAAGGCTCTTTTTCTTGACCACCCAGCACCCCACTCCCATTGCTGCAAATAACTTCTCCTGTCACTAAGCCCTGTGTGAGGTTCTTCCTCACAAATCAAAGTGACTTTTCCACTTCCCTTAAGAGCAACTGCATTTCCCAGCTGTTTACATATGTGCTCCAGTCTCCATCTATATATAGGCAGGGGCTGGAGCAAGTCAACACTTTGCCTGCTGCCAAAGTGCACTGTTAGAATAGCTGAAAAGTATCTGGCGCCCTGTTAGATCCACTCTAGGGTATCTTTCTTATAAGCAAGCATCCCAGAATAACATGGGCTCTGGTTTGCTTCATCACCATCTGACCTCAAGGAGAAAAAAATGGCTGTGGGTTTCAATATTCGCAGTCAAATATTTATTATTCAAGTCGCGCAGCTAGTCTTCTGCCCGCTCAAATTGTAAGTCGTGTGACCCACAATTTAAGATGACATACAGGAACGGAAGCAGCAGGCAATTTGTTTTCTCATCAGGGCAAAAAGTTGTGACACTGTCATTAGTGACATTGCAACTTGCATAGGCATTGCATATAGAACCAAATATCAGTGTGGGTGTTGCTAACCCACCCAGTCCTGACTCACACAGTAAACACACACATGCCCCAAAGCATTTGCAAACCAAATTAGCTGGTCACAGGAAGACAAAGAAATATCTGCCTGAGAAAGAGACAGAGAGAGGATCTACTGACTCATACACTGAGGGAAGTGTTATCAAAAGTATTAGAATAATTGCCCACAAGTTGGAAACACAAAATGTGGAGCACAGGTACTCCAAGAACTCTGGTTACTAGAAAAATCTGAAAATGGAACATATATACATCTCTCACTCCAAAATTGTTAAGAAATTTCCACAGTAGCTTGATAGCGAAGACATAATAATAGCTGATACGCTAATACCCCATATTGTGTTTTCACATTACCTAGACAGCCAAAACCTCATAACAGTTTACCTTACAGACTCAACACCCCAGCAAGGAGCATACCAAATCACACACTGGATGAACTTTAGGAGTTCCACTGGCCTTTCAGTTCCTTGTATAAGAATTTGAGGAGGGAGGGGTGATTTCCAGTAGCAATTGTGAATGTGTCTCTATACTCACAAAATGCATGCTGAATTTACTAGCATATTCATAAACCTTCAAGATTCCCAGGGCTACCTCCAATGTTGCAGGAGCGGACTTCCACTCAGGCAATGTGGCTTTCCCATCCTTTCCTCCCCCTGCAGCCCCATGCATGCCCCCAACTCTTATTTGGAGGGGCCCCCAACCCTCCAGAACAGTTCTGATGGGGCACGGGGGGGGGGGTCCTCTCCAAAGGCAGATGCCGTTCAATCAGCAGACAGACACAACTGGATTTCCCACCCAGTTCCCACGCTGCAGCTTCAAGCTTTCATTACAACACTTTCTGCTAATATTCCAAAGAGAGGTGACTAAAAGGTATACTTGAAATAATCAGAAACCTTACATGGTCTCATTAAAAATGAGATAGAGAAAGTAACTATGCCTGGCCCTAGGAAAGAAGCCAGGCAAGCAGGGCAGACATACTTGGTATAGCTCTATGATCAGAAATGGACAACAGGGAAAAAAGTGAATGTGAAATTTCACATGTCCTGGTGCCTAGGAAAAAGAGCAAAAGGGTCATTCACCATATGGGTGAAGTACACTGATCTCTATTGTCTGTCATTCAGATCTGTCCTTTCCGTTTACTTCAAGAACCAGTGGGTACCATCAGGTCAGGAGTTTGGGGCAGAAGCCCAGGACCCCACTCAGCAGAATGGTGCAGGGGGCAAATGCAGCAGGACTGGTTTACCACAATTATACAATAATACGTGTTACATCTAAAGACCCCGCCCATAAGGCAATTTGAAGTACTGTACATCTAAATGGGGGAGGGAGCTGAAAGACCACTAAGTTCAAAGTCTAAAATTACCTAACTGTGCCACAGTTAACAACACATGTACAGTCATGCCTTGGATTGAGAGCATAATTCGTTCCGGAAACGTGCTTGTAATCCAAAACACTTATATCAAAACGAAATCCCCCCCAAAAAAAATTTGTACAGAGATTTTTAATTTAAGCCGTACTACAGTACTTGTATTGCAAGACGTCGCTTGTATTGCAAGACGTCGCTTGTATATCAAGTCCAAAAAAAATTAAATAAATATTTTAAAATTTGCTTGTCTTGCAAAACGCTCTCAAACCAAGTTACTTGCAATCCAAGGTATTACTGTATACATTATTGGTAGAACTTTAGAACTGGATAATAGAAGGAAGGGAGCAAAGTTTAGAATATTGTGTAAAGTTGTTTTGAGGAGAATGCACGTGTGCAAGAATCACTAGCATCTGGGATTCATACAGAATACAGATCAGTATATTTCTCCCACAAATTTCAGAGAAACACATCATGTTTCGATTTCCCTTTCCCCCCCAAGCCCTTTTTACCATCTATGCCACTCCTTCCTAACACTTTCCTCACACATTAAAGCCCAAATCCCCTGGCAAGCAAATTCGCCTTACATCTTTTATCATCATCATCATTATTATTATTATTATTACATTATTTTGTTATAAAGAAAACGGTGAATCACTCCAGGTACCTTTACCGTTTTTGTCGAAACGGTTGGGGGGAAGCTCAGTGAAAGACAGGTCAATATTGCACAGAGCGCATTGTGTATAAAAGGCATTGGTTACATTTCCAGGATTTTCCTATTTTTCAATTTTCTCCCTCTACCCAGAAGATCGGCCCCGTCCCCACCTATTTTCTGGAAAAATCAGCCAACATGGATGAGGTCGGTGAAAGAAAACCTCCAGAAGTCTTGGGCGAAAACTATGACGATGCTTTTGATCCTTTGCGGATTGATATCAATATGCCATTTTAAGTGCAGTGACAGAAAGGCGGTTTATAAATGTAGCAAACAAGCAAATAATAATAAGAATGAATAATAACTGCATATGATCCTACGGGAAGGGATTTAGTATATTAGCAACTACCATAAAGCCAGCAAGGAAAAAAGACTACGCCTGCGCATAGTTGCGACTTCTTACATACCCATCCTCTCCTCACCGTCCAAAGGCGAGACGCATGCGCGTTGCAGCACCCTTTGACGGCAGACGGCGGAGGAATGAGGCAGGACGGTACAAACCAATCCGTTTATGGAGAGGGCGTGGTTTGTGCCTATTGTGAGGTTTGAGGTGAGAGAAGGCGGAGCTATACAGTTTTCGGTGAAGCGGCCGGAGCCATTTGGAGCCCAGCTCGGCGAGGAGTCACAGGAGGGGAGCAGACGCGGACAAGTCTGGTCCGTGATTGTTTTGGGGACAGTGGCGGGATAGAAGAGCGCTAACAACAACCGCCAGAGCAACAACATGGTGTCGTGCATCATCTCTCGAGTCGTTGTGTAAGTGGAAGAAGAGGTGGCGGGCGGGTTGGACGTACCGAAACTAGCTGCCTTCCCCCACCTTAATATCTTCCCCCACCGCTCCTCATTTATGGGCGGGGTTCTTTCCTTGGCTCTCGTTCCCACCCATGCCGGTGAGACTTATGTGAGGGAAGGGGGTGCTACTGCGCTTGCGCACACAGCGGAATTCTTGAAGTCCTGTTGGGGCTTCCGGCTCTGTTTACCTGGTGTGGCAGCGCATAGAGAGAAGTAGACCGTTTTCTTTTTACTTCGCACCCAAAGCGCCGGCTCCCTTTCTGCCTCCTCCTGCGTTCCCTTTATGGCGCAGGAAAAGAAATCCTTCCGTCTGGTGTCTCCCTTCTGTGTCTTTTCACACGTTATGCGTGTAGGTGTTGCCCTAGAATCGCTTTCGGAGTACACCCGAGAACGTAAAGTGTGCATGCGGCGAACACCGGGATCTTACGACTGTGTTTATCAGGGAGTTGCCAGCTTGGATGCTGCTCCCTGCCGAATGCACACTCGGTGGCACTTCGCCGGAGTTGCCTAAAGGGTGGCGAGCTCGATCTGGTGGTCTGTAGAGTGTTGCAAGGAGAGGAGATGCGGTGGAGCTGGCCTGAGTTGTCCTCTATTAACTGCTCAGATGAGATGTTCTGGGGTTTAGGTAGCCAGCTCAAATAATCTATCCCTTAGCTTTAAAGTAAGTGTGTATGTATAGGGCTTACTATGGTCATTCAGTGATCACAATGAGGCACTCTGTGTGCATGCTCAAGAGCACAGTCATCTTTATGCTATATTTCTTGTTTCAGAGCTTAGCCTTACCATTGAAAACAGGTACTG
Organism: Shinisaurus crocodilurus; assembly: GCA_021292165.1. Taxonomy (NCBI): domain Eukaryota; kingdom Metazoa; phylum Chordata; class Lepidosauria; order Squamata; family Shinisauridae; genus Shinisaurus; species Shinisaurus crocodilurus. Next base: position 114,283,045 of record CM037878.1, on the reverse strand, counting down.
GGACTCAGTGCAAGTGAGCTTCACCTCCCATTAAGCTGTGTCTGGGATTTTGTGAGTTGGAAGATAAGTTTACATGTGTAAATGTGTCACAGTGAAATTCTGTAAGTGAGAAACTCCTCGGAGCATAGTGTTCGTATGAATTTCCAGCTTTATGAAAACTGAGGGTTTATTTATTTTTTTATTATATTTATACTCCGCCTTTTTTCCTGCAAGGAACCCAAGTCGGCTTACATAATCCTCCTCCTCCTCCATTTTATCCTCACAACAAACCTGTGAGGTAGGTTAGGCTGAGAGGCAGTGACTGGCCCAAAGTCACCCAGTGAGTTTCATGGCCGAGCGGGGGCTAAATCCTGAGTCCCAGTCCAACACTCTAACCACTACGCCACACTGGCTTTATTAGCATGATACTGATGGGTCTATTGAGGGCTCAGGTGTTGACCCTCTGAGTGGTCATGTTTTTTGTGCTAGCTTGTAGATGTGCTTAAATTCTGATGCAATAGCATGCAGGAATTCATTGGGGGGATAGATGAGGGGTAGGCTCCATGTAAGGTGTTTGAAGTGGTTGGATCTGTTTGAGCCTAAGATGCATCATTTTGTCTTTAATGCATGCTCTTTGTCTGGGGGACTTGGTGAATCTGTTGCTGAAAGATTAGAGTATTTTTGCCATGGAGTAAAGCTTAGAAAGAAGGTATACTTTTCATTCGCAGAGAGAGGTACCAGTTATTTTCCAGTAGTTTAGCATGATGGTTAAAGCATGGTAAAGAATGGATTTTCTGCCACTTAAATGCATGCTGTAGGGATATTAGTGATCAGTCAGTCAGGCGATCACTCGTGATCGAGTAAGATTGTCTTCCAGGATATTTTTTTTTTTACAAAAAAATTAGTGATAATATTAGTGATAATAAGTATAGACCTGGATGGTGTTTGCCATGTCTATAAGTCTGCTCCTGTGAATGTGGTTCCCAAATGAATCTTTTGGCACCATCAATACAAACATGGTTATTGGAATTTATTCCTGAATAGCAAATATAATAATATATTTTTAAAAAAACACACTCAGTGGTTTTCCTTTGTAAAGGCTGACTCACGCTTTTTTAAATTCTGGTATTAAAAAATTCCAACGTTTAAATGACACATAACATACATGGGGATGTCAGCTATAAATGGCAGATAATCACTGGATTGGGTTAGGCTCCTGTTTCTGTTTATTGCACAGACACCTAGTAATTTAATTGTATCTGAGCATGTGTGCATCATTTACAACTGACAGTATTTTGGGGGGTCCAATTTCAAAGGGTAAAGTGTGATTCAGCCTTTCTGAGCATCTGTGCCAGGTGAGCAAGCAATTAAATGCTCAAGGCCTGTTCCTTAAAAGCATGTAGTCAAGGTAGGCATGTTTGAAATTCTGTAGTGATGAGTATGAGGTGAAACAGTAGAGCTGCCCAAGAGACAGTCACCTTATAATTTTAAATGGCTTCTGAGCAGGCAGTATTATATAAACTATATTAAATGTTATAAATGCTGAAGGTAGCAGCAGCCACAGCTTTGGAGCATTGGTATGCATTAACAAAGTGTTAGTGAAAGGACCCTTATAAACCTGGGATGCTGTAGCAGTGGATTGCCTGCATCAGCAGGGGTTAGACTAGTCAGTAGAGGACCTAAGACAGTGATGGCGAACCTACGGCACGCGTGCCACAGCTGACACCCAGGGACCTCTCTGTGGGCACGCAAGAGGAGTGAGATCAGGCAGGGGTCCCGGGCGCCTCCTGCCACAAGGATTCCCCCGAGGGGTGGGAGAGCAAGCAGGGAGAAGAGAGGAGAGGCGGGGAGGGCAGCTGCTGCTTTAAATGCTCGGTTGGCTGCTCTCCACCTCACGCGCTCACTCTCTGCCTACCTCCTCCTCGCGCGCCCTCCTCCTCCTCCAGCCTTGCCTGCCTGCCTGAGAAGGGGTGGCTGGGCTGCCGCTTTAAATCTCCGCTTCACGGGCTCACTCACTCTGCCCATGGGGGGATAGAAGGGGCTGTGTGGGGGGGTGATGTGGAGGAGTCAGGAGACAGCCCTTGCTGGGTTGGGCTCAAAAGACGCACTGGCAGCTTGGAGGTGGTGTGATTTAAGCTGTGGTGGCTTGTGCGATTCAACTCTAAACTAAAGCCTCGGCATTCAGGTTTAATTGCAGTGTTGGCACTCTGAAATAAATAAGTTGGTTTTGTGTTGCATTTTGGGCACTCGGGCTCAAAAAGGTTCGCCATCACTGACCTAAGAGGTCCCTTCCAATTCGATGATTCTCTGAATTCATAGTCTTTTAATGTTAGTATTGGTGTCCTGTTATTGCATATGCAGAAAAGCATTATGTATTACCACAAATGTATATGTCTACAGAAACCTTTACCTATATATCTTGTAAGAAACCTTATAGCAAGTGGCTGGATACCTTTTTATCTGATGTGCCAGAATTGTGTGGGTGTGGGGAGTGCGATGGTGATAAGGTAAGCAGGTAAATACTCCCAACCAAATCTGTGCAACAATAGCAGCAACTCTTCTTTCCCGCAGTTTGTCTATAGGTAGGGGTCTTCAGCCTTTTCAGGTCTGTGGGCAAGAAGCACTGCCTGCATCCCTGAGGTAACAAATCGGCCTTGGAGAGGAGGAAAAGGGGTGTGCCGGGGCAGGGACGGGACAATGGCTTACCCTGTATCCACGTGGCGTCCCAGCCTCCTTCCCTCCCACTCCGAAGAGCTTATGTAGCCTGCCGAAAACAGCTGTCTAGATGAAATGCATGGCGTGAGGCATGGCGACAGCAACAGTTGCTGCCACCCCACCATGCACCATGCATTAGATAAACGCACGCCTCCAGATTCGGAGGCTTACGTGCATTGAGGGCAGGGGCGATAGGATTGCGCTTCACTTGTGTGATAGTGTTACATATGTGGTATGTGTGTACATGTCCATGCGCGCACACCACCACCACTGTACTGGCTGAACTGCTCTGGTTTCTTGGAATGTTCACAGTTTGAACTGCTTGGGTAACTGACTATGTTGACAGAAAGCACAATTTATGAATGGTCAGTTTGTTTGGGCAAAATGTGGTGGGCTTATTGACAGTGAGTTGTATGTTGTGGGTAGGGTGAGAGGTTTCGGGGCTGAAGGAAGGTGGACAAAGAAAGCAAGGATAAATGATGCATAAGAGGTATTGGGAGGAGCAGGGCTAGATTTCTTAGGAGTTTGAGTGTCTCCTTGTTGGCTTCTGAGCTACAGTATTGAAAATTAGCTATTTTTAAGCTGCAGTAGTCATAATGTTTATCAACGTTCTGGCTGGTCAGGATCCTGTGGTAACTAGACATTGTGACAAACATACAGCTGCCAGAAACGGCAACCGTGTTCCTCTGTTCAACTTTCACTTTGCACAACCTGCTCATGTAAGGACGTTCCATGTTGTCTTACCCTCCTGCCAGTGGCAGCTGATGATGATGATTAATCATATTTATATCCTGCTCTTTGTCCAAGGAGCTCAGAGGCTATCCTTATGTATGGGGATATCTCTTTTTATTCTTGCAACCACCCTGTGAGATAGGTTAGGCTGAGAGATTGTGACTGTCCCAAGGTCACCCAGTGAGATTTGTGACTGAGTGAGGATTTGAAGCTGTATCATCTGAGTCTAATACTATCCACCTCACCACATTGGTTTTCTATGATGTGAGATGGGGAATGCAGGATGTGGCAACAACCATGTTCAGAGCCAATATGCATCCGTTCAAGATGCTGATCACAAAGAATGCTGCTACTGCTTTCATGCTCTGCTTATGTGCTTCCTGGGGTCATCTGGCTGGGATAGTGTTGGGGAACCAGAGTATGCTGGACTAATATCCTCATTCTGATTCAGAAGGGCTCCTCTTACAAGGGGCTGCTCACCTTTGGCAGGATGTGGGTCTGAGGTAAGGAGGCTGTGAAGCTGAGAAGGCCCCAGGAGGCATGACTGCAGGCAGAAGACCATAGACGGTGGTCTTATAACCGGGAAGGCTGAAAGAAAGAAGAGTGAGATTGGTTTTTAAATACTTTTTAAAAAAACTGAAATCAGCTAACAACAAATCAAATTTGAAATATAAATACCGGTATTTAAACAAACTACCAGACAATAAACCAAAGTATGCAGCAGCAGAAGAGCAATCAGTAAAATACATGGGGAAACTCTAGCCAGGGGGTGGGAAGGGAAGCGAAGCATTGTAACTAATAAATGGAGAACTAACCTCTGTTGTGTTGGGAAGGAACAAACACATGAGCTGAATGATGCTGAGGTCTGTAGAACTAGGTTTCCGCTTGGCATCTAAAGGGATTTGGTGTTCGGGCCAGAGGGCCTCCCTGGTGAAGGCATTTCATAGAATTGGTGCCACTGTTGCGAAAGCAGTGGTTCTAGTGGGTGCTCGCTCCTAGAGTGGTGGCACCTGGAGTAGGAACTTGGATGGAGTGCACAGGAAGGCATGTACAAGCAAAGATGGTCTCTAAGGTACCCAGTTCCCAATGTTGCTTGGGGCTTTACATTTATAAAACAGGCCCTTTAAATTGAGTGTGTAAACAAATGGGTAATAGTACTGGAATAATATGTTTCAATCAAATAATCCCTTCAGCAGTCTGCCAGCTTTATTTTGTACCAGTTGAACTGCTCAGTCGCTGTTTAAAGGTGGCCTTGTGTAGAGTGTGTTAGAGTAGTCAAGTCTGTAGTTCGCTAAAGCACAAATGACTGTGGTCAAGTCCAATGTGGCCAGGTCCCAATGGGAGGATGAGTGGAGCATAGGGAAATCACTTTGTTATCTCTGATCACAGATCGGGGATAACATGGAATTCCCTCCTTAGCCTGCTGCTAGCCTCCCAATTGGGACGCAAGCAGTACACAGAAGAGGCGAGGGACATAAAAGCTGCTTGGAGGAGCTACTACTGCAAGCAACTGCTGAATTGCTTTGCCTCCCACACCACTTGTGCCCCAATTGGGAATGCAAGAGGTGCTCAAAGTAGGGGAGGGACTCGGCAGGCACTTACAGGACCAGCTCCTGCGAGCGAGTGCCTGCTGAGTTCATTTCTCCAGGGCCGGATTAAGATAGGGGCTATTGGAGCTGCAGCTCCAGGCCCCTACCACAAAACAGGCCCACAGGCCCGGCAGCACCCACTCGCCCGAGCTGCGCTGCTGCCGCTGCTGCTGCCACTGCCGCACTTGCCCTTGCGTCGAGACGCCAGGCAGCGGCTCCGGCACGGCGACGGCTCTTCCCACCGGGGCCGGGCCGGGCGGGGGCTGCATTTCCCGGCGAAGGAAGCCCGGAACTACGAGTCCCATCATGCACCAGGCTGAAGGCTCCGCCGTGTGGCTCCCCGGCCATCCTTGCGCCAGCTGACAGATCCCTCCCGCGGCTGCCAGGCGAGGGCTGGACAGGCACGGCACCCCCCTTCGCATGAGCCAGAGAGCCCCGGGGAGGGGCAGATGCGCTGATGGGTGGAGCGGGCCGGGGTTCGCGAGCTGCAGCCAGGAGGCGGGGATCCGCCCCCCCCCCCCGCAGGATGCATCTGCAGGGTGGCGAGGAGGCGCGGTGATCGCAAGGCTGTGCCGGGGGGGGGAAGCCAGGCGAGGAGCCCCTGCCTCCTGGGCACAGCGGAGCAGGGGAGGGGGCGGGACCAGGGCATCTGCGGGGCGCCTCGCGGGTGAGGCGGGTGGGCGGGCGGGCAGGTGCACGAGGAGGGCGGGCTAGACGGACGCGGCGGCGCAGCCGGTGCCAGGTGAATGGGCGAGGGCAGGAGCCTGAGCCTGGCAGCGCAGGCAGGTGGCGGGCGGGCAGGTGAGCCGGCGGAGGCCCGATCCTGGCCCGTGCGGCGGCGGCAGGAGGCGGCGGCGGCAACCTCGCGACGATGCCCGCAGGAGCCCTGGGCAGGGGGCTGGAACAAGGCAGGCAACCCACCCACCCCCGACCCATAGGCAGCTTACATAAGGTTTTGCAAAGCTCATGCTGATGCCGGCTGGTTGCCCCCACCCCCGCTTTTGGAGAGGGGTGGGTAGGTGGGCACCCAGGGAGCAGGTGGGCTTCAGTGGTCACCCTGCCAGCTGCAGAAGGGGGTCTCTCCCCGTCCCCTTTCTTTATGCCAGAATTGGGCTACAGACCCCCCCCCTGATTTCTTAAAGGATAAGATGGCCCTTCTTCTCTATATGTTTATTTCTCTGTCCTCAGAGGGTGGTGTTGGTGGGGAACATAATGGCCCCTTTCTTCTCCACCCGGTACGGGCGGGCGGCTGTCGCTCCAGGAGAAGGCCGGCTGGAGCTCTCTTCAGCTGGGCTGGAACGACTGTTTTGCTTTAAAGGGACAGATTCTACAAACAATTATGCTCAGCGCAATTATTCCTTTGCAGGGCTTGGTGCTGTTCCTCTCTCAAGGTTGGGGCCTGACAAGGATCCCCAAGAGTTCCCAGCAGAGACTTCCTGCATTTAATTTGTTTTAATATAAAATTGCGTCTTCATTTTATTTATTTCCATAAAAAGGCTCACCAAAATCCTCAGCACCAGGCCCATAATGCTCTTAATCCGGCCCTGCATTTCTCTGTGCAGGAATCTCCCTCTACACAAAGAAATGAAATGTGGGTGGGGCTGGATAACATCATGGGAGTGAGTAGCACGATGTCACCTGGTCACTGGCTTGGTACAGCCCCCAGACCAGAAGAAGTTGCCCGCCCCTGCCCTGATGTAATCTAGCATGTTTATTTTACTTGTATTTAATAAAAGCTAAAAAAAAAAATCACCCCATGCTAATTTTTTGTCCTAATACACCACAAGTATTTTACCTGAAATATTTGAGGGGGGAAATTAAAGCACATTTCATGTGACTTAAAGCTATAATATGTAGATTTTAAAAATTGGAATATTTTTTAAAAATTTAGAGGCAATAGCATATACTTCCCTTACATTATTTAAATTTAAGGGAGAAAAAAAAAAAAACAATTGTGCTGCGAACTGATGACACACTAATCTATTTTAGCAACTCAAAAGAACTGGGCATGCTATGCTGACAACCACTCATCTACAACTTTGAAATGGCTAAGCTTGTCTATCATTGTATTTACAGTTACAAGACCAGCTCCTGGTCTGCTGGTTCCAATTTCTCTGTGTGGAGAGAGGCACAACCATTGAGAGGGCTAACCACTCATTGTTATTAATTAATGAACTTGAGAAATGCAGAACGTTCTAGTGCTTTATTTTTCCATGGAATTTTTTCCATTTCATGAGTTTATTAGTGAACTTACTGGCCCTGAGTACCTTCAGGCAGCATCATCTAACCCTTGGACTGTCTTTCCTCCCCTGGAGCAGAAAAAAGCTAGTGAGGTGGTAGGGAATTGCCAGTTTTGTCCTGCATGGCCAAGGTTCTTTGGGTGCCTTGGCCACACAGCTGCCAAACATTCCCCAGCCTTCCTTCCATCTTTGGAGCTGGGGAGGTAGTCCAGGATGTTGGACTACAATCCCCACCATCCCCACCCACCTCTACAGCTCCAAAGTTGGCAGGGAAGGCTGGTTGGCTGTCATGCTTGCCTGAGGATGGTGGCAGACACAGCATGGCGAGAGGATTTGTTGCAGCCTGGCTTAAGGGTAAGAAGTAACTACTAAAGGGGGTGCAAAGGAGGAGTAGATGAAATGAGCAACAAAAAGACGGTGTAGCTATTAAGTAACCAGATAGATCTTTCCATGTTTTTTTTAGTTTCAGAGGTGGGCTGGGTGGCCTTGGAGAACTGCAGGCAGGTTGGATTAAAGGCACATCTGTGTGTTCTGTATTTCAAATGATGTAATGTTTTTAAAATACCGGTAAGTGTTCATTGGCAGCAGAAGGGTATTTCCAGTACAAAAAGGCACTCATGCACATCCAGTTTTCTAAAATCCTGTTTAAAGAAGGAATGTTTTATAATAGCTGTTAACATAATAAAAAACACACAACTTTTGCACTTCTATTTAATATGGAGTAAACAGCATATTTGTATTTATGGTATGTATTTTGTAGTATGATGAACAGAAACAAAAGTAGTATGCAGGAAGTATATAGATGAAACCATTTTCAAAATGTCAGATAAGTAATTCCATAGAAGGAGGAGGAACTCCTCTGAACAGTCCCCTTAACAGTTGCAGCATTTATAAGCATTTAAAGGTAGGCCCACCTGCAGTTGTCCAGGAAAATTGTGCCACTGAACCATGAAAAATATTTCAAGCCTTAATAGGTGAATGCTTATTGTTCAGATTAGCAATATCTTGTGTTGTGGACTTGGAACTTCAAGGAATGTTGTGAATAAAATTCTTGGCCAGCAAACTGCTACTGAGAGATGCAGTTGGATGCTTCTGGTTTTACTCAGAAGCACTTGGTTCATAGGATATGTTGCACTACTGACTTAGATGTCAGTCACTTCTTCTATTCTGATAGAATAGCAGACAAGTGTGCAGGGTTTTTTTTTTTGCAGAACTGTTGGGTTCTAGGTAGTTCTATGGTGTATTAAGGGGTGCTAGTTCTTTTCCAGCCAGTTCTTGCCTCTGCCAAATACTTAAAATTCTTTAATGTATCTCAAGGAGCTTTTGTTTTGTAAAACTTGCTACTGAACTCTGGCAAACATCAACTGCACTTGGAAGATATTTTTTTTTCCTCTGAAGCTGTAAAGGCTATGATGTCTTTGTACATGCCTTTACAATGTCTGCTTTCATCCATTTATAAGTGAAGAAAAACGTATTCATGGGTTTTGTGCTGTGTACAAATTGCATTGGCCATCCTTAATTAAAGGTGCAAATACGTACATGTAATGAATAGAGTTATGGCCGCCTATTGAACATTCCGTTTGATCTATAGAACAAAGTGTTCACCCTTCAGTGTGAAGAGGGGTTCTAAATTGAATCTTTAACTACTGAAGTTGAAATACAACTGGAAGATATAGTGAAATTCAGATTGAAATGTATCATTTCTGACACAATGTCTTGTCAAAGGCAAATATTCTTTTTCTGAGCAGTAGCTAGATTTTATTGTCTAGGAATGAATGTATGCAGACAGTCACATTGACTTTTCAGTGCTTGATCTACCACTGGATATCCACCTTCCATAATAGTTGCACTTGACCTGTGGTGGTGGTTTCTGGAAGATCCAGCTGGTAGCTTACTACGATTTCTCCTCTGGTGCTTGAAAAAGTCAGTGTGGTCATTTTCAGGAGTAGCGTAACAACTTCTGCTTTCCAAGGCAGAAACAGTTGTGTCCTTTTCAGTATCCTTTATTCAACAAGGGAATATGGAATAGTCAGTGCTTTCCCTCTCAGCCTGTTACAAGGCAAAGAACAACAGCAGTATATTCTACAGATAACTAACTTTCTGCTCATCAGTGTGGAAGTAAACTAGTGCTGTTTTGGAAATGTAGATGCAAACAAACTCTTACTTAGAATTTGTTAGGCAACCTAGGCCAGGATCTACATCCATTTGAACATAAAGCCAATATAGCATATCAGCCTCTTAGAGTAGACTATAGTCTCTTTAGGACAACTCGCATGTTATGCATTTTTGGATGTAATGGGTATTTATTGCATGTATGTGCCTTTCCTCCCATCACACTGGACTGTTATAAACACTGGCATGTGGGAAGCACACTTACTGTATATTTGTGAATTGGCCTCAAGTATGCAATATATAGAAAACCAATGGGATGTGGGACAGAGTTTAAGGCTGTATAAGTCAGTATGTTTCAAAGCAATGCTTAAGAGTTCTATAAAAGGGGATTTAAAAAAAAAAGGAATGTGTGAATTTGAATGGTTTTATTATTAGGCACCTTTTCTTGCATGTTAGTTGAGAACTAGGTTCAGATGGATTATTTCTTTGGCACAGTGGCATAAGGTCTGAACAAGCTGTAGAGGATTTGTTCATTCTAAACTCTATAGTATTGGGAGAGGTGGACAGGAAGCCTTGGAAGGAAAGATGTAGGTTAACTAGAACCAAACCATGTGTTTGTAGTGTAGTTAGTTATTTATTTATTTACAGCACTTTTACCCCACTCTTCAGCCAAAACAGGCTCCCAGAGTGGCTTACAAAGATTAACATCAGGCTTACAATCTAAAAGACATGACAGAAAAGGGATTGGGAGGGAGGAGGAAGAAAGCAAAACTCAGGCACCAGTTCTTAGTTACAATGTTCTTAAAGATGGGGTTTGTTTTCCATTTCTTTCTTTCCTTTTTCCTGCCAGGGAAGGGCAAAACAGCTTCCTGCAGCTGTTCCTTCTTTGGCCGATGTATGGCGTCAGGCTGGTCTCCCCCTTACTGTGATGGCCCTTGATGTCTAGTTTTGAGAATAACCGTACAGTCAGGTCTTATTTTGTTGATGGATCTTTGATTACTGAGGAAAAGATAGAGCATGAAGAAAGTAAAAGAAATTGAAGTTCTTTGGCCCCAGAGCTACATGGAACACTGAATTATTTATTTATTAAAGTAATTTATATCCCACCTTTCAGGATAAAATCCTACCACATTGGCTTACAAATAAAACAACAAAACATTAATAGAAACAATTATAAAACAATATTAAAAATAACTAATAAGGATCTGTCCCATAGGGCAGTTGATGGTAGAAAGCCCTGTGGGGAAAAGAGGGACAATCCAGCTGGAGCAGGGGTCTGTGGTGATCTTTGCCTGCCTGCCACTCTCTTCTGGGGTCCGTCCCACAGGGCACTTGGTGATAATGGCCCTATGCGGGGAGGGGTTAAGAAAATCCCTTGTGCATAACACATACGGAATACTGTAACATCCTGCTCTTGCACTTCTTCCTATTGGGTTTAACAGGCTACTTATGAGGGAAATATTACAGTTCTGCTTGTTTGGAGTAGTTCTGTATATGTACGGTACTTAAAAATATTGGGCGCTATCTTTTTGGCTATGAAATTGTTTACGATTACACTTTGTCGAGGCCATTAGATAATAGTTTTGGCAGCTTGTCAAAGATTGTTCAAGAGTGCCAGGCAGGGAATGTTGCATGGACAATCACAAATCTGCATTTTCTTTTAACTGCTGTTTAAAAGAAACCTTCTGGCAAAGGCTGGGAATAAAAATCAGATGTGTAGCTCCAAGTCACAGAAGATAGCATCTCCCAGATTGCAGGAAGAAAGGATCCATTGTTGGTTGTGCAACAAGCCGAAACATTAGTTTTATTCTGGCATTTGGATCTGCAAAACATTCCGTGTTTTCTGTGAACCCAGTCAAACCTATAAAAAGATGGCATTATTTTCATAGGTGAATGGTTAATGATTTTGATATGAACACTGTCATCCTAAGAGGGAACTGTATGCCCTTTCCTTCTCCATCACTTGGGCAAGATTTTGCCAGTCATTTGCCACCTAAGGTCTTTTGGCTTTTAGAGGATGATGCAGTACCATAACCAGTGACTAATGTTAGAGGAAATATTGGGGTTGTTCAGACGTAATGCAACTTTCAGTGGCAATTTGTGGGTTAATTAACCCCTTAATTAATTAACCCACAAATTGCAGAGATGCGAGCTGCTTGTGAACCACTTCCTGGTTTCACTAATGCTTGAATGTGGCATTCGAGGGTTGTTACTGTGATGTCCGCACCCAGGATCCTGGGGTTGTTCATGGGTTAAACAACCCCAAGTTAACCCAAGAACAAGCCACGGGTTAACTTCCAGTCGTTTAACCCATGAACAGTCACAAGTTCCTGGGTTCGGACGTCACGGTAACAACCCTTGAATGTGGTATTCAAGGGTCGTTACTAGAAACAGGAAGTGGTGCAGCACATGTCCCCACAATTAACCCATAAATTGCTGACAGACGGCACCATTACATCCAAACTGGGTCATTTTCTTGGCTCTTCCAGCATGACATAAACAGGAGGCAATTGTCTTGAGAAGAGCAAGAAAAGGATCCTGAATTCCTTGAGGAGGGAGGTATAGCTTGTTCAATCCCTTAATGTGTGATTCCAGTCTCCTAAGAATTGCAAGCTTTGGTGGATGATTGGAACTATGCAAAATGTTCCTATAGATCTTGTGGGTAAGCAGGCTCCAATCTCGGCATACCTGAGCCATTCACAATCACCTCATTATTTGTTCTTCAGCCCCCCCCCCCCAAGGCAGTGGGGTAGAGACGAGTGCCATAAAATAGTAAGAATGGAAACTATTTTCAACTATGTCCATAGTAGTTGCTCAGTAGTTATTTGGTTTTAACATCTGTATCCTATAATGCTTATAAATCCAGTAATAAGTTGATTATCTGCCAGTATTGCCACACTGGATCAATTTATCCATCATAAACTGTTGTGGTGCAACTGAGCAAATGTGGTAAACATTTGATGCTAAATTCCTGTAGCTGATGTGATCAGTAACATTTTGGAAGTCCACATTAGCTCTTGAACTTAAAACAAAAAATTAAAGTAACAAATGATGTGTCATTCTGGAAAACTGACAAACTTTGCCCTGATTGTCCCATTTCTAGGCCCTGGGAAAAACAAGAATATTTCCTCAAAGTAATTAGCTGTAGAAATAACAGAATCCTAAATGTCACATGTTACGAAATGGATGGCTGAAACTGGGCACAGTATTCCAAATGAAGCCTCACTGTTAGGCTATTAATGAATCCTTACCCTACTGAAGTTCATCCTAGAAGTGTGTTTTCTTCCTTAGCAGCCAAATCATACTGGTAGCTTGGCCACCATGAGAATAACCAAGATCCCCAGTCCTCTGCCTCCTTTGTCATTCCCAGCTGAGTCCTAAAAGATTAACTCTCCACTTTGTATTTTCGCATTAGTTCATAAGAAGGAAATACGTATGATTAATGCAGATAAACAAGCTGTAATCAGCAGTACGTGTTGGAGGCAGGACAGGACAGGACCATAGATGGTTATATCTCATCTCAGGCCTAGTGTGCTCTGACTAGGAAAGGGCAAGAGGTATATCATATTCTGTATGGTCAATCTAGATACTTCATCATGCGGCTGAGGTTGTATATCCCATTCCCTTCTGTGCTTGAAGACTACTCTGAGGCCTGAACACATACAGTCCCAGGTAGCTGACTAAGCTAGGTCACACAACTTTGGACCATAAAATTCATGGTTTAAGCCAAAGTCAGCACATACCAGACTGATCTCTGCCTTGTGTTTAACAATGGACACTGCAGGTTGTGTGTTCAGTTCAGAATACAGTAATACCTTGGATTGCAAGTAACTTGGTCTGAGAGTGTTTTGCAAGACAAGCAAAAAAAAATTTAAAAAATTTTGACTTGATAAACGAGCAAGGTCTTGCAAGGCAAGTAGTGTAGGGATGTAACAACTTGCCTTGAGCGGGCGTAGCGGGCTGAAATCGGCCCCGCTCACGCCCGCCAGAGACTCGCTTTGATATAAGAGTGTTTTGGATTACAAGCACGGTTCCGGAACAAATTATGCTTGCAATCCTAGGTATCACTGTATATTATTAATACCCAAATGAGCAAGCAAGCAAGGTGTGAGATTATTTCCCATAATTAAACCATTAAATTGTACTTTAAAAAAAAAGCCTTGAGTTTAGTCATTAATGTGAAATTTTAATTAGGCTGTAAGTTAAGGATGCTTTTGTCTAATTTTTGAAGCTGTTTCATATCTGGAGTGTTAATATAAAAGAAGGAAATACCATCTTCCATATTTTCTCTTTCTAACATTGAATGTTATGCTTTTTGGTATTTCAGAAGACACATACAAATTAAATTACAGGTTAAGAGACAGGTCGATTGTCACTTAAAATGTATTAAATTGTTTGAGACAGCCCTTCCCCTGTGATACTGGGGATGTGCTGGGAGAAAATAAAATCAAATAATTATAATTACCTTAGTTGGCATGTAACAAAGTTGATCTTATTGGCAGTATATAAGCCAATACATCTTTTCAAGAGCATGGCATTTTCTTACATAGGTGTCCAGTATTCGTCCTAAAACAGGGATGGGGAACTTGTGGCCATCCAGATGTTGTTGGACTGCAACTCGCATCAGCCCTAGCCAGCATAGCCAATGGTGAGGGATGATGGGATTTGCAGTCCAATAACATCTGGACTGCACATGGTCTCCATCCCTGTCCTAAAACTTCCAATTGGCCCTGGTTGCTCAGAGGCAAGCTTATTGTGTTAATAGTAACTCTTATTTATTCTCTTGACATGTTAAATTGCCTTAGGGCACAATCCTATGGGTGTTTAGACAGACAAAAGTCCAGAATTCCCAGCCTCCCTCCAGCCAGGTATGCTGGTTAGGGCATGCTGGGAATTGTACAACTTGTTTCTGTCTAAACATGCATAGGATTGTGCCCTTATTGATGTAAGCTGTATGGAATACCGTACTTGAACTCATTAGCAGTACTTCTAGGTAGCTAATGTGGGTGGGGCCAGTTGTCAGATTATGTTGCGGTGAATATAAATGGGTTATGCATATATTTCATTTTGTGCAGTCTACTCTAGCAAACTATTGCATACATTTGCTATAAACCTAAGGCATAGAGGCCTTGGGAAATACTTGAAAGAACTGGAGTGCTGCCAGCACCTGTTCTGAATTGTGAACAGCCATCTGGTGATTTAAAGCATGGTTCACCACGCTGCCATGGCAACCAAGTATTAAATAGAAGCTAGCTATTTGAGTTTAGAAAAACAAAATCCTCATTGAAAATGTGACTCGCCATAATCCTGAACATGCTGGTGAAGTGCACAAACTAAAATGACATGATTGGTGAGATGTTTTCAGTGCTTTGGAGACTCACAACATGAACCAAGGTAGACTGCTGGCTGGCTATTTTTTCCTGCTACAGGATAATACTATGTACATTTTCTTATGGGCATTTTTGTCTTCACTATTTCTCCTTAGTTAGGATCAGCCCAAATAGCTTTGTTCAGTAGAATGAGAAGGATTGTGTAGGTCCCTCAGAGCACGAGTGGATAGTTTGTTTATTAGTTTTGTAAAGCACCTAAGGGTACCACTTTAAAATCCTTCTGAGTCAAATGCAGCCCGAAAGACAGCTACTTCCACAGTCCTGGACATAGAAGTCCTTAAAGCGGCCCACAAATTTTGCCTGATCTTACTAGCAAGCCAGAGCATGTCTCTACTGACTCTGCCTGATTCTGGGTGCGTATGTGTCCTGTTTACAGCTCTATGTAGGTTTTCGCACACACACAGCTGTGATTAGAATTCTGTCCGTGGGGAGAGTCAGCCTAGGCTTGCTGCCCCTGCCCCCTCAGTTGCATGCCTGCCACCCTCCATGCTTTAGAAGAGGGGAAGGTCTGAAGTGGAAAACCTTCTCTGCATGGGTAGGCTACCTGTGCAATTTAGAACTCTGTGTGGTAAGTTTGTAACATGTATGGGGAGCCTCCCCATGCAGACAAGGCTCCCTGCTTCAGACCTTCCCACTCAAATGCAAGGAGGGTGATGGAGCCAAGTGATAGGGCCATAACAGAGGAGGTGGTACCACCAAGAAATTTCTAATAATGTGGCAGTGAACGGTTGCTTAGGGCCTATGATGGGAGGCTGCATTTTGGAGCACCTCAGAAGCCCAACATGATTGTAGGGACAAGCTGCCCCCCTTCTCCTAAGTTCTAGCCTGGGGAGAAGGGTACGGCTTGACCTTGCAGATTGCCTGAGTCACAGAGACATCATCCCCCACCCCTGAGTTACAGTCTAGGGCAGCTTTTCCCAACCTGGTACCTTCCAGATGTGTTGGACTACAACTCCCATAATTCTCAACCAGCATGGCCATTGGCTAGGAGTTACGGAAGTTGCAGTCCAACACATCTAGAGGGCACCAGGTTGGGAAAGGCTGTTCTAGGGACATGGCCAGACCCTTGTTTGCTGCTTCCAAGTGCCTCTGAAGCCCAGTGCAAGGTCAGAAACAAGCTCTGCCATCTTACTTTGGGCCGGGCGAGGTGGTCACCAGCATAAAATACAGTATATGCTTGCTGCTGACACATGCATATGTGATCTTCTACCCGTACAGTAGTCCCAGCCTATAGGTTACATAGACATGAATGGGATGCTGGTAGAATTGACCTTTTCACATCTCCAAATATTTCCTACTAGGATTGTGTACTCCACTTGCCCTCCCTCAGAGAGTATGCTGTTTGTGCCTCCAGTAACTAGGGTTAACTCCAGTGCAGGATTTCTCCGTGCAAATCTACTAACCCATAGAATATGATAATTGCATCCTGCAAAATAACTGGGCATTTCAAACCTGGCACTCAGATTTGAATATAGACAAGTAAAAAACACTTTGCATTTGATGGATGTACACACTTTTTTAGAAATCTTGGTAGCCATTTCAGAGAAAATAATATGTTTTTGTATAAAGCTGGAGAACTGAAACAGTGATACATTCAAATGGCAGTAAAATGCATTTGTAAGCAAGGCTATAAATTAGAAACCAGTGTGGAATATAATAAATTGGAATCAGCTGAAAGTAGTTTGACTGAAAACATTATGTTTTTATGTCAACTAAAAATGCACATTCAAATTAGTGCCTTAATGAAAAATAAGTGTGGCGTAGCAGTGAGGGTGTTGGACTGGGACTCAGGAGATCCGGGTTCTAATCCCCGCTCGGCCATGAAACTCACTGGGTGACTTTGGGCCAGTCACTGACTCTCAGCCTAACCTACCTCACAGGGTTGTTGTGAGGATAAAATGGAGAGGAGGATTATGTAAGCCGCCTTGGGTTCCTTGCAGGAAAAAAGGTGGGGTATAAATATAATAAAATAAAATAAATATCAAGCAAGTTTTGTCCGTGGACAACCTTCTTTTAATGGAACTATGAGACAAACCCAAATGACAAGTGACCTTTGCAGTCCATGTTACAAGAAAAGTGTTTTCCACATTTTCTAGCTTAGTTATATACAGTGCTGTTGACTTGAGTACACATTTCAGAAATCATCCCAGAGCCTTTTTCCACAATACACCCAGTAGTTAATGTAAGTATTAGTGTAATTTTTATGCATATTAAAGTACCTTATTTATTCAAGTGACTGGGGGTACTAAACTGTTCAGATAAATAGGCCATGTTCTTTCATAGGGTTACATTTACAGTATGGCTAACAAAGGGCTTAGTAAACTATGAAGATAAAAATCTGATAACTGGGAATAATTTGGGTGTGTGCATTGCTGTAATGTACTAGAATCTCCCACCCCTTCTTCATAGGTACCTGTAAGGACATTCAGAAAAAGAAATTGCTCTTAGCCAGGCCTTTTCTGTGCCCAATATGTAAAGTGATAAATGAACATATTTGTTTACCTTGAAATCTGTTTGTCTGAAATAGCAAGTGTTAGCAAAGTTGTGTTCTGTCTAGTTTGGATCTAGCTTCTTTTTGTTTTCTGCCTGGCATTTTTCTGCATAACATGTAAAGCTTTCATATTCTTGGGCTACCCATTTAATGCAGTCTTGAGGGCCTCTGCAGGTCATGTGTAAACAGCTTGCAGTTGCTCAGCTGGCAGCAGCCCATCAAACAGTTAAATTCCGATGCAAAATCCTCTGGGAAAAATCCAAATTTGAGTGTTCATGTAGGGATGAGAAATATGCAAGTCTTATAGCAAATTGTGAAATAGGTATAATCTGTATTTATTTATTTTTATTTATTTTTATTTATTTATTTATACCCCGCCTTTTTCCCTGCAAGGAACCCAAGGCGGCTTACATAATCCTCCTCCTCTCCGTTTTCTCCTCACAACAACCCTGTGAGGTAGGTTAGGCTGAGAGTCAGTGACTGGCCCAAAGTCACCCAGTGAGTTTCATGGCCGAGCGGGGACTAGAACCCGGATCTCCCGAGTCCCAGTCCAACACTCTCACCACTACACCATGCTGGCTGTTTTTAACCCTCTGGCTGGCTATTAACCCTCTGATAGATAAAATTACTTTTTGCCAATACTTCTGGTTTTGTTATAAGCTCTTCTAGGTAGTCTTAACTATAGAGAACAAGAAAGGTGAACATTACTGAATTTAAAAACTTCCATTCTAAATATATACCGTATACATATATTGAAGGTATGATTTTTTTACTTAAGAAATAGCATTTGGGGAGTATTGCATTTTGAAGTTACTAAGAGGGAATTATAGAGGCCCAATCCAATCCAGTGTTCAGCATGCTTAAATCTTTTGAGTTCAGTGAGCATTGGCATACTTGTATATTCCAGTAACAATCCAACACAACTTTTGATAGGGCGGGTTCACTAGTTGGAGTTAGGGTTGAAGTATGCCTTGATATGAACTTCAGATGAAACAGCTTCCTGGCACTGTTACAGAAGCAGTTCTTCATTAGGTTACCTATCATGTGTTGTCAGATTTTGTCTTCAAAGTGGCTGGAAAAACCAGTCCTTCTCATCTTCTTTCTCATGCAGTATTATATCTTCATTGCGTAATTACTGTGCATTTCTTGTCAAACCTAAATACTTACGTATGTTTTCCAACAGGTTGGTCTTTGGAATGCTGTATCCTGCTTATTATTCATACAAAGCTGTAAAGACAAAAAATGTGAAGGAATATGTAAGTTTTCTGTTTAAATATTTTTTATAGTACTGAGTTGTATTCACATTTTGTATGTGCATTGTGTAACAGCTGCATCAAAAGTCGTGGACCTGGTTCACATGTCACACTACAATTCCTGGGTTGTTTAACCCAGGAATTGCTGTGGACAAGCAAATAGTTTGTACCATGTTCTAATCCTACTTCATACTTGAATGAGCCTGGTTAGATGTAACACTGGTTTCCTGTAAAACATGGGTAATAAATTGGGAGCTAGCTTTGGGAACATGTTCTTCTTAGCCATAGTCCCTCCCATGTCTGATGCATATTCTCCCTTCCCAGTGTAACTGGGTTAAGTGGTATAGTGGCACAGTCATTAACTAGTCTCTTTTTAACCAAAATTGAGTGTCTAGTTGAACTGGCATATGGTGCTAGCTTGAGCCCCTCTACTTCTGAAGGTTGTACTTTCCCCCCATGTAATCAACCCACCTCTGTGGAGGGTGGGGGGGAAGGGAGACCATGCAGCACACTACATTCTTCTTCGTGGTCTCTGTGCATCACACATATGGACTCTGCGCCTGCGCTGAGACGGTTTCGGAAAATTCTAAAGCTGAGGTAGACTGGGCGGGAGCCCCTCCCCCTCGCGCAGGCTCCTTAGCGCGGCTCCCGCCCATTCCCTCAGTTCCTCTTCGACCGCCATTGCGGCTAGTCGTCTCCGGAAGTTCTTCAAAAAAAAACTACAACTCAGCTGAGTACTTTAAAATTGTCTTTTCCCAAAAAATTTCCTCATAAACTTTTTTTCTCTTCCTCCTTTCATCGGAACCCCCCCCCCCAAAAAATTTTTTTAAATGAAATTATTCTCCTCTTCTGAGGAAAGGCCGTTTAAAGGCGCCTTTTCAAATTACCCCCGGCTGATGGCCACTCTTTGTGCCTGTTATGTTTGAGAGTGGGGGCATGTAGTAGAAATATGGCACCACTGTAAGGCATTCACTAGGCCGATGTGAAAACACCGAGCTTTAAAGCTCAAAATGGCTCTCTGGCAGCAAACTTTATCCGTGGTTGGTCCCTCTATACTGCGGACCACGGCATTCAAGCCAAGATCAGCGAGGTCTCATACTACAGTGGCGGCAACTCAGAATGAGGAATCCCCACTTAAGACAAAGGACAAAAAAGCCCACAAATGCTCTAAGGAAGAGCAAAAGAAAGAGACTGTGTCCAAGAAAAAATAAGGACTGAAAGTCTCTCTCTAAGCCTGTCACTCCAGCCCTATCGGCTGTGAGTTTCATGGCTTTGACGTCGACCGCCTGGTCTTGATCCCGACACAGATCGAGTCTTCGACACCGAGAAGAGACGAGCCGGCTACATCCACACCTACAAAGCGTGCCTCGGTGTCAGGAGTGCAAGTACCCTCACTCTCCGATGGAGAAATTATGGATTCACCTGTATTCGTGGCTACGGAGCTTACTGCAGCTCCAACATTAGAGTAGATGTATACTCCATCCATGGAGAAAACGTTCTTCCTCCAGCCGCTTGGCATCGAACACCGATCTCGACATCGAGAGGGCTCTGTCGACATCGAGCATCGCTCTCGACATCGAGGAGAACCTGTCGACATCGCTCTTGACATCGAGCGGACTCTGTCAACATTGAACATTGCTCTCGACATCAAGGAGACCCTGTCGACATCAAACATGGCTCTCGACATCGAGGAGACCCTGTCGACATTGAACATCGCTCTTGACATCGAGCGGGCTCTGTCGCCATGAACATGGCTCTCGACATCGAGGAGAACCTGTCGACATCGCTCTTGACATCGAGCGGGCTCTGTCGACATCGATCATTGCTCTCGATATCGAGCAGAGCCTGCCGACATCGAACATCGCTCTTGACATCGAGCGGGCTCTGTTGGCATCGAACATTGCTCTTGACATCGAGCAGACCAGATTGTCAGCAACTTCGCTCTTGACATAGAGAGGACATGCTAGACAGCGAAGTAGCGCTCTCGACATCAAAGGAACCAGATTGACGTTGAATTGCCTAGACACTACAGTCCACTTGATGGGGAATCTCGAGTTTGACATCGACAGTCGCCACTCGACGTCGAGCGTCGACCTTGGCATCATGCTGCAGTTGTCACCAGAGAAAAGTTGCCTGCAATTCAGCCTTCGGTTGAACGACAATCTGCCTCCAACTTCTGTCAGACCATCAGTCCTCTTCAGACATGCCTTATTCTGACTCAGATTCTGCAATGTACAAATTACTAGGCTCTTCTCCTGATTTGCAGTGGAATATAAACTGTCCACTTTACCAACTGAAGACATAGATACATTTGCAGACCATGTGATGAAGATGATGGCAGCCTTAGGCATAGAAACTAATGTCGAGACACCTGGGATAGAAGACCCAGTGTACAGCAGCATCCATTCTACTAATGGTAGCAACTACCAGGCAATTATGGTAAGGTATCAGTTATCCCTAACTGGAAAGTTAGGGAATATCTGTGATTACATCCCAGAGGAAAAGAGAGACTTTGCAAGGGTACTACAAGCGGAGGTAATCAGTATGGCAACCCTGCAGATGAATAACGCCAGACACCAAATTGATTGCCATGCCAAGTCTCTGATTGGTACCGTCTCACTTGGACGTCATGTATGGCTTTGCTTTACCACGCTAACATCAAGTGTTAAAGCTCACATAGAAGACCTTCTGTTTGATGAAGAAGGCCTATTCCATGTGAATACGGATGATTCTTTGGATGCAGTCCAAAAGGCTAGGGTCAATGCCCAGAAGATGAGTTTCGGTACACTGCCAAGGCATAGGCAGTACAAGCTGTGATAGTGGACTAGGTTCACATCTTCCACAGCTCCTTTTCAACCTCTTTTTAAATGGGAGGACAAGATGCAAGTTCACATGATAGTCAGTCTGCAGGACTAAGGAATCCTTCCTGCAGTTTCATTACCAAGGCCCTAAGAAAGCCAAGTCTTCCGTGAAACGGAGTTTTTTGACTCCTCTCGAATTTTAGAGGACTTGGCAACTACATTGGCCTTGACAAATACACAGGACATGACAACTGGCTGGTCGTTGATTCATCCAGACTACGTCTTCAGTCTGCACTTCGGACAACCTTGTCCATGCTCGATGATCTCAGCTTATCTCTAAACATCAAGAAGTCAGTCCTCGATCCTGCAAAGGAACTGAATTTCATATGAGCAGTACTCAATCCAAAGGATGGCAGAGCATTTCTACCTCAAAACAGAGTAGACAAAATACTTGCCATCTCGGTACGCCTGTACCGAGCTCCTTTGTCCTCAGTGAGGTTGATCCAACATCTTCTCGGCCATATGGCATCAACTGTGCAAGTAATGCATCATGCCCACCTTCACATGAGAACTCTTCAAAACTGGCTTATCCGCTCCTTTGACCTGCAAAGACAGCCACCTTCCACTCGCCTCACCATTCCACAGAACACCGAAACATCTTTGTTGTGGTGGATGGACAAGACCAGTCTCATGAAAGGAGTGCCTTTTCATCCACTAACTCCAAGGATTCTTACAACAGACGCCTCCCTCCTGGAATGCGGAGCCCATTGTGCAGGCCACGTAGCTCAGGGCACGTGGAACTCTGTTGAGTGCAAGATGCACATCAGTATGTTGGAGTTGATGGCGGAGTGGAATGCCATGAAGGCACTAGACTGCTAGAGTCTCTTCTTCGCAGCCAACACATCCAGGTTGTCTCAGAAAACATGACCATTGTAGCCTACCTCAACAAAGAGGGTGGCACAAGGTCGATGCGACTCGCAAGACTGACCTTCAGAATTTTCAACTGGACAATTCCAAGACCCATGTCTCTCATGGCGCTTTGCATCGCAGGAAAAAACAACACGCTAGCAGATACTCTAAGCAGAGTCTCCATGCAGTCACATGAGTGGCAACTAGATGCAGAGATTCGCAGTTGGATTTTCTCGATCTGGGGTCAACCGGAAGTAGACCTCTTCGTCACTTCCGAAAACATGGCCTACCATCTTTTTTGCAGCAGGGCAACATCAGATCCCAACCTCATCACAGATGCCTTCATGATGAAATGGGCAGGTCATCTGTATTACATGTTTCCACCTCTTCCTCTGTTAACGTGAGTCATCTCAAAAATCTGAAGCGACGGAGCAGACTGCATTCTTGTAACACCGTGGTGGCCACGGCAACCATGGTTCCCCCAACTCCTGCACCTTTCCGAAGGAGAATACCAGTCGCTTCCGATACTGCCAACACTGCTAATCAAGCTCAAGGCAACATCCAGCGCCCAGATTTGAATAGCCTAGCGTTAATGGCATGGCAGATTCGATGATGCTAGCCCAAGACTTACCGTCACCATTACAAACTGTCCTGCAAGCTGCCTGCAAGCCGTACACGAGAGCATCTTATGCTAGGAAATGTAAACAAAATCTTAAATCCTGCACAGTACAAACTATACTAGAATATTTGCACGCTCTGATAGTGCGAGGTTTAAAATTATCCTCCATAAGGGTATACTTGGCAGCAAATTCAGCCATTAAGCCTTATGTTACCTCGGGGTCAATCTTCACACATCCGTTGGTGAAACCTTTTTTTTTAAAGACTTGAAGAACATCATTCCTCCAATCAAGAATTTGGTGCCAGGCTGGAATCTGCCTCTGGTGCTGCGCGCACTGACTCAGAAACCTTTTGAACCACTAGCGACTATTGATCATAGGTTTCTCCCATGAAAGACAAGAAGATCTGGCGAACTCTGTGCACTCACAGTAGACTCACCTTATATGATGTTTCATAAGGACATGGTAGTCATCCATCCAGATCTCAATTTCCTACCAAAAGTGGTTTCAGACTTTTCATACAGGGCAGGACATAGTGTTGCCAGCGTTTTTCCAAAACCCGTATTCTGACATAGAGTGGAAAATGCATACGCTGGATGTCCGACACGCCCTAGCATTTTATAAAGAGCGAACAGCTTCTTTTAGACAAACAAATAAACTTATTTGTATGATATGGTGGCAAATCCCCAGGTCTTTCTGTTTCAAGACAGAAATTTGCCAAATAGATTGTAGACGTTATTACATTGGCATACCAGCTTTCACGCAAGCAGTTGCCAGGCCCAGTAAGGGCACATTCTACCCGAGCACAATCAATATCCGTGGCATTTGGGAAAGGCCAAAGCTCTATAGAGCAGCAACCTTGGCCGCCCCATCGACATTCATCAAGCATTGCAGACCTGATATTTGAGCTCGGGCAGTGAACACCTTTGGAAGGGTGGTCCTCTCATCGGTATTGCAGTGACCATGCCGCCATCCCACCACCGGGTGGATCAGCTTGTTACTCTGCCCATATGTGTGATGCACAGAGACCACGAAGAAGAAGGACAGGTTGCTTACCTGTAACTGTAGTTCTTCGAGTGGTCATCTGTGCAGTCACACAACCCACCCATCCATCCCCGCTTGGTGTCATTATCGATTTCGATGGACCTGCCAGTGAAGACTGGGTGTATTGCTCCAATTCATGTCATTTCTAAATTATAATGGTTTTTTTGGTGGTATTATAAAAGGGAATGTCAATACCAACAGTGATTATCTCTCGGTTCATGGGGCCGCAATAGGCGGTCTCAGAGGAACTGAGGGAATGGGCGGGAGCCGCGCTAAGGAGCACGCGCGAGGGGGATTAGCTTTAGAATTTTCTGGAACAGTCTCAGCGCAAGCGCAGAGCCCATATGTGTGACTGCACAGATGACTACTCGAAGAACTACAGTTATAGGTAAGCAACCTGTCCTTTTGCACCGGCTTAGAGGGTCATTGGAGTTCCTTCTCCTACTCCTAGTTTTCAGTTGTGGCATCCCATCTCTGAAACACTCTCCCCATGGTGGCTTGTCTAGTGCCTGTTCTTTTAGTGACAGATGAAGATCTTTTTATTCTTCCATGCTTTGAATTAGATTTCTAACTTTGTGTTTTGCTGGCTTTGACTGTATTTTATTTTTCTATTGATATGCTTATTTCTTTATTTGTAAACCATCCTGAAACTACTACTGAAGGGTATTTGAGGTTGGTTAATTAACAAATAAAATATTTAATGTGCTGTTTGCATATAAATGTACATGTGGAGGAAGAGGGGGGGCTGGCTGACCCGCCAGACCTCCACCTTGAAGAAACTGGATATTTTGAGAAGTAATGAAATCTTACATATACAGGAGCAAGAATCAACCCTTATTTTCCTCTTTCTTCAGAGTTCTACAGACAAAACTACCCTTTAAACATTTATATAAATTCCTTAGTGGAATAGAGAGATGCAGGTTAGAATGCTGTATTATTAACTACGCTCTTGTCTGTACATACAGTACAGGTTCTGTTCCTGTGCCCTTATCTGCCAACATTTTGATCAAAATATGTGGTAGCTCATACTTCCTTTCCTTTTATAATAGGACTTTCATTGAATGGCAGAAGGCCAATGGATTGGGTACATTTTATAGTCAGTGGAAGAAGGGCTCAATGTTGCATCAAGGACATTTACAGTATAATCCTATGCATTTCTAGTGCCACACAATTTTGTTTTTACTCAAAAGTAAATGCCATTGGATTCAATGGGGCTTACTGCCTGGTAAGTGTGTAGGATTTCAGTGTTGATGTGTAATTGAGCTTAAGAGAGGAGATCTTTGATTCCTTAAGGAGAGCTTTTACATGCTACCTCCTCCTTGGTAACAAAAAGAAAGATATAAAATTCATGTTCTGTTGTGACTGGTCAATCTTAAAAGGGAACACAATGAGAACAGTTTTTAATGTCTGCTTTAACTGGAATTAGAAGGCTCCTGCAAATATGCAGTTTGTAAATAGGTGGGATTTTGGGGGGCTGTCTGTATTTAAGAAGCCTAGCTATGAGTAAGAATCTGATATTCTACCTCAATAGGTTTCTTTTTGTGTGTTGAAAATGCCTCTGAGAGCAGCTAGAAACTTGTAAAAGAGAGAGAGAATTTTAAAGCAGCACTTGGACCACTTTGCAGCGTTTGCCAGGAGTGTGGATTACAAAATGGGCTGCTTTTGGATCTGCACATTAATTTGGGAGGTGCGGATCAGGTGACTTAGCTTTGGAATGTGGACCCTCCCTCCCTCCCCCACTGCAAATTCCTCAGGCATCCCTAGTTTGGAACAGGGCACCTAAGACGCTCATTCATTCTCCGAACAAATAGAATTGTCACCTCTAGGGTTCTGAAGGTGCTTCAGCCAACTTTCCTCCTTATAGCCTTCACAAAGCATTAAGCGGTTGTCTGTCCTTGAAGGTGTGATTACACAGGAACTACACTGGAGTTGTCCTTTTCAGTCCTTGGCTGCTGTCTACAAGAGTGTAAACACATGGTCAGCTTTATTCAAGTTAGCTGACAAATCTTCTCCAATCTATGAAGGTTAAAGGTTATGGCTTCTTGTGACCTGTTCTGAGTTTGTTTAAAGTTTAAAACCATAATGTTTTTAGAATTTCTGAATTCTCACTTGAAAAATTAATCAAAATGTTACTCTTTGCTGTTGCATTTGAGCTTTTCCTTAGAACCTGAGTGTGGCTTAAGTTCACAAAGCAAGCACAATTTCCAGACTCCTTGAAAACCCTCCCCACACAAAATTTAGATTTATAATATTGTGAAGAAAAGCAGACCGGGTCTCAGTGTCCTTCTCCACCACATACATGTAAACAAGTGTAATCCCAGCTGGAGGCTGGGAACCTCATGCAAATGTACATAGTTCCTCTGATGGCTCTGGACCGCCTCAGAATCTCCTGCAAATGTACATAGTTTCCTCTGATGGTTCTGTGCCTCCTCAAAGTCTCCCATGTATTCGCATGCAAATGTTCCCGAGCACTCTAGTCATGTTCAAAAATTCACCCCTCTGGCACCTAGGAGCCACCCCTCCCCTGCCTAACCAAGGAGTTCTTCATCCTGATTGGCCAAGGACAGTCAGGCTACCAAAAGGAGGGGTGGGGGGGAATCAATACTGCCAGCCGTGGCTTCTGGGTTTGGTGGTTGTTCTGCATGCGAAGGAGCGCGGAGTAGGGCTTTAGCTGAGGCAGACCCTAAGAAGACCAACCCCCCAGGCAAAGAGTAAGTGCTGGGTGTTTATATAGTAAAGGAACTAGCTTTGTTGTTTTGTAGCTCTACTTGTGTATACCAAAGTGTCTCCCCACCCTTTTCCCCTTCCCTCATTTCCCACCTTTTATTGTAATCGGTTTACCTGAAACTTTCCTGGTTCTACCCCGCACGGTGTGTGTGTAGTTCCTCTGTGGTTCAGTGCTCAAATCCAGTGTATATAGACCAAGGGCAAAGTCCTGAGAGAATCAGTGTCAGGATGGCAGAGCCAAGGCTGGCAGTTTTGCACCTTTGATCTCTCGTCTTGAGGTAAAGGACCAGTTGCAGTCCTTCACAAATATGTTAATTACTAGTAAAACGTCAGCCAACATAATCTGTATATAGATCATTAGATAGGAATCTGGGAGATGAGGCAATACACAATTTTGTGTTCCTATACCTAGTCATAATCAAGACTGACGATAAGATATGGGATGTACATCTAGTTGACTAGATGGTGCCTTAGATTCATAGATAGAGTTGGAAGGGGCCTACAAGGCCTTCATCTCTGGCTGCACAGTTCTTTGAACTAAATATTGGATTGGATCCAGAATTATATGAGAGGAAGGCAATGGTGCTTCCCCCCCCCCCCCCCCGCTCCTCCCCATTGCATCTACCTGGGCTTCCTAAAAAAGTTGCTTCTGAATGGCATGGGGCCGTGATGGCAGTTCACTTTTTTACTGTATTCTGTCCACATGGTATTCCACAATAGAAAGAGAGAAAGAGGTAAGTGGAGGGAGCATAATAAAATGACTCTCACACTTCTATTTTTGTGCTTTGCATATTTGCCTCTGTCAGTGCTTACACAGAGATAAACTCAAAAAAATAACTTGCAAAACAGCCCTTAAAATGGATGGAAAGCCAATCTATGATCTGCTCATTAGCATATAAACTCCTCTACAGAGTTACAAGTTAACAATGGTGTAGTAGAGCAAGGATTTACAGGGACGCAGTGCCAGCACTTTTCAATGAGAAGGGCCAGTGATTTCTTCTGTGATTTCCCCCCCTCCTCAGAATTCCCTGTCCCCTCTGAGCTTTATTTATTAGTTAACTAGCTGTTGCCCGCATCTTCGCTTGCGTGGATTTTAGGATTTGGTACAATTGTTTTTAAAAGAAACATGATGGAATCCCAGCTCCCCCGGGAATCTCATCTCCCCTGGGATTACACAATGAAATCCCAGCTCCCGCAGGACTACCTGCTCCCCCCCCCCCCGGGACTACACAACAGTGAAATCCCAGCTCCCCCCCCCAGGACTACACAACAATGAAATCCCAGCTCCCTCGGGTCCACACAACAATGAAATCCCAGCTCCCCCCTCCGTGACTGTACAATGAAATCCCTGCTTTCCTCCCCCCCCCCCCCAGGACTACACAATCAAATCTCTGTCCGCCCCCTGGGACTGCACAATGAAATCCCTGCTCCCCCCCCCCCGGGACTACACAATGAAATCCCAGCTCCCCCCCGGGACTATGCAAGAATCAAATCCCTGCTCCCCCCTGGGACTACACAACAGTGAAAATCCCTGCTTCCCCCCCCCATGGGGACTACACAACAGTGAAATCCCAGCTCCCTCAGGTCCACACAACAATGAAATCCCAGCTCCCCCCCCCCAGGACTACGCAACAATGAAATCCCTGCTCCCCCCGGGACCACACAATGTAATCCCAGCTCCCCCCCCCCTGGGACCACACAACAGTGAAATCCCTGCTCCCCCGGGACCACACAGTGAAATCCCTGCTCCTGCCCCCCAGGACTACACAATTAAATCCCTGCTCTCCCCCCCCCCCCGCGACTACGCAACAATGAAATCCCAGTCCCCCCCCCCAGGACTACCCAACAATGAAATCCCAGCTCCCCCCCCCCCCCGTGTAGGCCCTGGCTGCAGTACATATGAGCATTCTGTTTTGATATAGGAGAGATTTGCATATCCACTCCTGATTGGGCCCCTGTGGCGGCAATTCATACCAACATTCTAAATGTCGGAGTGATTTGCAGAACCGCTCCTGAATGGCCCCTGCGAACATTCCAAGTGACGCCATTGGCTATCATCTATTTTGGGCCGTACAGGCGCAGTGATGGCTTTTTCAGAGATTTGAACCTGCCAGTCTTTGACCTTGGGTGATGGAGAGTATGCGTGCCAGGTTTGGGGCGGATCCGTCCAACTGTGTAGGAGCCTATACGACGCACGCAAACGCCCAGACACACAGGATTTGGGACGCCCCACATACAACAGTCATTCTCTGACTGAAAGTGTAACGTTTAGGCTGGGTGCTGGCAGCAGAAAACTTTTCTGACAGAAATATCTATCTTAAAGAAAAATCAAGTTAATCCTGAGAGTCTACAGGTGATGAAGAGTGACTGTGCCAAGTTTGGGGTAGATCCGTCAAAATGTGATGGAGCCTATGTGACGATGCCCCACAACAACAGTCATTCAGTCATTTAAAAAGTTTCCCTCCCTTTTCACCCCCTCAGAGAACATTCTAACTGGCTGAGGGGAGATTTGCATACCCACCCCTATTGGCCCCTGCAGGAATTCATGCGAACATTCTACATTCTAAGTGTTGTACGGGCTATTTGCATAAGTGCTCCTATTGGCTCCTGCAGCAATTATGAGGTGAGGCCGACTTGCATAATTGCTCCCCTGTTGTTTTGCCCATAGGAGATATGAGAGTGGGGCGATTCCCCCCCCCCCTTTTTTCACTCCCTTAGGGACAGAATTTCCAAAAATCCTTCCTTAGTGGGTGTCTACGTCATAAAAGCAATTCAAAATTTCATGTTCCTAGATTAAACGGTTTGAGCTGGGCGTTGATGAGTCAGTCAGGACTTCTTCTTTTATATATATAGATTTGTACCACACTTTTCTACCAGAAAAATGGCACTCAAGTTGGCTTACAGCTTAGCTGCAATCCTCACAGTAGCAAGAGGGGGAATTACTGTTTCAGCAACAATATATAGTTGTGAGCTATCCCTGTTGTAATGCTAAGTATCTTGAGGTGGCCTGGTCTTGAATGGGCAATTAAGAACATACAGTATAGTTTATAAAGAACCTGCTCTAACAGATGGAAAGTGTTTGAACTGGTTTGTTGATGTGGTTTAATACAGTTGCCTGCATTTTTGGCCTCTGCTTGGGAGTGTGGCTGTGGGGACTGTCATGATAAGCGCCTGCACTTCAAAGTTTACCATTGCACCATTGCAAGTTAAAGGTCTGTAGTATGCTTTTGACCACAAATGATGAATGATAGGAGTACTGCAAATCCAATCCTAACTAGGAGAATTCTTGGGAAATAAAGGGTCTTCTAGAAGTCCAGGTGAATATCACCTTGAGGGGTAATAAGAACACAGGCTACAAATGTTACACTTTGACCTGGATTCCTTCATTGAGCAGGGGGTTGGACTCGATGGCCTTGTAGACCCCTTCCAACTCTACGTTTTCTATGATTACCTTCTGTTGTATTTTAGTCTATCCCAAGAGTCCAGTTGCCCGTTTTCTATCTGGGCAACTGGACTATTGGATTAGGCTAAAATACAATAGAAGGTAATGGAATATAGTTGTGGATTCAGTAAATGTGGGAACAGTTTGATTCACTAAGCAATAGATACTATGATTTAGAAATGCTATTAATAACCTTCATAGAGTGAGCAAGTAACATATTCATGTGGATTGGGCTTGTGCTTTTTTTAGCATTTCATGCAGAAATACCGTATATTGCCATTGCCTGAATTGGTAACTGAACATGATTTCAGCAGCATGGTTAATGAGATGTGGTACTGTCCAGTTAAGTGTTCATGTCAGACTGAATTATTGTTGAACTTGTTAGGTGAACTTTAGTTCCTCAAGATTGAATTAGCAAGCCTGTCATCCAGAATGTTGGGTTTATAAAATGCCCCAAGCTGCCTCAGCTTGAAATATTGAATTATTAAACCAGTTACCTAAGGAAATCTCTCCCTTTGTTTAAAAATATTTCTCTTCCAGAAATCCCCTTTCCACCAATAGTTGACCGGGTTCAGATGACACGTTGTTACTTGTCGTGGGTTATTGAACACACAACAAGCTGCGGCACCAGCAGGCACCAATTTTCATATGCATCCCCTGCATGTGGGTCGTAATGTTGTGTGTATCCAGTGAGTGTGGGCTATGCAAGGGTTATACAACCCTCACATAACCCTAAAACAGACCATGGGTTGCATATTCAAAATGGTGCCAAAACTACACACCAAAATTTTACTCTATCTTAGCTTAAGGAGAACTGACAGAATTGGGACTTGAGTTCATTCAATAAGGTTGAAGTTGATGCCAGGGCAAGTTTCCCCAAACACTAGAGAGACCCACATCCTGAGAATCTATAAATTTGGTAAATTACACTGGACAATGAAGGTAGTGGGAACCCTATTAAGCGCTGTAGTTTCTGATCAGTTGCTTTCTTTGTATTTTGAATCATAGCAGTTAAACTGATCCAAAATGGGTAGAGTTCTGAATTCACATGTTCAGAATACATGCATTGATAGCTAAGCTGAAAGCAAAATTCTAAAATAAGAATGCACTATTGAGGCAGAAAAGGTGGACCACACATTTCTGCTAAGAAATGTATAAAATTTAATTGTGGAGATCATACCATCTTCAACAGTTTCTAATTAAATTTTTAAACAATATTATCTATCACTTCAAACAGTTAATTAGCTTACATTGTCAATATTTTATTTGCTCTGTGGATTGAATTAACACTGAAGTCATTTTTCCTAGGAATTCTCTTTCCTATCGTGAGAACAATATATTTAATGTTAAAGAATTCAACTAACTATTAGGGCTGGTTCAGACATAATGTTAAACTATGATTTAGCATTACAAGAATGAGGCTCCCCTTCCCTTGGGCTTGCAGCCCACACTCCTCCAGCATAGCTGTGAAGGAAGTTGAAAGCTTTTGTTTCCGTTATTTTATTAGCTGCAGCCTGCCGAGTTGTCTGGACCTGGACAAAACTGGTTACCGGTAATCTTAACCGGTTTGAAATCTTAATCTTACTCTTGAAATCATTAGTTTCAAATTAGTTTAACTTCAATCCATAGTTTATGAAGTGGGCTCGTTTTCACTAGCCATAGTTGACGTTAGTCACGGTTTAGGATTCAGGTGAGATACCAAACTGCAGTTAATCTAAAACTGAAATGAAAGCTTCCAGTCTCACAAGCTACACCAGAAGAGGTGGGAGTGCATGAGCCTGGATGGAGGCTAGGCTCATTGTTTTATCACCAAACGCAACTTTAATTGAGAAACATAATCTTTTGGGACACAATAAAGCTTGCATTGTGCTCTCATAATTAACATGATTTATCATTTTTTCACTCTTCAAATTCTCATTTTGAGCTGGAAAAGAGAGAGACAAGACTGAACTTTGACTTACTGACTTGGGTTAAAATGGCAAACGTCTGTTATCATGTGAGGATTATGTCCACCTGGACTTCAGCATTTTGCTTGTGTCATTGGACTTCATGGCTGTGTTACTTCCTTTCAAACTGCTGTGGATGCAAATAATCAGGCAGTTCGATTCTATCAGCTTCTCAGAACATGCATTTAGTACATGCGTTGGGGGAGTGGAATTGGTAAACTGCAGAAGTTGCAACAAAGCTGATAACACAATTTTCATAACAGGACTCTGCACACTCTTCTGTTAGTTATAGTAAGTAAAAAATTAAAATTGAGTCCTTGGAAAAGTTATATAAAATGGGTGTAATTTTTGAATGTACACTCTTCATAATTTGAAAAACAAAAATGTAAAACTCTGTGCAGATCTTTGGAAAAGTGGGTGGAGACTATAGTAACAGTTAACCCTTACTGCATTTGTCTTCACTGTGCAGAAACTATTTTGTAGAGTTAGAACAGATTCATGAATAAAATCAAAGCCTGTTATCTCTGTGTTTAGCCTATGATTTGAGTTGCCAAAAACATGAAAGCATAAATCCAACTCTCTCTCTCTATATATATATATATATATATCAAGTGTGTGCTCTATACAACTTCTTGACAGTTTTCTGCATATACATGGATCTTGTACTGCCTGTTTATAACTTCCCTTGGTGAACTGTAACAGTAAGCTTCCAGGAGAAGAAAAGAAGGTCCAGCCTTATGCAGACATGACTCTGTCAAGCCTGTGAATGCCTGTAGGGAATCAGGACTGCCCTTTCTCTGGGCTTGCCTCATGGGCAGATGTTTGATGTCATGATCGGATCAGGGCCTACACATCTAAGCCGGAGTCTGACCTGAACAACTGTTACCCTCAAGTTTGAGAGGTAATAGTCACAAAGATGGGGTCTACATGGGTAGACAATTAGAGTTTAATGTCCAATGTGCAGATGTCAAACACAGCTAGGGTGGGGTAGTGCAATCCCAAGCCCCCATCCTGTTAGGCTCTCCACAGACCTATAGTATTCAGTAGTTGCTCTGAATCTAATGATTAATTCCTGTGTTTAAATATGAATATTCATAGTGAGATGTGAGTACTCTTGAACTAAACAACCCATCAATTTTTTTTAAATTCAGACATTACACATATAGCAAGTATATGGTTCCATCACAATACAAACTATCAATGGCTGCTAGTGATGATGGTTATATATTACCTCTAGTATCAGGGGCAGTATACCTCTGTATACCAGTTACTGGGGAATATGAGAGGGAGGGTGCTGTTGCACTCATTTCCTGCTTGTGGCCCCCTTCCCATGGGCATCTGATTGGCCACTGTGAGAACAGAATGCTACATAGGCCTTTGGTCTGATCCAGAATGGCTCTTATGTTCTTAAACTTTTTAAGTTACCATAAAAAGTCCTTTTAGAATTCCTCATGCTGTAAGTATTTTCTAAAACATCAAATTTCATAGATTTCATAGATCATAGAGTTGGAAGGAGCCTACAAGGCTATCGAGTCCAACCCCCTGCTCAGTGCAGGAAACTAGAGGAGGGGTCTCCCATCCAAGTAATAACCAGGCCTGACCCTGCTTAGCTTTCCACACTCAGACAAGCTGAGCCAGCGTAAGCCACAGGCCTGTGTTTTAGTTGATCATGTTTCATTTTAATGTTTAATTAAAAATTTGTTTAGGAGATCATCCTAAATTGTTGGTATGGTCCTTTAATGGATAGTGGAATACTAAGTTAGCAGGATTAATAATTTATTTTAAAGTATTTTTACCTTGCTCTTCAGCTAAAAAAGCT
The DNA here is from genome assembly GCA_021292165.1 of Shinisaurus crocodilurus. Lineage (NCBI taxonomy): Eukaryota > Metazoa > Chordata > Lepidosauria > Squamata > Shinisauridae > Shinisaurus > Shinisaurus crocodilurus. Next base: position 114,249,239 of record CM037878.1, on the reverse strand, counting down.
TCCAGGAAAAAGGGATGAGGAGAGGAAACAAGCAAGCTCAGACAGTAATTCATAAAGTTAAATATTAGTTCTTATGATGACCGATGGAAACAGTTCAGGGAGAAGGAAGAGCCCAATGAAGCTGGCCTTCCAGTGGAGCCAGTAGAATGACTTGGACTGCTTCTAATTTCTGTTGCCCCAAGTAACAAGGTATTATTTTTGGCCCCTTCATTTTAAAGCACAGTGACTTCCTCTGCAAAGAATACTTTATTTCTAAATTGGTTTTAAAATTTGTAACCCATCAAACACGGCTCCATGGAGTCACCAGAGCGATTAACATGAGTATATACTGGAAGCTTGAATTACAGTTGTGTTTTAAAGCTAAGTTATTTTCCTCCCATTTCCTTAGCTTTAAAGCCTTATGCATCTATGAAAGTTCACATGAAGGTCAGTTTCTCAGATAAGACAGCCCATCAGTGTAGTAACTTTAGTTGGCATGTACACTAATTTAACTCTGTTAACTCAGGCTTAAAATACCCTCTAATTCCTTTGAGAATTAAGTTTAGGATATCATCACATGACTAGCTTTCTGTTCAGTCTGAAATATTAAGAATTCTGTCTAAACCTGAGGAATTTCAAGAAGTAAAGTGAGGGAGCAAGGCATGTTTCAAGACATAATGCACAGCTATGTTAAAAATACTGTAATTTTAAAATTGCTTGAGTAAGTTAGGCTGTCAACTGCCTAAATAATTTATCCAGTGTAATCTTGTATATGTCTACTCAGAAGTAAATTGCATTGAGTTCAATGGGACTTACTCTGAGGTAAGTGTATAGGATTGCAGCTTTTAATCATATGCATATTAACTGTTCAGTTAAATTATTAAATAAGTCTACATATCACCAAATAAAACTGTCCTCGTTGATTTAAATTGCCCCTCACCACTAATCAGCTGACGCTTTAGTTGGTTGATCTACTAAGTTAATTATAGCTTGCAACCTTTAAACACTTTTGCTTTAGTAATGGAAAGTGTCTTTAAATTCAGTGGTTGCATATCTGATTTTTATTATTCTTCTTCGTGGTCTCTGTGCATCACACATATGGGCTCTGCGCGTGCGCGGAGGCCGCTTCGGGAAAGTTCTATAGCTGAGTAAAATTTTGGGCGGGAACCCCTCCCCCCTGCGTCTCCCTTGCGCGGGTTCCCGCCCTCTCCCTCAGTTCCTCTTCGACCGCCATCGCGTGTGGCTGTTTCTTCGAGAGGTTCTTCGATTCTTCATAGAATCCAACAAAAACTGAGTATTCTTACATCTTTCCCCCCGTTTTCGTCGTGGGATCCTTTATTTCTGATATGGCTCCGAAAGCCCCCTTCCGCAAGTGCGTAAGGTGTGGGACGAAGCTTCCTCCGGCTGACGGACACTCGCTATGCCTCGCCTGCCTTGGCGAAGGCCACAATGTGGACGCTTGCCATCATTGCCAAGCGTTCACCAAGCAAGCGAGGAAGCACAGGGCGGACAAACTGACGGCCATCCTGTACAAAAAGGCCCTCCAACCGCCCGCGGAAAAGCCTACCCCTTTGGCTAGGCCTAGTACGCCTCCGTCGCACACGGTCTCCTCAGCGGACGCTCAGGAGGCCTACATGGCGACGATGATATCGAAGAGCAAAGCTAAAAAAGCTCGTCGAGAAAAGGAGGAGAAAAAGAAAAGTAAGGAGCGAAAAGAAAAAGCAAGGAGATTGGCAAAGAAATTGGCTTCGTCTCTCTCGGGATCGAGATCGACGGTAGCCCCGGATCCGACGGACGTCGTGACCGCTGAACGCCCGGCTGGGCTCCAATCTCCTTCCGCTCGGGTTCCCTCGGGCTCGAGGGATCCTCCTCCTTGCTCATCTCCAAGAGTCCCCTCGGGATCGAGGGAGACTGGCTTGAAATCGCCTCCACCACAGGTTCCCTCGGGCTCGAGGGACCCACCTCAACGCTCTTCGCCGAAAGCCCCCTCGGGATCGAGGGAGGCTGTCCGTACCTCTGTATCCGAAGGCGAGATACCGGACTCACCATCGGAACCGAGACCTACGGCCTCTGCGTCGGGACCGACTGCGGCGCTTCCAGCTCTGGCCTCACCAGTTCGTGCGATACGGGCTCGTACTCCACGAACTCGGTCTACCTCCCTCGAGATCGAGGAGGTACTGATCACCCGGGATCGGGCATCCTCGAGGTCGTCCGATTCCCGTAGGGCCCGGGACTCCCGAAGATACAGGGAAAGATCCCAGGATTCGAGAGACTCGAGGGATTCGAGATTCTCTAGGGCGTCGCACTATACCTACCGCCGAAGGCACTCTCCTGTGTCGGACTACAGGTACCAGACCAGGGTGTACCATTCCAGAGAGAGGTCCCCACTTAGGAGACACTCTCCGAGAAGGGATGAACGACATCCTCATCCCAGACAAGAGGCGATGCGTGCCGACCCCAGGACGTCCCCTTCACGCCGCGCTCTGGCCCTCCCTTCTCAGGTGGAGGAGAGAGAATTGGAAGAGAGGGACGACCGCCTAGCTACGGCCTCGATAGTCTCGGTGTCCCGCTCTCGCAGGTCCTCGACTCCGCGGTCTCCCATGACGGACTCGGACTCGATTATCTCCTTGTCCCCATCGTCCACATCTCCGGACCAGGTCGTCTCCACTCAAGCAGGGGTGTCCCCCTCGGAAGACATGGGCACCTTCCAAGACCAGGTCCTAAGGATGGCTCAAGCCCTCGGACTTGAGACTGCGGCCGAAGAGAAAAAGCAGGTGGATCCTCTCTTCGACGCGGTCTCTAAATCCTCTTCAGGCCCGACTCTGCTCCCTATCACTCCGACGATGCTGGAGACGGTGCAGGGATCGTGGAGCTCACCATCCACAGCTGCTCCTGCGGCAAAGCGCCTGGACGCGCTGTACAAGATCAGACCAGACACGGCTAAGTTCCTCTTCTCCCATCCCACACCGAACTCGATGATAGTCGAATCAGCGCAGTCGAGATCGGGAAAACAACATTCCACTCCGTCCGACCCCGAAGGAAAAAGGTTAGACAACTTCAGACGAAGAGTCTACACCTCGAGCGCCCTGGGGATCCGGGTTGCCGGGTACCAAGCCACGATGGCTCGGTACCAACTCTTCCTGTGGGAAAAGATGGGTGGACTGATCGACTACCTTCCGGACGAGAAGAGGGACTTAGCCAGAGTCTTCCAGGCCGAGGCAACGAACACCTCCAGACAACAAATCCATACGGCCAGACACCAGGGAGACTGCCATGGGAGATCCCTCGTAAGCGCAGTCGCACTCCGCCGACATGCCTGGCTGAGGTCCTCTACTCTGACCACAGAAGCCAAGGCCAAAATTGAAAATCTGCCCTTCGATGGAGTCGGTCTGTTTAACGATAAGACGGACGACTCTCTCGACGCGGTCCAGAAAGCGAGGGTGAATGCGAGGAAGATGGGCCTGCTCCCCCAAACATCTTCCAAACCATTCAGACGCCGCAGGTGGGCTCCGTATCCACAACCAGTGGCGCCGGGCCAACAGGGTCAGCAACTCCAGCAGTGGCAGGACAGTCGTTCTCGTCCACAGCAGCCCCGGGCACCGAGCCGTCAGTTCCAGCAGCAACGGTACCGGGGCTCCCGTAAAGGAGGCGACTTTCAAAGACGTCGGGTTTGACGCGACCCAAGGCACGACCGATTTCTCTCCGATCCTCCCGGCTCGACCTCAGTTCGGAACTCGACTATCCTTCTTCCTACCATCATGGAAGAAAATTACCACCGATGGTTGGGTTCTGGACATTATCCGGCACGGGTACAGGATCGAGTTCGATTCTCTCCCACCCTTTCTTGGCATCCGCACCACGCAGCCATCCCAGACGCTGCGGGAGGAGGTCGCTTCTTTGCTTCTCAAGGGTGCCATCGAGATGGTTCCCCTCCACCTGGCACAGGACGGCCTTTACTCCAGGTATTTCACGGTGTCAAAGAAAGATGGAGGGCTTCGCCCGATCCTGGATCTACGATCAGTGAATTTCTACATTCTACCCAAGAAGTTCAGGATGGTCACTCTCCAATCAATCTTGCCTCTCCTTCGCAAAGACGACTGGTTTGCTTCCATCGATCTCCAGGATGCCTACTTTCACATAGGGATCCATCGAGACAGCCAGAAATACCTGAGGTTCAAGATCGGATCCGAAGCCTACCAATTCAAGGTGCTTCCATTCGGACTTTCGACGGCACCGAGAGTGTTTACCAAGTGTATGACAGTAGTCTGTGCTGCCCTACGGACCCAGGGGGTGACTCTCTATCCCTACCTAGACGACTGGCTCATCGTTGCTCCATCTGCTCGGGAGCTTCGGAGCGCCCTCCTTCTGACTACAGACACTTTGTCCACTCTCGGTCTCTGCCTCAACGACAAGAAGTCCACTTTATTCCCAACTCAACAGATTCAATTCATCGGAGCTTTATTAGATGCCACGGTCGGTCGTGCCTTTCTGCCAGAAGACAGAACTCTAAAAATTCTTACCCTCGCCTCAAAACTGCAAAAGGCGATGTCATGTACAGCCTACTCGATTCAACGACTCCTCGGTCTCATGGCCTCGTCCATTCCGGTTGTCCCTCTCGCTCGACTTCGTATGCGCCAGCTCCAAAACTGGTTCATAAGGTCGTTCGATTCCGAGAGGAATGCACACCGAACGAAACTGACTATTCCGTCCAGCATAAAAGAGTCTCTCCGCTGGTGGATGATCCGCTCCAACTTGACGAAAGGACTACCCTTCCAACCCGTCCCTCCCTCGCTTACGCTCACGACGGACGCCTCTCTCCTGGGCTGGGGAGCCCACTGCGGGAGCCATACAGTGCAAGGACAGTGGGGCCCACGAGACCGAGAGAGACACATCAACGTTCTAGAACTCAAAGCGGTCTGGAACTCGATGAAATCCCTCGAACCCATGCTCGCTGCGAGACACCTACAAGTAGTCACGGACAATACTACGGTTGTGGCCTACTTGAACAAGGAGGGCGGCACCCGCTCGTTGCGACTGACAAACCTAACTCTCCGTATGTTCGACTGGATGATCCCTCGTCGTATTTCGGTGAGGGCCATCCACATTGCAGGGAAAGACAACACGCTGGCGGACGCGCTGAGCAGGTTGTCGCTAGACTCCCACGAGTGGCAACTCGACACTCGAATTCGACAGTCACTGTTCCACCTATGGGGAACCCCAACAGTGGATCTCTTTGCCACTTCAACCAATACAGCCTGTCACAATTTCTGCAGCAGAGCGGGACACGACGCTGCGTCGATCGGGGACGCCTTCCAGATAACCTGGTCCGGGACTCTGTTCTACATATTCCCACCAATTCCATTGCTGGCCAAAGTGATTTCGAAGGTCCAATCCGAGGGCACGAACTGCATCCTGGTGACCCCGTGGTGGCCGAGGCAAGCATGGTTCGCACCACTTCTACGACTCTCCAGGGGACAGTATCGCTCTCTACCGAACACATCAACGATACTCTCCCAAGCTCGGGGCGCGCTATTACACCCGAATCCAGCCATCTTGAAACTCACAGCATGGCTAATCTGATACCGAGCGCACTCCCTTCGGAGATCAAGCTCGTGCTGCAAGAAGCATGGAAGCCATCCACCAGGGCTTCATATGCAAGAAAATGGAAAGCCTTCTGCGATTACCTCGGTCGGATCGAAGTGCCTTACTCGAGCGTTCCTATTCAGCAAGTACTGCAATTCATGCTTCATTTGCATCACAAGGGGCTTAAGACGAGCTCGTTAAAGGTCTATTTGGCTGCCCTGTCAGCATACCACAATGGCTTGGATGGGGCCACTCTATTCTCGAACCCGTTAGTCAAGCGTTTCATGAGGGGATTGAAGAACATGGCCCCTTCGGTGAAACCAGTCACTCCGGTATGGGACCTGCAGTTGGTGCTGCAGGCACTCATGTCTAAACCTTTTGAACCAATGGCGACAACGGATCTCCGCTTAGTAACTTTTAAGACCGTATTTCTTGTCGCAATCACCTCTGCTCGGAGAGCATCCGAACTGGCAGCTCTACGAGTCGATCCTCCATACCTCAGCTTCCACAAAGAGAAGGCTGTGTTGCGCCCGGATCTGGCCTTCACTCCCAAGGTCGTATCCTCTTTCCACTTGGACCAGGACATTATTCTGCCGGCTTTCTTCCAAAGCCCGTCGACTCCATTGGAACATCAACTCCACATGCTGGACGTGCGAAGGGCCCTATTGTTCTACAAGTCCCGCACTGAGTCCGTAAGGAGATCTCCCCGTCTCTTTATCTGTTACGGTGGTCACTCCAAAGGGCTACCGGTCTCGACACAACGTTTATCTGCGTGGATTGTCGATTGCATCGAGTTGGCCTACGAGCTCAAACATCGCCGATTGCCAGGCTCGGTGCGAGCTCATTCTACCAGAGCCGTATCGGCCTCGACGGCTTTCGCGAGAGGAGTCTCGTTGACGGATGTCTGCAAGGCGGCTACGTGGTCCACGCCTTCGACGTTCGTATCACACTACCGAGTCGATGTCCGGTCCCGGAGGGACAACGCCTTTGGCAGAGCTGTCCTTTCCTCGGTCCTTCAGTAACGACGACACCGACCCTCCACCGGTAAGTCAGCTTGCTACTCTGCCCATATGTGTGATGCACAGAGACCACGAAGAAGAAGGACAGGTTGCTTACCTGTAACTGTGGTTCTTCGAGTGGTCATCTGTGCAGTCACACAACCCGCCCATCCATCCCCGCTACGGTGTCACTGTCGAGTTCGATGGTGTACTGAATTGGGACTCTTGGGCTTACTACGGTCGGTACCGTATAACACCATCGAATTGGAATTTCGGTACCGCTTTTTGGGGAAGTGGAGAAACCTTCCTATGTTCTCCCTTAGTACTGGGATCGCGATGGCGGTCTCAGGGGAACTGAGGGAGAGGGCGGGAACCCGCGCAAGGGAGACGCAGGGGGGAGGGGTTCCCGCCCAAAATTTTACTCAGCTATAGAACTTTCCCGAAGCGGCCTCCGCGCACGCGCAGAGCCCATATGTGTGACTGCACAGATGACCACTCGAAGAACCACAGTTACAGGTAAGCAACCTGTCCTTTTGTCTTTACTGTTAGTATGGTGGCATTTTGATATAGGCTGCCTTCCAATAATAAGAGAACTGGGATTAACAGTGTCTGGCTACCAAAGCAGTGGGAAATGGTTTGAAGTTCTAAAAAAAATCATTATGTATTTGGAAGCAGGATAATTGGATAGAATGTGCCCATAAACTTCCTTAGAGCAATCCGTTAAAAACTGGATAACTTCATTTTTTAAAAATGTTTTTAAAAAAAAATTAAGTGGGGAAAGCTAAAATAGCATCCGGCTATTTTTGTAGTGCTGGTCTGTATCGTGTAGTGCTGGTCTGTATCGTGTGGATAGCAATAGATCCCTTCAGACCACTGCTCTAAAGTCTGACATGTGACATCAATGTGTGTAGGAAATGTAGAATAGACAGATTAAAATACCTTATTGGAGCAAATCCTTGAACTTAATACTGCAGCTCATTTCTCAAGTGGCAAATGCCTTAGACAATTACTGAAAGTGATTATAAACTGGAGATGCTGTTCTTGCCAACAAGACATATGCTTTTAGAATCTGTGCTATCTTTAAAAGCAAGCTAAAGGAGGCTTACCATGGCACTTTATCCAATCCATGCTCCTATATATTCTGTGTCTGGTGCTCTCACTGCCGCTGTTTGGAGGATCGTATCTCGGCTTATTAAGCCAAGATATGATTGAGCCTTTTGCCTGCACATGCAGTCCCTTTGCTCAAGTCACAATTAAACCAAGAAGTCTGTAACCCATTTCATTCTAATTGGGAAACTGTGTTTACCAACTTTGGGACTAGCTGGGATCTTGAAGACTAGCTGAGCTTGTTCTGAAGCTGGTCATTGTAGTTTTCCTGTTTGAATGAAACAGGAAACTATGGTTAATTGGAGGCTTCTTGGCGGAATCACTAATTGTGCAAAGGGAGGAGTGAAGGGGCTGCATGGGCAAAAGGCTTGATTGTATCATGGTGTATTATGTCAAGACATGATTGTCAAACTGGACCCTAACTGGGAACGCCTGCACACAGCAAAGCCCTGGTCCCTGGGCCAAGTTTTGGCTGAGAGATCCACCCAGCTCTTGGGCGAGGGAGCAAAGTACCGTATGTCAGCTGGGTGTGGCCATGCCCACCTGATAACATACGGCCAGAGGAGGGCTGGGGTGTGTGTGTCACCTAGCCCCCCACCTGAAACAACTTCTGCACCCCTGCTAAAAAAAAGAGCATTTTTGAAATGGACCAGTTAATACACTGTTGCCCTATACATTGGCGGTTTTTGCATGTAAGCTTGCGCTTTATGAGATCAGTAAGCTTGGGCTTTGGAGAATCCTGGTTTTCCCAGGAACATACTGGTGCATGCAGCGCCTTGTTTTAAAGAAAAATTGGCGTGGTGGCAAATTCAGCATCAGGGGCCACAAAAAAGGCCAGGGGTGCCTGCAGGCTGCGTGTTGCCTACCTCTAGTTTAGAGCTTTTAAACTGATAGTATGGTGTGTTTTCTTTCAGGATAGAGGAGGTTTAAACTTCAGAGGATTGTAATAATGGCTGTACTGAGGGCATGACCTCTACTGTTGCTTTTCATTCCCTGTCTAAGCCAGTCCATGCAGGAATAGCATATGGAATCTATCTTGATCTGCAACTTCTAATTGCTGGTGGAGGATGAATGCTCCCCCACATAAAGAGCCTCTGCACAAAAAGCTTCTGCACATGGAAAACTAGGATGGGGGGGGGGGGGGATAAAGGTTTCAACTTAACCATTTCCCTGCTAGCTTTCTATATACAGGGATGTTGTTGATATTAAGCAAGTAGGGTGGGGGGTACATTTCACTCATGGAGCCTAGGTGAATTTTTGTACTTTAGACTTAAATTGTTCAACAGTCATTTCCTCTCCCTACGGGAGAGTCTGGGGATTGTAGAGCTCTGAGGGGCAAGGCACCAGGCATATCTAACATTGCATGCTAAGCGCACTCACAAAATTATAGTTCCCAGGGTACTAGTTTTAGCTCGTATAAAATGAGATGTTTTTGGTGGAAATAGGAATGTCTGTACCATGTGCTATTGCTGCCAGAACTAGCATTTGGGAATGTCACTGTTTGTGGCTCACTTCACTGGTGAGGATTATATTTAGAAGAAAGCAGATCTCATTATGACTACTTTGCAGTTTTAAAGGCTGGTGGGTTGTCTGGTTTGAAGAATTGGGGAGGGTTGTTTTACAGATAGTGCCCATTTTAAGGAAAGTGATGGGATTTCCTGATTATTAAATGAATGATTTAACTGATAGGTGCAACTATAGCCACTTGCCCAGATATACAGTTTGTTCCCTTTCCAGCAGAAGTTGGTCTTACAGAGCTACTTTGATGTAGACTAGAACAATAACTTTTTATGTATCAGAAGGCTTCTAACTCTTTCAGCTGTTGTCTGATTCTTATGGTTCCTATAGTTGTAAAATACATAAATGCAAACAACAATTCTGCATAGTTTAATTTGTTAAAATGTGCATATAACCAGTTAAGCATTTTCTTGCCCACAGATGTATTTGGAACTAAAATTGCAGTCTTAACATTCACATCTTTCATTCTTAGGTGCGGTGGATGATGTACTGGATTGTGTTTGCTCTTTATACTGTTACTGAAACAGTAGGAGACCTCATGATCTCTTGGTAAGATCCAAATGGTTGCAAAGCATAACACTATAATTTGGTTTTGATGTATCGCAGTATACACTGTAGCCAGTTGAGAGTGTCAAAAGCCCCTTAATCAATTTATTGTATATTATTTCCATGGAAGGTGGAGTTATAAAACAGCATTATTGTATGTAAATCAAATATCTATAAAACAAGATCCTCTCTGAAAATTTAAGCACCAACGTTTTGCTTAAAATATCATATTGGGTAAAATCATCTAAAGCTAACTGAATAAGAAGAAATGTACCTATTTCTGAAAATCATATAACCCAATTTTGGATTCTAATTTATGTTTTGCAGGTTTCCACTGTACTACGAGCTGAAGATTGCTTTTGTTATTTGGTTGCTCTCTCCATATACTAGAGGAGCAAGTTTAATATATAGGAAGTTTCTTCATCCTCTTCTTTCTTCAAAAGAAAGGGTGAGAATTCTTCCCCCTTTTGTGCTCTTAAGGCCATTTATTCCAGTACATAAACAACTTAAATACAGTTGGTGTGTGTTGGGGCGGGGGAGAGACCTGCATTAGAACTTTGTATTTAACACATGAGAATGTTATAGATTGCAGATGTCAAATTAGACTAATGTCTGTACTATGGTGTGTGTTTTCCCCCCTTAGGAGATTGATGAATATATTGTGCAAGCCAAAGAACGTGGTTATGAAACAATGGTTAACTTTGGTAAACAAGGCTTAAATTTAGCTGCTACTGCTGCAGTGACTGCAGCTGTAAAGGTAAAAAATATCGCTTATTGAACTCTTTAGTATAAAAAATACAGTGTGTGTGTATACATATATAAAGACAAGCTAGATAACTTTTTTCTAACAGCATGCTCTAAAAGTTTGTTCTCTCAAGCACTGGCTATGTTATGTTTTTTTTAATAGTGAAGATGACCCTTTCTTTCTTTCTTGTTGCCTTTTCTTGCTGGTAAACACACTCCATAGGATTTCTGGCTTCTTTCTGCTGTTTTCCTTCAATCAAGTTGAGGTAATTGCTCATGGAAAATTAAAGCATGAAATAATGCTACACTACATATGAGTGGGAAATGAATATAAGTCCCTACTGAATTCTCTTTACTTTTTAGAATAAAATATTAATTCACTACATGAACTTGAAATGTAACTGATCTTGCTTAGAGTTGTATAACATTAGAAACATTAATCTGGGCTATTTCATTTGGACTCAGAGGTACTCCTGGCTTTCTGTAACCTGTAAGTAATAAGTGGCTCAGCCCTAGCTGTAATTCAGGCATCTAGCTAATGGGCACTAATGAAGTCATTTGTAACTATAGCAATCTTCAAAAAGAAGTTGTATGCTTCTTAGCAAATCTTTGATTAGAATAGTTGGGGGAAAGATAAGCTGAACAACTCTAATATTAAGCTGCAGTAAATTTCTGTGCACAAGTGAAGGGTGGTTTTGGATGGAAAGTAGACTTTCCTTAGCATCCAGGAGATGAGCTGAGGATATAGATTTATATAGGGGTGGTGCTTTTTGGGGAGTCAATCTTCCTCTCTCCTCCCTGTCCTAAATATTTCTTTAAAAGTGTCATTGTAACAGTAGATGTGTGCCTCTTCCTAATACAGCAATGTTCCTCATGGTCTCTGTGCATGACACATTTGGGCTCTGCGCCTGCACAGAGCCCATTCAGGAAATTTCTATAGCTAAGAATTTTTTTGGAGGGAATCCCCCCACCACCATCCCAGCGCACATGTCCCTAGCAGGTCCTTGCCTATTCCCTTAGTCTTCTTTTGACTGCCATTGGGTAGTCTGGTAGGAAACTTGTCTAGTTGCTTGCTCTTCGTAGTACAAGTGCTGAGGAGTTTTTTCAACATCCTGTTAATTGATTCTCCATTCCTTTTCATGGCCAGTCAATGGATTAGGTCCTTTTGAATTGAGGTTAGTGGAAATGTGTAACGGAACATGCTTGAAGTTAATATTTTTTCGTACTAAATTGAGATGGTGAGAGCAGGAAAGAACTTTAAAAAAAAAAACCTTACTGCAAGAATGTTTGGAGTTGGGAAGAACAGGGTTTTCCTCACTGTTTCCAGATGAGATCATGTGAGAGATGTGATCTGTGGATCACAAGGGGGAAGAGATGGAGATTAAGCCTATGTAGCTTGATCACAGGGCAGTCAGTACTGGCCTTATACTGCAGGCTAAGGAATTTCCTTATTTGTCTATGTTAATAGAACACCATGTGTGCTTATGAAATGCAGCTGTTAAACTTTTAATTCAGTCTTTTGAAGGCTTCAGATGTTGAGGGAAAGGTCTTTCTTTGAATTCTTGCACCTGTGGCTAGAAACTTGCAGATTGTGCAATTAAACATCCATGCTTTCTGAGGTAGCAATTTAAATGTCCACTTTCCTTGAAATTAAGTATCACTAAGAGCACAATTCATAGTTCCCCTTAGAAGGAAGACTCTAATCTTGGAATCTTCTGTGTATTCAGTGGCCTGCTGGGCTGCTGCCAGCAGGGCAGGAGGAGTGATGGAGATGAATTTAGTCTTTTTGTCTTTCTTTTAAATGTTTTTTCCCTCTAGACAGGCCTTTCAGCCCATCTGGAGAGGGTGCACTGGTGGGGGCTGGGCCAGGGCTGAAGGGGCATCTTTCTTGTATCCTGGCCTGTCCTCTTCTCTCCCCTCCCTGCCCACCAGAACATCCCCTTTTCCTTCTCTCCAAGGCTGCATTTGTGACCTCAGGAAAGAGCTGGCATGGTTCTTTCCACAGCAGCTGTGAGGTGGCAGGGATGGGGTATCAGAACTCAGAGTCCCGCTCCCAAGATCATAGCAGTGTCTACGGCCTCGGGAGGGGGACTTCAAACAATCCTATGGTCCCTGGGACGCTCTCCCAGGGACCATAGGATTGCTCTCTAAATAGCAATGTAAATATCAGATCAATGAGAAGTTGTGGACTTTGCATTTCTCAATAACATGTTGAGTACCAAAGGCTCAAGAAGTAGTTTTGTGTCTCAGGATTCCAGCCCAAATTTAAATGTGCATATTACTGTAACCCTCAATATATGAACTTTTTTGAGGTATTGAGTAAGGCTTTTTAATAAATGGAAGTTACTACTACTTCTAGGAAAAGAGGTATTCTCTAATATTTTCTCTGATTTCATGCCAAAAAAAATTCCCTATCACAACAGCACACCTGCACCAAAATAGCCTCAAAGAGAATATACCTCTAATTCTCAGCCCATGTGACTTAACACTTGGCCTCATTGATTAAAATTGGTACGAAGTGATACGTCAAACCTCTAGATAATTGACCTACCATTCATAGTTCGTAGCCCTATGATTTAATTCATCCTATTCCCTGCCTAACCAAATTAACTTTATTATATAGGCAGTTTACAACTTTGCCAGCACTTTAAAGCATAATATTACAGTACCAATTAAAACCCATTCATCAAAAAGATGATGAATATAATCTTGTTGTCAAAGAGGCGGAAGTCAAATATGATTTGTTTTTGTTTTGGGGGGGGGAAAGATGATGAATATACTAGGCACACTAAAAACCTGCATGTATTATAATTTATGAGATACCCTTTCAGAAGCCTTCCTAAAGAAAACTTACATTGTCTTCTGAAGGCAAAGAAACTGTCACACTAAAGCATATACCTGTAGGCAACATATTCTAGAGGGTAGGATCCACTACTGTGTAAACCCTGCTTGCTGATCTGATACCTTGGAGCAATCCTCTGCCCCCTTATGGGATGTGAGGATTCAGATGGGTCAGATATGTTTCTCTGATTATAGGAACTTAGACTTTGTACACAAATAGGATATTTGGCTTGCACATTGAGAGCTTGCTCAGACAATATCACCAAAATTGTTTGTTTATTTTTATTCTATTTTTAAAAATTCTATTCTGCTTTTCCCAAAGTGAAGGCAGATTGCAATAAGAAACATCAAACAGTAAAAATGCAAACAATTAAATACTCAGGTACAAATTACACATTGGAAAAGCAGCAAGTAAAACAAAACAGAGCAGGAAAAGCCCACCCAAGCATGAGATAAGTGAGGCCCAAAGGCCTTCCTCAAGAGTTGGGTTAACCTGGTGTCTGAAGGACCAGACTGTTGAGGCCTGACTGGCTTCCCTAGGAGGTTGGCACCCAGAACCACAAAGGCCTTCTTCCTGGTGGATACCTGGTGAACGTCAATCATCGGCAACACATGGAGCAAGGCCTTGGATGTTGGATGGAGTACACAAGGAGCGTGTGGTATATAAGCATGCTAGAAAGTTCTTTCATGTGGTTGCACTTCTCAAGGAAGCAGTAAGGTCTAAAACCTTAGCAAATATATACACATTTTCTATACAGCTGTTCCGGTGGCCTCCAAGACTGCATGCTTTTATGCTGTTGCATATGGTGAGAATAATTTACATGGATTGCTGCCAAGGGAAAAGCTTTTCAACAGCAATCATGGGTATGTTTTGGGGCAGGGGGAGATGTTAACATTTGAACTGGGGGTCAGGTGTTCTTGGTGAACATAATAACTACCACACATGCCAGTTTGATTAAGGAAACTGCCATTATTTTAATTAAATTTAATAGCCGCCTTGGGTTCCTTGCAGGAGAAAAGGTGGGATATAAATATAATAAATAAAACTGCAGGAGGTAGTGAGAGGAGGAATAATTCCTAGTTAACAAGGATATGGAGACTTGATTCTGCCATTCTTGGGGGAAGTGCTTTGATTCTTAATGACTGCAATTGATCAAGCCATGCCTGTGTAGTTATAGACATGCCTGCGGTTAGCCTATGTTCATTGACAGCTTGTGTAATAGCTCTGATACTGACCTATTTGAGAGTCACTACGACTCTGGCATGACTTACCTGCAAGCTGCTCATTTAAATGTGTAGTATTTGGGTAAGTTCATCTTTATTGCAAAACTATTGCCAAAACCAGTTTTGCGAGAGCCAGTGTGGCGTAGTGGTTAGAGTGTTGGACTGGGACGCAGGAGATCTGGGTCCCCACTTGGCCATTAAGCTCACTGGGTGACTTTAGGCCAGTCACTGACTCTCAGCCTAGCCTACCTCACAGGGTTGTTATAAGAATAAATTGGAGAGGAGGAAAACTATGTAAGCTGCCTTGCGTTCATAGTTTTCATAGATTTCATAGATCATAGAGTTGGAAGGAGCCTACAAGGCTATCGAGTCCAACCCCCTGCTCAGTGCAGGAAACTAGAGGAGGGGTCTCCCATCCAAGTAATAACCAGGCTTGACCCTGCTTAGCTTTCCACGCTCAGACAAGCTGAGCCAGCGTAAGCCACAGGTTCCTTGCAAGAGGAAAAAAGGTAGGATATAAATGTAATTAAATAAACAAATAAACAACTTAAAAATCAGTCTCTACAGCATATGATAACTAAAATATTAGAAATATTTACAAGGGACAAATGCTGTCCTTGATATTCTGTTAAAGTCAAAAATTCTGTAAATAAATAATATAAATGTGTGTCTCAAACCTTTTATGCTGTGCTATCCTTGCAGTCCCATTTTAAGGAAGGTGGTGTTATATAGGCTGTATTCAGGTTTAACACTGAAGCATGATTTTGTGTTCGGAGAGTACATGTTCCTCCTCCCCTCTTCTCCTCTGGCATCACCTTGATGAGATTGGAAGCTTTTGTTTCTGTTTAAATTAGAGTTTAGGGCACTCATGAGAATCTCAAATATGGTTAGTTGAAACAAGCTAACTTCATAAAATATGGTTTGAAGTTGGTCTGTTTCAACGTACCATAGTTAAGATTAACCACAATGTGTCTGGGTTCGGATGACACTGCAAGTTGCATTTAAACTAAAATGGAAATAAAAGCTTCCACACTCCTCACAGCTGCACCAAACAAGAGGAGAGCACTGGAGCATGAGGCTCACTGTAGCTCATTCTTGCGATACAAAGGTTTAGCATTAACTTCCAAACAAGCCCACTGCTTACAGATAGAGCTGATAAGGCAATGTGTCCACAGCAATCTTACAAATCTAGACAAGTCACCACATCCAGGGTTTCCTAAGGATCAGTCAAGGGTCTTAACCTTGCTCTCTTTGGTCACTATCAAGGCAGGCCTTTCCTGTATGACTTGCAGCTTGATTTATTAAAATTAAAAGAACATAGGACCATAAGATGCTCAACTTTCATACTGTGTGGCTTGTTTATGGCTACCATTATTGCTGTGTCTGCCCTGTCCAAGCATTTCATTTCCTCTACTTCAAACACTGCAAAGTCCAGATAGTATGCAGCCAAAACAGCTTCTCATTTTGCTTTCTTACATATTTTAATTTGCCCATGCTTTATCTATTTACCATATTCTGATCCTTACAGCTAGCTGTTAGCAAAAGCCATTGTATTTCCAAATACATACAATGTATTGTTTGAGGTGTTTTCTCTGCTAATTTATCTACAAAGGCTCATAATGGCCTTCGGCTAATGCTAACATGTAGCTTTTTGCTCAAGGATGAAGCTTTGTGTGATTGATTCAAAACAATTATACCATGTTTCTGTTTGGATAGGTTATTATACATTGTGTACCGGTATCTCTGAGAGTGTTGGTACTATTATGTTGACAGTTGTAACAGTAGATCATGAAAAGTGTAAAGCTACCTGTTCAGACCTTTTTAAACCAAATGTCTCCACAAATGTGGTTGAGAGGATAGCTAATAGTGGGTAGTATCCAATGTTAGTCCTACATAGAGTAGACACATTGATATGAATGGGACTTAAATTAGTTGTGACTAACATTGGATACTATCCGGTGTTAGCTAATGAATTAATGAAAGCAGGGACACACTCAAATTTTATAGTAAGGACATCCAAATTTACATGCTCAAAATAAATTAGGCAAATGTAACTTGAATAAGTATCAAATTGAATGTTTTATTGTGAGTTCATTAGTTGAATTTTAATAAAATTGGGAACTTTTTGACCAAGAGCCAGTATCAGATGGAATTAGTAGGTGAGCTGTGTTAAACGTCCTATACAATAGGAGACTACGGTATTTAAAGGCCATATAGAAGCCTTCTTCAACCTGATGCCCTTCAAATGTTTTGGACAACAAATCCCATCAGCAGCAGCCAGCATGGCCAATAGTCAGGGAGTTTTGGTCCAAAATATCTGGAGGATATGACGTTGGGGAAGGCTGCCAAATAAGGTAAGAAGCTAGTTAGGGCATAGATACTGTTCCCTGAAAACTGAAGGGCGGTGTAAATTTGCTGTAAATTTTCAAGGTAACTGCACAATCATAACACTAGAAATGCTTTTATTATTTCCCTGAGAGGGAGTCGTTTGTACCAAGCTCACAGCCACAACTACTGCTCAATAAGCAATCGTACTTGGGGCAAAACATTGTTTCACCCCCTGCTAGTATTCTGTGTTTGTATCTTTTAAGAGCTGGTTTTCTTGCATTACCTTATTAGTATTCTGTGTCATTGTGACTCCGTGCCCAAGTGGTGCTGTTACAGATAACCACTCCGTATTTATTTTATTTATTTAATGCATTTCTATACTGCCCAACAGCCAAAGCTCTCCGGGCGGTCTACAACAGTCAAAACCATAAAATACAAAACAACGTCTCAGGTCCTCAGAAAATTCTGGAAGAGCCTCTTCTTCCTTCCTCCTGTGACCCCTGAACTGCATCCTGGCTAGCCCTGATTGGTACAGCGCTAAGGCTTTTACTAAATCTAGACAACTCTGCCTTTTATCTGGTGGTAAATTCTGCAAAATGATTTGAGCTGGTCCACTCAGGTTGGCTGCCAGGAATCCCCCTCTCTGCCCATCACTCTGGCCATTTATCTGGGAAATTATTTCAAACTGGGAAAGACTGGCTTTCCAGGCTATCTTCCCGTCATAAAGAGTGGGTTTCTGGACTACTCCTGCTAAAAGGACCTGCTCCCTTCTCTCCAGTCCTTTACGGGGAGCATACGGAGTCCACAGCAGGAGGTTTCTTACTCACAGTTGCTAGCTCCTGGTCTGTCAAGCCACTCACTCCCAGGATGGGCTGCCATTTATTTATTTATTTATTTATTTATTATTTACATTTATTTATCGCCCATCTGGCTGGCAAACCGGCCACCCTGGGCGATGTACATCAGATAAAAACAGGATAAAATACATTTAAAACAGTATAAAATTTTAAAATCTTAGCCCACCGCATATTCCCGCCTGAACAGCCAAGTTTTTAGTGAGCGGCGGAAGCTCAGCAGAGAGGGGGCATGGCGGAGGTCACTCGGGAGACAGTTCCACAGTACGGGGGCCGTACTGCTTGCTTCACCTCCTGCAGCCTTCTTTCCAATTCCTGTAACTCTTTATGCAACTTTTCATTTTCCTCTCAGTATAATCATGGCTCCTCTACAATGTCTCTGTCCCATGTTCTGGTGTGGCCAACTATGTTAGGGTCAGCTATCTTCTCAAAAGTGAGTGCAGCATAGGATTTTTCATTCTGATAAAATGACTTGGCTAGACCAGGAATTTGACCTGCTTTCAGGCTTAGTTCAGTCTATAATTTAAATCTGGAATTTATTTAGACTCAAATGAAAAACAAATCCCAAGTCTACAACTTCCCTGAAAATTCAGCTATTCTAAGTCTTCAACCCTTCTGAAATTAAAACCTCCATAATGCTTTAACTTTGTGTAGTTTACGAACTTAGGGAGACAAGTTTTTAAGAATTAAATACAGACTAAGAATTCAGTCTATCCTCACTTTTGCAGTGTGGCTTTTGATTAAATTGTCAGCCCTTTAAATTTTGCTGTGGAGTTTTAACACCTGTTTTGTTTAAAGGAACAAAATCCTGTGGGCTAAACATAATCTACACAGAGCTCTAAATCTACAGTTTTCAAAAACACCACCCCTTCCTTGCTAAACTATTACCCATTTAAAATCCTCTCATATTAATCACAAAATTGAAGGTAAGTGAATAGCACTTAGCTTCCCTCTCAGTCAAACCTTCTCTTTATCATCACAATCTGTTGTAGCTTTCGAGCTCTGGTTTTGGGGCTTTCTGCATAATGCATTGGGATTGGGATGCAACTCATCTTGGCATTGGGAAACATTGCTAGGTAAGAAATGATAATTTTGTGGAAGTTCTGTCACTTTACCCGGGACAATTGTGTCTTAAAATCCCTCATAACTGGTGAAAGTTGGGAAAGGGTATAGGTTTTAGAGGGGTTTTTTTGCTGCTCCTCCATTTTTGTAGGGCCACTTGCACATGTAGTGTATTGCAACATTTTCAGCACAACCCATTCATGTTTACTCAAAAGTAAGTTCTGCTGATTTCAGTGGTACTTGCTTCCTAGTAAGTGTGCATGGAATTGCGCTTGTTAGTCACCCCCTCTTCCACAGTTAGGAAGAAAACAGTACAATAATATATTAAAATATGTGTAATTGAGCTTTGTAATACAAAACTAGGGAGTTTCTGTTAAGTAGTATAGCTTGTGCTGAGCTTAACTGTTAAAACTAGCCGAAGTCTAACATCGTTTTTAAAGTGAGAATGAGTGGCGCTATAAATTTACTAATGTAAATAACACTTGACTGATGCAAGTTTAAAGTTTATGGCTGAGCAAAGTGCTACCCAAGAGGACACAAATACTTTATCTTTTAAAAGCAAATGCAAATACTGCATGCAATGTCTTGTAATAGTACAACCATGTGTTTAACCATTACAGATAAACTTTGGAGAAAAAAGATCTAAATTCCTGCCACCACCTATTGAATGATTTCTCTCATTTCCCCCTTAATATTACAGGGTCAAGGGGCAATAACTGAAAAGTTGCGGAGTTTCAGTATGCATGACCTAACAGCTATACAAGGTGATGAACCAGTGGGACAAATGCACTACCAAACTTTACCTGATACCAAAAAGAGAAGCAAAAGCTCCACCACCAAGGAATCTTTAGGTTTGTATATTACTAAAAAAACAACACCTGGCTATTTCTATTTCTGCTACATCATGTTTTGTATAAGTAAGCAGGGATATAAAGGTAAACACTTTATTTTCCTAGATAGTGAGAAAACTATTATTAAACTAATCTTATTCCTACAGATTAGATCAGGATACCCACAGCTTCATGTTACCTGCTGAATGCTTTATCTGCCCTGTCATGTTGTTTTACCAAAAGATAGCAGTCTCTCTATCTCAACTATTTGTTTGTTTGTTTGTTTGTTTGTTACATTTATGGATCGCCCATCTGGCTGGCAAACCGGCCACTCTGGGCGATGTACAACATGATAAAATACAGAATAAAATACATTTAAAACAGTATAAAATTTTAAAATCTTAGCCAACCCCATATTCCCGCCTGAACAGCCATGTTTATAGTGCGTGGCGGAAGCTCAGCAGAGAGGGGGCATGGCGGAGGTCACTAGGGAGAGAGTTCCACAGTATGGGGGCCGCCACAGAAAAGGCCCTCGGCCTAGTCCCCACCAGTCTAGCTGCTCTGGCTGAAGGGACAAGGAGAAGGCCGTCTGTGGCAGATCTTGTTGAGCGGCCTACTTGGTGTTGCTGGAGACGCTCCTTGAGATAAACTAGACCAGAGCCATATAGGGTTTTAAAGGTCAAAACCAACACCTTGAATTCGACTCGGCAAGCAACTGGTAGCCAGTGCAGCTCCTTGAGCACTGGAGTGATGTGATCCCGCCGGCGGCTGCCTTTAACCAGGTGAGCTACCGCGTTCTGTACCAGCTGTAGCTTCCGAACCGTCTTCCAGGGTAACCCCACGTAGAGCGCATTACAGTAGTCTAGGCGAGAGGAGACCAAGGCATGAACCACTGATGGGAGCAGATGATTAGGAAGGTAGGGGCGCAGCTGCCATGTCAGATGGTGTTGATACAGCGCCGCCCGGCTCACAGCTGACACTTGAGCCTCCATGGACAGCTGGGAGTCTAAAATGACCCCCAAGCTGCGAACCTGGTCCTTCAGGGGCAAATGTACCCCATTCAGCACCAGATCAACATCCCCTAACCTCCCCTTGTCCCCCACCAGAAGCACCTCGGTCTTGTCGGGGTTCAGTTTCAGCATGTTCCTTCCCATCCAGCTACCCACTGCCTCCAGGCACTTGGACAGGGTTTCAACAGCCAACCTTGGTGAGGACTTGAAGGAGAGGTAGAGCTGCGTGTCATCTGCATACTGAAGACAACGCACCCCAAGCCTCATGATGATAGCTCCCAGAGGCTTTAGGTAGATGTTAAATAACATCGGGGAGAGGATGGAACCCTGCGGCATCGCACAAGTGAGCGGCCGAGGGTCCAAGGCCTCCTCCCCAAGAACTACCCTCTGGTACCTTCCAGAGAGGAAGGACTGGAACCACTGCAATACAGTGCCTCCCATGCCGAACCCCTCCAGGCGGTCCAGGAGGATACCATGGTCAACGGTATCAAAAGCCGCTGAGAGATCGAGGAGGACTAGAAAAGAGCATTCGCCCCTATCCAAAGCCCTCCTCATATCATCCACCAAGGCGACCAAGGCCGTTTCCGTCCCATGTCCAGGCCTGAAGCCCGACTGGCATGGATCTAAGTAATCGGCTTCATCCAAGTGTGCCTTCAACTGAGCCCCCACCACTCGCTCAATCACCTTGCCCAGAAATGGCAAATTGGAGACTGGGCAGAAGTTGTTCAGATATTGGGGATGTTGGTATTTTGTGTAACATCACAACGTTGTAAGTCTTGACTCATAACGAAGGCATGTAAGTGCCTGCACCTGTGAAAAGGGTGAGGCACTATTATCTGCTACTTAAGACAACTGAGCTGTGCTCTGGTTGCTGCAGTAGCTACTGTGTTGCTGTAAGCCTACTGTGTGTTGCTGTGCCTTGGATAAGAAAGAACTACTAGTGAATGGTAAGCTCCCTTTGTACAGGGAGATTACAATACTATATTCTGTTACTCTACAATAAACTATATATAATCAATCAATGCTACTCTCTGCTTTCTGGACCTGCTGCGTTGTGAGGTAATTTATTTCCTCCTCCTGCTGACAGGGGATCCAAGGAGGGCTTCTTTAGAAGCGGCCTTATTGCTGTCTCCTTAAGGGCTGGTGGCATCACTCCCTCCTCGAGGGAGGCATTCACCACCGCCTTGATCCCCTCACCCAGTCTCTCGCTGCAGCTCATAATGAGCCAGGGCGGGCAAGGATCAAGCAAGCAGGTGGTCGGCCTCACAGATGACAGCACCTTGTCCACTTCATCAGAAGGAAGAAGCTGGAACCGATCCCACAAAACTGGTTTGCCATTGGCCTCCTCCCGCTCACTCCGTGTCCACGATGCACAAAATCCCACTCCTAATCCGATCAATTTTATCTGCAAATTCTTTGCTAAAGCCTCACAGGAGGCTTTAGACCAGGGGTCCTCAAACTACGGCCCGCGGGGCACATCCGGCCCGCCAGGTCTTTTCATCCGGCCCGGCAGCTGATCTAGAGTCGTGAGGGAAGAGGGGCGGCTGAGCCGGCAGGGGGGCATGGGCCGCCTGCCCGCCCGCCACCCTGCATCTCCTGCGGGGGGGGGAAGGGGAGGAGGGGCGGCTTAGCCAGTAGCGGGGCGCGGACAGCGCCCATCCTCCTCGTCCACCCGCGCAGGCTTTACTTCATCCGCCTTGCCGCCCGCTGGTCCCGTCGTGTCACTTCCAGCGCGGCAGAAGTGACGCGACGGGACCCTGCTCCGTCGCATCCATCCTGGACCCCGCCCGCGCTGTTTTTCAAAACTGAGCGTGGGCGGAGTCCAGGATGGATGCGACGGAGCAGTGGCAGCGGCCTCGGGCGGTGGCGGAGGCCAGGTAGGACAGTGGCGGGAATGAAGGCGGGAAGCGGCACGGGGGAGGGCGGGTTACGGTGGGGGCGGCAGGGAGGGCTTTACCTCATCCGCCTCGCTGCCCGCTGGTCCCGTAGCATCACTTCCAGCACGGCGGAAGTTATGCGACGGGACCCTGCTCCGGCGCATCCATCCTGGACCCCGCCTGCGCTGTTTTTCAAAACTGAGCGCGGGCGGAGTCCAAGATGGACACGGCGGAGCAGCGCTGGCACCGGCGGACTCGGGCGGTGGCGGAGGCCAGGTAGGACGGTGGCGGGAATGAAGGTGGGAAGCGGCACGGGGGAGGGCGGGTTACGGTGGGGGCGGCAGGGTTTTTTTTACCTCATCCGCCTCGCCGCCCACTGGTCCCGTCACATCACTTCCAGCACGGCGGAAGTGACACTACGGGACCCTGCTCCATCGCGTCCATCCTGGGCCCCGCCCGTGCTGTTTTTCAAAACTGAGCGTGGGTGGAGTCCAGGATGGACGCGACAGAGCGGTGGCGGCGGCGGCCTCGAGCGGAGGCTGTGGCGGAGGCACCGGCAGCAGCAGCAGCGCGCAGGGGACCAGGTAGGATGGCGGCGGCGGGGGGGTTATGGTGGCAGGGGGGCGGGTTATGGGGTGGGGGTCCTGCAGCGGGGGTGGCGGGGCGGTTCGGCAGCGGCAGCAGGGGACGGCACGGGGGGACGGGGGGTCCTGCAGCAGCGGTAGCAGCGGTGGGCGGGGGGGTCCTGCAGCAGGGGCAGGCGGGGGGTCCTGCAGCGGCGGGGGTCCTGCAGCAGCGGCGGGGGCAGCATGAAGGAGGCGGCACAGGGGAGTCCCAGTGAGTCCGGGCCCCCAACAGGCTGAGGAACAATGAACTGGGCCCCCATGTAAAAAGTTTGAGGACCCCTGCTTTAGACTGTTCCTTCGGGTCCAGAGCAACTGGACCGACCAGACTCCGGACCACTTGGAACAGCCTCCTGGGGCAGCACTCCACAGATGCAACTATACTAATGTACTCTAGATAAAGGGCTGATCTCTCCTTCCCTGCCATGCTAGTTCAACTGATTCTTGTTGCTTACTTTGTACTGTATTGGATATAGCTCAGTTTTCTTAGATCACCTACCCTGCAGTATGGCTGGTGTAAGGCCTTTTAGTATAAATCTCTGCAGATTCACACAGTCAGCTTGTGCTTTCCTTATGGAGCTGGTGGTGTTCAATCCTGCTGTGACAAAATTAATCATTGGTGAGATGCATCTTAACTAGCCTTTACTACTTTTTCAGTCAGAGGTACCTTTCATGTGATGAACTGTAGAGTCTAAATTATTTTCAAAGTACTCCCACCACCACCACCACCCTTGTATATGCTTGAGTTAGACATTTTGGGGTACACATGGTTCAACCAGGATTGCTTGTAGATGGGATGGTACAATCTTCCTGGGGAGGAATGATATTTATAAAATATTGTAAGTTGCTCTATGCAAAATGCTACTTGGAGTATGTTGCCTTCTATTTTGAAGCATGTGACTGAACTAATTATGTTTTCACTGAAATCCCAGTTTTCTTTTAGATAACCTGTGGTAAAAAATTAGAAAGTGCTTAAACACTCTTTAGCACTATTACTGGGATCCAGAGTGCTACTTCAGTTACATCCAAGGGCTTAGGAGGTGCCTGGTAAAATGTTTGATATTTTTATCTCCTTTTGAACAGCAGATCCCCTTGTTGTCATTTCAGAAACTGCCTTTGAAAGTCCTCTTGGTTACAAGTGTAACTTGACATGGAGAGCTGCTCTCAACAAATGCAAACCCCAGAACTGCTTTGGGTACATGGATCTGTTGCACAGTTCTTTGAACACCAGCATTTTGAAAAAACACAAGCTTAACAACTTGAATTTTCTTCCTTTTAAGAAGATAATTAATGACAAATTGTTTGTATAAATTACAACACCCAGATGTTTATCTTGTAATTTCAGGTTACAGTATTCCAGTAAAAAAAGATTCTGAAGATGATAAAACGGATGAGGAGAGGGAAGGGACTTATTCAGAAGATGAGATGTTTGCTCAGAGAGGTCTCCGGCGAACACAGAGTATGAAATCTGTAAAAACGATCAAAGGCCGCAAAGAGGCAAGCAAATGTTTTTTGACAATATAAAGTTGTATAGGAAACTAACTACTATATTTCTTAGTGTAAAGCCTCAGAATACTAAAAATGCTGTGACTGTGTTTATGGCTATAGATGGATGATTTTCATTGAGAGCATTCTAAAATACGTAGGATTTTTCTGAAACTACTGTATGTAAGAAAGCAAATCATATCAGTTTTGAATAATTCTGAGCTTCAGTAACTTGTCACATGCAGCCAGAGATATGTGCTAATAAACCAAAAATTCTGGCTTTTTAAACCACAATGTGAACGCGTATTGTGCAGGTGCACGCAGCTCATTTGCTTCTGTGTCACTCCTTCCTTTGCTGAGCGGGTAGATGCAGGTATAGCTTAGCATGATGTCCAAACCCAAGAGTATGGTTTATTACACCTGAACAAACCAGGATATATAAACCAACAATACATCCTCATTTAAAGCTAGCTTACAATCCTGGCTTGTTGGGGCACCAGAAACCATAATTCCAGGTTTGGACATTCCTCTGAGCTGTCCCAGGTTTGTTTACCCATTCATATGGGTATCTTGGGTTATTCCCTGCCCCCCACCCAGCTCATTATTGAATGAGTTAAAATGAGTAATAAAGGAACAAAATATGCCCCCCTCCATAAAATTGCTCTTGTCTGTTGTTGCTGCTGTTATTATTACATCATCATCCACCTTGAAGGTGTTTGTGTATATTGTAATAATCATATGGGGGCAAAATGTGTGAATTCTGCAGAGTGACCATTTTTAAAGACTGCTAATTATCTCAAGTTGTTCTTATTGCAATAAATTTGGATTTACTCTTTCATTCCTATCCCTGTACTGGATACTATTCCTATCAATGCCCTACCTTGACATGAAATAAACAACCAATGTCAAGGCTTTTGCAGATAATTTTTCTTATGGATACCCTGAAATCTTTCACAGCTTTTGTTTGTTTGTTTGTTTCAGATGCGGTATGGCTCATTAAAATACAAGGTGAAGAGAAGACCACAAGTGTACTTCTAAATGATCTTCACAATTCAGCTTAAATCAAACTGCTGTATTAGTTGCTTCTTGCAGGCCCGCTATGGTCCTGGTCCTGTGCAGGGCTTTCCCGTTATCTGAAGAGAAACACTTGACGTGCATGTGCTGACAATTGTCAGTTTAGAGCTTTGGTCACCAAAGAGAAAGGGAAAGTCCCTGCATGTATGTTGCTCTGCATGCATATCTAAGTTACTGGCCACTGTGTTTAGGATTTATACATACCAAAAATTCAGTCATGGTGGTAAACATTTATTGCTTTAAAGTGTGGTGTAGGATATGTTTAGTCTGTTTTTAAAAACTAATTGCTAATATGGGTAGGTAGCACTTTAAGCTTCTATGTTTCATATATGAAATAATTTAATGACTGATAGAAGTTTTTAATTGTGGCTCTTGCAGATAAGTGTTTCAAGTGGTTGGTTGCTCTCCAACACTTAATGAAAATCACACACCTCCAGAATTTCCTTACTATATTTGGAAAGCTTATACTTGAATGCATTATAATTCTAGATTGCTAAAAAGTTATTTGTCTAATGTAAATGAAATAAGAGTAATCTACAGCTAATCCACTTAATAGCTTGGATCCAAAGAACTACTTGGGTTCATGAAAAGGGTAGCAGCTACCCAGTGGAAATCATAGGATATCATATGACTCTCTTTAAAACAAACAGCTGGTCCCCATGCCATATGACAGACTGCTTTTGATATTCCTCTCATCGCCAAGTGACGGGGAGATTGCTGTCCAGTCTAAAGACTGCTTGGGCTTGTTTCATGGCTCTTTGGAGATCTTTGTATTGTTGTACTGTAATGATTTGAGTGTAGCATGTGCATACAGCCTAGCTAAGCACTCACTACATTACTGTCTGTTTCTGCACACTCATATATTGATCTGTGGTAGTACTATGGTAGTTCTAATGGATTTTTCAGTGCAGTGCTTACCAAGGAACATAAAAAGCTGCCTTATACCAAGTCAGACCATTAGGTCTATCTAGTAATATCTACACTGGCTGGCAGCGGCTCTCCGGGGTTCCAGACAGGAATCTTTACCAACACCATCTGGAGAGGCCAGGGATTGAACTTGGGACCTAAGTTCTGCCTGCAAAGCAGGTGCACTTCCGCTTAAGATTATTTTTGTACCAATTTTCCCCTATGGATATACTGATGCATGTGAGAGGATGCAACTAAGGAAGTTCATAGATCATAGAGTTGGAAGGATCAAGTCCAACCCCCTGCTCAATGCAGGAAACTAGAGGAGGGGTCCCCCCGTCCAAGTAATAACCAGGCCTGACCCTGCTTAGCTTTCCACGCTCAGACAAGCTGAGCCACAGGGGCCAGGGGCCTTTTCTTTGGGTCAAAATTTAGTTTTTAATGTATGTCTAGTATACATAAAAAAGAGTCGGGAGTACAAGTTGAAGACCAAAACATTTCAGACCTTTTGATCAGATACTGGCATCAGATATTGTACCGTGTACTAGACACTTTAAACTTAACAAATATGAAAATATGCACCTCCTAAAGTTAGTTGTTTCTCTTGTGGTTTGGTATCTGAGTTTCTAATGTCTTTTTCGTAATAATCTTGCATGTGTTTCTCCCCCCCCCCCCCCAATTTCTGTATGTGGCCATTTTTCTGCAGATAAACATTGCTGAAGGCTTTATGTTGGGGCAGTGCTCAGAACTGAAAGCCATATTAGGAATACAGAGTAACTGGGTAGTTGGACTAATGTACAAATCTTATTTATGTAAAACCAGCATAATCTGTAGAGCTTGCATTAACTTCATACATTTCTGTGATGTCCATTGTGCTGTTTCAGAGCAGCACTTGGAATGCTTTTAAATCCTGATGGATACTTAAGTGTTTGCTACTTAAATGCTGGCTCATAAAATGCGACTTTTTCTAGATTTCTGAATGTGACTTGCCCTTTCTGGTCAGAGAAATCTTCTGATCTTGTTGGGATAACCAGGGGTTTTAGTATTGTATGTGGATGTAAATAAAAATCATGTCAGACCCTTGGTTATTAAATGGTATTTTAGAAGTCATGAAATCAGAGATTCACATTTTTAAGGCTGATGAGGCTGAGTGCTGGAACCTTTTTAATGGAACACTTGAAAAAAATGCTGCTGTTGTATCAGTTGGTAGTAGGTTTAACCCGAGGATTTCAAAAGAAACTAACTTTCTTACTGCATAGAAACTTTCAGAAAGTTCAAAGAAAATGTATAAAAGTTGAACAACTTTTTTAATGTCATGCCATATAGAAGTGACTATTCTCTGGAGAAGAATTAAGCGCTTATGCTTAATACTGGCAGCTTCCCCAATAGGAGGAACTATATGACTGTTTTAATTTAAATCCATTTTTAAAATATATATATATATTTCTTCAGCATATAGTTTTAAAAGAACTCAGCCTTGCTTTGATTCTGCATCTTAGTACCACATTTTGATTTAAGATCATTTGTTGCTTGTCACATAGAGACCCTCACTGTACTAGGTCAGGCAAACAATCCTCACAGTTTGCATCTTCCTTCCCACAACTGCTGAAACCAGGTAACGTCAAAGGAATTGTATAAGAAGCAACTGTGGGATGACACATTCTTTATTTTTTTACATTTCCGCTATCATTTTTTAATTTATCCAAGCCTTTTGGCAAACAGACTTGTCCTGGGGCTTAAAGTCTGCTTCATACATTACATTATACTTATATCTCACACACTAGAAAGTAATGTGTAGTGCTTAAATGCATGTTCATTGTGGATGCACTTCACAGGGAACTCTTGATTAGCCAAATGTTCCCAGAGCTGGTACCTGTATTGAAAGACTCAAGGCTGCTTCACATGAGACCTATAGAAACTACAACTGAGTGAAAGGCAGTTTCTCTCAACCTATTGTTTAGCTTCTTGGATTCAAACAGTGGCAAGGTAAATACTAGAAATTTAAATGTACGGTAATGGTTATACCATGTCAAAAATAAGATATTTTGAAAAATAGGGCTTCCACTAGGTCATTCTATGAAGTATTTATTATGTAAAAGAAGCATATACAAAGGGATCATTAGTAAACTATTTTCAAGGACTGCTTCTACTTACCAGTTCTTACAAATGCAATTTCAACATTTGGACTCATTGCAGCTTTAAAGACAAAAAGCTTTAACTTACCTATCTGTAATAATTAACTGTCAACTTGTTTACATATTTGTAGTACTGAAAGGAATCTTTTTAGCATTTTGTACTGACATTTCTTTACCTTTGTAAGTGCTATTTTTGAAGATGCAATTGCTTTATTTATTTTTAAAAAGCAATACTTAATAAAATGAATACTCTCAATATCTTCATCTTGTCTCATTCAAATGCAGCACAGATTCATATTTGTGTGGGGAAAGAAAACATTGCAGGAAGCAAAATGGAGAGAGCCGCCTCAAGTCAGATGCCGTTTGTTTTTGTATTGGACTAGGGAAACTGCTCAGAAAAACATTCTGAGCATTATTCCATCTTTTCTGTTCATGTATAAGATGCATTTATAAATCATACACGTTCTCTTTGAAAAAATTTTTAACCTCTTACGTTGGTGGTATGCAAAGATCTCTCCTTTGATCTAAAATAAAGGGAGTTGTAGATCAGCTGAATTGGCTTGCAGTGTCTACTCTTCAAAATGTAGCATAGTCTAGAGGGAAAGCTCTGTTTAATCTGTTGCAGCAAAAAGAATGAGTCTTGTGGCACCTTTAAAGGCTGAGGCTGCAATCCTATACACATTCCTGAGTAAATATGCATAGGATTGTGCTGGAATTGTGGCATAAGCTTTTGTGGCTCTAATCCGTTAAGCCTTTTAAGATGCAACAAGATTCTCCATTACCTTCAAAATGTATTGCCTGTATATTTGCCATACTGCAGTCAGTGATGCTTCATCCAATTCCTTTTATTACTTTATTGCTTGGCAGTGTACTTAATACCCCCCCCACACACACACACACACACAGTTTCTTTGTGTGCTTCCCCTGCCCCCCAGGAAATGGTGGATGGCTTAGTGGTCTGTATTGTTCTGTGGTTTCCACAAACCAATTGTGTCCAACAACTTTCTTGCAAGGATATATTGTGCTTTCACATTAGTATCCCATCCTTCCTCCAAGGAGCTCAAAGTGGCATAAATGAAGATTATTCCATCTTATCCTCACAGCAACCCTGTGAAGTAGGTATGGCTGAGAGAAAATGGCCTAAGGTTACCCAGTGCACTTCATGGCA
The DNA here is from genome assembly GCA_021292165.1 of Shinisaurus crocodilurus. Classification (NCBI taxonomy): domain Eukaryota; kingdom Metazoa; phylum Chordata; class Lepidosauria; order Squamata; family Shinisauridae; genus Shinisaurus; species Shinisaurus crocodilurus. The sequence continues at coordinate 114,219,347 of CM037878.1, read as the reverse complement.
GAACAAGGATTTTCAGAATTACTTGGGGAGGGGGAGGGGGAAGTTTGCACCCCTGGTATACTCTTTTTAAAAAGATGATGGGATTGTTACTCCCTTTGTGTAATTTGGTGAAATAACTAAAATTGGCCTTTTTAACCCCTTTCAGTTTTGCTCTCTATCATTTTAATAAGCAATGCAACAGAGATAGTTCTTCCATAAGTAAAGCAAAGAGAAGTAGAACATTTTAAGATTGTCCAAACTGACATAAAATAGTCGCTAAACCAGGGGTGTTGAACCTCTATTGAACCTCTTTCAGCCCAAGGGTTGAATTCAATTTCGGAGACGCTCTTGGGGAGCCACATTCCAGTGGTGGGTGGGATCAGAGGCAAAAGGGGTGGGGCCAAACACAAAAAAATCCCAGTAAATTCTAGGTTAAAGCTCTTACTGCCAGTAACTAAGCTTTAGGAGAGGCATTTCAACTTTCAGAATGGGGGAGGGGCTGCACAAAAGCTGGAAAACCACAAACGGTTAGTGGTTGGGAGAAAGGGGTGGGGCAGGAGAAGGGGGCATGGCCATCTGAGGAACCCGGGTGAGCTTGGGTTCCCCACACCCCTCCCCCCATGGGGGCTTGGGTTCCCCGCACCCCTCCCCCCATGGGGGCTTGGGTTCTCCGCACCCCTCCCCCCATGGGGGCTTGGGTTCCCCACACACCTGCTCTAAACACTATCTTATGAATACATCCTCTCCAACCTTCTAAAGAAAGATGATTCAAGATACTGGGATCCAAAAAGCTGCTTGGTCTAGCCCTGTACAACCTGCTTCTCTTTCAATTGTTGATGTTCATGCCCTTGCGCAAACGCTTTTGAAACTACCTCCGTTTCAAATGCAGTGGGGGTAGAGCAGGAACTCCTGGTCAAGGAAGAACAAGTCAAGCCTCCTTGGTCTTGCTGAACTAGATTCATGGCCCTTTTAGATCCTGGTCATAATGTGGAACTTATTTATATAAATCATGGTGGGATGGGACCATTAATGGCTACTGTGGAGAAAGCCTGACACGAACACACACACACACCAGTCTCCTTCCAAGGGAGGGGGGGGTGAGGAAGAGAGATTGAGTTACAGGGAAGCAGCCAGACGGACCGGCATTCCAACAATGGAGAGTCTCGGTTGAATTCCACAAAACCCAGGAAAGGACCATCAAGACCATCAAACTATTGGGGCAGTCTCACTCAAAGAGCTGTAAAGTACCCAACACGTCACCTTCTTCCCGGGCAGGAATAAGCCCACCTGACACGAAGGGGCAGGCATAAGCCCCCACCTGACCGCGAGGGCGGGGAGAGCGGGAACCCAGGGGTAGAAAACCCCTCTCCCCTCCTTTTGGGGGTGGTTGGGAACACGGGGTACTTTGATCAAGATTCATCCTCCAGCGGCGGCTGGAGTAAGCTGTTCTCTTCCCCGGATCGGACAGACCCGGAGTCAGGCTGAAATTGACTAGCATAAAGTCTTTAGTCTAAGGTAACTGACTAATCCCACTGTGCTAGCCTGGGAGCCTGTTCATTGATAAACTTGGGGATCACGTCAGGTCATGTTGACGTTATAGTATTCCTAGAAAGCTGTTAGTTCCGCTCCGTATATTGTGTAAGTAAATAAAGCCTTATTTGGTCATACAAAGGGCTGGAGTTTCCTCTTGTGTGCGCAAACCTCCTAGTCGGTTTCACCTGCTTGTACGGGCTGTAACTCAGTGCCGGTTAACCCGTTAAGCGCCGAACTCACGCATAGGACCCGGGTGCTGGTCCTTCACAGCTACACATGGTAACAATGATTACTTTTTGGTGTGTATGAAGATCATAGAATCATAGAATCATAGAAAAGTAGAGTTGGAAGGGGCCTACAAGGCCATCGAGTCCAACCCCCTGCTCAATGCAGGAATCCAGGTCAAAGCATATCTGACAGATGTCTGTCCAGCTGCACCTTGAATGCCTCCAGACTGGGAGAGCCCACCACCTCCCTAGGTAGTTGATTCCATTGTCTTATTGCTCTGACAGTCAGGAAATTTTTCCTGATGTTTAGGTGGAATCTGGGTTCCTGTAATTTGAGCCCATTATTCCGTGTCCTGCAAACTGGGATGAACGAGAAGAGATCTTTGCCCTCCTCTGTGTGACATCCCTTCAAATACTGGAAGAGTGCGATCATATCTCCCCTCAGTCTCCTCTTCTGAAGGCTAAACATGCCCAGTTCTTTCAGTCTCTCCTCATAGGGCCTTGTTTCCAGTCCCTTTATCATCCTTGTTGCCCTCCTCTGAACCCTCTCCAGTTTGTCTATGTCCTTCTTAAAGTGAGGTGCCCAGAACTGGACGCAGTACTCAAGATGAGGCCTGACCAGTGCCGAGTAAAGGGGAATTATCACTTCCCGCGATTTGGAAGCTATACTTCTATTAATACAGCCCAAAATAGCATTTGCCTTCTTTGCAGCCACATCGCATTGCTGGCTCATATTCAGTTTGTGATCTACCACAATTCCAAGATCCTTCTCACTTGTAGTATTGTTGAGCCAAGTGTCCCCCATTCTGTAACTCTGCATTTGGTTTCCTCTCCCTAGGTGCAGCACTTGGCATTTATCCCTATTAAATTTCATTCTGTTGTTTTCGGCCCAGCGCTCCAGCCTATCGAGGTCACTTTGAATTTTGTTTCTGTCTTCCAGAGTATTAGCTGTTCCACCCAACTTTGTGTCATCTGCAAATTTGATAAGCATTCCCTGTACCTCCTCATCCAAGTCATTAATAAAAATGTTGAAGAGCACCGGGCCCAGGACCGAGCCCTGTGGTACCCCGCTCGTTACCTCTCCCCAGTTTGAGAAGGAACCATTGATAAGCACTCTTTGAGTCCGATTCTGTAGCCAATTGTGGATCCACCTGATAGTTGTTCCATCTAGCCCACTCTTAGCTAGCTTACTAATCAGGATATCATGAGGCACTTTGTCGAAAGCTTTGCTGAAGTCCAGATATATAATGTCCACAGCATTCCCACAGTCCACAAGGGAGGTTACCCGATCAAAAAATGAGATCAGATTAGTCTGACAGGATTTGTTCTTGACAAATCCATGCTGGCTTCTAGTAATCACTGCATTGTTTTCAAGGTGCTTGCAGACTGACTTCTTTATAATCTGCTCAAAAATCTTCCCAGGGATTGATGTCAGACTGACTGGCCTATAGTTCCCAGGTTCCTCCTTCTTGCCCTTTTTGAAGATGGGAACAACATTTGCCCTCCTCCAGTCGTCTGGCACTTCACCTGTCCTCCATGATTTCTCAAAGATAATAGACAGTGGTTCTGAGAGTTCTTCTGCCAGTTCCTTTATTACTCTAGGATGCAGCTCATCAGGCCCTGGAGATTTAAACTCGTTCAGAGTAATCAGGTGCTCCTTGACCATTTGCCTATCAATCTCAAGCTGCAATTCTGCCCCTTCAGTCTGCACTTCAGGTTTGCCAGGGGGGTCATAGACCCTCTTTTGGGAGAAGACCGAGCCGAAGTAGGAATTGAACACTTCTGCCTTTTCTTTGTCTTCTGTTATCAATTTGCCATCCTCATCGCGTAGTTGAACCACCAGTTCTTTCTTCTGTCTTTTACTGTGCATGTATCTGAAGAAAGCTTTTTTGTTGCTTTTAGCATTCCTCGCTAACCTTAGCTCATTCTCAGCTTTAGCCTTCCTGACACTATTCCTGCAGTTCTGTGCTACCTGCCTGTACTCTTCCCCTGTAGCCTGTCCTTCCTTCCACTTCCTATACGTGTCCTTTTTTGTTTTCAGGTCATCTTTGAGTTTATTGTGAAGCCACATTGGCTTTTTCTGTTGCCCTCTGCCTTTTTTCCTTGTGGGAATTGTTTGCAATTGTGCCTTTAAAATTTCCTTCTTTAAAAACTCCCACCCCTCCTGGGCTCCCTTTCTCGTGAGAGTCACTTGCCATGGGATTTTACTAATCATTCTTCTGAGTTTGTTAAAATTGGCTTTCCTAAAATCCAGGGTACGTGTTTGGCTACACTCAGCTTTTGCTTCTGTTAGAATCAAGAACTCTAGTATAACATGGTCACTTTCCCCCAGAGTTCCCGAAACTGCCACTTTATCCACTAACTCGTCTCTGTTGGTTAGAATCAGGTCAAGGATAGCCGATCCTCTAGTTCCTTCCTCCACTTTCTGTAGGAGGAAGTTATCAGCAACACAGGTCAGGAATTTCTTGGAGGGGCCATGTTTGGCTGAATAAGTCTCCCAACAGATATCAGGGAAATTGAAGTCTCCCATTACTACCACATCGTGCCTCCTTGAAACAATGGCAATTTGCTTTTCAAAAGTTCCATCCTCATCTTCTCCTTGATTGGGTGGTCGGTAGTAGACTCCAACCGCCATGTTCGTTTTATTCTTTGCCCCCTTTATTTTAACCCAGATGCTCTCAATGGGGCTGCCAAGCTCCTCTTCCTGTATCTCTGTGCAGAGATACGTATTTTTAACATACAGTGCAACTCCACCTCCCTTTCTGTTGCTTCTGTTCCTTTTGAACAAGTTATACCCTTCAATTGCTGTATTCCAGTCATGGGAGTCATCCCACCAGGTTTCAGTTATCCCTATCAAGTCGTACTTGCCCTCATGTATCAAGAGTTCAAGTTCGTCTTGTTTATTGCCCATACTCTGGGCATTAGTATAGAGACATTGAAGACTATGTGCTTTATAGTCCGACTTTCCCCCTACATTTTGTGGTAGACTATCAATGGGCACCGCTGGAGCTGTTCTCTCCATTGTGGCATAGAGGCCTTCTTCCATTGGTACCCCCGAGTTTATGTCTCCCTCCCCTGTTGGATTCAGTTTAAAGCCATTTTTAAAGATCTTAAATCTCCAAGCCATTTAAAGCCAGTTGTTCACACTTGCCCTCTGAATTGCAGTGATCATGCCTTCCTAATATGTATGAAATAATTCTATACTGCTAAACAAAACTAAAAGGTAAGGATGTGATTTTGTTGTCCTTATTTTATTTTTTAAAAATGTTTTTTTCTTTCCTACTGATCATGGCTTCTGCCTTTCCAAGGTTCCACCTCCCCCCCCCCCCAACATCAGCTCTGCTGATAATTTGGATAGGAGTTTTTGATTGGAAACACTTGTGTGAGTGAGCTCTATGTGACCTTTGAGCTTTTTTTCTCTACTGGGATGTGAAATGTGCAATTTTGCCAAAGACTAAATGTCTTGGAATCAGCTAAGTGGGTTGGCTGTTCTGCCCACCCCCTCAATTCTCCATGTGCAACATTTTTAACTGTATAATATTGTTCATGTATCTTGCCAAAGAGTAAGTTTTTAGAATTTACTGATTTGTGTCTTGCCTTACTTGTAAATACTTTGATAGCATAGAGTTAATTCTAAAGGTGTTTATAGCTGTGAGCTGAGTTTCATTAAAGCTAGTTACTATTACTCTACGTCGAATATTGTAAATTATGCTTTCAAGGGTGGATATGTACTGCTCTCTAAATTATATTTTGGTTATTTAAGATGTCTAGGGCAGGCTATTTTGTTAAGTCTACATGAAACATAATTTAAGAGTGCTTCATGCTAGACTGGAATTTGAAGCGCCTACAAGGTGAGAAGTGGAGGAACTGCTGAGTTTCCTGGAAGGAGGATCACCTGAAAAGATGGGAGATATAGACTACTCGTGTTTTCTTGAACAACTTATTTGTATGCTTTCTAGATGTGGCTGATTTTCTTCTGAGGAAAATTACGCAGCAGTCAGAGACAGCCCTGAGCGGTCATAGCTAAGATTGGGATCCAGTGTGCTTGGGCTGAATACATGTGAGGGGAAAAAATTAGTGTAAGTACGTAGTTTCCACTCGATTTGCTGCCGAGTGTACTCTTGGTTGCCTGGGGAACAGGAAACTGCCTGAATAAGAGTTGGTTGCTGATTTGAAGTTGTATCACCTTTGCACATGTGAATGGTTTCACACAGGAAAATGCAAATAGATTTTGTAAAATTAATCTGCAGAGAGGGGAAAACCCAACACTTACCTACCTCACTGGTTTCACGTTGTCCAAGGCTTTGAAATCCTGCACAGTACATGCTACCTGTTTGTAATGAAACTTTAAGACACCATTAGGTATGCTGCCTCAGAGCTTAAAAAGAAAAAGTTTCCATACATTTTAAGAGACTATTATACAATATTATGAGACTGGTTGAACACATCTGCATTGGGGGGTACATAACAGGACACCAAACTGCTTGCCCACCCCTATTCCACCAAGCTGTTTCTTCAGCCTGCCACAATGTTTGCAGGCTTAAAAGCAACAAGTCTCTATCGTGCCTGTGGCTTCCCAGCCCTTAGAGAAGGCACAGTGAAGAAAGCCTTGAATGCCTTTGTAATTTGTTTCCAGTTGTATAGGATGAGTGGGTATTATGGCAACATAAGCTCATAACAGCTTCACAGCAGCATCAGTCAGCCCCCGAGAGAGCTCCCCAAAGCCTCCTCGGCTTTTAGCAGAGGTATGTGGGGGAATTCCTATCAGATTGGCTTAGCCATTGAAAGTGCACTCCAGTATTTTCAATGCACATGTCCGTCCCACCTCCCTCTGAAAGTAGCTTCCAGCAGTTCTAAGTATTCCAAGTATGTTCTAGGCACATCTGGCAATGAAAAAGGTTGAGAGGTTCTGAGAAAATGGCCCATTCGATCTGTCATTCATTGGGGGGAATGCCCCAGTTGGCAATCCCAAAGAGAACCCCAGAGCTGTGCATGTTCTAGTGCAATGAAGGTTAGCAATTATCAGCGCTATCTACAAGCCAAAGAGGAAAAAGGCACATTGTACATCTTTGCCTGCTGGCTCCTCCTGGCACCCTGTACATATCACTCTGCCCTAAGGCTGCTTCATCATTACGTGGTGGCAAAAGTGTGCTCCCCCTTGTGTATGTTGGGAGTTGTGACCCATCCTTGTGATGGCCACAGTTGAAATTATGTATTAGATATGCACACACCTTACGGTTTTAGGTCTGCATGTAAAACATTTCATGAGAATACCTTAAAATGTAAGGTATGCAGTGGCCCTTAATGACTCACCTAACTATCAAGTATGTGTTCCTTACAATATGTCACTAATTATTACTTTGTTTCTTTAAACTCTTAACGAATAGTTCCCAGGGCCAGGCGTGCGGGCTTCTACCCCTACCCCTCTAATGTGATACGGTGAAGGATGGTACGCAAATACGTTAACTATGAGTGGCCTCCTGGCAAATCCTGTTGTCACAGACACCAGTCTCTCCATATCCTTCTTTTGTCTTAAGGTTAGAAACTTGGGGTTGGATTTGGCCCAGGGGGTCTCCAGTTGCTGCTTCCTACTTTAGACATGACTTCCTTTCCTGTTTCATTTTTTTTACTACGTAGATGAACCTCCTGAGTTGAAAGCTCTGACTCATGCCTTATCCCAGACCATATTCCATGGGTGGAGGCCAAACAGCTTTTGAGAATGTAACTTAGTGGCTGGTCTACCAAGAAGATATTCTAGCAATTTCTTGCTTAAGAACAAAATGTGTTTGTTTTGGCACAAGCACTCTTAGCATGAATTTCCTCTTCGTAGTGGATGCCAAGATAAATAGTCATGTAGTTCTCATTCTCTGCGTGTGTATTGATGGGGGGGTGGGGTGCTGCACATGTTGGAATGTTTTTGTGAAGACCCACATAGTGAGACACATGAGAACCTCCAACCAAAGTGGTCACTAAAGGACAACAGTGCCAAACTCTTGTTTTTTGAAGTAGGGACTCCCTGATGGAAACAATTCTCAGATCCTGTTTTGATGAGAGCCAAGGAAAACAGTGGAAATAGTATGTATAAACTAAGCCTCTATTAAAAAGTGGGAGTTCGTTTCTTTACATTTCCATTTCTTTCATGGTTTCACTGCACCGTATCGGAAAGGCTGAAGATGTAATGTATTTAAATCTGCACATAAAAATCAAATCTGTCTATATCTTAAAAATAAGATGGCATTCACAAATCCCAGCAAGATCAAAATATTCTAACCGGGGGTAGGCAGACATCAGGTATGTGGGATCTACTTTGTTTTTTACTAGAACTCCCAAGATTCACCATGTGTACATACATGCATACACACATGTGCAGCCCCGACCCAGCACTGCATGCAGCCTTCAGGGCTGAAAAAGTTGTGCACTCCTGATCTAGACCATCACTTGTGATAAGTTTAGATGGGTGTATTATGCTGTGTGTAGTACACATGGCAAAATTATGTTGGTGTGCCTGCTGCATGTTGCCATCAACTTACGGGTTGCATACTAATTCCTACAAGTACTTTCAGTACCAAAACTGTGTAGCACCTGAAGGAGCCATAAAAGCTATCCTAACTAAGGTCCAGTTCTCACACTTCCGTTTGTTGTGTCTGTAGCAGCAATGCAGAATCAAATGAGGTTAAAACTACAAGAGTCCTGTGTGATAGAAAATAGCTCCCACATGTGGCGAGGTGACACTAGCTACATCAAAACTATTCTTAGATGGTTACACTGTTGTGGTGTTAACTACAATTATCCAATATGGGAGCCGCTTCACAGGACTCTTGCTGCAGTTTGGACTCAATGTGATTTGGCATGGTGGCAGCACCCACATGCCAAAGGCAACTAGAGAACTGGCTGGGTCTTCAGGTCTTTGTGTGTGTGAGTGTGTATTTGGCTTCCCCCCGACTTCATTTGCTAGTCAAATCTATTTCTTCAGGTGCTTCTAGCATTTATGAATGGACAGGCAATTGTATTACAAACTATTATCTTCTTGCTTGGGAGATTTATTTTGATCTGTGAGAGAGAAATAAGTTGCCCTTGCAACACTCTGGTGCCTTTTTTTATTAGAGGATGATAGTGGAAATGTGAGATGCCTAGAAACTGCTTGGGGAAAACCCATCAGGACACAAATCGAAATAAGGAGGATACAGTAAGCGTTTCGGCTGTAATGTCTAAGCATTTAATCAATAATGTACCTCTAAGAGGTATCCAAAGGAAACTGGGGTCAATTTAAGGTTTTATACAGTGCATTAAAATTTCAAATGTTTATAAACGGTTGTTCAAATTAAAAAAAATATATGCAGGAATTTTCCAAAATCCTTCCTGTTAATACTAAGCACCACCAGCTGGTTTACTGCTAGCTTAGCCTCTTATCAGGCAAGCCAGATGATACAGAGAGATACTTTTTTTCTACCATATGTGCCTTGAGACACAGGCATTGATGCTAGGCTAAATTAAAAACGGCTTTAGTGCTATCTAGCCATTTCCTGACTTTTGTTAGTATAAGCCAGACATTTGTCACAGAGATTTGCTTGTGGGTATTGTCTACATAAGCTATTGTGCCCCGCACCCCACCCCATGCAGTCTTGCCTATACAGTCATGCCTTGGATTGAGAGCATAATTCGTTCCGAAAACATGCTTGTAATCCAAAACATTCTTATATCAAAACGAAATCCCCCAAAAATAAATTTGTACAGAGATTTTTAATTTAAGCTGTACTACAGTACTTGTATTGCAAGACGTTGCTTGTATATCAAGTTAAAAAAAATTAAATATTTAAAAATTTGCTTGTCTTGCAAAACGCTCTCAAACCAAGTTACTTGCAATCCAAGGTATTACTGTATTAGGTATGAAAAAAGTAAGTTTGCATGGGGGTGGGGGGGGGAAATACCTTTTAATTGAAAAATAAGCCCATCATCGTTCATGAACTGAGCAGGCTATCTGTACACTAAAGGGGTATTTCTGCGCTGGGAAAGCTGTGCAAATTATCTAATTATATACCAGTGCTATTCAGTCAGATGGCACACTTGGCCTCTTCTTTTAGAGCAGTGTTTCCATCTAACACAATGCGCAATCCTGATAACTCGTGTGTAAAAATAACAAAATCTGCAACAGTGCTCTAAAGAGGATTATTGGGACAGGATCAAACAATAATCTTCAAAGTACACATAGTCCAATACTGGAGAGAATGTTCAGTCTCTTATTTCTGTTGATAAATATTATGAATTCTGAGAGCCCATTCATAAACTTGATCACTCAGTTTAAAATTCAGGAATTAGTAATTTTCAGGTTTAAAATGAAGGGGGGGGGGAACCTCAGGAGGTGAATCAATTTAAAAATACACAATTCTAGATCTTTGTATTCATTATTAGTCCTTAAATTAATGAATACTGCAGTCATTGAGGTTCCAAATATTATGGCAAATATCTCAGGTTTTAAAATGGAAGTTTGATTAAATCTTAGGTAACTCTAATTCAAATACATGACGTGTTCTTAGAAATTTGTGACATCAGTGAATATAGAATAATTTTTACAAAGACTTTCTCAATGGCTTATAATTTTAAGATTAAATGGGAGGAAACAAATGGAAGAAATGACAAGTTTAATATGCGACAAGTGTGGACCTACAACAAACTTGTGGCAGAGATGGGATGGGTAGGATTGCTTGGGTAGAGCAGGAAAAAGAATTGCCAGCTTTGGCTGGTATGTCAACTACAGCCGTTCCTGGACTGTGACAGCCATCCCTGGACTGTGACAGCTTAGCCATTGGTAACCTCAAGACTGATGAAGTGGTCACCCTTTAACTCAGATAAGGACAACGAGGACCAACTCGGGCTATTGGAAAGAGGTTTATTGTGCACAATTGGTCCTGCGGACTGTGTCGCAAAGCAGAACCCCGGGCGGGGCTTTTACAACCACTTTTATAGCATACCTAAGTCTGGTCATTTGGCAACAGTTCTTACATTGGTCAGCAGGTCAAGACAAAAGGGGGTTTGCTTTAGGGGAGGGGGATTTCCTTACAAGGAGACAGGAAGATGATCTTACAATCAAGCAGCTGGTAGGTATTATCTTATCTTGGTCACAGTAGGCAGGGTGAGACAACAAAACACCTCAACCTTTGTGAATCAACAACAGCCATTGACGGCCATTGTCAGTTATTGCCACAGTCATTACCAGCCATTGACTACATTCTTTTAGTATTAGTCATCACCTTGGCAATCTAACCATATGCCTGGCTAAGTTTTTCTTTTAACTATTTCGTTTCCTTCACTAGATTATTGTAATGCGCTCTATGTGGGGTTACCCTTGGGCTTGGTTTGGAAGGTGCAGCTAGTGCAGAATGCAGCAGTGAGGCTGCCTACTGGGGCTTCTTTTCAAAAGCAAGTTACACCTTTGCTAAAAGAACTGCATTGGCTGCCAATAAGCTACCAGGCCAAATTTAAGGTGGTGTTAACATATATTATCATCATCATTATTATTTGCATTTCTATACCGCCCAATAGCTGAAGCTCTCTGGGCGGTTTACAACAGTGCCTAAACAAGGCCATAATACAATAAAAATGATACAATTATTTAACAATACAGAATTTAAAAGTTTTAAAAATTGAAAAACAATTCAGCAACAAAGCCCTAAACAACTTGGGACCAGGTTACCTTAGGGATCATCTCACCCCTTATGTCCCTGCCCAATCTCCGCAATGATCAGAGGGAGCACTTTTGAGACTGGGTTCCCCACCCCATTTACAGAAGCATAGTTTTGACAGCTTTCAAAACTTAGGCTTCCTTTTAAAAGGGAGCTTTTCACAGGGCTAATCAGAGTTTTTAACAGGGACATGTGCAGATTTCATGCTAGCATTTTTTATTATTGTGTTTTATTTTATTGTTTTGATACATTTTATGTTCACCATTTTGATATCTCTGTGGAAAACGGTATATAAATCTGAGTAATAAATAATAATTAAGGGTGCAGTCCTATGCATGTTTAGACAGAAAGCAAGTCCTACAACTCCCAGCATCCCTGGGGCATGCTGGGAATTGTAGGACTTTTTTTCTGTCTAAACATGCATAAGATTGCACCCTAATTTTCCCTCCTTCCCTTCACTCCAAAAGGTCCTCAGCTAGTGGTCCAGTCAAAGTTTGGCAAAGGCACTACCTGATCCTTCAGGAGCACCCCCAAGCTATGAACCTTCAGGGGGAGTCCCACCCCATCCAGAACAGGCTGTATCCCCAATCCCAGAGTAGCTCATTGTGAAGAAAAGCAGACCCTTCTCCACCACACACATGTAAACAAGTGTAATCCCAGCTGGAGGCTGGGAACCTCATGCAAATGTACATAGTTCCTCTGATGGTTCTGGGCCTCAGAATCTACTGCAAATGTACATAGTTTTCTTTGATGGCTCTGTGCCTACTGAGTCTCCCATGTATTCACATGCAAATGTTCCCCAAGCACTCTAGTCAAGGTCAGGAGTTCACCCCTGACACCTAGGAGCCACACCTCCCCTGTCTAGCCCAGATGAAATTCATCCTGATTGGCCAAGGACAGCAAGGGGGGGGGGAGAGAATCGATACTGCCAGCTGTGGCTTCTGGGTTTGGTTGTTGTTGTTGTTCTGGACGAGCAGGGAGTAGGGCTTTTGCTGAGGCACATCCAATTCATGCATGCGTGTACATTCTCCCTTCTCCCTCTCTATGCATCAGAGCCATTTAAAAAGCTACCTCCTCTGCCGCTACCTGCTTTTGCCATTTTTGCTTGACAGCAGCAGCTACTATAATTCTTCCATGTCTGCCTTTTGCATTCAGCTGCAAAGAGCACTTGCCAGGGGAGGAAGTGTCTGCAACTCCTACACAGTGTCACTGGCAGAGCTGCTTCTCTTTGTGCTGAGCAATAGAAGTGAGGAGAAACCCAGCGGCAACAGCAGAAAATGTGATGGTGGGAGGAGGAAGTAAACAACACATGTAGGTACTACTGTGTGCTGTTCTACTGCCCAATGCCTTTCTTATGTGTAAATCAGAGGCATTTATTTAATTATTACATTTCTATACTGCCTTTCTGCTAAGGCACCCAAAGCGGTTTACAAGGTTTAAATACTCAAACAAACAAACGTTACCTCCCCCAAAACCAAACATACACCAGTTCTCTCAGACCAACTGAAGGTTTCTTCTGGAGCTGCTGGTACAATCTCCCTGGCCTGGGCTTTTCTTCTGCCTTCCCTCTGTAGCCCCAGGGGAGGGGCTGCCCCCCCAACAGTCCTCTCAGGCCAGTTGATGGTCGTTTCAGCCAGGAGCTGATGGCATTTGCTCCCCAGCCTGGGCTTCTCTTTTGCCTTCCCTCAGGGCACACAGGTCTTAAATAGCACCAGGGAAGGTGGGGGAGGGGCTGCCCCAACAGTCCTCTCAGGCAGTGATGGTCCTTTCAGGTGCTGATGGCATTGCTCCCCAGCCTGGGTTTCTCTTCTCCAGATAACCTGCTGTTCTCCAGATGTTTTTGATTACAACCCCCATCAGCCCCAGCCAGAATGGCCAATGGTCAGGAATGCTGTGAACTGTAGTCCAAAACATCTGGTGGGAACAAGGCTGGTATATAAATCATTCTTCTGTGCATTCTGAGAACTGGCAGGGACTTTTCTTTCTTTCTGCGCTGGTACTGATTTTCAGAAGCAGGCAAGTTTTTGTCTTCCAAACGAAAAAGTAGCTACTGGTACAGGCAGTAGCAAAGCTAGCTGTGTAGCCTGATCCTATGTATGTTTTCATATAGACATAAGTTCTGTTTACAACAGCAGTTACTCTCAATGATGGAGGAGATTCTAAACACTTACCGAAGCCTAATCCTTATTGAATTCATCGGGCAAAGAAACGTTTGAGTAGTACTGTAAGTGTACATAGAATTGCAGCCTCACCAAGGAAAAAGCTGGCTCCAGCCCCAGTGAAGCAACTCCCATCACCCCAAACAAGCACGCTGGCTGGGGATTATGGAAGTTTTAGACCAGCACATCAGAAGGCACGCTAGGTTGTTTCCTTTTTAGCGTTAGGTTTTATTTTTAAACTTGATTGGTAAGCCCACTGGGCAGGGCGTTTGTGCGTTTTGTAAAGAGCTTCACGAATAATAAATACGGTATTCTCATTGAACTCCATGGGTCCTCCTGCGGAGTAAGCACCCGTAAGATCACGCTGCCCAACTAATACAAAGTAGGGCAAGCCACGCACGCACGCACCCCACCCGCGCGCCTCATATCGCGCCTTCCCGCGCTAGGGGACAAAGTCCGAGCCCTTTTGTCCCAGAAACCTTTGCGCGTCGAGCCTTTTATCCAGCTTGATTCTTTGAAGCGTGTTTTAGCCCCGCCTCCGACAGTGCTTTGCCGGCGTCCTGTCGGCAGCGGCCGCCAGAGGTCGCTGTGGGAACTTTTTTCATCCGCTCTTCTTCCTCCCCCACCGCCACCTCACCACCTTTGAAAAGCAACGACAACGACGACAAGCGCGCTTAGCGCTCAGGGGCCCGCCGCTCGATCTCGCAGGCTGCCTGACGGGGATGTTGCGGAGAGGTCCGCAGCGGAGCCATGGACCTGGACGAGGCTTTTGGCTTGGTGGGGGAGTTCGGCCCCAGGCAAAAGAAACTCACCGCGTTCCTGGTGCTGCTGCAGGTGGGGCCTTGGGAGGACCGCCCAGCCCTTCCCCCTCTCCTCTCTTCGCCTCGCCTGGCAGTTGCCCCCGTCCTCTTCTCTTCTCCCCCGCCCTCCCCATTTGCCAGGAGTCGAAGATAGCGCGGGAACTGGGAGGGGGGAATGAGAGGAGCGCAGCGCAGCTCGCGTCGTCAAGGCAACAGCCAGGGCGCTACGTGGAGCAAAGCGCTGGGCAGCCTGCCCTCTACTGGATGGGCGCGCATGAAGCGGCGGCGCCTCCCTGGTGGGGAAGATGCCTCTGGAAGGAGATGCCACAGGGGAGGGGCTGATGCTTGAGCTTTGGGGCTGCAGTCCTCCTAGGAAGCTGCCTTAATACTGAGTCAGACCATGGGTTGACACTCACTGTCAGCAGCCCTTCCTGGATTTCAGGCAGGATTCTTTCCTAACTCGACCTGGAGATGCTGGGGATGGAACCTGTGTGCAAAGCATGGGCTCTACCACTGAGCTACAACTCCTTCCGCTAGACAAGAGCACTTCTCCCTGAGTATGTGCAGAGTGCCGAGTCAGACCATTGCTCCATTTAGCTAAGTATTGTCGACATTGACTCGCAATGGCTCTCCAGGGTTTCAGGCAGGAGTTTTTGCAGCCCTCCCTGGAGATGTTGGGGATTGAATGTGGAACCTTCTGCATGCAAAGCAGGTGCTCTGACACTTAGCTATGGCCCCCTCCATTGCCTGATGTCACGGCCAAGGACATCTCAATGAGTTCAGTCAGTGGGCTTGCTCTTAAAGAAGTGGACTTAGGGTGGCAGCCTCAATTTGACATTGCAGCATGGCAGTAGTTTAGACGCTGGGTGAGAGGACAGAGAGAGCTAGTTCCCACAATACAATTACTGTGATTACGGTAGATGTCATTTCACTTGGAAGGATTGCAGCAGGGTTCCTGACAAGCAGAAATTCAAAAAATGAAGCTCCCCTGAACAGGACTTCCCCTGTGGAATATTTGTCTATCAGGCCTAACTGAAAAAAAGGCAGTAACCTTTAATATTCTGCTAGGTCTCCAAAGCCATATCTGCTGTTTGTTTGTTTTTTACTACCTGTTATAGATCTGAGGCTCTCCCTTTATTTTTTTCTCACTTTTATATGTTGTCCTTCCAAGGATTTCAGGATTGTGTATGTGAGGCTTGTCAGTGTTTTAAGGCTGTCACCTGATCAAAGAAATTTTAGTTAATTAATAAAATGTTTGAATTGAATAATTCTGTATAAATTATGGATAAAACAATAGCTCTGAAGTGGGGAGCATTATTTCTTTTGTTTTGTGATGATGCACATAAATGTTGCAGCAGGTTCCTGCCCCCCTGCCCTTAGAAGAGGTGTTCTCATCCTCTTGTGTGTGAGAAGGGGGAAATGCCTCTTCTAAGATGGTTCCTGCAACACAAGGGTATTACTTGTGTCAACTGTCATGAACAATTAAGAAAAATGATGCCTGATCAATCTTTAATCAGTGAAAAAGTTTTCAAAGGTTGAATAATTTAAATCAGAGGTGGGCACCTTGTGGCCCTCCAGATATTTTCGCCTACAGCTCCCATCATCCCTCACCATTGATGGAACTGGGCCAAACATCTGGAGGGCAGATGGAAGTTGTTGGCCAAAAATCTGGAGGGCTACGAATTGTCCATCTCATCAAAATGTTGCATTCCTATCCATTTTATTCTTGCATTCACCCTGTGATATAGGGTAGGCTGTGAGGAACATGGGTTTCCCATTTCCCACAACGCTAGCCCTATTACCAAAAATCAAGGAATGCACAGAGGCCAGTATGTAGAGGTCTGTGGGCAGAGGAACCAGCAGGGACATCTATGTTGGGCGTGGAGCTAGTGCATACAGCCTCGCTTTCTCCATGATGGAATTTGCGGAGGGCATTTGTGCACAGTGCTACTTTAGCTTAGGCATCTCAAACTGGAGGATTTGGGGCTAAATTGGGCACCTGGGGATCTGTCTTGCCCCCTTCAGTTACCAACCCAGAAGCATAAGAGGGAGCAGTGGTATTCATAATAACAGGAGTTATCAGCAGGTCATTTTGAGAATGACCTATTGAAAAGGTTAGCTGACCAGGGCTTTAGCCACTGTACCAGGCTGGCTTTCTCTATGGTTGTAATCAAGAATAACCTTTTAGGGCAGTAAGAGCTTGAACTGTTCTGCAAATGTGTGAATGCTTCAGAGAAATACTGCAGATAGCAGCAGATTAGTGTGATTATTTACAGGTTTGGAAAAATCAGAGTAGTGTAGTTGTCTTGATGTCTAAAATTTGGTGCTAGTGGTAATATTATTTTACAAAATTATCTTTGTGCAAGGTTAAGTTGCTTTATTCCTCATTTCTTAATGTATAAAGAATGTAATGAAGGAACAAATTTGCTATACAATATTGTAAAGTAAACCTTTGACTGCCAAAAATTATGATTGGTGAACACAATAATACACCTAACAGAGATAAAGGGGTCTTATTCCGCCCCTTTCTTTAGACTTTATGGGAAATGCTCTTCATTTAGGTCACTCTCATGTATTTTTTTTGCCAAGGTGATGGCTAGAATCTTAGGGTGCAATCCTATGCAAGTTTAGACAGAAAAAAGTCCTACAACTCCCAGCATCCCCCATTCCCCAGCATTTGGCTGGGGAATGCTGGGAGTTGTAGGACTTTTTTCTGTATAAACATACATAGGATTGTGCCCTTAGTGGCCCAAGTTCAGACATCCAGGCCAACGAACAGTAGTTGTTGGAGCAGGGATAAACACAACTGCTATTCTCCTTCCTCCTCCCCTTCCTTTCTCCTTTTGCATTTAAGCACACCCTGCAAACCAGGATTACAAAACTTGCTTTGTTCCTAGTTTGCAATCTGGTTTGTACAGAGTGCTTAAATTCCAGTTTCATGCTTTGGGCATCACAGGGAAACTGATTTTAATACACCAGGAAGTCTTTTCTGAAGCCAGGCATGGGCGCACAGGAAGAGGGAAGGAGAAGGAGGAGTGTGTGCTTGAGCTTGTTGCTCATATGTGGTGCAATATATCATAGTTGTTTGATCTGGGAATGTTATGTCTGAACCAGACTATTATTTCTGTAGCCTTCAGAAGTTTGAATTCCATGAGTGGGGCCTTTATTTGAAAGATTGTTCATGAACTTAGCTCAGCCACTATAACAGTAGATAAGGTGAGATTATGTCCTAAGTACTAAACATTGATTTAGCAGCACTTGAATCTGGTAAACAAAAGGTCATCATATTGAAACTTATTAGAAAGTATAGAGCTGCAGAAGACTTTCAAGGCCCCAGAACCACACTCTGTCCTTAAGAATAGTTGCAGCAGGAGGTTTTTTTTTCCTTACCCTACAGTTTTTAAATAGCTAAACATTTCCTAATAGCCAAATATGATCCTACGCATGATCCTAAGCATGAATGGATTTCAGTGGGACTTACTTCCTAGTAAATGTGCTTGGGATTGCAGCTTTACTTAGTGGCAATAGAAAATCATTAGTCTCTGTTTATAACAGTGATGGCGAACCTTTTTGAGCCCGAGTGCCCAAACTGCAACACAAAACCAACTTATTTATTTCAAAGTGCCAACACTGCAATTAAACCTGAATACGGAGGATTTAGTTTTAGAAAAACAACTCATACAGTTGTCCGAACTAATTAACATCTTTTGTCTTAAAAGAAAAACACAATAACAGAGCTTTCAATGATACAAACAGTTTTTTGTTGGCCTGAAGGGAATTTATACAAACTTTTTAAATAATTAGGCACATGTATTTTTGGATAAGGGATTCTCAACTTGTAATATGATTATATGCCAGACTAAAATTGTATGGGGCAAGCTTTACCCCGGGTCCTTTCCCTGCTTCTACAGGTGTCGGATTGTGCTTTTGCACAATTACCGGTAATATGATTTCTGCTATTTCATGCATGCTAATAATTTGTCTAACCTTGGCTCATATTCCATTAGTTTGAGAGCAACACATGCAGCACTCAGGTCAACTGTTAGGGCTTTACATCCAAGCCATGCTCTGTGCATCATTCTTCAGAATCTTTTAAACGTGATAACAATGTAGAAAAGAATTCTGTAAAAGGAATTCTAGAATAAAATCATTCTGTTCCACACTGAGAAAGAACAAAATCATTAGTGTTTTGCAGAAGGGGACAGTCTTTTCACGATCTGGTGACCAATGGCTCGAGTGCCCACAGAGAGGTCCCTGCGTGCCAGCTGTGGCACCCGAGCCATAGGTTTGCCATCACTGGTTTATAAGAATGCCTGTTAAATATTTGGAAACACCCATCATTATGGTCAGTATGTCTGTTAAGAAAAGGTTAGTATATTGTATCTCCAGAGATTGCAGTTTGTCTCTGCATACTCTGTGGACAGTGACACAGTGAAAACCTACTGCAGGATTCATGTCAGTGAGGGCAGGTCTAGCAAGCAGTGCGTGGAATGCAGCCTTGCCCTCACTGAAACAGTGTCCCCAAGAGCAGCACTTTACTTTGTCCCATAGGAGTGAATAGAAACCAGTCATGTATATGGGATGATGATGATGATGATTAAATTTTATTTCTATACTGCCCAATAGCTGAAACTCTCTGGGCGGTTTACAACCCAGAGTTATAAAGAATAAGTGAGGGGGTAAGCCTGGATGCCATTGGCTAAACTCTCTCCATGCCCCAGGTAACCACAGTGACCTGTGGTTGGAGAATCAAGCCTCCTCCAATCTGCATAGCCCTATCTGGATTCTGTTTCTTCGTCACATTAGAATGTGACGATCTTGAGACCTGGCATGTATATTTATCCAATTGTTGATGCTAAACAGAACTCTCTTTATTTTACTTTTAAGGTGTTTGTGGCCTTTCAGTCTATGCTTATTGTGCTAGTGGGAGCAGTGCCAGAATACCATCTTGACCAAGAATGGATTCCAGCTAGTACAGAAGCTCTTGCAAAACATGTCAGGTTTGTCAGTAACTTCACGTCCATAGCAACAGAGGCAAGTACATTTGGTTGCTATTACTGAACATTTTTCTGCATTTTAGGTTTCTTCTTTCACCCATATGGCTTCAATGTAGGATGCTGCCTCTTAAAACCTTGGAAGAAAAAATGCTTATGTTGGACTTATGTGTATTTTGCAGTTCTTTAAATGAGGTCATGGAATTTGCTGATAAAGGAGAAATCACTTGAGCTAGTACTCTAAGCTATAGCTTAAAAACACTTTATGTTTCTAGCATTTCTTCTTTTATAAAACATGTATAATTCAATTACTAGCCCTGACTTTGAGGGAAATATTTAAATTAATTTGTTACTTCTAATTCTAAGCCTTTATTTTTAAGCCAGGATCCAAAGAATTGTGTATCTAATATCATGCACCCAAGTGACTCTGAACGTACACTTGTCAAAGATCATCCCCCACCCAGGCCATATAACAAACTTGCTTTTGAAATTGAGGTGAATTTCATATAATATGTCTGGCCACAGTTATCCATGCGTTGGTAACTTCAAGTTTCGATTACTGCAATACGCTTTACATGGGGTAGCCTTTGAAGATAGTTTGGAAACTGCAGCTAGTTCAGAACATTGCAGCAACACTGCAAAAAGGGACCAGGCAAAGAAATCTGACCTTGCATGTATTGAAAGAACTCCATGTCTTCTGGTAAATTTCTGAACTAATTCAAAGTGCTGGTCTGAATCTTTAAATCCCTACATGGCTTAGGACTCAAATACCTGTTGGACTTGGACTGACTTCTCCCAGATCAATTCGCAGGTGGTTGGACTCGATGGCCTTATAGGCCCCTTCCAACTCTACTTTTCTATGATTCTAATTCGCCCGTCCACTGAGATCTTCATCTCAGGCCTTTCTGCAGATGCCCCTGGTATCTGTACTCTGGTGGCCTTCTCAGTGATGGCTCGTTGCCTTTGGAATGCCCTCATTACTATCATTTAGGCAAAATTATTTCTGTTTTCCCAGGCTTTTAAGAACCACTAATGTTAGCGTTTTTAACTTAGAGTAATTTTGATTTTACTGCCTATTTGAATTGACTGTTGCTGTTTTAGTTTGTATGCTTTATTTTATTATCATTTTTAAAGTGTACTTTTATTGTTTCATACTACAGTAATACCTTGGGTTGCAAGTAACTTGGTTTGAGAGCGTTTTGCAAGACAAGCAAATTTTTAAATATTTATTTGATATTTTTTTACTTGATATACAAGCGACGTCTTGCAATACAAGTACTGTAGTACGGCTTAAATAAAAAATCTCTGTACAAATTTTTTTGGGGGGGGGATTTCGTTTTGATATAAGAGTGTTTTGGGTTACAAGCACGTTTCCGGAATGAATTATGCTCTCAATCCAAGGCATGACTGTACTTTGTTAGCCACCCTGGGAATATAAATTTTATATTGAAGCTGTGGGGTATAAATTATGTAAATAGATAAATTAACAGAAGATTGCATAAAATAATCCACCAAAGAAACAGCAGTGATGGCAGAAATCAGCCAAGTGGTTGGGAAAGATTGAGGGAAAGGATAGTTTTTTTCCTGTCACTGGAAGGAGAGTAAGGATGTTTTTTGGTGGATGTCCCTGGGAGGAGTATTCCACAAAGTGGGTGCAACCACAGGAAAAGCCCTGCTCTATATCACTCTTAATCGCACCTCTGAAAAGGAAGATACTCAGAGCAATGCAACATCTTCAGTGTACTGAGGACAGGGAATACATTTCGGAGAAGGTGCTCTAGCATGCAGAGCTCTAGAGGGCTGCCGTTTTATTTTTGTTTTGTTTTCAGTATGAGGTGTACTGGAAGATGATGTCTAAGATACACTGTTTATTTATTTTTTGAACCAAAACATAACATAGAAAATGCAATAGTAGGTTCATGCTTTACAAGCAAATGTTTTCATACTGACAGGGAAACATATTTTTAAAAATTGTGTACATTTTAATACTCTCTTGATGTTTCATTACTGAACAAAAACATGACTTTTTCTTTTTGAACTACTCATACAGCTCCTTATCAGAAGATTGAATAGTAATAGCTTCGTTTTACTAAAAGCAAAAAGCAGGGTTGGGAGGTTCCTGCTGACATCATGATGATGATAGCATATAGAAAAATAAACACTCAAATTATAATGTGCATGCTGCTTCTCCATCATGAACAATCTGGTCTATTTACACAAAGGGAAATTAGAAGATTTGCACTTTGTTGAAATTGGGCCAAAGGTATGATCGAAAGGGACATCACACAGCTGGTATCTTTCTAGCAGCCTCACATCTGTGTTCTTACTATTTAAATTGAATTGTAAGCAGATGAAAATGTACGTCCTTTTCCTGCTTTATTCCCATCACGCTCTACTGTTACCAGTGTAATTTGTTCATGTTCTTTAGGCATAACTTTCTCTACATTAAGATTCTGGCGAACTGGAATGGTGGGAGTGAGAAGTTGGTCGGTGATTTATAACATAATAAAATTTCTGCTCCTGCAGATGTACGCATGGAAGTGCTTATGATTATCTGGAACATCGCACCTCTGTACTTAAGTTTAAAAAAATCTCTGCTGGAAAAATCATAAAATGTTCTTCATGTGACACTGATAGTTACATATGTATTATTTATAAGCTAGATGATCTTGTCCATGTCACAAGTTTTGTGACATCCTTATTCAAGAACTTGCCAATGGCCTGAAGTTACAATGAGCTCACAAAACATATAAAATTATATTGTTAGTTTCCTTCACATTGTTAATATTTTCCCCTCAACTCAAAATTGTTTCAAAAGTCAGCATGTTAAAACTTGTCAAATGTAATGCTATCTTACTTTTTAGCTTTTGAAAGCTGGTTCTTATATTTCTTTGGCAAATACCTAGGAAACTTATAACAAACTTTCCCTTTCTTTAAATGATTTCATCAATGAAGGGGGTTTTCACAGTAAGAGCTGAATTTTCTGCAGTTACAAACTGAATAAAAGTAATATTTTAGAGCTTTACTTAAATAAAAACTGCAGTTCTAAGAAGAAGAAGAATAGATGAGGAACCAAACTTGTAAGAAATGTAAATGCAGATGGCTACAATGATGAATTGTAGGGGGAATGTGTTCTTAGCACCATCTTTAAATTCAGCATTTACATTTCTTGCAATGGTGGTTCCTTTAGCTCATTTCTCCTCCCCCTGCCCCAAACTTGAAATAGCAGTCCACTGTAGAATGTTGTTCGTTTTTTGTACTGATTGCTAATGTACATATCAAGGACTTCATCAGAGACTCTAAATTTGTAGCTGCTTAGAATTACGTTGAAGTACAAGGGACAGCTGTTTAAACAAGTAGCCGTTATGAATTCAGCTTGATATTTTGCTAGTTACCATAGTAACCAATGTCAGATTGCAGTTCTTACCTAGGCAAGACTCCAAAATGTATTCCAGACCAGGGAGCTCTTCTGTGTCCGAAGGTCTGAGATAGATGTGCTGATGTGCTTCCCTCTTGAGGTGACTTCTTACCTTGGGGATTGTAGAAGAACTCTTACTGCTCCTTTTGTTTGATCCTAGGATAGTTCATTTCCATTCACAGCCAGGCATTTTGCATTTTTCTATGCCATGTTGATCTTTGGTCTTTACTAGCTTAGCATAGGAAAACCAAAATGGTTCCAGCAGAGGCAGGCATAGCATAGGAAATGCATTGTAATCAAGTGCTTGGAAACTACAGTGCATTAACATTTTACCTTTAAATTTCAAGTCTCCCCAAAAACTTGTGATGTGTCTAATAAGGTATTTGGGGAGGGGAAGGGGAAGTAGGTGATATAATGTCACTTGCATGCGTCAGCATATCGGTTGAGCCTGTTTCTTGTAAAATGGGGGGGGGGATTTTAAAGTAGAGACAATAGGGGGTGCTGGGCTCTTCCCTACCTGTCCCTCCCCCCACCCAAAAAAAATCCTTCTCTCCAGTTGATTTTGTCTTGTTGGGTGTTACTTCTGGTCTTGGAGCCACCATTCGAGAAAAATGGGTCGGGAGCAGCAGTTTTGGGAGTGTGTGAAAAGCATGGACAGGGAAGGGGTTTAGAAACCACCAGCCCTTATTCTCCACCCCTGGGAGCTCTGTAGGAAATTGGCAGCACGTTGATTCTGACATGCAGGCCTGTTGCCATCATGTCTACTTTATCCCTCAAAATGTTGAGATTAGATAAGTTACTGTATTTTAATTGAAAAGACTCATTCTTGTTTTCAACAGTGGTATTTAATCAAACATGAAGCATATAAGGTGAGCCTGGCATCATCCTTGTACTTCGCTGGCTTGCTTATTGGAAATATGATGTTTGGCCCATTGTCAGATAAACTGGGCAGGAAGCCTGTGTATTTAACAGGTAAGATTATAGGGGAAATTGTGTCTCTGGCAAGACTTCTCTGCTTGTTTCCATTTTGGCTGCTAATAGTAGTTATTATTTTTAGCATTCAAGTCATCTGATCAGTGTTCATACTACCATATATATCTATGAACTTTCTGGACATTATAAAACTGCAACATTCCAGAATTACTCCGCAAAAGTATTAAATTAAAAAATAAAACTGCAAAATTAAACATGGTCAAGATAACATTGATACCACATATTAGAAAAAAAATCATATTTCAATACAACAGTAAAATTCTATAAAAGATATACTTTAGTGTCTCCCAGGTTATATTGGGTGCGTTTGCACGTCATGCTAACCCACCCTGGCACTAAGCCACGATGGGTTGGTTGTTGTGCAAACAACCCACGGTGTGCCCGACAGACAATCGGGCTCACTGTGGGTTGTTCACCCCCTCCTTCTCCCTGGTCCTCCTGCTGGAATCCCAGGGGACCCCATGGCAGGACCGACTTATCTGCCCTCCCCCTGCTGCAATAACGAGCCCTTTTATTTTTGCAACTTTTTTGTTCCTTTTACCCTTCTTTTCCTTTTTCGGAGATCACGAAAAGTGATCTCTGATTTGACAGCTAGTGACAGCCCCTTCAAAATGCTCAGGTGGCACACTGGAGCGGCTGTCACTGGTTTGTCAACCTTAAAAAAAAATTTTTTTTTAAATTAGCCATCTCCAAAAAAAGGGAAAGAAGGGTAAAGGGGGAGGAAGGGTTAAAAGGGACAAAAAAGCCGTGGCGTGTGCAAAAGACCTTGCACTTGCAGCAGGGCGCACAGGGCCAGTGCCATTTGCCCCAAGGTGCTGCTTGGGCACTTGTGGGGCAGCTGGCACTGATGGTGG
This sequence comes from Shinisaurus crocodilurus, assembly GCA_021292165.1. Classification (NCBI taxonomy): domain Eukaryota; kingdom Metazoa; phylum Chordata; class Lepidosauria; order Squamata; family Shinisauridae; genus Shinisaurus; species Shinisaurus crocodilurus. Next base: position 114,194,710 of record CM037878.1, on the reverse strand, counting down.
CCCGGGCAAGCTTAGCAAGAGTGGCAAGTGGTTTTTGCCGCTCTTGACAAGTGCCTTGCAAGCTAATTCCTGGTACCTACAATGGGGTTGGTCTCCTGGGTCTAGACAATATGATAACCCATCGTAGGTACAACAAACCCTAGAATAAGCTATGGGTTGTCAGGGTGACTTGTTGCCTTCAAAAAAGCCACCCTGTGGGAAACAGTCTGGGTTCACATGACACAACAACCCACCATGGCTCGTCACCGATGATTTGTTGTCCTGTTGTGCAAACCCAGTCATTAACTCATCCAATATATTCTGAATGAAAAGAAAACTCATCATTAGGAAATGTCTATTATGCACATATTTAGGTGTATATCGTGTGTTTAGGCTGCAGTCCTATGTACGCTTACCAGGAAGTAAGCCCCATTGAACATAGTACGACTGTTTGCATGTAACAGCAGCAAAATGTGAGTTAATTAACATTAATTAACCCACGATTTGCCATAGCACGTGCCAGGTGTGTTCCACAGCCTTTTTGAATATTCAGCCCTGATCAAGCCAGTTGGGGTTTGCCATGTGATGTCCAAATCTGGATGCTATAGGATAATTGTGGGTTAAACAACTCCCGCCACCTGGGTTCAGAAGCCACAGCAAACCATGGCCAGTACTTGCATATTCATAATGGAGGCCAGCACACGCCGCAGCTCCTCACAGGTAAATTAACCTGCAATCGGCTGCCGTGTTGTGTGAACTGTGTAGAAGGAATATTCACAGATTTCCATTTGGAAACAATTAACATTTTAGAGTTATTACCATTGTCCCCATACAGATGCTTTTGTATAATTTAATAAGAACAGCTTGGAGTTGTGGTACTGTAGATCCTATTATAAATGTAACATATTTATTAATTTCTACCCAATAAATTTTAATTTTTGATAGTGTCACCATGTAAGTATGAAACCCCCTTCATCTTGACCAGAGCTCCAACATCTTTTGCCACATTCACCTTGCATATTTTATCTCTGTTAAGATAAATGAATACTAACAGGGTTACACAGTGGCCTTTATGCCGAGGTTTTACTTGAAGGTGTTAGATATTTCTGAGCATGGTGTTGTCTGTTTATATGTGATACCAAAAATACTGTATGATCTCTTACTTGGGTGGAAATAAGGTTTCACCCAAAGTGAAATAAATGGGTATTTTTTCCCCATTCCAATATTTTTTCATCATTTCAGGCTGCAACTCTACAGTACACACACATGTATTTCCAAGTAGATATGCATAGGATCGCACTATAAAAGTAATAATGTTTACCTATTGTATGTGCTTTGTGCAGGTCTTTTCTTTGATGTCATTTTTGGGTACGTCTCGGTATTTGCTCCAAACTATGAAATTTTTGCAATGTCACGCTTTTTTGTTGGAGTTACAAATGGTGGTATGTCTTTAGTGGCTTTTGTTTTGACGCAAGAATATGTGGGAAAATCCTTCTGGGCACTGACAGGTAAGAGAAGAGAACTCAGGCTCAATTGGTAAAAGAAATATAGTTCTTAAAATTCTGGGAAAGTATAATTTTTTCTATGTTTAGTAAGTCTTTATGCTAAGAATGGGTCAGTATTCTCAGTCCACTCTCCACTGATTTCTGTGGGTAATTTGCCTTAGTAGAGAACTAGACCCAGTGTGGTCAGCTAAGAACACTAAGCATTTAAGACTTGTGCCTATGGGGGTTACTAAGCATTTTGAGTCAATCAATTACTTTTGGGGGAAAACATTTTTTACAAAATACATTTTTCATCTCCTTGTTCCTAAAACTCATAGTGCTATTGTTCAACAGCGCAGGAAACAGAACTCCCTCCCTCATTTTTTCCACAACAGAATTTTTTACCATAAGGTTTTTCTTTTCTCCCCACCCCCACTCCAATCTTCCCCATTTAAAGCAGTGGCTGTCAGAGTTTGAAGGAAGCCTGCTCCCCCCCACCCCCAAAAAGCAAGGCATTTATTTTTTGGCTTGGGGAAGACTGAACAACATGAGTTTTCCCCTACATTTTGGTATCCAGTAGGAACTTGAGAGCATGCAGGGAAACCTACACAACCCATTTCTTCTTCTTTTCTGTGAACATTGTTGCTGTTAGGCCTATGACAGCTGGGCACTGCATAGAATTATTTAAATATATGACCCTGCCTGAATGCTTACAATCTTGTCCCCCAAATGAACACTGCTGAACAAATCATCTGTCAAAGAGCCAATTCAGTCACCCATGCTCATCACTAGATAACTGTGGAATCAAGTAACTCATACATGGGAAGACTGAGCCGTCTTGGATTGAACACTGGTAGTAGAACTTTTTTCATATTGCTGTTCAGTGGAATTTGTTCCCACACTCAGTTGTGAGTCGTCAGTGGAATTTGTTTACACACTCAGTTGTGAGTCGTCAAGAGATGGCAATGCATAGATTTGTGAACCAGCCAGTTACCCTCAGAGAGATTTGAAAATTTGTTTTCTCGATTTGGGAATTTTTCAGTTATAACATCGTAGATGAGCTGTAAACAAAATACGGTCTTAAGAGAGTTTCTTTTTCCAGTTCTGTACTATTCCCCCCACCCCTTTGTGTGATGTTCTTCTCACCTTTTAGTAAACATAATGAGTGGTCCTGTGTTCTTATTCTCTTGTTGATTTTTCTTCTTCTCCCAAATGCTCCTTCCCATTTGTCCGTTCCTGCTTCCCCAACCTGATGCTCTCTGGCTATTTTCCCTTTATGGTTTCTCTCTCCTGCTGGGCTTTCTTGGTTCACCTGTCATTGAGCAGAGCTGGCCCTCGAGAGGTTGAAGAGGTACTCTGCTCCGTGCTGCTGCCTGCCCTTTCAGGTGCTGTGTTGTTTAGTATCTCTCCACCGTTGAGCAGGCTGAGACAGTTGATTAAAACTTGGCAGAGAGAGGGAGCCATTGACTGTTGCCTTTCACAATAATGTTGATGATGCATGTGTTGTCATGACAGCAGTGTCTGAAGCTCCTAAGCTACAGTTTTTGAACTTCACTTCATGAGCTGCCCTTATTGTATCTAGCATAATCTAACAATACATATAATAGATGGCAAACATTTTGCTCTTCCATAATTCACTTGATTGATAGATGTTCTTTAGAAAATTCTGTAAGCCCAATTGGATCTTAATAAAGTTGCAGTTCTATGAATATGGAGACTTAGAGCACAATCCTTATGGACATTTACTTGGAAGTAAGCCCCATTGTGTTTGATGGGGCTTACTCCCAGGTAAGTGTGCATAGGATTGTAGCCTTGGAGTGTAGGTTACATTTAAATTAGTGGGATCCCCCCATCCCCCAATAAATGTGGCTAGAATTGAAATGCTAATAACTTTGGAAAATCGCTTTCTGCACAGTGCCTGCCTTAGCTCTGTAGATCCCATTCCCAGTCTGGATAATATTTTAGAGTATGCAGAGAAACATCAGTTATGACATTTTCTTGCCTCATCTTTTCTCTGCTTACGGTATATCTGTTGCTTGTCCTTCATTTTTCTTTCTTTACCTGCCTACATTTTAAAGAAGTACTCATAAACAATACAACTCTAATTTCTTAAACCAGCTTATTGTGCTGTGTTAGCTGTCCTAAGATTTACGGTAAGTAGGCAGAGAGGTTAAGATGGTGATTAAGATACAATGTACACAGTTGGATTCAGGCTCTATTGACCTTAGCTGCCCATGAAAAGGTATATTACACCAAATTACTAAAAGAAAATAAATTCCAATTAATATGGGGAAGTTTTCTTGAGTTATATGCAGAGTAACATGATCCACTGCAAAACCAGTGCAAGCCAGCAAAGAAAAGTGCTTGTTACAACCCATTTATTTATTTATTTTTAAAAAATTTAATTCATTTTTATAACTATTAATTTTACAATGTTTGCTTAATGGTTTTATTTATAGACATGAAACCTTTACTGTTTAAACACAAGATGATATGAAGAAGGGAGGGGGGAAACCTAAAGGGGAGGAAGGGGGGCAGGAGTGGGACAGGTTTACTGTTGGTGTTGTATTGGAAAGTGGAAAAAAATCTAATGAACTGTCAATAACAAAAAAAAATAAAAATGCAATAGGCAAAGTGTTTTGAATTTGTTGCCAACTGGCAAAGTCTACAGAGTTGTTTCAGGCCTCTTAAACTTTTTGGAAGTTTATAGTATATGCATGAAGTATCTAATTGAAATCATTTGGACTCCTCGTGATTAAGTGGTTTTAGAATTATGTTTTATATGTGTGTGTGTGTCTGTGTGTGTATGTGTCTGTGTGTGTATGTGTCTGTGTGTGTGTATATATATATGTGTGTCTGTGTGTGTATACATATATCTCATATATATATATGAGAGAGAATCTGAGATACCTGAGGTACTATACCAGTAGTTAATGAAATAGCTTGTTTTTTGTTTCTGTTTTCAGGCTCATTAACAAATTTGACATTTGCAGTTGGCATAGCAATTTATGCCTTGTTGGGTTATTACATAAGGGAGTGGCGTTTCCTTGCCTTTGTATCAAATTCTCCAGGACTTTTCTTTTTTCTTCTCTCTTTGTAAGTAGCAATTTTATGTGTATTATGCTTCTTAACCAAAAATCTATCACTGGAGGGTAGAATAATAGAGGAACTACATTACAGTAGGAGGATCTTTGAAATACTTGTGTTCCAAATAAAATTGAGTTAGAGGAACTTTTGGGCAGGGTGTTTTTTTGTTTTTGTTTTTGCTTTCCATATCCACGGCTTGGCATTCGGCTGTATCTCTGAAGAACAAATGTAAACCTGCTTCAAACTCTGTGGTATAAGGCTAACCATAGTTAGTATTAAATCTGTAATGTAAAATTACACTGTGACTTAATGATGAAAGAGGGAGGGAGGGATAGGAATGTACACACCAGTGGTCTGCTATTGATCACTTAACCATAATGGTTTGGATCCTAAGGTACGTTAGGGATCCCCAACCTGGTGCCCGCAGGCCCCTGAATTTTTCCATTTTTAAATTTCTTTTTAATTTTTTCTAAATAAAATGAAGTTGTATGAAATGTATACAGCATTCTAGGAATTATCCATAGGCTTCAACAAAAGCGGACCAAATATCCAAATAAGTATCCATTTGAAGGTGGCGTTTGTATGCCACCCATTGTTATATTGAAAGGGTTGTGTAAGGTCCTCAATCCATTGCATTATAGGAGCTGAGTGTTTATCCTTCCAATGTTGTAATGTCAGTCTTTTACCTTTCAAAAGGCCATGGAGAATCCCTTTATGCTGACCATTTGTTAATTTCCATGAAGCCGGTAAATAATTTAAGAGTGTGTACATTAGTGAATATTAAAGACTGTTCTAGTACAAAACGTATCTGTGTAATAACCTCCTCCCAAAAAGAAGCAACTACTGGACATTGCCAAAACATACGTTTAAAAGAAGCATTAGCTGTATTGCACTGCCAGCAATTAGCTGAATTAGACAATCCCTTATTAAAGAGACATTGCGGTGTCCGATAGACATGAAACAAACATTTTTGCTGATCCATAGACATGACAGGTAGATGCCAAAGTGGTGATCCACTATAGCAGTTCCTCAAATTTCCAAATGTGTCCAAACAGTTTGGGGACCCCTGCGTTAGCTTAAGGAAGTTCATGGAAGAAAGGTTCTCCAGTCCCTTCTTTCTCTTGCAGCAACCTGCAACCCCCGAAAAACCTCTCTGGAAGGTTGTGGGGTCCCTAAACAAAGTGGGATGGGATGTGGGAGGGCTGCTATGGGGAGGAAGGGATAGGAAACTTTCGTTCCATAAATTTCCTTAAGTTAACATATCTTAGGATCCAAGCCCATGTTTGCATCCGGCCACAGAATCCAAGAAGGAAATAATTATTTCATGTTACTGGAAGCCATGGGTAGTATCCAGCTACCAGTACTAGCGTTAATGACATTGCGCTAGCGTAAACCAACATTTGTGCAATGGAAATAGCGCTTGCTAGAGCAATGGAAAAAAGTGACAGATTTTTCATAGATTCATAGATCATAGAGTTGGAAGGGGCCTACAATGCCATTGAGTCCAACCCCCTGCTCAATGCAGGAAACTAGAGGAGGGGTCTCCCATGCAAGTAACAACCAGGCCTGACCCTGCTTAGCTTTCCACGCTCAGCGGCCACTTTTCCTCATTGTCTTAGCAAGTGCTGGTTCCGTTGCACGTGTTGGTTTTCGCTAGCGCAACATCATTAGCACTAGCGCTGGGGCACAGTAGGATGCCACTACCCTATGTGTAAAATGGATGGTTTGTAAAACAGTAGCAGTTGAAATAATAAGTGGGCTTGAGAAAAGAAGTCTGTGGGGAAAAGTTAATTAGAAATAAAGTGAGTCAAATAGATGTTTTCCCTCTTGTGCTTTGCTGTGTATCTTATGGCATTATATTACATGAAATAATACTGTACTACTGTAATGTAGTTAAATTGGCTATGGCTCTAATGTAAGAAGCAATGATGATGTGTCAGTTCTAGTAGGTTTGTCATTCTCATGTCACATTGAATGAAACAGCTTGTTTAGTTTGTCATTCACACCAACTAATGGTAATTTGAAATGAATTGTTTGTTGGATACCTCATTTGCCATTTGGAAGTGTGATTTGCTCTATTTAGCTTTTTACACATGTCACATAGATAATACGGAACACTACAATAAGAAGAAAAATGTGAATGGACATGGTCCAGCCCACCCCCCTTATGCATGCGTGGAAGACAAGGTTTGGAGGACTTTGCATGCGCAGTATAGTCAGACATTAAAATCTGTTCTGTATACCTTGGTTTGCTCATAAAATTATCATGTTTGGTATATTAAATGTAGAAGTATAGTTTATTCAAACAATAATTACAAATTTACAAACTGAGTTTACTTTTAATTTTTTTTAAGTATAATGATATTTATGTTCCTAAAGCAGCCCTCCCTAGCTTGGCACCCCCTCCAGATGTTTTGGACTACACCGCCCAGTATTCCTGACCATTGGGCATGCTGCGCAAGTCTGATGGAAGCTGACATCCAAAATATCTGGAGGGCACCAGGTTGGGGAAGGTAATAAAGCAACAAAGTTACTTTAGATCAGTAAAGAGCGCTAAAAAATAAGTATTGCTTATTTTTCCATTTCCCCCAAAATTTCCATTTCCCCCTGAAAAAGAAACAGAAAACTTTTTTCCCCCCATGGCTTCAAAATTTCCAGAAATTTTACGTTTCTACATTCTAGGAAATGTTTTGGATTTTACCTGCTTTCTGAACCAGGTAGCTTTTGCCAAGGCTTAAAAACAAATTCGCATATGATGATAGCCTTGTAGGCTCCTTCCAACTCTATGATCTATGAAATCTAATGAACAGACTTTTGTGTTAATATGCAGATTTTTAAAATCAGCATAGATACAGCATTTGGGTAAGCATGAGGATCTCTGTTTGGATGTTTCTCTTCTCAGTATGCTTCCAGAGTCACCAAGGTGGTTATATTCCCAAGGCAGAGCTGCAGAAGCAGAGAGTGTGCTACAATACATAGCCCTTGGAAATGGAAAAGAAAGGCTGATTGTGAAACTGAAGCAGTGCAAAGGAACAGTAAAAAAGGATGACTCAGGACCTGGTGTCCTAAACCTCGTTAGTCACCCAGTCCTTCGGTGGCGCACTGTCATCTTGATGTATATCTGGTAATTAATAAAAAGAGTTTCTGAGGGTACATGAATTAGTCGCACATGAAAATAGCAAACTCTGGGTAGTAATTCTAGGCTGCTTGAAAATGTTTATTACGTTGATGCTACATTGGAACAGCTTTATAATTACCTGGTATTTTAAAGAGTGATAAATATTTGAAAAGAGCTGAGCTTTTCTGAGTCATGAAGGATCCTTGTCTCAATTTCCCCCTCCCTCTCTGCTCCTTAGAATCAAGAGGCAGGGAATTGAGGGGTTTTTTTATTTCTCTTTCCAAATTTCAGTAACATCTGGACATCTGTGGCATGAAACCTCAAAATCATTGTGAAGAAATATAATAAGTGAGCTGTATGATGGCTTCCATTTAGAATTGTCTAGTTTATGCACTCCTCCATGTTGTTATCTCCTGCAAGGGAAGACAGGAAAGAGGGTTTGTGCACTGATAATGCGCTATAGCATAGCAGGAGTGGGCAAGCTTCATGTTTGCAGGATCTACTTTATCGTTTTACTAGAACCCCAAGGTTCATCATTCAGAGCCAGATACAAAATAATGACTCGGAGGGGTGGACATACATATAATTAAGGAATATAATTAAGGCTTATTTAAGCCATGATGGGCACTGGCAATGGTGCGAACCGGGTCAATGGGAATAAATTCTTGGGATGAGGATGTGCTCAGAGGCACACTGTTCCTTAATTCTGTGTATGTAACTAAGCCATGGTGGGGTGGGGTACGTGCTGGCTGCCATTGTGAACATTCAAGCCGCTGTGGCTGGGCAGGCACTGCAGCTTATCGTGACATATGAACCCAGCAATGGGTTCACACATCATGATAAGCTGCAGCACCTGCCCAGCCACAGTGGCTTGAATAACAAGTCACCCCAAAACCCATGGGCTGCAGTAGGGTTCCGGGGTGACTTGTTAACCACAGCAACAAGCCACCCTGCCCAAGTTTGCATGTTATAATAAATTGCAGCAACCGCCTGCTGCAGGTTGAATATTCACAATGGCGACCGGCATGGACCACAACCCACCATGACTTATTTCTGCCACAGTGAGCGCCAGCGGTAGTGTGAACCGGCCCATTGTCAGAACTGAGTTCACAGTCTTTTCACACATGAAAATCCACTCCTGGTTTTCTCCCCCACTTCCTTCATTTCAGTAGACTAATTTGGAGTGGGGGAAGCTTTTTGTTGTTGCAATTGTTAAACAATTGGGAGTCTGGATCCTTGCCAGTCTACTCCAAATCACCCAGCACCATGAATAAGAAGGGGTGGCTGAAAGATACTTTTTTTTTGTTCCTATTAAAAGGAAGTACCGTAATCTGGGGGAAAAAATTAAAGTGGAGTTTTCTTTTGGTCCTGGCAATCATAAAGAGCATTTATAATTGTTTTCTTTTTACAAACGCTGGTATTTTTCTATTGTGTAAGTATTCTCTATATAGTGCGCAGCTAAATAAAGGTTAACATCAGATAAATCTCTGCCTTCTACTGATCAGCATAACCGATCAACCTTTCCTTGATATGTTTAGGTACGTGTGCAGTCTTGTATATTACGGTTTAACCCTGAATGCTGGTGAATTAGGAGGGAATCTGTATCTCAATGTGGCTCTTTCCGGCCTTGTAGAAGTTCCAGCATTTCCCCTTTGTATATTCTTCATTGAGAAATCTTGGTAAGACCAATAACTTACCAGTTCTGTATGTAGACCATATGTTTGTAGATAACATGTTACTTTTGGTTTGTTAAGGAAATTAGGCCTAAATTTAACATGCAGATAAGAGGTTCTAAATCTGCTTTGAAGTGTTGGCTTGAATGGTGAATTTTCCTCAGAACAACTTTTTGGTGACTGTAACACCACACCAGAAACTTCCTTGGTCTCAGCAGTACATAAGCAACCCGTTTTATGCATAATACAGTAATACCTTGGATTGCAAGTAACTTGGTCTGAGAGTGTTTTGCAAGACAAGCAATTTTTTAAAATAAATTTTGACTTGATAAACAAGCGACATCTTGCAATACAAGTTGTAGGGATGTAACCGCTCGCCTTGAGCGGGCGTAGCGGGCCAAAATCTGCCCCGCTCACACCCGCCAGAGAATTGCTTTGATATAAGAGTGTTTTGGATTACAAGCACGGTTCCGGAACGAATTATGCTTGCATTCCAAGGTATTACTGTATATCCAGATCTGCATAATGCCTATAGGATTGGTGCTGTCATCTTAATTTAGCTCATGGGAGGTTAATGTGTTGTTTACTACTCATCTGCTCATTTCTTGAGACATGGAGAGAAGTGGGATGTATAGCGCTTGCCTTTCTTGTGCTCTTAGTGGCCTGGTTCACACGATCATCCCGGTTTAAACAAACCACGGTGGCTTGTTTAAGCCATGGCACGTGCCGGTGCATGCCGGGTGCCATTTGTCTAATACCCACCCAGAAACGGCTTGTTGTGTCATCCAAACCTGGACAGCATGACTTGTTGGAGGGGGAAACAAACCTCAAATGATCCATGGGCTGTTGTTGGGTGGTTGTTGGCATGCGCCACAGCTTAAATAAGCCACCATGGCTTGTTTAAGCTGCAATGATCGTGCGAATCAGGTCAATGATTTTCCTCCCATCATGGACACTTGGCTCTCCATTACTTGTATAGTTGATCCTTAACAGACAAATATAAGAGCATTTCAAATAACAACAGCATCCATCCTTGTAGAGGTTTTAGTCTGAGCTTGTGCCATTTTTCCTCTTTAGGTCAGGAAGGCGTAAAAGTACAACTGCTTTTTTGATATTTGCAGGCCTTGCCTGTATATTTACCATGTGTTTACCTGAAAATGCTGGTGGTGAGTATATGTTCTTTTTAAAGCAAACATAGCTTTTGCCATTGTACACAGAAAAATTGATCTTATCGGAAGACAAGGTAGCAAATACCGTACATGTAGTGCTTTAGTGCCAAACCAGAACATTATTGCAGGAATTTCCAAAATAAACTTGAAGCGTTTATTCAAACTCAAAAGCAAATTGACTTGAAAGTCAATTTCCTTGATTTCAATGGATTTCCTCCAAGTAAGAGTCTTACCAAATCAATACTTTAAGCTCAACTTTTATTTAATGGGGAGAAAAGTAGAGTTGTTCATAGTAATTTGGCAGTGTCCCACACAAGTCCCTAGTCATGTGGAGGACTTGGTTTGCATAACCTCTGTACCGACCAACCCATTGATATTTTGTACTGCTAACCCATGAATGTGTTTGTGCTCTCAGGAGGTTATTTGTCAATGTTGTCCTTCAAGTGTTGGCCTACAACTCATTTACTTCCCTTCTTTTTTGAGGTTCTTTATATAGTGAGTTAATAAGGACACCAAGCAAGCACACTGAACTTCTCATAGGCTTCTCCCTGTACCATTGCTTAAAGATTTTTTCATATGGTTTTCATGGGGAAATTATTAACCATAAATGTTGCTTTGTGGGCAGCTACACATGAACCACCACTACACAGTGGCCACTTGAAGAAGCACTGTGTGGAGGCTGTTACAAGCTATTTGCTTGGAGTGACTCACCGTATGGAGAAACTTACATTCACCATACCATTGAAAGACCTCTTTTTTTGCCTACACACGTCATGTGAGGGTTAAAACTGTGTTGGGGAGCAGAGGTATACACGCAAGCTCTGCCCCCAGCGCCGCCTCCAGGCGTGTCAATTCTCATGGTTCTCATTGTGTGGAGGCTTCTAACCACATTCAGCTGAATGCAGGTAGAAGCCCTTTGCAAACCTTGCTTAACATAGGAAGGTCTTTAGAAGAGCCCATGTGCCCAGGGACATTGAGGGTGGTGCCTGGATTTGCACCTGCCATCCTACACAGTTTAAGCTCTCATGTATGCAGGCAAATACCTGCATAGGGCTACAGTAACACTGTGCTTCCCCACTAGCAGTTAAATTTAAGCAAACAGCTGTCTTTGTAAATAGCCCACCTCTGTGGGCAATACATGTAAGAGAAATCCAGATATAAGTAAGTGCTGTCTTGATCTTAATGTGATGAATTGGAGAAGGATAAACTAAAAGGGTGCAATCAAATCTCCTTCCTTTTTTTTAGCTGAATGTAGATTGTTCAAATGCAAAGTTGATACAGTAGATCTGAAAGGGACTACAATGTCTTGTATAATTTTCAAAACTTATATCTAGTATCAAGCCTTAGTTTTGCATCCAACTTAGTCATATGAATTAGATTGTTTTGCAGTTGAACAATTGAACAAAACATTGAACAATGTTTTCGAATATTTCCAGTTGGGGAAAACCCCAAAACAAGTACGTAATTGACTAGCACAACAATCAATATTTTAGTTGTTTGGGGGAATTTTCTAATTTACTTTAGAAATGAATGAGTGCCAGATGTCTGCTGGTAATAACTGGGAGCTGCCGTTGAGTTTGCTCACAGGGGAGTGACTAAGGTGGCAATCCTCCAGATGTTGTTAACGCTAATTTCCATCAGCCCCAGCCAACATGGCTGATGGTCAGGGAAGATAAGAATTGTAATCCAACAACATCTGAGGTGCCACAGGTTCCTTAGCCCTGGCATACACGCTGGGGGTAAGTCCCATAGAATTTGGTGGGGTTTATTTCCGAGTATACATGCATAGGACTGTGCTGTTCTTCCTTATTTGCAAATGGCTGTGTTTACTTATTACTCTGGTATTCTGTTTTAGGATTTTTCTTCAGTCCCCGCATCTTAGCTTTATATGGGAAATTGACTGTAAGTGCTGCCTTCAACATTATATATATTTACACTTCAGAACTCTACCCGACAGTAGTGAGGTAAATGAAAATTGAAATAGTAATTTTTATATTTATTTCAAATCTTTAGAATTTTATACTAACAGAAGTAATGCATAACACAGTTAAGCCAAATTAAACCTCATCAGCAGTTGCATTCAGCATACAAACTGCAGTTGCACCAGCATTGGCTTTGATACTCCCGAGCTGCATGTTTAGGGACTTGAGCAGCTCTACTAGGGGTTGAGAAAGGAGTGAACTAGTGGCAAACAGCCTCTTATGCAACTTGATGGACCAAGAGCTTGGTAAAACAGTGCAATCGTGCACCTCTGTTTATGAATATTAAAAGCTGCTTGAGCTGCCATGGCACAAACTCTATTTATTTATTTATTGTATAGTATTTATTTATAAACCACCCTTCATCCACAGGATCCCAGGGTGTCGTGCACAACAAGTGAAAAGCAAATGGACCCAATCTAAAAACCGTACAATTATCCATTAAAAAGCAAATTAAACAACAATAATTCTTCAACCAGAAAACCAAAACAGCAATCAATTCAGTTTAAAAGTAGTTTAAAGGTCAGAGGCGCTTTGCTTATGTGCACCAGTTGCTGGGGAACATGAGCGACAGGCTTCTTTGCACTCATGGCCTACTTGTGGGTTTCCCTCAGTTAGCTGTTCAGCCACTGTGTGAACAGAACACTGAAAGAGATGGGCCCTTGATCTGATTCAGCATGGCTTTTCTTATGTGCTTAGATTTAATTTTTTTAAAAAATATTAGAATTCTAAAATGTTAAAATATTAAAATTTCTGGGCAAAAAGAAACATTTTAATTTGGCGCCAATCGTATCTACTTTGGGAGGGCTTTCCAGTGTCAGGTTGCCACCACAGAGAAGGCCCTCTCCTTTGTAAATGCACTATATTTCTCCCACTGATGGTATTTGGAGAAGGGCCTCCTCCGAAGATCCTACTGCATGGACAGGATAGTATGGAAGGAGGTGGCCCTTCAGGTATTTGGGCCCCAAGCTATTTAGGGCTTTAAACATGATAACCAGCACCTTGAATTGTGCTTGGTAGCGAATAGGGAGCCAGTGTAATTGCTTAAGAATTACTGTAATATGTAGAAGCGTTGGGTTGTACCTCCCTAATTAAAATGACTCCCTAATTAAAATGACTTGATGTGTCTCTTTTTTGGAGACTGTCAGATTAAGGCATACAGTTATTTGTCTCTTCGGGCAGAATCCAACAGGGCGCTTACGCCCCCGCTGATTCCTTTCCGCCCTGCCGATTTCCTTTTGCAGGTGGTGGGTCCCGCCAATTCCCTTGCGCAAGTGGGACCCACTGCTTATGCAAGGGAGATCTAACGCTTCCTAGGGGAAGTCCCAACGCAAGCCGAGACACTTGTTTCTGGAAGGAGGCAGGTCAGTGAGCTCCTTTATGTGAGCTCCTCCAAACTGCCTCCTTCCAGGAACCAGCATTTCCGCTTGTTTTGGGTTGCCCCAGAAGTGCAAAATCACCATTGCGCAAGTGGTCAGGACCACTTGTGCAATGTTTTTTGGGGTGGTGGTGGAAGGGAATCAGCAGGGGTGTAAGCGTTGGATTCTGCCCTTACTGACCAAACTTGAAACAAACACTTGAGATGAAGGGGCCGCTCCAAGATTCAAATGAGTATTTCTAGGACAAAATTATAAAGGAAGAGGGTGCTAAAGGAAAACATGTTTTTTTCCATATATGATCAACTACTCCCATTTGAAAGAATACTGCATACTTGAACACACCTTAGGAATACATATCTCTTTGTAAAATGTTCTGAGGTTTGGTAAAGACTGACGAGAACTCTGAAGTAGTTTGAGTGTAGTGTTTTATCACCACCTAGTGGTGATGTGGAGCTTTGAAATCTCCCTTTGCTTTCTTTCAGGTTCCACAGCATGTTGATTATTAGGAGTGGAATGTCTGGTAACTAATAACGAGGCATTCTGTATTATAATACATTGTATATATTTATTATGAAGATAATACAGTATAATCTCTATTTCAGGATGAACTATTTAGCTTAAGCTAGAAATATCTAAACTGGCAATCAGAATTGTATTTCGGCACAAACATTTTATTTGTTTTCTTTCTTTATTACATGTCTGTTCTAGCCTTCCTGTAAGGCATTTCTGGTACCATGCAAGGCACTTCCCCCTGCTCCTTCTTATCCTCAAAACAACCTTGGGAGGTAGATTAGGCGTGAGAGAATGTCTGGCCCAAGCTCACCTAGTGAGCTTCATGTCTGAGAAGCTGTCATTAGAAAAGAAGTTCATAGCTGCATAATGCATAACAAGATTTATTGCTGATTTTTATGGCAGAACAAGATTCTTCTGAAACCTGGATTATGGTTTAACATGATATAACTACAGTACTGTATCAGAATCCTCCCTTCTAAATATATGCTGTGCATTTAAAACACACACACACACACACACACACACACACACACAAGGTCTGAGAACTGTATCTGATAGCTTTTGATAAACTACTAGTCTTTGACACACTAGGAATATTAAATGAGTGAAGGAGATTGTGTATCCTTTATTACATTTTTTCAGTCTAGATAAGACTATCAGTTGGAGATTTTTCAAAGTTCCATAAAACAGTTTACAAGTAGGACCTGCAGTGTGGAGTGTTCCTGTTCAAGGGTCCAGCCAGTTAGCCATGCTCCTCTAACAGGATGCTCCGTTCCACACACCCCACCATTGTCTGCCCCCTCCAACAGTTAAGTGATTTGTGCTGACTGAGCATGCTCAGTCCTCAAGGGGTGTTTTTTCTAAATATTTTTTGTACTTCTGCAAACCCAAGCCTGTTGATACCTTTCTCTTGTGCATAGATGGTGTATTTTGGCTACTTAAGGGCCAGCACTCAGAGAATTGTTCACTATTAGTATTATCAAGTAATCCATTTTCTTGTTAAGATTTAGTTGCTTGGAAGGAATCTCCATTTCATGAGGAGGGGCCTGCATGGCTTGTTAAAACCACCTGTATGTGTTATCATATTTTTTTTGGTCTCCAGGCTCATCATGGCCAGAATGGAACTCTTACCAAATTAGACTGAACAGTGTCAGCTGGTCTGTGGTGAAAGGTTTTTACTCCCCCCCCCCCTCCTGAAAGCCAAAGAATTTATTCAGCCCTTTAGTGATTAGCTAAGGAGGCTTGTTCCTGAGGAAATTATCCAGCCCGACCAGGATTAGCTAAGGAGGCTCACCTCACATTTGCAAAGGGCCTGGTGTGGTATAATCCAGGGGGCTACTGTTGCCATTTGGTCTTCACTCTGTCTTCGGCTTCATCTTCATTCTGATCTTTAGTCTTTGTCTATCTGTGCTAACTGGCTTTCAGACCTGTGAGCTTTTGGATCCTGAATTGGGCCCTGTCCTATTAGAAGACCCTTACTTAGGTAAAGTATAGGATAGGTTAGGCATTGATTTGTTATTTTTGCTTGCAGCATTATTCCAAAGGGTGCCTCTGGTTTCTCTCTGATTGTCTTTAACATTCATACACCTTTTTATCCCTTTCTCCCTTCCTTGTTGTAAATAAACTTCACATCTATTTCATGTGAAATAGATGTTTGTGTGCACTTTATTCCACTTAAGCCTCAGTACTGAATTCAGAGCCTTCTCTTTGGTCTTGCTACTATGTAGAATTTTTGGCTTGGGGATTGAGATAGAAGGTATCAGCTTTTGAACCCTTATTTCTGTGCCCCAGGTGTGCCTTGAAAGGTCTGAGAGTCCCTTGGCTCAGGCAGAGGTGGATGTTAAAGGGGTGATGGCAACCTACTGACTACCTTGCATGGATTTTGGGTAACCCCCATTCTCCCTTCACAAGTATAATACAGGTTTCCAGATTTGCCACCAAGTGCTGGGAACCTCATGGGTGGTGAGAGTGAGTGGCAGAGACTGAAGCAGTGGTGACATCCAGATCAGGAGATGAGATTGTCTGGTAGGCCCAGAGCAAAGACTAAATTCTGTTGAGAACTAGTAGTGTACTCATTTTTTTTAAAAGGAAAACTGCCTAATGAAACTATGCATTAATTCTTTAATGCAATATTAAAAGATGTTGGTCTTGATCCTTTTCCTCTTAAAAAAAGGTGGTGGTGATGGTGGTGGTGATGATGATGATGATGATGATGATGATGATGATGATTTCTACACTGGTTTCTGGAAAAACCAGTGATGGCAGTTTACAAAAAGTCAAATCAAAATATTTAAAACAGATACTTAAAACACTCTTTCTTTTTAAAACAGAAATGCTGGCTTAGGTGTGTGTTCAATGACATGTAGATTTGGTGGTATTTTGGCTCCATTTATTCCTTCTCTGGTAAGTAGTAGCCCCACCCCTTTTCAGTATGTTATAGCATTTTTTAAAGAAAATATCTAAATCAAAGTGTTATTTTACAGTTCATATATTAAAGAATTTTTCTTAAAGTAGATGCTGCAGTGATGCAAATGTTATAGCTGTATCAATATTTGTTGTGATTTTATCATACTCGGAGACTTGCCTAACAAAAGGCAGGTTGCCTTTTATGGGTAGAAGATATTTTAGCACAGTCTATTTCTTTGACAGAGGTAGAAAAGTAAGTTTGATATATCTCCTACAGGGTGCTTATGCCTCCACCGACTCCCTTACACCCCACTAATTCCCATCCACAAGTGGGACCCACCACTTGTGTAAGGAAGATTTAGCTCTTCTGGGGCAACTGGAGAAGTAGCTGAAGGGCAAGGGGCATGTCCTTAGACAGCTGACACAGAAAGTGCCTCTGTCAGCATCATACAATTTATATGGAGAAAATGGCATGGGGGAAAGGTTAAATGCCTCTATTATTTATTTATTTCCCCACCAAAAACGTGCTTCAGGCGGCTAACAATAAAATACAGATTAAAAACAAAAGATTTGAGGGTATCTCTTCTTTCATAACGTGTGTGTGTGTGTGTGTGTGTTGATATCAATTCATAATGGATTTATTATTGGTTTATTCTAGAAATCTCTTGGTCCATCTGTACCATTTGTGGTCTTTGGAATCAGTGGATTATCGGCTGGTTTTCTGACTCTTCTTCTTCCAGAAACCCTAAACAAACCGATTGCAGAGACTATTGAAGACTTGCAGATGCCTACCTATCAGATGCTTAAAAACAAAAAGGCAGAGTAAAAATGATTTTATTTTTTATTTTTAGAAGCAGTTTCTATAGCTACTGGAACATAAGAAAGATTTCTCATTTGTATGACATTTATTTTTCCTTCTCCTTAGTTTTCAGTGCACATACTTAATATTTTTCTCCATTCCAAGAGGAAAGAATACGCAAAATGTTGAATATTATCTGTTTTTTATCAGTATATAGAAAATGATGTGCCTGGCAGAGTTCCTGTCTCATCTCATCTCATTCTCCACCTGACTTGCTTTTACTTAGTCGTGATATATTATTTAGTATCTGATATCAGGAAGAGCTCTTGGTTTCATATTTCTCATCCATCTTCTTAGAAGCGATTTGGAGGATTTTCCTATAGCAGATATATGGCAAATAAAACCTTTTTGAATTTGTGAATTGTTGTAGTTTTGTGAAGTGTCTTGCGTGTCTTAGTTTTTGTGTCTTAGTTTTGTCTGTTTTACCATGGATAGGTTTCAGCAAGTTCACCATGGTCAGGTTAAGAAGACCTTTAAGTTTTAATTTTGATCCTGTTGCAGTGGCATTTTGGAACTACAGATGTTTAATGTCAACTCTTGCAATCTTCCTTAGAACATCTCAAAGTATTCAGCCAAGTATCAGATGAAAAGAATGTTAATAGTTTCTCCAAAAGAATCTTAGGGGTGGACATTTCTGTGACAACCTTTTGGAATCATTTGGTTGATGTAAAATGCAGTCACTAAAGATGCATTCAGTGGAAAAGTGTGGAAATAGAAATAATAATATATTAGGTGTATACAGCTAGCTAATTAGCTATGGCAAAATCTGTCTAGCTTTTAGAACTATTTAATTGTTCATGTAATAAAAAAAACTAGCTAGACTCAACTGAAATTAGAAGTTGGAGTGTTTCGCTTACCGTACTTTTTTTCATAGCTATTGGTAAAAACAAAAGTAGAAAAGCAGTTCTCCCATTTTCATAAGCCTGTGGAAACTGATCATCAGATGAATGTTATTTATACATTGTCATTTAGTGTCGACTGGTCATTGCTCTAGGACTGCAGAACCAAAGGGAAGCATGCTCTGCCTGTGCCATTCATCAGCCAGGAGACTTAAGGGCTGCTGGGTTGTGTATGTGTACTTAAAGGCAGGGCAGCCCACCGATCAAAGTCAGATGACACTGCTGAGATTATGTAACTTCAAAAATTGGTTCCTGAGGGTTGTATCCAATGTGAGTCCTACTTGACTAAGTTAAGTACCATTCATTTCAGTGGGTGTACTCTAAGTAGGAACTCACATTGGATACAATTAGCTTGCTTCTGATTTAGCTTGCTTCTCTCTCCGTCCCCATTCCTTTTTTCCTTTTGTACCATGTCTATTAGACTGTGAGCCTGTTGGCAGGGACTGTCTTGTCTTTTAGTCTCTACAGTGTTTAATATCTACAGTGCTTAGACGATTTTCAGCACTTTATAAGTGATGGATAATAATAGTAATAATAAATGTTCTAATTCATTTTTCTATCTGTTTAACAGGTGAATCAGTTAGAAGAAAACAGTTAATGTTGCAAAAACTTTATATCGGTTGAAAATGACAACATTGCTTCCATTGTTGAGGTGTGGCAGCATCAAGATTACCATATGCAACACTCAAAGCATTTGGGGATTTCCAGTATGCTCAGTGATATATGTAAACATAAATTATGAAGTTTGGGGGTGGGGGAGTTATAAAAACTCATAAGGACAAATTAAGGGACTAAATACATACCTTGAAACTCTGCCACACTGAATGTTCTAGGACGTTCAGAATTACCTGGCTATTTTCACTTTTAGTAGTGAAGGAATAGTCTTATATTGTTTAGTCCAGGAGTGGGCAACTTGTGGTCCTCCAGATGTTTTGGCCTACAACTCCCATCAGCTATAGCCAGCATAGCCAATAGTGAGGGATGATTGGAGTTGTAGGCGAAAACACCTGGAGGGCCACAAGTTGCCCACCCTTAGCTTAGATGATAAATTCTTGGTTTAAGTGTTAAATTATTGGGGATTTTTACTGTGATCCTGAACACATGGGCAAGCAGAAAATACCAAGGTTAATTGGTGCATCTGTGTTTAGGCTTATATAAATGGCCTCAGGATATCACTTGGAACTAATAGCACACTTGCTTCTTAGAGTACCTTCAGACTGGAAGACTATAGACCAGCCTGGAATGTTCAAGCATGCTTCAGTTCTTAGTTTTTACGAACTCTGCATGTTGCCAATATTTTATATTAATGATTTAAGATAAATGTTCCACAATATTTATAAAGACCAAAGATGCCTTTTGGTACTGTTTCTAGCTATTGCTGCCATATATCTTATCTGAAGTATGAATTTCCAGCTTTTATTGGAAACAGGTATCATTGCCTTTCTGTGATGGCAAAAATCAGTGTTGTATAAGATTATGGGTTCTATCCAAAGGTGCCTTTCTACATACAGAACATACCTTCCACTCATGGAAGGGCTGTTCTACAGCACAAAGCTCTGGCATACAGTGTAAAAGTGAAAGTAAATCCCCCAAAACATTATTGTTTGCCCAAGAGCTTTTACTGCCTCTTGCCTAAGCAGAAGTGTGGGAAATGCTGTAGAACCTACCTACTGGCGTAGCATTGCATGAGCCTTCTGCAAGTGCTTGCACAAGTGTTTGCAGTATTGCACTAGTACTTATCCTTCTGCTTGCTGTTCTTTGGATCCAACTCTGAAAGACAAGAATATTTTGCACATGACATCTCCATACTAAAGGTATTTCTTTTCATTTGGCCCTTTATTTATAGGGGAGCCCTGAGGGTTAAAATGGTATTTTGACAGGCTGCTTTTATATAGGCCAAGAGCCTGCAGTTTACAGCATTCAGGCAGACTGCTGTCAACCTGTCAAATCATGTTGATGTCTGGTGAATACTCAGATGCCAGAGATCCACATTTACAGATTGTGATTTCAAGGTCAACCTTTAAAAGAAGCTACAAGCATAGCAAAATAAAAAGCCAACAATCCCTAAGATACCTGGCTTTCTATTGCTTAAATATTTATTATTTATTTTAATGTCCTATTTCAGCACTGGTTAGTAAATTGGACTACCCAGTTTTTCTTTTGTCTTTTCATGCATTTCATTTTAGTAAGTTATAGAGCAGAGGTGGGGAAGCTGTGGTCCTCCAGATGTTTTTGGACTATATCTCCCATCATCCCTGCATACTGGCCATGCTGCTGGGAGTTGGAGTTCAACAACATTTGAGGACCACTGGTTCCCCAGCCATGTTATACATAAAACAATTGACAACAGTTCCTAGGTGTTGTTGGGTACTCCATTACTTTCCTTTAGTGCTCATGTCCAAACATCAGAAAAAAGATGAAGACCAATTTTTATGTGGAGTTTTGCTTATTATGATGAAAAGCTTTATAAATTTATATTTTTGTAATAAAAATGCAACATAAAATGACTATAAAAATATCGCTCCTGTGGAAGCAGAAGTGAGTTGCTAAGACAATTCTCCCTGAACTTATTGCCACATGATGAAATGGTTCTCATGTCAGATATATAAAGTATATTTAATGAGGCTGTTTTGCCCTCCTTTTGTTCCAGTGAAGTGGAAAATGGTTAATAAACAAAAATGGTATTTTAAATGCAATGATTTGTATTCTTTACCATTAAAATGATGCTTTTAGCTTAAATTAGAAAGTTATAAATGTGTCTAAAGTCTATCTGTCAAGCCAACCTCCTGCCTGTGTCTTTGTGTGCACAACAAAATCGTATTATTCCTTTGGCAATGAGAATGTTGTTATGAGTAGAGATAATCCTGGCCATCTGGTAATGAATATGGCTCACAAGGAAGGCCCCAGCAATGGGTTGGTTAAGCTTGGGTTTGTGAGGAGTGAGCAGGCTAAGCCACTGACTGGACTGGCAAGGTGAGAGAAGATGCAAATGAAGGCTTGAATGGAGAGTGATTGAAAGACATGAATGGGCAATGGCTGAAGTCTTGCAATGATCAGATTAACACGCATGGCCTAAAGGCACAGGAGAGAAAATCCTGAAAAGAAATGGAAACAGCCCTAGAAAAAGGATGGCCTCCCACCCCAGGACAGGACTCCATCAGAGTCTTGTGGAATTTCTCCTTCTCCGATCTGGAGGTCTACTGGAAAGATAAATAACTGCCTTTAGTAAACCAGGTACTTTATTGTTAGTCTGATCAGAGGCAAACTCCTGGCACAGATACAAGGAAAGTACCAGCTCAGAGACAGCTCTGGGGATTTATAGCAGGGGAGCATATACTCGTGCAAAGAAGGAATCTGCTCTTGGAAGAAGCCAGTAACCTTATTTGGGGTATCCAGTTATTCACACACGAAGACAATACAAAATAATCTGTTGTCAGCACAGGAACAATGCATGATTCATCTTTATAAGGGAGTGCTTCCGAATGATATGTTTACATAAACATGCTATGTTGACTTTTGCTGTACAGACAGACTATCTTATTTTCAACAATCCTTCACATACTTTCACTCCACATCTTTCACTCTAGAGGGTGAGAGGTGAAAGGTGGCTACTTGCTCGAAAATTTCCACATCAGCCTTAAACTAAGGAGGGGAACCTACAAAGGCTTCTCCCTCTCAATAACACCCATCCGCTATCAAAAGCCCTGGCAATCACACAAAAGATAAGATACCCTCAGCAATCGGCACACAAAGGAAGATACTCTCAGCAATAGGCACACAAAGGAAATCAAGGTGGTGGGGACTCAACAAGGTGATTAACTGAGTAAGAACATCAGAGAAATAAAGGAGACCCTTTCCCCTCGTAGCAAGGAACAAGGTATAAGAACTGAGGTCTTAGTAATGGGAATGTGTGTCCGGAGAGAGTCAAAAGGGCCACCCTAAGTCATCTAGCACACGGGTGTATTGAGATGCAGGCCTCTTGATCACCTCCTGCCTCCACAGGGCTGTGATTGGCAATCCACTGCAGGGACCACCAATGGACAAGGTAGTAACCGGGACTTCTTTATCCCTTTTAGATGGAAGCCTTTCTTCCACCCCTTTCCATCCATAGGCTCACAGGGCAAAAAAGAACTCTCAGAATTATAGAGTGTGCGTGAAGATAGCGTAAGTATTTTGCAGCCTGAAATTGGGTTTTCTGTACCACCAGAAGTAAGACACTGTGCCTGCTCAATATTTCATCTTTAATTAAAAAAAACAAAACTCCTCTTGTTTCTGACATCAGTGTGTGTGTGTGTTCAGTGTTAAAGGGTGAAGCGTGCACTTCACCCAGCTGTACACATCTTTATCCCAGCCGAAGATCCCAAACCTTTTGCAAGAGTGTAGGGTTAGCCTCTCTTCTTTAAGGGAATCTAACACCCAGATTATCTGTTATAACAATGGGAAGGGCAAGTATGTACAAGATATGGCATAAAGCAGTCTCTGCAGAAACACAAGTAGCCTGTGGGCAATAGGAAAAAATCGGGGAGCTGAGTTACCCTACAAACTGAAAGATGTGGTTCACCAATTTTTTAAAAAATCTGCTAAATTTAATTGAGTGACCCTATGATTCTGACTTTTGAGGTGTCTCATATTTGTCATCCCACCTCTGGAATGAGATCATGTGGTTTGAGTTCTTGCTGCTTTATTTACTCATCTGTGGCTGCAATCCTATACTTTTTACTTCTGAACAGACACGTATAAGATTGTACTCTGAGTTGCATATTCTTGAAATTGCTAAGGTTCATGAACACAGCCAAGCATCTATAACCTCCCAAATTCTATTCTACACACTCAACAGGATTAAGAGAATTATTTGATGTAACCCCAGTATTCTGTTTCCTTGGCCTTTAATCTCTACCCAGAACACTAATCTGTTGGGTGAAACTGTAGAGTGGAGTGAGAGCCATTAATTTATGTAAGAGTCTACTCCATTTCAAGTGGTTTTTCAGATTTTCATGAGAATGCAAGCAATATTATCTTTGGAAACTTTAATTTGGATTGGTTTTATGTCAAACAACTAACCTAATCTGAAAGTGAAACTGTGTAATCTACCAACAAAGGTATGAAGAGAAAGCCTGATCACACACTGCTGAACCCTGACATATTTCCCCCCTTTTCGCTGCCACCCCTCTCCATCTGTCTGCATAATCCCCATCCCGGGCCCAGGAGACACAGTTCTGGGCAGACCGGTTTTACATAGCTACATCTGCATACCCTCAATAGGGCACATTTACATCTACCCTCAAGGAAGTGCATAAACATCCCGAAGGTGGGGAGCACAGTCTCAAAGAGCTGCAAAGTACCCCAAAGTATCCAGAAGGTGCCAGCACCCAAGAGGCGCCACCACCCTGTGGGGCAGAACTAGCCCACCTGGTCATCAAGGGCGGGGAGGGGGCGAGGGAGGGTAGAAAAAGCACATCCTGGAGAATAAAGGGTTGTTGGGAACACAGTGCATGCTTGCATGGCTCAGGTCCCTGGCTCCGGTCAGGACCAAGCTACTTCCAACCCCGGGCGCGGTGCCCGGAGACCAGCTACACAGACCACTACGCTAGTTCAGTAAGTCAGATTCTCTAATGTGAAGTTATCTGTATTACACAAACCCTATACTTCGTATGGGTATTGAAGTTCTACGCTTCAGTGATTTTTATGGACTGTTGTTTATAGTGTGAAATTCCTGGTAGTTTATTAGTTCCGCTCCATTAAAGGCGTTATAAACAAAGTTGCTTGCTGTCTCAATGCGATTCAGTGTCAATGGATTGCCGTGGTTAGATTTAAAGTTCGCAGAAGCCGCGTAAAGGGCATTTTCTCAGTGCCGGTTAACCCTTTTAAGTCCCGAACTCACGCAAAGGACCAGTCCCGCTCCTCCACAAAAGGTGTATTTACATAATTGATCAAATGTGATATTCAACATACTTATTAAAATTAATATTATCCTAGTAGTAAATTTTGTCTTTATAAACCACTTAGCAGCTATGCCTTCTCTTAGAAAGTGATTTTATTGAGGATTGCTGTGGGTCATACCCGTATTAATCTAGATAATTGTGTGTGATACCCAAATTATCCAGGTTCTGATTGAAGAGGTCACCATCTTTCCTTTCAGATATTTGCTGAAATGAAATAGTTCATCATTAATTCCTCATATTCATTGTATATGGGCATGGAAATGTCCATTTGACTATGGTGTTCAGAATATTTGGAATTGTATCCAGTAATTTCTGAAACCCTAGCTACTACCTGATGATATAGCTTTATCAATAATCAAAAAGGGGCTTCCCCTAAGATTGTAGAGTTGCAAGTCACTTCTGAAAGACAAAATATCTAGCAATATTTGGACAAAAGTCATTTCCATCCAGTAAGGACACTGATTATAAGGTACCACCAGGAGCATAATTTCTTGATGAAAAAGGAAAAGAATTGCTGGCACCAGGCCATGCAAAACCTGAGGCTCTTGCTAGAAGCCTAGGTGAAAAGCTAAAAAAACTAATTTAGAAATGGTCATCTTTTATCTTATGCTACTGTCTTTTTACTTCTGAATGTGGTGTCTATTGTTTGGAAACAGGACTATAAGTTAGGCTTAATGCCTCTCTTGATTCTTTCTATTCAGCTTCTTCCAGTGAAGAAATGTCTCAGTGAAACTCTTCCTGCTGTTCCCGGAGTTCATGGAATAATAGCCCTCAGCTTTGCAACAGAAACTCATCTGAAATGGGACTTCCAGCGAGTCAAAATGGCTAAGAAGCACACTGCTAAAGATGAGCATAAAATGGATGAACCATCCGTTTTGCTCTCCTAATATTTATCTAGAACAGGGATGTGGAACCTACAGCCCACAGGCCTAAGCTGTCTTGCAAGGCTCCCCAATCCTACCTGTGAAGCTCTCTGAATTGGGAGGGTGTCCCTTCAGTCACCCCACCCACTTGTTTTTGTCTGGACTTTGATCTTTTTTAAAAACAACAACAACAACTCTTAAACATTGCACTGGTTGCCAGAAAATGATCTGTGGGTTTTTCTACATGTTCTGGCTTCTGACCTCAGATAACCTTTCATGGAAAGCAATTTTTCCTGAGCACTTTAATCTTTTCCAGAGGTTTCCGTTGCCTTCATTGTTTTTCTGAGCTGCATTGTGGTTCTTCATTAATCTCTGGAGTGCCAATGCAGCTATGTGAAGCCCCGCTTGGGCAAGGCTAAAATCTGCTCATCTGACTGGTGCTTCTAGTAGGTTATGACTAAAGCTTGGTAAATGTTCCACATTTTTTCTTTGATATATGGATGCATAAACTTCATGGCAGGTTACTTCTCTGTCAGCGGGTGGGGGGTAGCTTTGTTTTATTTTTTTTGCTTGTCTTTCTGAATAGCAATTATTATTTTTATTATTTGATTTGCACCCCGCCTTTCCACCAAAAAATGGCACTCAAGGCAACAGGACTTAATTCGGAGCAAACATGCCTAGGACTGTGCTCTGCTTAGTGGCAGGTTTGAATTTCATTTTGGCTTGGAATGTTTTGAATGGTGAAAGGGAAAAACCTCAATTTGGCCTCGTTTACTGCGGGAATGCAGCCCCCGAGACCTCGTTCAGATTGGAATTCGGCCCTTGGGCTGAAAAAGGTTTCTCAACCCTGATCTAGAAAATGCAGCAGCCAACATGTATTGAATCATGTGGGCAGTGCCATCACCTTATGTAAAATGTGGTTGCATACACATTCAAACAGATAAGTTAGCCTTCCCCAGCCTGGTGGCCTCCAGATGTGTTGGGGATGATGAGAGTTGTCCAACACAACTGGGGGGCACCAGGCTGGGGAAGGCTGAGTTAGGCAATGCACTGTCTCTGACCTTTAAAGGGAAGCTCCAAGGCTGGAGTGGCCACCAAGAGTGCTTCTTTGCCTATCCTTAATGGTGCTGGTTTTCTTGGTGCATCAACAGTTCATTCTTGGTTTACAGTCAACACCGTGGCAGGAGAGGAGGCACTTGTTTTTTTTTTCTGGAGGGCTCAAGCAATTTAGTATGTTTGTAGATGAAAGGCTGCATCTTGAATTGTACCTCTGTGACTACAGGTATTGGAGCACAAATATAATTTACACCTAGCAAACCATTATCACTGGGAGGCATCTGTTGTGTTATGTACCAGCTGTGGTCAATCAAGGGGCAGTACTGTTTTTGCAGTGGGCCCTATGAAAGGTTCTGTGCAGACAAACCATCTTCAAATCCATGGATTCAATTGTCCGAAGAACCTGTGAAGAGTCTTTCCACGTTCGCAATGATATCAGTTTTCAGGGCCACAGAATATGAGGCCTTCTCCCATAGTGAATGAACTATGTCTTTTTATTATTATTATTATTATTTATTTATTATATTTATACCCTGCCTTTTTTCCTGCAAGGAACCCAAGGCGGCTTACATAGTCCTCCTCTCCATTTTATCCTCACAACAACCCTGTGAGGCAGGTTAGGCTGAGAGGCAGTGACTGGCCCAAAGTCACCCAGTGAGTTTCATGGCCGAGCGGGGACTAGAACCCAGATCTCCTGAGTCCCAGTCCAACACTCTCACCACTACGCCACACTGGCTCTCTTTTTTCATCAAGGTGGGCATTCTACCTCCAGATTAGTCTTTCATGCCGAAAGTGAATATGCTGGTCAATATGGCTCAGGAAGTGATTTTCTGTTCTTTCTCCTCCAACAACATGAGAGGGTTTTACCTTTAAAGGTGGCCGAAAAATGATTTTAATTAAATAAATCCTTAGGGGGGAGAGAGAGAGAGAGAAAAGAATACATCAAATGTAGCTTTCTGGTGATCATTACAGGGCATTATGGCAGAGTTTTAGTTAGAAATTAGGTTAACATCTATCGTTTGGGCTAGAGGTTCCAGGACAGACAGTACACCCCCAGCAGCAAACTACCCACATACACATCCTTTGGAGGTGGGGGGCACACTTGTCTCCCTGAAGAAATCAGCAGAGCGATCACAAAGGCACCCACCAACTCTTGGACCAAATTTTATATACCGTATATAATATTTCCAGGGTTTTCATCCTTCCACAGAACTGTTCTTGCTTATCTCCATTGGCAGTACATTCAATAACCATGCTGTTGGGTGGATGAGAGTTGTAGTTCACCACATCTGGCAGGTGCCATGTTGGGAAAGGATGAGGGCATAGTTTCTATGATACCTTTGAATTATACAACATACTACTAGTAAGCCAGGAAGGAAATAATGTAATTGGCAGGGGTAGGGTTTGTTTGTTTTGAGTCAAAACTAAGTTTGGTGTTGGAAGAACCAATTACACATTGCAGGTGTTTGTAATCACTAGTTTAATAGGACAACTTTCAACTATCAATGTTTCAATTACAGATTTTCTAATTAAATGTAATTAAATAATGTTACATTTACAAACAGCTGACTATAAGCAATTATCTTTTAGTAGCTTATAGGTTGTACATCATCAAGTATTTATCACTGAAAATTGCTTCCCAAGTGACTAAACTACCTTTTTTATTTACAGTAAAGCACCAGTATCAGGCCAGGTATCTTTAGAGTTAATCAAGTTTGTAGAACTTGCAAATTGGAATATTGAAATAGATGAATCCAGGAAGCATGAAAATTGATGTATAGTAAAATAGAAAATGCAGTGAAGCTAATTACTTGTGTAATTGATTAAGCTGTTCTTTTTTTGAAAGCTGTAAATTGGTTCCTGGTTACTTAAGAGAATGGAATCCCATTCAAAATTTGACAGTAAGTTGATAGCAGTGATCAACAGTGAGACAGTTTTATAACATTGATCAAACAGTACTTTAAAATGCTTGTCATTCTAAAAGGTGAATATGAATAACAGAAATGAAAGGAAGGGTTCCCTCCTTTTAAAATTTAGTGGGAGTGCAGTCATTTGGGCTTGGTAAGAACACACACACTGCACATTTCTTTATTACATTTCATTTTACACCTATTTCCCCAAGGGTGGCATATATGGTTACCCCTCCTTTTATCTTCACAATAACCCCATGAGATGGGGATAGGCTGAGAGATCCTGCCACCAGTCCAAAGTCACCCAGGCAACGTTCATGGTTGCACGGGAAATTTAATCTGGGTCTCTCTGATCTAACTCTGAAATTCTGTCCATTAAACGGGACCACATTATTTTGTTGAACAGAGTAGACGTGACAGTTTATGCCAGGGGTGCAGAACTTCAGACCTGGGAGCCAAATCCAGCCTGGCTGGGGGCTCATTCTGGCCCCTTGGAGCTCCCCAGATGGCCACACCCCCATCCTCTAGCCCCACCCCTCCCCCCAGCCACAGATCATGTGGTGGTTTCCTGGCCTTTGTGCAGTTTTCTCCCCACTGTAAAAGTTTGATTTGCTGCTTCTAAGTTTTAGTTACTGGCAGTAAGAGCTTTAAGCTACGATATGCTGGTGCTTTCGGCCCTGTGCCATTCTGCCTTCTGCCCCACCCACCACTGGCAAGCGGCCCCCAAGAGCTTCTCTAGAATGAAATTTGGCCCTTGGGCTGAAAGTGGCTCAGCACCTCTGGTTTAGACCGTGACATTTTAACAGGGATGTTGAAGAGTCCTTGGCCTCGAGTCACGAGTCGAGTCACGAGTCTTTTTTTTTTTTTTTTTTAAATATTTTATTAAATTTTAAAACAATACAAAGAAAATAACATACACACATAACTAATATTGTGCTCCCATCACCATGGGACCAAACAATCCAATAACTCTATAATTGTTCATTATTCCAAAAATACAATATATCTTGACAGGGTAAACTCCCTTTCCCCCTTTTAAACACATATTCCAAAAATAAACCCCAAATATCCTTAAAATTATTTTTCTTTAATTGACCCCTTTTGCATTTAATATTACAAGTCAACATATCATTCAAAGCCATATCCCATACTTCCTTATACCATTCAGTAATAGTGAAAACTTGCTGGATTTTCCATTTCCTTGCTATCATTAGTCTACCTGCCGTTAACAAATTTATGATTAATTCTTTAACATTTTGTGAACCGATCACCTTTTCCGTTATTGTTAGCAAAGCTAGTTTAGGGCATACCTCTAAATCAACTCCAACAATTTCTGATATTTCCTCAAAAATCATTTTCCAAAAATCCATTACATTTTTACAACTCCACCACATATGAGCATATGTACCCAATTCCTGACATCCTCGCCAACACATCGGAGAACATTTATTATCTATTCTATTTAATCTCACTGGGGTCAAATACCATCTCCAGATTAGCTTATAAAAATTCTCTTTAATTCTTATAGACATATTTTTCAATATTCGCCTATCCCAAATCTTATTCCACTCATCCTTTGATATTTCCTCTTCAAACTCTGTATCCCAAACTATTTTAAGATTTTCTGCTTGCTCTTCTGATTTCTGCAACATTTTATATAACATCTTTGTAAGACCCCTAGCTGATGCATTTCCTTCTACAAGTTCTCTAGACATAACCACCTGCTCAAATGCAGTGAAATCCCTTTCATGCTCATGTCTCCTCTTCCATTTCTTACCCCATTGTACTAATTGAATTAAATTTAACCAAGAAATTCTTCCTGCCCCAACCCTATCAATTATTTGCTGTCTTGTCTCCATTTTTTCCAGCCAATCCATTAAAGTTATCACCTTTTTCTCTCTAAAAATTCGTTCTAAATGTCTAACATTCTCGGGAAAATCTTCCATAACCACCACTGGAGTAAGCGGGGATATACCTGGTAAAAATATTTCCTTATTTCTACCCCAAATTTCTAACATATTTTTTAAAAAGGGATTTTCTAATCTTTTTGTCATAATATGTCCTTGTTTTGTAAATAAGAATTTATCCACCCTATTACCCAATTCAAATGCTTCTATTTCCCACCACATAAAATCTTTTCTAACAATAATATCCATGATATATCTAAGTTGATTAGCTATATAATACCATTTTAAATTAGGGAGACCAAGTCCCCCTATTTTTTGAGCTTTATACCATCTATTCTTAGTAATCCTTGATTTTTTCCCCCCATTACAATAGCTATTTAACATTACTTGCCACTCTTTAATTTCTTTCTCTGATATCTTATATGGTATCATTCTAAATAAAAAATTAAACTTCGGTAAAATCTTCATTTTAATCAAAGCTATCCTACCAAACCACGATAATCCCAATTTTTTATAATCCTCTATTTGATTTTTAACTTCATCTTTTAGTTTTTTAAAATTACATTCCCCTATTTTATCCAAATCTTTTAATATATCAATACCTAAATATTTAATTATATTTTTATCTTTATATCCACTCCCCTTTGTTTAAATCCCCTTTCCTCCAGTTTACTATAATTAAATGTCATTATCTCCGATTTATCCCAATTAACTTTTAACCCTGTTACTTCTCTAAATTCATCTAAATGTTTCTCTATCCAATCCCAATTTTCTATAGGCCGTTCTAATGTTAACAAGATATCATCTGCAAAAAGGTTTATCTTACATTTGGTCTCTATTCCTATCCCCAATAATTTCTTCTCCTGTCTTATCGAATTCGCTAACAATTCCATAACTAACACAAATAATACTGGGGAAAGGGGACAACCCTGTCTAGTTCCCCGGCCTAGGCTAATAGTTTCTGTTATTCCATCGTTTACAATTACCGACGTGACATTATGAGTATATAATTGGTTAGTAATACCTATAAATTTTTCTCCAAACCCCATAGTTTTTATTAACATCTTTAATGCAGGCCATTCCACACAATCAAAGGCTTTAAAAATATCCAATGCAAGAACCCCCGCTTTCAAATTATTTTTCTTTATTAAATAAATTATATTCAGAACCCTTCTTGTTAAATCTGCCATTTGTCTTCCTTGAATAAACCCACATTGATCTATCCCTATATACTTATTTAGAAAACTATTCATTCTTCTAGCTAAAATTGATGTCAATAGTTTAGCATCTTGATTAATTAATGATATTGGTCTATAAGAACCTGGTTCTGCTAAATCCTTCCTTGGTTTCGGGATTAAAATGGTCAAGGACTGTTTCCATGACGGGGGGATCTCTCCCCCCTGTAAAATATCATTAAACAACCGTTTTAACTTCGGAATTAACATTTTTTTAAAGACTTTATAATATTCCGCCCCCAGACCATCCAGTCCTGGCGTTTTCCCCTGTTTTAATTTATTTATAGCACTTTCTATTTCAATTTCTGTGAATGGTTGCTCCATTTTCTCTCTATCTTCATCCTGGATTTTTATTTTTAAATTTTTCTCGATATATCTTCTACTCTCAGCTTCCGACCATTTTCCTGCCTTATATAACTCCGTGTAATATTCATGAAAAATTTTCAATTTATCCTTTACTAGATTATATTCTTTACCCCTCTTATCTTTAATCATCCCCACTAAGCTTTTTTCTTTTTTTTTTGTGCTAATCTAGCCAACATTTTAGAGTTTTTATTACTATTCTCAAAATACTCCCTTTTTGTGTAAATCAAATTCCTTTGTACCCTGTCCAGTTCTTTATTCTCCAATTCTTTCCTTTTACCCTGTAATTCTGCAAAAATCTTTTTATCCCTCTTCTCTAAATACTTCTTTTCCAAATCCCTAATCTCCCCCTCTAGCTTTTGATAAAAAACTTCTTGTTGTTTCCTCAAATTTATTGCCTCTCTCAATCCTATTCCTCTCATTACACTCTTCATTGTATCCCATATTATCGCTTCAGTACATTCTTCTGTTTGATTAAATTCCCAAATTTCCCTCAATTCCTTCTCTATTTTCTCTGTTAAATGTTTATAACGAAAAATATTACAGTTCAATCTCCATCTTTTCGCTTCTCTATAATCCTTATGTATCTTCAAATCCATGTTAACCAAAGCATGATCTGTAACTTTTATCACTCCTATCTCTGTGCCCAGGACCCTTGAAAACAGTGTCCTGGACACAAAAATAAAATCTATCCTAGAATAATTCTTATTTGCTGATGAGTAAAATGTATATCTTTCCTCATTCCCCTTGACCCCTCTCCAAACATCTAGCAACCCTTCCTTACTAATTAACTTATTCAAGATCGTTAGATTATTTCTCTGATCTTCTCTCGTCGGATTGGATTTGTCTTTTCTTCTATCCAATACCATGTTAAAGTCCCCAGCCATAATAACCCTTTGATTTTGAAAATTACCCATTTCTTTAAACACATGTTGATAAAATTCTCCTTGATTTTGATTGGGAGCATAAACATTAACAATAACATATTCTTCCCCTCCCAAGGTCCCATACATTATAATATATCTACCTGTATCATCCTTTTTCACCTTTAGAACATTAAAACCACAATTCTTTGAAATTATAATTGCTACTCCTCGTGATTTAGATGATCCACATGCTATCTCATATATTCTAGACCACCTCAATTTCAATTCATTGACTCCTTTCCTTGCCTGGTGCGTTTCTTGCAAGAATATAATATCTGCCTTATCCTTTTTAAGAAGTGCTTCTATTCGCCTTCTCTTAGTAACTGACCCTAGCCCCTTAACATTTAAAGTTGAAATTCTTAACTTATAATCCATCTATTAACAACATTTTTTCTTTTTTGGTCCCCAAAAGTGAAAATAATACACAATAACATACCCCTTAACCCACCCCCACATTCATCTAAACTATCCCCCCTGCTTAGCCAGGGCAACTTGCCCCACCCTAAACCTACCCACCTATCCCAGGGGGGGGGAAAGGACCCATCACCAGCCCGAACAGCAGCCCCTCATTCCCTCCCGGATAACTTCTTTATAAAACATTTTCTATTTCTTTTTTCTTCTCGTGTTGAAACGACCTCTTATACAATTCCTCCACTGGCTCCTTCTTCTTCCAGTTGACCCATCGATTCTGGACCCTCCGCATCATCATGAAGCCCCAACTCTCCCAGCAGGCCCATGCCTTGATCACATGATGAGATCTTGTATCTCTTACTGTTCCACACAAAAGTAAGAAAAACTGGGTAACCCCAATTGTATTGTAATCCCTTTCTGATCAAGACTGCTGTACACGGTTTAACACTTCGCCTCCACTTTATTGTTTGCTGACAAAGATCATTGTAGATTTGCAAAGTAGCCCCCTTGAAAGCTACTTGACCTTTCTTTCTAATCTCTTTCATGAAGACATCCTTCTTGTATAAATTTGCAAATTTCAGTACAACATCTCTGGATGTCATACCACGCCTTAATGCTCCCACTCTATGCACAATCTCAATGTCCATATCATCCCAAAAAATTGTTTCTCCAGAGACAGCTTCATTCATCCATTCCAAAATACTGCCTCTTAACTTATATCCAGTCTCCCCCATCTCCATGGGGAAGCCTCTGATCCGAATGTTGGAACGACGTTGCCTGTCTTGCATGTTAATCATCTGTATTTCCATCTCATTAAATTTCATTTCATACTTTTCAAACTTTTTTCATCCTTCACCTGGAGTTTTTCCACCTTATCCACTCTAGCTTGCAGCTCTTTAACTTGAACCCCTAAATGATCTATGGACTTTCGCATTTGCTTCATATCCTCTTGATGCAGATTTTGAAATTTCTCAATTGCTTCTATTTGTTTCTGCTGGCCTGCTTCCATAGAGCTTTGAAACTGTGATAGAATTTTCTCCCAATCTGGTGCTGCCCCTTTAAGCTTGGCTGGAGATATTGACTTTGGCTTGGCACCAGCAGGGAATTTGCCAGCTGAATCCGCCATTTTTCCGCCCTTCCCCCTCGCTGTCTCGAAACTTTCACTACCTCGTGGCTTCTTATCAGGACCCTGTTGCACAGTTTGATAAGAACATTCAATATCTTTAGTGTCAAGGATCCTAATTAGCCTTTTCAAACTGTTATCCGAGGGATGCGCCCGATCGCGTTTCCAAAGAGGGGGTAGGGACTTTTTCACCCGTCTGGAGCTCATAAACAATCCAGAGCGAAGCACATCAAAAGAAAGCTATTCTTGTTATTTCTTTGTTAGCTCTATATCTGCATACTTTCCAGAAAGCAAACAGCAAAGGAATTTAAACTCACGCTTTGTCTCTCCTGTGTATTTGCAGATGTTTTCAAATCATTCCGGGAGCTCGGCAGAAAAGCTACTGCTCCATAGCCAGCGCAGGCTCCTCCCCCAGTCACGAGTCTTTGGACCCGAGTCCGAGTCTCGAGTCCAAGGTCCAAAATGGTGACTCGAGTCTTGAGTCTCGAGTCCCGAGTCACTCCCAAAGCGGCGGCCCATGGAGGGAGCGGGAGGGTCTCCGCGAGAGGAAGAAGAGCTGCCCTTCCTCCCGCGGAGACCCTCCCGCTCCCTCCATGGGCCGCCGCCGCCCCCACTTACCATGGGCGGGTCCTTCCCTCGTCCCTGCTCCTGCCGCCGCCGCTGCCGCACCAGGGATGCATTACGAGCCCTCCCTGGGTTTGTAGTTCTCCGCGGTGGCGGCGCGGCCCGATCTCGCTCTTCTGAGCGGCGCGGAGAGTGTTCTCCATGCTGCTCGAGTTGCCGCCGCCACCTGCCGCCGCCTGCCGCCACTTCGCCGCCACCCGCTCGCCACCGCCGCTCACGTCACCGCCGTCGCCGTCTCCCTTGCCGCCACCCGCTCGCAGCCGCCGCCATCGTATGCCACGCCATTGCACGCCACACCGCCGCCATCGCATGCTACCACCCGCGCCGGTCCCGTCATCACTTCCGGCGCGGCGGAAGTGACGCGCCGGGACCCTGCTCTGGCGCGCTTGGCCGCCGCCGCTCTGTTTAGAGGGGCGGCCAAGCGCGCCGGAGCAGGGTCCCGGCGCGTCACTTCCGCCGCGCCGGAAGTGATGACGGGACCGGCGCGGGCGGCGGCGTGCGATGGTGGCGTGGCGTGCGATGGCGGCGTGGCGTGCGATGGCGGCAGCGGTGGCTGCGAGCGGGTGGCAGCGAGGGAGACAGCGACAGCGGTGACGTGAGCGGCGGCGGTGGCGGCGGTGGCGGAGTCCTTGGGCTCGAGTCCCGAGTCGAGTCTCGAGTCCCATTGAAAAAATTGGGACTCGAGTGGGACTCGAGTCAGAGGGGGGACTCAGTCGGACTCGCGAGTTGAGTCGTCGAGTCCGAGTCCCCATCCCTGCATTTTAAACATGGAATGCTGTGTAAACCACACTATCCTGTGATGAGGCAGTATATAAATATATAGGGCTGGGTTCCAAAGATATGTGCATATGTGGAAAGAGCTTCCAAGGAGTGCTTTTGTGTGGATTATTTCTGTTGTTGTTACAACATGCAAAAGGATGGATTTTGAATGTTCTGAGAACTTGCTGCTGTGTCTGACTGTGGGTTACGTCAGCACTGCAAGTACTCTATAGTTCAGGGATGGCTAACCTTTTTGAGCCCGAGTGTCCAAACTGCAACACAAAACCAACTTATTTATTTCGAAGTGCCAACACTGCAATTAAACCTGAATACCGAGGTTTTAGTTTTAGAAAAACAACTCATACAGTTGTCCGAACTAATTAACATCTTTTGTCTTTAAAGAAAAACACAGTAACAGAGCTTTCAATGATACAAACAGTTTTTTGTTGAAAAAAACCATTAACTCAAAAAATTATTATAGTACTACATTGTACACATAGCCTGAAGGGAATTTATACAAACTTTTTAAATAATTAGGCACATGTATTTTTGGATAAGGGATTCTCAACTTGTAATATGATTATATGCCAGACTGAAATTGTATGGGGCAAGCTTTACCCCGGGTCCTTTCCCTACTTCTATAGGTGTCGGATTAGTAAAAGTAAAAGTCAACCTGTACTAGGATGAGCAAGATAAACAAGAAAACTAAATGTGCTTAACACATTTTAAACACTTTATGTCTTGGACTGCAAACACTGCATTAGGTAAAAGTTTGCATTGGGCATGCTTTTGCACAATTAATGTGATTTTTGCTACTGCATGCATGTTGATAATTTGTCAAACCTTGGCTCATACTCGGTTAGTTTGAGAGCAACACATGCAGCACTCGGGTCAACTGTTAGGGCTTTACATCCAAGCCATGCTCTGTGCATCATTCTTCAAAATCTTTTAAATGTGATAACAATGTAGAAAAGAATTCTGTAACAGGAATTCTAGAATAAAATCATTCTGTTCCACACTGTGAGAAAGAACAAGATCATTAGTGTTTTGCAGAAGGGGACAGTTTTCGCGATCTGGTGACCAATGGCTCGAGTGCCCACAGAGAGGTCCCTGCGTGCCAGCTGTGGCACCTGTGCCATAGGTTCGCCATCACTGCTATAGTTGTTATATCCAAATTGTTGGGAGGGAGAAGAGTGTACGACATCACTGTAGTGCAGTCCAGAGTTGTTACCCAGACGGCAAGTGGGTTGTGTTGTTTTTGTTGTTTTTTTCATTTTTAGGGAAATACAGTTGGGGCAGGGTGGGTGAGTGGGAAAAGGACTGTGAAATATTTAATGAAAAGAAGGATATTTACCTTTTATTTCCTTAATTAAATAATTTGTGTGTGTAATTTCCTTTCGACCTCACTGTTTATAACTCCCCACTGCAACCATAGGTGGTATAAAAGCCTGCAATGCACAGATGGCCATTTTACATGCTAGGGAGGCTTATTATTATGAACATAGTGTAAAATAATTATGTTTTTCTAGTATAACATTATTTATTCAATATTATTACATTAATGTTCTGCCTTTCCTCCCCATTTTTACCCTTACAACAATCCTGTGAGGTAGGTTAGACTGAGTAGTGCCTAGCCCAGGTCATCTAGTGAGAATTGAGAAGCATTTGTTGCCCCTCCTCAGGCAGCGAAATGTCCGGGGCCAGCACTGGCTGTGTATGTCTTGTTTGGCTGCTCCGTCTAAATGAGTCAGTGAGTCAGTCTGTCTCTTTCTTGAGTGTGTGTGTGTGTGTGTGTGTGTGTGTGTTTGTTTGAGAGAGTGTATCAGTGTGTGTTCATATAGTAATACCTTGGATTGCAAGTAACTTGGTCTGAGAGCGTTTTGCAAGACAAGCAAATTTTTTAAAATAAATTTTGACTTGATAAACAAGCGATGTCTTGCAATACAAGTGTAGGGATGTAACCGCTCGCCTCGAGCGGGCCCCCGCTCACGCCCACCAGAGACTCGCTTTGATAAGAGTGTTTTGGATTACAAGCATGGTTCTGGAACGAATTATGCTTGCAATCCAAGGTATTACTGTATTTTCTGTGCTTGTGTGCTGTATGCTGTAAAAGGGGAAGCTTGTGTTTGTATTTGAGTTTTCTACCATGGAAGACATATAAATCTTTTGCTTCCAGGAAGATGATTTCCACTAAAATATGTAGTGAAAAATGCTTTTGCATCATTATTTTACATTGTTGACTCTCTCTCTCTCTCTCTCTCTCTCTCTTTCTCTGTTGTGGGCGAGTTCAGTGTTGGGAGCAGAGTAGGAGGCTCACTACAGATGGCTGCCCTGGGACCCATCATGGCCTTGACCTGACCCTGGCTGTGTGGCTCTGAGGATATCATCATTAGCAGTGGCAGCATCGTGATTTTGTGTGGCTGTGTGACACTTCCTCCCATGACGCACTGTTCACTCATGATTCTCTGTGGAATGGGAGTTGGTGCTGCAACAAGAGAATGTGGGTCCAAAGGAGTGCATTTGTGTGGCTGTGTGTTTTCCCCACCTGCTCCTTTGCACGTACAATCATAAAGTTCATGTGCCTCAGTTCTTCCTTCCTGTGGCATGGATTGCTGTCTGTTGGGAATGCAAAGACTGTTCCGCCTCCAGTGACCCCTTGGCTCTGCCTCTGTTGGCCTGCCCTCTGCCCCACCCTCCCCCACCCCCAATTAGATTGGCTACCAGCCTCCACTGGTGTGCATGTATAGGATCAGGCTGTTAGTGTGCTACAAAGTTTAACTAAACATTATGTAGTGGCCTTCCTGTGCTTTCTGTGTCTCCCTTTGCTTTTCTGAAGCAAGCAGTCTAATCTGATATAGCCATGGTAACTGCAGAAGAATCACACCATAGTTCCCCTAGATCCCTCTCTGGCCTACATAGCCTTAGTATTTTTGTGTTTCCATTTTCTCCTTGCCAACCCTTACCTTTCCTCCCCTTCATCTATCTTCCCATTGTCACTTCTCCACTGTTCTCAGCTCCCATTTTCATCTTGCTTTGTTTGCTGGCTGATTTGGGCACTTCATTAGCAGATTGAACGGATCTACACTAGACAGGAAAGTTTCATTTTCACTGATATGCTATTTGCCTTTGAGTGTTCCTTCTATTAATTGTTTTAGGACAATGCTTTTCCATTTTCCCCTACCTTCCAGGTATCTTTCCCACATCAACCTGTTTGCCAAGGGAACCCATAAGCATTTGCTACACACTCCTCGCACATTGCAGAGGATTCAGGAGAATGTTTGAGGATGCGCATTCTGTCCACTGGCTAGGAGTCTTGGGTGCCCTGCCCCTGTGTGAACTCCCTGTTTAGATGTAACATAACTTTCAGCTGCACAATACAAGGAAGATCAGTAGTGGTGAGCAGGCTGTCTTTCAAGGAAGCCCATTTGCCATTCCTGACCTTACTGAGGAACCCCTAAGGATATTGGATGGTTAATTGAGTCTCATTTCCTGAATAAAACCAGAAAGATTTCACAAGTTCTCTGAGAAGCAAATTGGAGGAACAAAAGATGCAGCTTAGCCTGGAAATGATACCATAATGTTCATTTGTTTTTTTAGATCTCCCTGAAAGCCCATGTGCAGGGCTAGGAAGGGTGGCGCAAAGAAGGATAATTACTACCGTAAGTGTACAAGGACTACTTTACAGCTTAAAGTGGATCTTGAAAGATGTTTTTTACTATTATGTTTTAGTATCTTAAAAGACAACCCTAGCACTCTCCAGAATGATACAATCTGCAGGAGAAGGGATAATCATATACAGGACTTAATTTTACCCACTTGGACTGTAAGAGGAAGCTAGCTATGAAAGAGAATTTATTCTGGCTCCCTGCACACAGTGTAATTATTGGGGGCTGTGCCAAAGATGACATATATTTCTTGTATTAGACGTTTGAGTTGTGAAGGAAGCAGCGCAGACAGGATTCTTTTATCTGTGTTCTTGGGCCAATTGGTTTCAGAGAGCCTATGACGACGTGCTCTCAGTTCTCCTGTTTATAGCACCATCTGTGCAGAAGGCTGGGCCCTATGGGAGGTCAACCTGAG
The DNA here is from genome assembly GCA_021292165.1 of Shinisaurus crocodilurus. Classification (NCBI taxonomy): domain Eukaryota; kingdom Metazoa; phylum Chordata; class Lepidosauria; order Squamata; family Shinisauridae; genus Shinisaurus; species Shinisaurus crocodilurus. The sequence continues at coordinate 114,154,966 of CM037878.1, read as the reverse complement.
TCCACACCTGGCGTATGCATAGGGTCCCTGAATTCAGCTGCTGCTAGAGCTGGTCTGCCAGAGGTCTGAGTCTGATCCGAAGTGAGGGCTAGAGCCTGAAGTGCAGTAAACAAAGGTACTACGTACTTTGTTGACCAGCCAGCAAGGACAGAAGGTCAAGCTTCTGGTACTTATGCTAGGATTAGCCAACCCATCCAAAGGCTTCATTCTGTTGCCACGCACCCTCATCTACATATGTATGGCAATACATGTGTGCACCCAAACAAAATGTGTTGGGATCTTTAACTGAAAGGTACAGTGCACCGTGGCAGGAATTAAGCTACCCAAGTGGGGGAAAGTGTGAAGAGGTAACAAGCCAGAGATCAGGGTACTTGAATATATAGTTTATTATAAAAACAGGCAGAAGTGCACAGGCAGCATTCAGAGTGGCTTGTTGTGACATGTGAACCCAGCATGATGGCTTGTCCGTGGCTTGTCACAAAGGGCTACAGAGCTGCCTGGAGAGAGTGGCAAAAACCCTGGTCACTCCTCATGATCTCGCTTAATGATATCCCCTCACTATTATATCTTGAAATTACACTAGTCGATTTACTCCTCCACTTTGTTGCCTCCCTAGATAGTGACACTTTCCCTCCCACCTTCGGGAGATTTGCACATATATAATATATATATATATATAATATATATATATATATATTTACTTTAGGGGAGAACTGTGCAAATTTAAATTTTAAAAAAAACTTTGGGGGAAGATTTGCACAAATTATCAGTAACTACTGGGCTTATGCACGGTAGTTACTGTGAATAAGTGTGGTACTTACTGCGCTTTAGCCAATGTGCACAAATATCCCCCAATGTTTTAAAAAAGATCTCCCTGAAGATGGGAAAAAATTACATTAAATATGCACAAATCTCCCTGAAGGTGGAAAACAAATTCTACAGAAAACCTCTACTCTGCCAATGAGTGCATTTGTGCTTGCTAGTGGAATAGGCTGCTGAGGCTGTGCTGCAAAGGCCTATGGGGTACGTGCCGGGCGGGCAGGAGGACTAAAGGGGGAAACAAGCCACAGCAAGCTGCGGAATGCCAGATCGTCTGTTGGGAGTAACGTGGGTTAGCGAGTGAACAGCAAGCCCACCATCGCTTATTTTCAGGGTGGTTTATCGTGACGTGTGAACTGACCCAATGCATGTTCTATATTGTGCCTATGGATGGATAAGTTGTCATCTGAAATAACTAGGCATATACATAACATCATGTGGCTCCAAGTTTGACTTTCTTCTAGTCCAGAGTCGAACAAAGGTTTTAGAATCCTGGCCATTATCTTAGCTTTCACTATAATGGCAGAAGTGCATTAGAGTGTGTTATGTGCGAAAAACATTGATCAAAAGTACTCTAGAAATCAGTCAAAAGCAATTGGAGAGAAAAGAGCAGGATATAATATAGCTATTTCATGCAAAAATCTGGTAAGAACCTTGTGTAAAATGCAGCATCAAGTGTACCTATGTATGTTGTAGGAATTAATGTGTGTGGTGATGAAACCATCTAGATCAGTGATGGCGAACCTTTTTGAGCCCGAGTGCCCAAACTGCAACACAAAACCAAAGTGTTTTGTGTTGCAAAGTGTTTTGTGTTTTGTGTTTTATTTATTTCAAAGTGCCTTAAATTTGGCAGGAAGGAGGAGGGGGCACTAGCTAATCGCGCCCCGCTCTGTCTCAGGGCATGGCTCTTCACCGGGCGCGCAAAGATTCGGGCGCGCGCGCCCTGTGCTTCTGAGCTGTCTGTTCAGTCAGAAGGAGGGCTGGTTGCCTGCGCAGTCCGCTTCTGGGGGTGGAGATGTTGGAGTGTGCCTGCCTGTGGAGGCCAGCGAGGAATGAGTGGGGAGGAGTTACTATGGAAACCCGATGCTGAATGCAGAAGGGGATGGTCTTTTCGCGATCTGGTGACCAATGGCTCGAGTGCCCACAAAGAGGTCCCTGCGTGCCAGCTGTGGCACGCGTACCATAGGTTCGCCATCACTGATCTAGATTAATAATCTTTATAAAGAATTGTCATAGAGCAGCTGGTACTTTAAGCACAATATCATCAACAATTGCCATAACTTAAGGGGTGTAGATTAGAATCTCAAGTAAAAGTTTCCAATCTCAGTCAAGTTCCTAAAATGTTTAGGAAAAAACACACTGGACAGCCATAAGGGAGGTTTCGTATCTCAGTGGTACAGCACATATTTTACATGCGGAAGGTCCCATGCATCAGGACTGGGCATTTCTAGCTGAAAGGATCTGAGGGTAACAAATCTGGGAAAGACCTTGGAGGTCCACTGCCAGTCAGAGTAGTAGACAATCTGGGCTAGCTGAACCAATGGTCTGATTTGGTTTAACACAGCTTTATACATTAACAGTCAAAGATATGCAAAGTCTCTGGTCTCCAATGTGGCACCCATGGGCACCAGTGTACTCACGGACACCTCTTTTGGCACCCACCAGCCTCCTTGCCTTTCCTGATTGTTATTTTATTTAGGATGTTTTTAAATTTTTTTAAAAAAATTGGGTGGTTGGCATGTTGCAATTCTGCCCTCTAGTGCCATCCTTATTTGGGTTCAAAAGAATGGTTTTGTGTTTTAGAGCTCAGACTTCAGCTCTGCCTTGCACTTAGGTTCTTGGGCAAGTCACTTTTCTTTTAGGCTCACCAGTTTGCCTTCTGGAAAATGAGTGTTATATGAATTGCCATGCCCACCATGGGAGCCATTTTATGAATGGGCAAGCTCCACCCCATGGCAGCCATTTTGTGAGAGCACCTATGACATTCTGTCCAAATTCCAAATTTGACCAGTGACCCCCAAAACGTTTGGGGACCCCTGAGGTAAGTGTTCACTAGCAAATTTATGTTGCTGAGGATCACAAAGCTTCTTGTATCTCCAGCTCCCTGGCTGTTCTCAGTTCTGTAAAATGGGATGCAAATTTTTAGAAAAAAGTGTATGAAATATAATCCATAGGTATCCCTAATCTAGCAATATATGTGGGTGTGTATGTGTATCTATATATCTATATATATCTCACTTGAAGTTTATAAATAGTGCCTTTGGGGCTTTATCTACCGGTAAATTGCCTTTGGTGGATCAGGGCCTACTGTGAGTGTGAGGCTTTCGAAACAAATGATAACATAGACAGGAACTAACAAAGACATGGCTACTGTGCTTTTAAGGCTTTGCAGTGGAAAAGCCACAAGCACATTTCTTTTAGGCATAGATTTAGGTTTATTCTTTCTAAATGGCAGATTGCCAGGTCACAGTTTCAGTGTACCCTTTAGGAAATGCAGTCAAGCACACTGGAGCCCTATTAACGACTGTAATATTTATGCCTTGGAATGTTTCAAGCAGATATGGCAGGTTTGCATCAGGGGAGCAATCCTGGCACATCTTGTGAAGCAAACCCAGAAAGCATCATCTGAAGAAATGTGGTGCTTGGGCAACGGTATCACTAGGCAAACTCAGACCAGACAGGACTGAGTAGGATTCAAATCAAACAACAACAGGGTTGGGAAAAGAGTTTATTTTTTTGGCTGTGGTTACTGTGGTTCACTGACAGTTCTAAAAAAAAAACACCTACAGAAATATATGCAAATTTAAAGCCTGGGTAGTAAATGGAGTGGAAATTTGCACACCTGCATTAACAGAGCAGTTAACGCAAGTGCACAAATTTCCTCTCCAATGACTTCCCGCCCTTAAATCTGTATATTTTTACCAGTCCAAAAAAATAAATAAAAATGCACAAATATTCCCAATAGTAAAAAAAAAAAAAAAAAAAAGTGCCTTAGAGGTGGCAGAATGAGACACAGCAATTGGGGAGCCACCTGCCACCCCCCAATGGGGCTCGATTCACTCTGTCTCATTCAGCTGCCTTCTCGGGGTTTTTTCCAGAACTGTCAGGGAACCGCAGTAATCACAGCAGCAATTCTCCCAAGATGAATGTAAAATAAAATCAAGAGAAGAACTGATAAAAGAAGGTCATACATGTCAATGGTTTTCCTATTTACAGATTTTAGGAAGGTCTAAAGTTGATAAAAGGTTGTATGATTTTGAACAAAGTGTATCTGACTTTAAAAGGGAATTATGTCTAAATGATGAACATCTTATTTCAAGAATGTATAAGCTTTTGTTGAAATTTGAGAGTGAGGAAGAGCAAGTGAAGGAATGCATGATAAAATGGGTTCAAAATTTTGCCTATAATATATCAATGACACAATGGGAAAATATGTGGTTAAAAGGTTTGAAATTTACATTATGTTCTAGTCTTAAAGAGAATTTTTATAAGATGATGTATCATTGGTATTTGTCTCCAGAGAAATTGGCTAGAATGTATAATGGTGCATCAGATATATGCTGGAAATGTGAACAACAGGAAGGAACCTTTTATCATATGTGGTGGACATGTAAGAAAGTTTTAAAAAATTGGGTACAAATTCATTTATTAATGCAAATTTTAAAAATAATTTTCAATTGAAACCAGGGGCTTTTCTATTGGGAATAATGGACAATCAGCTAGAAGGAAGTTATGGAACTTAATTTTTATACATGACAACGGCAGCGAGACTACTATATGCACAGAAATGGAAAGGTCCAGCAGTGCCTACAACAAAAGAATGGTTGGTCAAGATGCTGGAGCTAGCAGAGATGGCCAAACTCACATCATTAAGCAGAGAATGGACAACATCCACATTTATTGTTGAGTGGAAACCTCTAATTGACTTTTTGCAGACACTAGAAAATAATGATTTGTTTGTTTGTGGGTTCATGGAATAATAAGTGAATTTGGGATAACGGGAAAGAAGAGATTTCTCATTCTGATTATCGAGTAAGAAAAATTATTGTGACCTATGTTTGCTGTAGAAGAAAATCGGAAGTCTATTTTGTTTTGTTAATTGTTATATGTTTGATGTTATGTGTTTGTTTTATATAGAAATAGAATTAAAAAAAAAAAAGAACTGTCAGGGAACTGCAGTAATCACAGCAGTAAGTGCTCCAAAAAGGAGCCCTCAAAAGGGGAGGGGGGAGAGTTAATATCTCCCATTTCTGGAGTACCTGCAGACTCAGGGAAGTGTTGAAAAGGTGGAAGACTGAGAACTGTCCAGCACCTAAAAGCCAGCGGATTACATTGCTAAGTGGGACATCTTGTCATCCCCCCTCCCTCTGGGTGCACCTTCCTTTGCTAGCTTCCCCCCTTTTCAATTGACAGCTAGGCAATCAGTCCCTGGCAACTGTGTGCAAACTATCCTATGCAGTCTCGCCTTATCAGTCTGTTTCCTACTGCACTTCACCACTCCCTTTGACAGCTGAAACGGATAAGGAGATTGACCAGACAAGACTTCTCCTATTGGACTGCCATAAGTGCGCTGCTGTGCACTTGTGAAAGACCAACAAAAATAATAATAGCAATAAAATGAACACAACTGAGCAATTTTCTGGGTCCGAAAAATAAAACAAAAAGGGTGGTGAACCAGTGACTCCAAAGTGCTGTTTGGTAATCAGTGGAAAGATTGCCACTGGCAGTGGCATGGGCAAGATTGCGAAGGGCGGCAGCGGGGGGCGGGGGTGGGTTGCTGCTTTTGCTGAGTGGCTTGCTAGCCAATCCCTGCAACCCATAATAAAATTGCTGTCCTGGGTTTAGAAGACATCATGGCAACCACTGTGGGTCAAACAATCCCTACAAGCCATGGGTTGTCAGGCTGGCTTGTTGCCAAAAAAAATAAGCCTCCCTGTGGGAAGCAGTCTAAATTCAGATGATGCAACAATCCACAGTGGCTAGTTACCCATGATGAGTCGTGTAATGCCAGCCAGGTCACTAAGGGTGTGTTTGCACATCACGCCCACCCACCCTGACAATAAGCCAAGGTAGTTGGGTTCTGCAAACAACCCACGATGCACCTGATAATCAGGCTCACTGTAAGTTGTTCACCCCCTCCTTCTCTGTCAGTCCTCCCGCAGGTATCCCAGGGGACACTGTGGCAGGACTGATTTGTCTCCCCCCTCCCTGCCATGATTGTGAGCTATTTTGAACTTGCCACAGATTTTTTGCGCTTTAACCCCCCCTCCCCGGAGATAATGAAAGCCAGCTTGACAGCCGGCTTTCACAATCCCTGTTTTGACAGCCACTGACAGCTCCTTCAAAGTTCCCAAGTGGCATATTGGAAGGGCTGCCAGTGGCTGGCAAACAATTTTTTTTTGAAAAAAATTTGTGTACACAATGTGTGCTAATATGTTTGTTGTATTTTTTTCTTTTTAAATTAAAGCCATACTTACACAACTGCTAGTATTTTAAGCCTCAGCTGCAGCAATGTCCTGAGGGGTACCTGCTGCCAAAGTGCAGCAGGTGCCAACCCTGGACATTGCCCCAAAGAGGCTCCAAATAGGGGTTTTCTTTCCTTTCCTTTCTCTTGACAGCTGTCAAAAGGTGAGCTGTCAAGGGAAAGCAAAGGCATGAGGGATCTTTGATTGTGAGATTTACACCACCTTCACTGCGAGGTCCTCCTCCTCCTCCTCCTCCTCCTCCTCCTCCTCCTCCTCCTCCTCCTCCTCCTCCTCTCTTGCCCTTACTGTCCTCTGGGTGATGCACATGTTGCCACTTCCCCCGAGACTCTAGCTCTTCGGGAGAGTGCAGAAATGCACCCCAACTCCTTTTTCTGGGGAAAACGAGTTTTGATAATTAGCTGTCAAAACTCTGGATTCCCTTTAAAAGGTTTGTGTTTTTTTTTGACAGGGACATATGGCTGTATATGTCCCTGTCAAAAAAACAGTTTCAAACTGCAAGTGGAGGAGATCAAATGTTTTAATGCTTTTCCATGAAAAACACTCCAGAAACATGTAGACCTGACATACTGGGGAGATGGTTCTAGAAGTCATTAGAATAAAATTAAATATTGCACAGTACTCTAAAATCTTGGCTCATGCTTTTGTTTGACAGCGGGGGGGGGGGGAGCAGACTGATGTTGATATCGGCTGATCTTTATTTAAGCAATCTCAATTGTTCATTTGAGCCCTCCAGAAAGTTAATCCTGTCATTCTGTTTTATTAGTACTAGGAATGCCACAGAGCTGTCAAGGGTCTGTATGTATGTATGTATGTATGTATGATGCATTCATTTGCTGTTATCTTTGTGAGATCTGAATTATATGTGGAGCTGTCATTCTCTGCAATCACTGTATATTTAATTCAGTGCTTTTGCTTGCTTTGCAGCAGCGATGAAGCCAACTTCTACATTCTCAAGGCCACTGTGTCCTGCAGACACAAATCCAGAGGCTGGAAGAAGTGGGTCAAGCTTGACCTGTCAGGTGCTGTTATAACATTGGCATTCCCTGTAGCAGGACTTAAAGCTATGGGGTAAAAGTGCTCAGAAGGTATGAGGTGACAAACCGTGAGGAAGTGGGAAGCAGGGCGGGGGATGAGTGTGTTTCCTGAAAAAAACTTCAAGTGACAGTAAGATACACATACAGACTCATTGCTCCTTCCCGTGGGCGGGGGGGGGGGGAAATCACCACCTTGATTAAAACCTGGTAAGGTTTCCAGGGGCCAGGTAAAGGTGTTCTTAGGACTGTGTCTGCCCCCAGGCCACCCCCGCTTCACAGTGTGCAATTACAAGACGATGTGTTCATGCCACATTTATTCATTTATTTACTATTACATTTATATACCACCTGTTTTCCTTACAAGGAACCCAAGGTGCCTACATGGTCCTCCTCCTCTCCATTTTGTCCTTGCAACAACTCTGTGAGGTAGGCTAGCCTGACAGTCAGTGACAGGCCCAAGGTCACCCAGTGAGCTTCATGGCTGAGTGGGGACTAGAACCCGGATCTTCCAAGTCCCAGTCCAGCATTCTAACCACTATGCCACCGCTGGCTTGGGAGTGATGCAGACTGGCAAAACTAAGTTCAACCTTGTTCACTGAGAAACTCCAAGTCACTTTGGCTGGGCAAGAGTGTGACTGGAGGAAAGGACAACAGGGCCATGAAGTGTTTTGATGCCATAAGCTGCCTGTGGGATTCTGGGAGTTGTAGTCCAACACAACTGGAGGGCACCAAGTTGGGGAAGGCTGCTATCAGTAATTCAACAGAGGCTGATTGGGTGTTTTCATTGACCTCCCGCCTTTCAACCCAAAATGATGGGAGTGGACAGTAGCGGCAGCTCACAAATGTCCCCATTATGTGCTGCCTGCTGAAACATTTGGAATAGGTAGTTGTTGGAGACAGCTATTAGAAAAGGCTATTAGATAGCCTTTTCTAATAGCTGTCTCCAACAAGCAGTAGACTTCCAGACTTCTGTCTGGAAGTCTACTGCTCTGATGAGATTGTGAGAATGGATGAGTCCCGGCTGATCATTGATTTAGGACATTTATCTAGAATGAAAATATAAAGGGAAAACATACAGTTGCTGGTGTTGTGATGATGTGATAAAAGTTGCAACTGAATTGCCAAAGACTTTAAAATACACAAGCACTTACAACATATCTGGTAGTGGCTTTGTAGTTGACATGTTGGCTACAATAGGAGGTGACCCCTTCAAAAGTTCCTTGATTGGGTTTTGGGTCCCAGTCAACAAATATCCCCCCCCCTCTGGTTAAAACAGCTGTCATGGTACTCAATACATGAATAAACATTTTATCATATTAATCTGATTCTATCCTTTCCAGATGCTGAGGGAGGGTGCAATTGTGGCTGACCAGTTAGATCAGGAGTGGGCAGACATCAGGCTTGTAGGATCTACTTTGTTCTTTTTTTACTAGAACCCTGAGATCCACTGACCAGAGCCTGGTGCAAAAGGACATTGCTGAGGCCAGCAATTTGTTTTCAGTACCAGAACAGTGCTTCTACACATACAAACCATTCCTCCCCAGCTTTTCTTCATTTCTGCAGATGTCTCCCATTGTGGCAGCATCACTAGCCCTCGCCAGATGTTCAGATGCCTCATGCAATTAAGATCAAGGGAGGGGGCAGTGGGATGATGGCACTAGCTCCACCCCCTCCATCACATCCTCATCATCAGCCCTGTCCCTTCCTATGTGTTCAAGGGTCGAGCCTGCTCTGCTTGGGTGAGCTCCCGTGTGATCTATAAACCTGTACCATCTGGGTTATAAATTGCACAGGGAGCCTGCATGAGAAGAACATCTCCTCGCTGCAGACGGTTGCCCTCAAACCCAGAGCACTCTCCCTCGTGCCATTCTAATCACCTAGGGCAGGGGTGCAGAAGCTCAGGCCTGGGGCACATGGCCACGCCCCTTTCCCCTGACCGCCAATTGTTTGGTGGTTTCCTGGCTCTTGCGCAGTCCGCCCACTCTCCCATTCTAAAAGGCTGAAATGCCTCTCCTAAGGCTCTGTTACTGGCAGGTAGAGCTTTAATCTAAACCAGACTGGTATTTTTTGGCCCTGCTCCTTTGGCCTTCAGCTCCATCCACCACCACTGGAATGTAGCCCCCAAGACCTTCTCCAAAATGGAATTTGGCCCTCATGCTGAAAGAGGTTCAGCACCCCTAGCCTAGGGGATTTCAGTACCGGAATAGGGCTACTGTTTTTGCTAGAGCTCAACGAGTTCCCCCAAGATCTTATTGGAAAATGGCTGTTTTTGCTCCCAGTGATTTTAGTGCAGTCATAGCTTACCTTTCTTCCATCATGGAACTCAAGGAGATACATGGTACTTCCTGGTGATCTCCCCACCCACTGACCCAGCAAGGTGGTTGCATCACGTACCTTCAGGCCAACCTTCCCCAGCCTGATGCCCTCCAGCTCTTTTAGACTATAACGCCCAACATTTTTGACCATGGGCCATGCTGGCTGGGGCTGATGGGAGTTCAGGTCCCAAACATCTGGAAGGCATGAGTTGAGCAAAGGCTGCCTTAGGCTATGCCTTATTCAGCTGCCATAATCTTTCTGCGAGAGGCTCCTTTATCTAGAAAGGCCCTCAATTTTGAATTTGGCCTTGCAGTTTCTGTGCCCCCGATGAAACGGCACATTCTCTTCACTTTCAGTTTCTTATCAGCATCGCAGCCATGCCTGCTGTGCAACACAGAGCCGTAATAACTTGCCGACTCCTTCCTGCGAGGCAGCTTGATTTGTACTCTTCATCATAGTCATTATGGTTCACGGGTCCCCCTTTCTTTCCTTCCACCACGGGCAGCCACTTTATCTTGGAGATAAACACTTCTGTTGCCGGTGAGATGCAAACGCAGACCCCCAGTCTGTAATGTAGTGCTGGCATGAATTTGAATCAGCGGCAGCACAAGGTACAATGGAGACTTGCTGTGTGGACAGCTGCCAATAGACTAGGAATGAGGGCAGGAACCACAGCCTGGAAATTTGTTAAACAATTGGAAATTTGTGCTGGGCTAACTCCCATCTGTGCAATTCAGAATCAGCTCGGTATTCACAAACTTTCTCGATAAGTGTTTGGCAAAATTCTCATCTGGCTTCTAACATCGGCACATCGGAACTGATGGTACTGTATACATATGGATTGTGTTATGGCCTGGGGCTAAGAGCCCTCTGAGACTGAGGCTTCTAGTGGCAGCGACTTTGAGGAGGAGTCAGAACCAGTTCCCGGGCCTTCACAAGTACAACTCTCCACCTTGGATCCCGCACCATCCTCTCAATTCCCAGGAGGCAGCGCTGCCCCCTAGCTCCGAGGACCTCCACTGAGCAGGGAGGCCCTGGGGAGAATTCCTTAACCAGTTCCTCACTCCCCAGAGCCTCACCACCCAGAAGAAGCAAGCAACTGCAGGAAAGGACACTGGCCCTTTAAGAAAACCAGATGCAGTGCTTGAGGAGGTGGAGCTCCTAGAACAGGGCTCTCCAACCTTGCATCCCCAGATGTTGCTGGACTACAGCTCCCAGAATCCCTTGCCATTAGCCATGCTGGCTGGGTATGCTGGGAGCTGTAGGCCAGCAACATCTGGGGACCCAAGGTTGGAGAGCCCTGTCCTAGAAGGACTCTCATGGCCTGGCTATAAACCCCCTGCCAGTTTCTCTAAGCCAGTGCTGGGGTAAAACTTGCCAGTAGAGGAGAGCTTCAGGACTGCTCTCCATGGTGCTGAACCCACTGCAAGACCTAGCCTGGTACCTGCGGTGCTGGCTGTGGTGCTAAAACTGTTCTTGTTCCAGGTGCCTGCCCCACAGTGTACCTCCTTGCCCGAGTCATCACCCAGAGCAGATGATGGAAACCCAGATGTAGCAGGACAGACGGTTGTATTGTCCTGTAGCAACTGTAGTTTTGTTTCATCTGTCCCATACTACAGCACAAGCCATGGACAGCCATTTGGAAATTCATATCTTCCACCCCACACTCCCAACAAATGCACCTATGTATAAAATAAGGTTTTAGATGTGAATGGGGAACAAGGATCGTATAAAACATTTGTAAAAAGCATTCAAGACAATTGGCCCAGGTAGATGATACCCACCAAACAAAGGCTTCTTGGTCATGTGGTCTTAGCATGTAGTTCACAGCAATCAACCCCAGTTTAATTGAGAGTAAGGGATAAGCGTAGTGGTGAGAGTGTTGGACTGGGACTCGGGAGATCCGGGTTCTAGTCCCCGCTCGGCCATGAAACTCACTGGGTGACTTTGGGCCAGTCACTGACTCTCCACCTAACCTACCTCACAGGGTTGTTGTGAGGATAAGAGGAGGAGGAGGATTATGTAAGCCGCCTTGGGTTCCTTGCAGGAAAAAAAGGCGGGGTATAAATATAAAAAATAAATAAAAATAAAAACTTCTATGTATGTAATTACAAACCGGTTATCTTTGGGCATCTGGTCTGCTGAATGATGACTGTGTCTGTGCAGAATCTCTTTCAACATTTCAGCTTGAAGAAGAACCTCTGGGAGAAATGGCACTCCATTTGTCATGCAGCCAAGCATTATGAGCTGGAGAAATTCCTGTATCAAACAAGGAAATTGTGAACTTCAGGCAAGACCACTATTGGAAACCAGTGAAGTGTATACTGAATACTAAAATGCAGACATAAAATACTTATCTATTGTCTAATTCTGCACCCACCAAATTCAATAGCATGGAAGGGATGTTCACTGGAGGAGGAGTCTTTTTTTTAAAAAAAAATATCATATTGCTACTTAGTTCCCAAGGGTTTCATTGAGCTATCTACCACAGCCCCAAGAGCCCTTTCTTGTTCAGTCACCCATCAGTGTATATGTGAAGTTAGGGGGTTTTGCCCCAATGTGCATCCCTGTAAACTTGCTTTCCTTGAACCACATTTGGCATTTTAATCTTCATTCCCCCAGCTTGGAGAGATACTTTTGGAGATTTTTGCTGTTCCTATTTGTTTTAACAACCCTAAAGAATTTGGTGTCATCAGCAAACATGACCACTTCACTGCTCATTCCTAACTCCAGATCATTTATGAACAAGTTAAAAAGCCAATTCAGTCCCCCAAAAGTCCCAGTACAGACCCTTGGGGGACCCCACTGTTTACATCCCTTCCTTATGAGAACTGACCATTTATTCCTACTCTCTGCTTTCTGTTCTTTAATTACCAAACCATAAGAGGACCTCTCCTCTTATGCCATGACTGCTAATTTTTCTCAGGAGTCTTTGGTGAGAATCTTTGTCAAAAGCCTTTTGAACATCCATGTAAACAATCTTGACCAGATCACCCCTATCCATATGCTTGTTGACACTCTCAGAGAACTCTAGAAGGTTAGTGAGGCAAGACCTACCTTTGCAGAAGCCAAGTTGACCCTTCTTCAGCAAGAGTTGTCCTTCTACAGTATATGCTTGATAATTTTATCTTTAATAGTGCTTTTCACCAATCTAGCCAGAACACACATTAAGCAAACCGGCCTGTAATTTAGCTGGATTCACAGACATTAAAGCTAGGTAATTGACCTCCTGAACCCTTTTAAAAAATTGATGTTACATTGGCCATTCTCCAGTTGTTGTTGAAGATATTGTTGTTGAAGATCCGCAATTTGACATTTGAGTGTCAATAAGGTCTAGACTCTAGAACATGGGTGGGCAACACATGGCCCACAAGCCTCATGTGGCCTGCTCTGGCTGTTTGTGTGGCTTCAACAGTTCCTGCTGCTGCTGCTGCTGCTGGTGGTGGTGGTAGTGGTGAAATTCCAGCAGAATGCAGAATTGGGCTCCTGATAATCTGTCAAATGGTGGTTTGGCAGGTTATCAGGAGTGTGATTCTGCTGGAAAATTGTTGTTTCTGCAGAGAAACAGGGCACACAGGAATAGCTCCCCTCGCACGCCATGTCTTTGCAGAATGGGGCTCCTGACAGCTCACCAAATAGACCTTTGATTGAAAGGCTATCAGGAGCCCCATTTTGTTCAGGGGAAAGATGCATGCTCTGCTCCCATTTCCCAGCAGAATTGGTGGGATTTCACCAACTGTGGCCACGTCTGGTGAGGGGTGAAGCCCCTGCAGGTTTCACAGTGGTGGTGCAGCCCCCCCAAGCCCTGGAAGCTGCCCACCCCTGGTGTAGACCTTCATCTCTTGTCACTACTATTGGCCTCAGTTTCTCAGACTGTTCCTGAAAATGTCCCTGGTTTTCTGCCTTTTTGGCTTTAAAGTGGCTAGTGGTAGGCTCCTCAAAATCCTTTTTTGGTTTGTTCTTTGTTTGCATCCCTTATTATCTGCTTGTATTTCTTTTGTGATGCTTTGTGTTCCTTTTTGTTCTCCTCATTTGGGCAAGACTTTTATTTACTAAAGGAAGTTTCTTTTCTCTTAACAACTTCCCTGATACTGTTGGTTAACCATGCTGCTGACCTCTTGGACTTGGTTGTGCCTTTACTGATCTGCTCTATCCATTCTAGTTGAGCTTCTATTATTATATTACTGAGTAACTCACAAGCATTCTGGAGAGATCTGACCCTCTTGACTTTCCCTTTCAAATTCCTTTTTACCAGCTCCCTCATTTTAGAGGAAGTTCATCTTTTGAAGTCAAATATGACTGTGTTGTACTTCCTTGGCAATTTTACACTTAGATCTAAGTTAAATTTGATAGCACTTTGGTCACTGTTTCCAGTCACTTCAACAAAACTCACGATCTTGCATTAAATCCTAGGCACCTTTTAGGTTTACTTCTAGGTTTGCTTCCCCTCTGGTTGGTTTCATGACCAACTGTTCTAGGGCACAGTCATTTAGGGTATCTACAAATTTCATCTCTTTATCATGACCAGAGCATGCATTTATCCAGTCTATGCAGGGAAAATTCAGTCAACCATTACTACAACACTTTCTTCTTTGGATGCCTCCCTGATTTCATTCTACATCTCAAGATCATCCTGAATATTTTAGTCAGGGAGGTAATAGCATGTCCCAAGCACCAAATTACTTTGTGGACCTGGTATTGTCACCCATGGTGATTCTGTGGAGGAGTCTGCCCCTTTTGAGATTTCTAGTTTGTTTGACACTATGTTCCCCCTTAACATGCAGAGTGACACCATCCCAAGTACGCCCTTCCTGGGAACAACAGCTTTAAAATTGCACTGGATCATGTCCATGCTTTAAAAAATGATATTCCTTTCTCAATTTTTTTACCTTTATACAATATGGCCAGGACAATATAACAGTTTACATTCGGTTGACATTGTGGTGAATATGAAAATGATTATTTCAGCATTTCCTTCCACTTTTCTGCACTAGAAACATGAAACCTTTTTGCTCTACTATAATTTGCCATCTAAATTTCCCCTCTCCTATGCTGAAATTGCAGTGTTAGTTATACAATGTTTAAATAATAACAGAGACTACTGCGCTTTCCTGTCTGTAAGCAAGTTTTGCTATAATATAATAAAGTCAGCTAATGGTTACTCACTCTGAAGTCCATAAACTTCAGTCATCTGATTCTTGGGCTACCTAGTGTTATCCCCTGTCCTACGTTTAAATAGTGTTTGATTTAAAACATATTTTTTAATTTTTTTAGGATTTGAATTGCTTAATAATCAGAACATGAAATACAGTGATGCTGGAGAGAGAACTGTCCACCCAAATAACTTCTTGTATATGCAATGTTCATTTCAGTGCTCTAGATGGCAGGCAATATCTGAAAATCTACTGTGCTGTTTCAACTTGCAAAATTAACTCTCTTGATAGAAAACATGATGTATAAATACACTGTCTAGCAATCTACCGGTAAATGCACTGTTATTGGTTCTAGCTTACTGCTGTTTTTTTGGGCTAAGCTCCAGTGATCTGAATTCCATGATTTTTTAAAGAAAGATATTTAAAATATTTATTGGGTCCCTTTCAGGGCAGAAGCCCACCCAAGCCAGTGTACACCAATAAAACACATAAACCCAATACAATATTAAAAGTGATAAAAACACAATGAAAACAGTAAGAACACAATAAGAGCTGCAATAAAAGCCAACAACAAAACCAGCTTACGCTGGCTCAGCTTGTCTGAGCGTGGAAAGCTAAGCAGGGTCAGGCCTGGTTATTACTTGGATGGGAGACCCCTCCTCTAGTTTCCTGCATTGAGCAGGGGGTTGGACTCGATAGCCTTGTAGGCTCCATCCAACTCTATGATCTATGAAATCTATGAAACAGCCACAAAAACAGCCACACTGCAACCATGTCAGAAGGCCAGAGTAAAATAATATGTTTTCAAGGCCTTTTTAAAAGCCCACAATGATGGAGCATGGCTGGCGGACCCCTGATGGCAACTTATTCCAGAGGTGTGGGGCCACTGCAGAGAAGGCCCTCTCGTGTGGTCACCCACCTAACTGCTCTCACAGGTGGGCAAACGAGAAGGGCCTATCTTGCTGATCTTAAAGTGTGGTCAGGCTGATAGGGGTGAAGGTGGTCCTTCCAGTAATTTGGTCCCAAACCATTTAAGGCTTTAAAGGTCAAAAGCAGCACTTTAAACTGGACTTGGAAAATTGATTGTTCTTCTCTCTAAGGAAAATGGATACCAATGCTGCCATAGCCTCTGCTGTGCTGCCATAACATCTTTTTCAAATGTTTGGATTTCACAGAGCTGTAAGTACAAGGGACTTATTTGCTGGTGTGTGCGTGTGTGTTCAAAACCATCTGTCCACTTGCAATGAAAGCATTGAAGAATGAGTGTGATCAAGAGACTGCTCTGAGCAACTGGAACTGGCTATTTTTTTCTCTCCCTTTGACTGCCTCCTCTTTCAACCACTTTGCTCTCCCTCCTACCTTACTGTTGGATAAATCTATGGCTAGATATAAAGCCCTTATAGGTAATAGATAAACTGGCCCTATTTATCTGACATTACAGGACATAGTGGTGCACAATAACAGTGCTAGAATCAGGCCCAGGAAATTTCCATCCATGCACACTTCTTCAGCATAGGCTGAAGGAGGCACACCAAACAATGCCAAGTAGAGTTTTGCAGAAAAGATCATGCAAACCAGCCTCGCGATGGCTTTCTAAAGGCACAAGCCTATGCTGCATATTTGGACAGAAAAAAAGTTCTACAATTCCCAGTGTGCCCCAGCCAGCCATGCTGACTGGGGAATGCTGGGAGTTGTATGACTTTTTTTTCTGTCTACACATGCATACGATTTGTGCCCTAAAAACAGGGGAGGAAATGGCTTACCATGTTGTGGAATGTAAAACTGTCAAGAAATAGAGAACAGCGTTAGCGTTATTGACTGTGGAACTGATAATAGTGCTATTGCCGTAGGCAAGATGTAAGACATTCATGAAGTAGACTGTTTGTGTTCTACTAAGTGAATGTTGATGGTATTACTACACGTCTGAGAGTGTTTCTGGCTGCAAGCCTCAAACTGCTTATTCTGAAATGGCCTTATGGGGCAATGATTTCCAGGCCTAATACCACAGAAACCCAATAGGAATGACGAGTCCAATCCACTGGGATGTTTTCCTGGGCAAGCTCTGTTGAAATGCATTGTTTTCAAAGTGGAAAAAAAAAAAATCCCAATGGATATTTGTGCTCTTTGCCTTGGAGTACCTGTATGTCAGATACTTTCATCTATCAGCACCCCCCCCCCTTTTAACTTTATAATCCTCATGCTGCTAGCAATCTGGTGACACCCCCAACCCCAAAGAATTATGTGATGCACTGAAGGGTCATCGCTCAGCACCTGAGGACAACTGCAACAGAACAATACTATAAAACACAAAATGTTTTTATAAGACCTGCAGGTGGCAGTAAGAGATAAAATACAGGAAATCTTCTATGCATGTAATTCTGGTTCTCCTTGATGGATTTGCATGTTGCAAAATGTGTAATTCTGCTGCATGGAACTTTCTTTGAGTCTAACATCCACTTTTCTTTTTTTTAAAGGCTAAGCATCTTTAGTTACGAAGCAACAAATATGTTTCCAGTTTCCGCAAATGCAATTTTGGGCTGTATTAATAGAAGTATAGCTTCCAAATCGCGGGAAGTGATAATTCCCCTTTACTCGGCACTGGTTAGGCCTCATCTTGAGTACTGCGTTCAGTTCTGGGCACCTCACTTTAAGAAGGACATAGACAAACTGGAGAGGGTTCAGAGGAGGGCAACAAGGATGATAAAGGGACTGGAAACAAGGCCCTATGAGGAGAGACTGAAAGAACTGGGCATGTTTAGCCTTCAGAAGAGGAGACTGAGGGGAGATATGATCGCACTCTTCCAGTATTTGAAGGGATGTCACACAGAGGAGGGCAAAGATCTCTTCTCGTTCATCCCAGTTTGCAGGACACGGAATAATGGGCTCAAGTTACAGGAACCTAGATTCCACCTAAACATCAGGAAAAATTTCCTGACTGTCAGAGCAATAAGACAATGGAATCAACTACCTAGGGAGGTTGTGGGCTCTCCCACTCTGGAGGCATTCAAGGTGCAGCTGGACAGACATCTGTCAGAGATGCTTTGACCTAGATTCCTGCATTGAGCAGGGGGTTGGACTCGATGGCCTTGTAGGCCCCTTCCAACTCTACTTTTCTATGATTCTATGATTCTATGAAATAACTTTCCAGTCCTGTTACTCAATTACATAGCAGTGTTTTCTCCAGGCTTTTACATTATTATATAGCATTATGTGTCAACACTTTTTTTTAAAAAATGTGGCCATTTCATAATATTATCACTGGGTAGATGCAAAAATATTTTGGAAGATAATGTCAGTAAAAATCCTCAATGTCAACTGATTTTTTTTGTTTAATGTGCTGAGCAACACAAGAGGTCTGGGTTTTTTATTACGTACATTTTACCCCCCCCCCCAAAAAAAAAAAGAAAGAAAGAAAAGAAAAGTGCAATGCTATGCTTGTCTGCTCAGAAATAAGTCCCATGCATTCAATGGGGGATGCATCATCACACTTACGACAGAGTCAATCCCTAGTACAGTATTTCCTTCTAGGACTCCCTTCTGATTAAACATGTTTAAGAGATCACACTTATTTTTACATTGTTATGGCTAATAAATGTTTATATTCTAGAATGATGCAAGGATTCTGATCAAAGCCCTAGGTCGAAAGCAGGAACAACTCAATTATTAGAATAGTGCAGGAAATGCTTGATAACAAATAGTTTTAAAAATCAGGATGCAGGATGGTGTGTGCATTCTACAGTCTGAATAAAAGAAGGCATCCCTTTGGATTAAGCACAATGGAATGTCATGGTCTGAAATACACCAGGAGGCTGTATCATTCATTGCTATCACATTGCTGTGTTACTGAGGAGGTGATATGTTTCTCAGTCACGCTGCCTGTGGCTGCCTGTGTTGCACTGGGAGATGTGAACATTAAGCTACTGGAATTTTCTGCTCTAACCAGGATTGCCATTTGTAACCTCTAAGACACAAGTAAACGGACCCCAAAACTATTTCATTCCAAGGGATAAGGCAGCCTCATCCAAAAGTGGGAGATACGGGCTTGTTTAAGGCTGCAGTCCAACACCACTTACTTGGGAGTGAGCCCCATTGAACTCAGTGGGACTTATTTTGAGCAGACATGTGTATAGGATTGCACAGTAAAACTCCTTAACATTTCCCAGATCCCACTAAAAGCAAATGGCCAGGGCTAGGCAAGCTGGTACCCTCTAGGTGTTTTGGGCTCCAGTTCTTGTAATCCCTGACCTGGTTGGGGCTCATGGAAGTTATAGCCCAAAACATCTGGAAGGCACCAGGTTGCCTACCAAGCATGACATAGGCACGAGTGCCACATGGCTTTAGACCACAATACTTGACAGAACACCTCTCCCAACCACAATCTACCCAGACAGTATGCTCAACATCTAGTGCCTTCCTCCCACTGCCACCTCAGAGGGAGGCTCGGAGGGTGGCGTGGCAACAAGGGGGAGGTCTTTTCTGTGGTAGCCCCCCAACTGTGGAACAAGTTCTCCCCTGAGGCCCGCCTAGTGCCAACTCTACTATCTTTTTGGTGCCAGGTTAAGACTGCCCTCTATGTTGAGGCATTTAACAACTCTAAATAGTGCATGGTGGGGTGGTTATTTCAACACTTTTAGTTATTTGCTTTAGTTATTTGAGTCGTTTTAAATTTGGTTTTAAAATTTTAATAATTTTTTATTGTGCATATTTTAATTGTATTTTTTATTGATTGTTGTAAACCAGTATAGAATGATGATGATGATGATGATGATGATGATGATGATGAGTGCACCCATCCTCCCTCATTATTGTGTGCCTCACCCTCCACTGCTGTGACAATATTGTGGCATCAGAGAGAACACAAGTGGGTCCTGCTGCAACACAATGTTGCAGTGTATCCTGAATCCTTAAGAGGGATTCTCCTGTGTCCAGGGCTTCAGCCAACCTGGAACAGGATCCTTGTAGTACTGTTCAGACCTCTACCAAAATATTGTAGGAGTGGGGCAACATATTTTCTCCCCAATCCCTGGAGGTCTTCCCCTGTTGTGTTATACAGCACTGGAGAGCTACCAGCTACAGTATATGACTGGGATGTAGGTGGGATGCTTTTTCTGGAGTTCGATCCATCCCTGCGTACAGTGGCCACGTGTCCTCTTTTACAGAGGACAGTCCTCTATTTGAAGGGCTGCCAGAGGACTGTCCTCGCTTTTGAAGGCATCCTCTGTTTGAAGGGCTGTCCAGCCCAAGTCCAGTTGAAAGATCAATAACCATCAGAAGGGAGAGCTGGGCCTTGAAGCTGCCCACCAGCAGCACCTGGACAGCAGACTAAGCAAGACACACAGGTCACCTGGCCACAGGCTTCCACACAAGGGTGGGATATATTATATTTCTAACTAAATTATAGGGTTGTGTTTGTTTTCTAAATTGGTATCTATATAAGTTAAACGTTATACAAATTGGTGTCCCCTTTTTTGGTGCTACATTTCCTCTTTTTTGGCAATTCATAAGTGGCCACTCTAGTTTTAACCTTGGGGCATGCACCCCCAACCCTAATCCCCTTTGCAGGGTATTTACAATAAGCTGTCTGGGGCTTCAGCGGGCCACTTGATTATTCAGGGCAAGAGGATTCTGGGATGTGGTGTGAGTGCCCCAACTTAAATTGCCTGCAGTCCCATTGTCCAGCCAGCAGCCCTGATGGCACACGGAGCACAGATCCACGGGGCTACTGGATTAAGCCCTCTTTCGCCTGAAATCATGTGTGTGGGGTGGGGTGAATTGGAGCTTACTGGAGAAGGAAGGGGAAATCCATTAGAATCTACAGGTTACCGCATAGCTGCTGCCATTTAAACACTCACAGTAACATATGATGAAATTTCAGAGGTTAGTAATGGAGATAGCTGGGGCGATACAGGTAAGGATAACATCATTAGTCAGTGGGGCAGTTAGGTAATGTTAGATCCTGGACTTAATGATCTTATGGTGTGTGTGTGTGTGTGTGAGAGAGAGAGAGACAGACGTTAGACTGCCACATGTATTACTTCAGTTGTGAAACACACAACTACAGGAACAAAGTGGCCTTTGCTTCTGTTGCCCTGATGCTAAACACATGTATTTGGGAATCTGCCCCATTTTGTTGCAGAAAGGGATAACCATGTACATGCCTGTCCTCCCACCTCCTGAATATAAAATGTTTTTAAGAAGAAAGAAGGGATGCTGTGGTGACCAGCATCAGCCCTGGTAGGCCCTGACATGCTCATGCCAGTCTAGATGTTGGCAGCAGGCCTGTTTGCCACTGCCTCCATCACTTGGCACTCTCTGAGTAGTCATTTGGGGGACCACTTGGATTGCAGGGCCGTGAACCTCGGCTCCGAGGTCCAGCGCTAGCTGCACCACTGCCCTTAGAGGCCTGTGCCATTTTCAGGTGGGTTTGGGCAAAGTTTCTGACCCTCAGTTACTGGTGTTGTAGCTTGGACAGCAGCTCCCAAGGTGATATGCGTTAATATTTTATTCAGGTAGTTTCTGCTTCAAATGTGCACAAAATGTAATTGGAAGCGTGTTTTCCAATTAAAAAGCTGTAGAAAAGTACTTAAGTGTATTGCTTGGAATCATATACTTCTTGGAGGCTAATTGCATTCTGTTTGCTATTTTTCAGCTACGTTTAAACTTGTGACTGCAGATAGGCCTGGTCTTCAGAATGACTCATCGGCGGGTATTAATCTGTTCTTTGTTGCTGTGCATTTCAAATGTTCTGCAGTGGAGGTGATTCCTTTGGCAGCTCTTGCTCGCTTGCGAATCCTCATTCGCAAATTCAGTGGATCAATGAAAACAACACTGATGCTTCCTAAAGGAAAATAAGAGCCCCAAACCATCTAAGTTTTTGCAGTCTTTCCTCACTGTGAAAGTGGGAATTTCTTTTATGTTGTATAGTTTCTTTTATGTTGTATACTTTGTTCTGCAGGTTGTATTGCTGTGCGTAAATCTCATTTTGTTAGCCACTGGAAGGGGCAAAAAGTGACGTAGGGCAGGGCAAGGTAGATCTCCAGATGTTTTGGAATTTAACTCCCAGAAGGCCCTGCCAGCATGGCCAATGGTCAGGAATGCTGGGAGTTGATGTCCAAAACATCTGGAGATCTGCTTTCTGCCTACCCCAGATGCATGGCACTGAACCTCTATCGCCGACCGTGGCAAGCTTATTCAACCACTTTTCTGGCATCTCAGATTTCAGCAGGTTCCGCCCATACAGTTTCAAACAAACCTTTTTTAAGTCATGAGGGCTAACATCTTGCTCCTTTTAAGGGGAAGTCGAGATCCTCAGGAAGCTGGCTTTTGCAGCCAGTGCGGTATCCTGCACTCTTTCTGTGCCCCAACTCATTCACACCACACACACAGACACGCAGCCTGGGGATGGCCTTATTTACGTAACACCATCCATGTCCGCGGGTGCTTTACATTATGCAATGCCATATGCAAAAAAGACAGCACCCCATCCTGGGGAGTGGAGATGGTGGGGGAGATGATGGAGGCAGAAGAGGAGAACGAAGATTAGAGACCTATCTTTTTCAGTGGGCATGTTCAGTTATTGCCTTTCAAATGGGGCATTGCTTTCTGAACTAATTTTGATTTTTGTACGCTGTTTTAATATAATTTTAATTTGATAATTTTGATTTGACTGATGATTACGTATGCATGTATATTTGTCCTGATCTAAAAACACCCTCACAGCTGCTTTTTTCCAAAATAAAGTGTTGTTGGAAGCTATTAACATGGAGCTCCTGTCATGTCTTGACTAATTTTAACCCTAACAAGGTTACCTTTCTGGAATTTGTCACCTTCTTCACTTAATTTCTCTCATATCTGGATGGAATGCCTTGGCAACTTCAGCTTCCTTTTTATCCATTTAGCTAATAGCTTTTAAAACAGGGGTTACAAAGACGGTTTAATCTGACTTTTTGCTACCTGAAATAAACTTTTTCTTTGTTTTAAAAAAGAGCTAAGAATGAAAGCTACAGCAGGGTGCCCTCAGTTTCACACTGAAAATCTTATAGTGAGCTCTATTCCCATGACTCAGAACTCCCATGTTGTAGCTCCATAATTGGCTAGTTCCAAGGCCTGGGAACAATGGGAGAAATGGGAATGAAAGGAAGCTGGAAAAGCAGCAGATGTTCTATGAAAAGATTTGTAAATCATAACATATCATAGGATCATAGAGTTGGAAGGGGCCTACAAGGCCATCGAGTCAAACCCACTGCTCAATGCAGGAAACTAGGGGAGGGGTCTCCCATCCAAGTAATAACAAGGCCTGACCCTGCTTAGCTTTCCACACTCAGACAAGCTGAGCCAGCATGAGCCACAGGCCATATATATACTAACATCGAACTCAATTCTTTGAGCCAAAATTCGCACACAAGAGGGAGTTATTGGCATGCTTGGGAGAATCCCAAGGAAATTAAAAAAAAAAAATCTTTTAAAAAAAGACCCAGGGAGGGGAGACAATCCAAAAAGAGTCCAACGGGCCTCTCTGAGCAGTCATTGCCAAAGATTTCTTCACCACCACCACCACCACCACCACCACCACAAAAGCCTTTAGTGCACAATATCTCAATCTATCTTCATTTCAGAGGTCTAATCCTGTTTGGTTTCTTGCTTCTAGGTTTCCCTCTGGTGTTTGAGTTACTGGTACCTTGTGTTATTGTAAGACAGCAGGAGATGTCCTTGAAGTAAGGCTCTGTCAGTGTCTGAAACGGAAATAAAAGCATCATTGTAAAATAGCTCTGCCATGGTCTGGTTGCTTGCTACTCCAGTAAACTGTACCTGGCTTAGGAGTGTGAGGTCACTTCAGCAGGTGCATTGTTACATCAGTTCAGCAGGTGCATTGTTACTACCAGTGTGGCGTAGTGGTGAGAGTGTTGGACTGGGACTTGGGAGATCTGGGTTCTAATCCCCGCTTGGCCATGAAACTCACTGGGTGGCTTTGGGCCAGTCACTGACTCTCAGCCTAACCTACCTCACAGGGTTGTTGTGAGGATAAAATGGAGAGGAGGAGGAGGATTATGTAAGCTGCCTTGGGTTCCTTGCAGGAAAAAAGGCGGGGTATAAATAAATAAAATAAATAAATAAAATCAATGCAGGGACCACTAGTCAGCCTGAAGGCCCAGGTGGCAACTAGCTGTATCATCGTATTAGGAATAGTTTCTCTATTCCTAAAAATAGTCAGGGGTGGATAATGTTAAGGAGGACAAGATGTTCTTGGCCTCAGCAGAGGAGGCCTTAGAAAATACTGGTCCTATGCCTGACTTGTGAGGTAGCTATTAAATGCATTCAGCAATTTTAGAACATATTGAGAAAATGTGGGCTGTTAGCTAATGACAAAAAATCCACCAACAGAAAACCAATGAACTCAAGGCTATCTCTGAGAAAACTACTATCAGATTATTTTAGAAGATCTCCATTATGAAGTACCATTTCACAACTCTCTGCAGGTCTGGCTGATACCACAGAAGTAATGCAATTTGTATTAAATTCACTGGATGCTGGAGCCAATCTCTTGCTGGCTATGGAGATCATTCTAATACTGTATATATCATTAATGTGTTTTTATTTCACTTTTGTTCATTATCTTGGTCAGACTGGAGTTGGGCGCCAGGATCAGTTTAATCGTCAGCCAAGCATCAGTTTCTTGACTCATTGTGATGTATTGGAATGTTCCTATTTTTGTCTTGGAATATTCCTATTGGCCAAAGAGCCAGAAGGCTTTTCAAATGGAAGCAGTTGTGATGTGCCAGTTGAGCTGTTGGGGGTAAAGATATTGGAGGATATTGTTTCATGTTCTTTGCAGAAAATGCTTCTCTGGCTTCATTTGAAGGCCTTAGAAAGTAGCAAACCCTGTTCACTGATTATTTGCATATCTGGTATTATTTTGTTGCTTATAAATAACATCTGCTGCTACTCGAGTTGCTTTGTAAAAGCTTAGTGCTCCTGCCCTCTCCTTTAACTCCATGTGACAGGTGATGGAAGGCCTGCTTTTGTATCCATGAGATTCTTACAGGTAAGCATTGTTTTAACCTTTTACTGTATCTCAAAACAGTATAACTAAAGAATTTAGGCTCAGAACGTAGGGGGGAACTGGGACCCCTGTCCCCAACACCACTGCCCTTGCTGATTCCGCCTCAGACCTCCACACATTGGGTAGAAGGCCTGAGGGGGAACCTATGCCCATTCATCCGAATGCACATTCAGTGCGACCAGGAGCCCTGCACACTTGGGGCTCCCAACCAGGTGGGAAAGCCAATGCATGTTCAACAGAATGCACGTATGTTCATCCTTCAGACCTTCTGCCCAACGCATGGCAGTTTGGGACGGAGCCAGCAGTGGACAGCAGGGGTGGCAACGTTGGGGCAGGGCTGGTGTGCACAGCCTTGCTCTGCTTTTCATGCATTCTTTGGTTGTCGTTTGTTTGTTTATTAATTAATTCATTCATTCATTCATTCATTACAATTATTTATATGCCACTTCTTAGGATACAAACCCTACCAAGGCGGCTTTCAAGTACGGTAACATAAAAATAATAAAATTTAATAATTTGTTAGTAAATGATCTTAACCAATTATTTTTTTTAAAAAAATAATCATTGGGATCCTTCCCTCAGGGAAGTTGGTGGAAGATGGCCTTGGGGCACTGTTTTGAGATACAGTAAAAGGTTAAAACAATGCTTACCTGTAAGAATCTCATGGATACAAAGACAGGCCTTCCATCACCTGTCACATGGAGTTAAAGGAGAGTCTAGCTGGAACAGGAGCGGGTGTCCGTTGTCACCCTCATCTATCCCCTTTCTGTCCTCCAATCCTTGCCACAGGGCAATTAATTGTAGATGACCCTGTGGGGGTGGGGAGGGGAAAGTCCAGCTGAAGCAGGCCCTGAGGTCTTGTTTGCCTGCCTCTCTCTCCTGGAATGCTCATGGAATTGTTGTTTATTGCAAAGATTTTGAGGTTTTTACAATAGAAGAATCCGCTCTCCCAATTATACACTCGCCGATATGGGACATATATCAATAAGCCTCCATTTCCCATGGCTCCCGCTCTCCTCACAAACCTTCCATCTGTCCCTCACCTCAGGTCGATATCTGTTGAATTCTGTGTCTTTAAAGTTACATGATAAATAATTTACAGTTAAGGCTGAGGCATTTTGGGAGATGTCCCTCAACAGTGGGTGGAGCAGGTGGATGCCATCCTATTGGCTCTAAGAAAGCTGTCCCCACCCCCTGGATTTCCTGGATAGTAATAGTTATCTTGGTTCTCTGCCCTCAAGGGAGAGAAATTTCTAGCAGTGTTTCTCTCCTGGGGATAGGATCTGCCTGGGGAGTGACCCTGTGTGGCCAAAAGCTAAAGCCTGGCTTGGCCTGTGACTCCTGTGCAGGCCAAGGAAACAGTGGAGCGGCTAGACAGCCTTGCTTATTAGTCCCATCTTTTGACTTGTCTCCCTGCTTTATATCCTGCCCACCGCAAGGGCAGCAGGGCCAGCCTCTGTGCTTACCCTCTCTCCTTAGGCCACCCCGCCCTACCTCTACA
This sequence comes from Shinisaurus crocodilurus, assembly GCA_021292165.1. Classification (NCBI taxonomy): domain Eukaryota; kingdom Metazoa; phylum Chordata; class Lepidosauria; order Squamata; family Shinisauridae; genus Shinisaurus; species Shinisaurus crocodilurus. The sequence continues at coordinate 114,128,597 of CM037878.1, read as the reverse complement.
CTGAATTTGGCCTACAACTCTGGAACTCTCCCAAAGGGCATCATTCGCAGCAGGTGCTGTGACTGGATTGCAGGTGAGCTGGCTAGAGAGTATGGTGAGTCATGGGAAGTTGTTCCTTCAAAGGATCGCTTCTTCCGCAAAACTTTATTCTTACTGGTGTTTTCCCTCCAGCTCTGTCAAGACCAGGATGCCACCACCATAGGTGACAGTACGCAATTCCAGACCTGAAGAAGATATCTTCTCCAGCTCAGAGTCCCAGCAGCTGGGCCTTGAACTTGATTTGAACTGGGATTGGGGATCAGAATGGGGATTGTGTTACAACAGATAATCTGGGCGTTAGATTCTCTCCAAGGAGAGAGGCTAACCCCACACTGTCATGAAAGGTTTGGGATCTTTGGCTGCAGTAAAAACACACGCAGTTGGGTGAAGTATGCGCTTCACCCTTCAACACTAAACATAGACTTGACAAACTAACACTAAACTGAGACACAACACATTCAGAAGGAAAGAAGAGCTGTTTATTTAAGAAGAAATATAGAGCAGGTACATTGTCTTAGTTCCTGGTCTTACATGTTCTACACAATAATTTAGGCAGCAAAATATACCTACTGCATCTCTAAGCATACTCTATAATCTAGATAGAAAAGATCTCTATGCCTTTTGGTAGCCTATAGACAGCAAAGGGGTGGGAAGAACCCCTCCACACACACACACAGGCAAGGAAAGGAAAGAATAAGGAAAGAATCCATAGATAACTGTCTTGTTGATGGTCCCACATTGGAAGTGGGTCCTGCATGGCAGAGAGGAGCAAGAGGTGTGCACATTCCTGCTTGCTGTTTTCTATGGGCTAAGTTTGAATTCTTATACCTTTTCTGCTGCACCTCTGGTTACATGGGAGGGGGCTGTCCTTGTCTTCCTGATGTTCCTTTTGTGTGCTAATGGTTGCCTTTGTGTGAGGCTGGGGCCCTTGATGGGTGTCTTAGGAAAACCTTTTGTGGGTTCTCCTACCTTGATGGGTTTAAGACTCTCTTCAGGGCTATTTTTATGTTCTTTTTAGGAGAGTCCCTCCTGTGTCTTGAGGCTATGTGTGTTAATCTGATAATCGCAATGGCCTATTCATTCATCAGGGTCTGAGTCACTCTCTATTCAAACCTTCATTTGCATCTCCTTTCTCACCTGGCCAGTCCAGTGAAGGGCTTAGCTAATCATTTCTATGAACCCAGGCTTACCCAACTGCCTTTGGGGTCTGCTGTGGCCTTCCTTGTGAGCCATAATCACAACCAGATTATTATAACTACAGTCTTGTGAAAAAGAAAGTACACCCTTCTCGAGTTCCATGGTTCCACATATCAGGACAGAAGAAAAATCATCGGGCCCGTAGCAGGTCTCAAAATTAGGTAAAGAGACAACCTCAGATGAACAACAACACATGACAGAGTACACCGTGGCATTATTTATTGTACAGAAATACAGCCAAAATGGAGAAGCCATGTGGGAAAAACTAAGTACACCCTTACTGCTGCCATAGGTATGAAGAGGCTAGGGAGCAGCCAGGTGCTGCTGAGCAAATGCCCTTGATGAATTGATCTTCAGCAAGTCTGACCACCTCTATAAAAGCTGAAGTGTCAGGAATTTGCTGGTCTCCAGCAGTCAGGTGTGTGTTACCACAATGCCAAGGAGAGAAGACATCAGCAATGATCTTAGGGAAGCAATTGTTGCTGCCCATCAATCCGGGAAGGGTGATAAGGCCATTTCCAAACAATTTAAAGTCCATCATTCTACAGTGAGGAAGATTATTCACAAGTGGAAAACATTCAAGACAGTTGCCAATCTTCCCAGGAGTGGACATCCCAGCAAATTCACCCCAAGGGCAGACCGTGCAATGCTCAGAGAAATTGCAAAACATCCAAGTGTTACATCTCAGGCACTACAGGCCACAGTCAGCAGGTGCAACATTAAAGTTCATGACAGTACAATTAAAAAAAGACTGAACAAGTATGGTTTGTATGGAAGGGTTGCCAGGAGAAAGCCTCTTCTCTCTAAAAAGAACATGGCAGCATGGCTTGGGTTTGCAAAGTTGCATCTGAACAAAGCACAAGCCTTCTGGAACAATGTCCTTTGGACGGACGAGACCAAAGTGGAACTGTTTGGCCATAATGCACAGCGCCACGTTTGGCGAAAACCGAACACAGCATATCAGCACACACATCACTGACCAACTGTCAAGCACGGTGGTGGAGGGGTGATGATTTGGGCTTGTTTTGCAGCCAGAGAACCTGGGCACCTTGCAGTCATTGAGTCGACCATGACCTCCTCTGTATACCAAGGTATTCTAGAGTCGAATGTGAGGCCATCTGTCCAGCAGCTAAAACTTGGCTGAAATTGGGTCATGCAACAGGACAATGATCCCCAGCACACCAGTAAATCTACAACAGAATGGGTGACAAAGAAAGGAATCAAGGTGCTGCAATGGCCCAGTCAAAGTCCAGACCTCAACCCGATTGAAATGCTGTAGCAGGACCTTAAGAGAGCTGTGCATAAACAAATTCACGCAAACCGCAATGAACTGAAGCAATGTTGTAAAGAAGAGTGGGCCAAAATTCCTCCACAACAATGTGAGAGACTGATCACATACCGAAAACGATTACTTCAAGTTATTGCCAGGGATGGGGACTCGGACTCCAGGACTCGACTCATGAGTCGGACTGAGTCCCCCCTCTGACTCGAGTCAGACTCGTCCCAATATTTTTAATGGGACTTGAGACTCGACTCGGGACTCAAGACCAAGGACTCATGTGATGTTCCAAAATCGTGTTCCTCAAATGCAACATGGATAGGTTTTAGGAAGTACAGCAAGTTTATTTTTTAAAATCATTTTCCTAAAATGCAACCTTTCAGACATTTGGGGTTTGGCTGCCTCTGCCTGCCTGTTTGGGGTTCCCTGCCTCCTCTGCCTGCCTGGTCTCTTCTTAACCAGTTCCACAGTTTGAATTGTCCAAGACAAACGCCTCTGCCTGCCTGTTTTGGGGTTCCCTGCCTCCTCTGCCTGTCTGGTTATTTTGGGTTTGTCTGCCTGGTCTGTTCAAATCAGTTGCAGAGTTTTGAAATAAAAAGGCACACTTGTGCCTAGAATTTATTTAAGCCACACATCTGAAATAGCCTTATTTTGTTGGGAAAACCCCCATTGATTTTAATAGGGACTCGTGGAGTCAGCTTTGGGAGTGACTCGTGACTCACCATTTTGGACCAAGAACTCGGACTTGGACTCGAGACTCGGGTCCAAAGACTCGTGACTCGACTCGTGACTCGAAACCAAGGACTCTTCAACATCCCTGGTTATTGCTGCTAAAGGTGGTTGTACCAGCTATTGAATCATAAGGTGTACTTAGTTTTTCCCACATGGCTTCTCCATTTTGGCTGTATTTCTGTACAATAAATAATGCCATGGTGTACTCTGTCATGTGTTGTTGTACATCTGAGGTTGTCTTTACCTAATTTTGAGACCTGCTACGGGCCCGATGATTTTTCTTCTGTCCTGATATGTCATATTTCCTTCTAGGCCTGAAAAGCCCAGAAAAGGGATCTGATTGACGCCTAGGCACACATAGTTCCCATTAGGTCCCAGGCCAGCCTTAGACTATGTATGATGTTCTTAGTTCAAAACTTCAGTCAGAGCTCCTGACATTCCCCTACAACTTAGAAAGGGACAAAAAGAGGTTCCCATCCTGAGCCTCTACTTTATAATTGTTATAAACCCTCTGGGCAGGAATTACTACTTTAGTGTTCTGTTAAGCAACTACCACTTTGTTAGCATTCAAATATATAGAGCATTATCTTTGATTTCATTTCAATGGGTTTACCCTAGGTAGGAGTAACATTGGAGACAACTCTAAGAACTAAGGAGAAGATGGGGTGATATAAAACTTAAAATAATATAAAACAGGTAAGTTATGAGAAGTAAGAGTTAAAACAAAAACAAGCTGTAAAAATAAGATTTTTTCCTAAAATTCCCAAAGATCAGGAGGAGGATTATGTAAGCCGCCTTGGATTCCTTAGAAGAGGAAAAAAGGCGGGGTATAAATATAATAAATAAATAAATAAATAAATAAAGGGTGAGGATCTAGAAAAGCCAAAAGTAAAATGCCTCCTAAGCTTCTTCTTTGGGAAGGGCTGTGAAATTTAGCAAAGGACAAGGAAAACATGTTTTCTCCTCCGGAAAATATTGATTGCATGGTTACAAGTGCCTGGGAAGCTAGCCAGAAAGTAGTGAGCAAAGATAACATTTAAAAGAAATTGGAATGGCCTTTCAAAGTCAAGTGCATTGAAAAGAAAAGTAAATTGAAGTAAATCGGTATCATCTTCGTCTATAAATTACAGTGTTTGCATAGTTTTGCCTTTGTTATGTGGTTCATTAGCATCAGGGACAAGTACTTGTTATATGCTATTTAAATAAGTTGGCATTTATTTGTTTAAGCACTTTTACTGGCATAATTAGATGTCAGATGAAGTTTGATGCTCACTGACCTTTATAGCAATAGACGAGAGCCAAAAAAAAAAAAAAAAAGCGAAGTATACACTCCTAAGCAAAACTTTCAGTTTCATAGCTGAGATGTTGGTATACACACACAGCATACAAGAAAAGCTGCAAAGTAGGAAGAATGATCTATTTTATTAGACCAGCTTCTGTTAGTGATTCTGTACGTGTTTTGATAGGGGTTTTATGTTTTTGCACCTTGCTGATGTAAATTTTGGGGCAATCTTAACTACTTTCTGCCCAAAAGCTCAGGAAATCAGTGTGCTTGAACTTCAGCCAATCAGATCTCATTGTTAATCCTATTAAATCCTAATACTCAGTTATGTTGTAGACCTTTCTGCAAGAGAGCACACTGTTCCTTTTTTCCTTTCCCTTTCAAACTAAACAAGCTTACTTGGAGTGCTTCCAGACTAGACTTTTGTTGTACAATTTCCTTGCCTCATACATGGGATTTTACAGAGGTCCAGATGTTGTTGTCTTCAATTTTTTACCTCCCATGTCTCCCACCATTCCTTCCATCTTTTTTTCTTACCAGAAAAATCAGTTAAGGAGGAAAAGGTGGAACTGCTGCACAATGTCTTCTGATTGGTAGTGCTAGGAGCCCTAGGTGCTCTCATAGCTTGGGGAAAGTGTGGTGGTTGTAACAGCATAAAGTATGTCTAGTTGATGGAAGATTTAACCCCTTTCTCTCTCTCTTCACTTCTTCAAATAAAAAAAGGCATTTTAAAGGAGAAAATAAAAAAAGGATAGTTCTTAAGCAGTATTTTATAAGATTGCAGGGAAAAGAGAATCTCAGCATGATGTTGAAGTGAACATAGGGACACTTGAGGAATCCCCACAGCAGAACATTATTTTTGAATTTTATGAATCTGTACTATACATAACAATCAATGCGTTAGACTGTCTTTTCCTGCAAGTTTAATTTAGTTTAGTTATATTTTGCTTCACACAACCAGAAGGAATCCTGAAATGATTTATGTGAAGGATCAGCAACCGGATCCTTTGCGTGAGTTCGGCAACTCTAGGGTTAACCGGCAGAGCAATACAGCTCGTATCGGCTTTCAGTACAATAGGAAAAACCACAACCCTTTGTATGCCCAAATAAGGCTTTTTATTTGTTTATACAATAATCAGATCGGAACTATCAGACTTCTAAGAACACGTTTACAGTCAACACAACCTTAGCTGACCCGCGTCTTACCCAATGAGCGGGCTCCGTGGCTAGTAGATGGAATCTGGTCAATATCCTCACATCAAAGATACTACTTCTAGTCAGTTTCAGCCCAGCTCCCGATCGGCGCTTCCTAGCGGAGAACGGTGCACCTGGACGGCTTCTGCTTAGGAGGATATGGCCCCGTGGTTCCCAACAACCCAAACCGGAACGGGAGAGGGGTTTTCTACCCCGGATTTCCCGCTCTCCCCCGCCCCCTAGGTCAGGTGGGGGCTTATGCCTGCCCCTTCGTTTAGGTGGGCTTATTTCTGCCCGAGGAAGGTGACGTAGGAATACTTTTGCAGCTCTTCGAGGCTGCCCTGTTTGCTGATGGTCCTTGATGGTCCTTCCTGGACTTTTGTGGATCTCTGCCGAGGTCCTCCTTTGTTGGGGCTGATGACTTGTCTGGCTACTCCCTGGTGACCTCATCCCTCCTCCCCCTGCCCCCTCCTTTGGGGAAAGATGTGTGTGCGTGTGTGTAACTGAGTTTTGGGCTTTCTCCACAATTTACAAAATGAATAAAGCACAAAGAGAGCAATATAGAATAATAGCATATTCGTTAAAACCATACAAATTTACTCAGAGTGCCTATCAAAAAGACCACCTAAATGCATCCTCCCATTCAACGTAAGAAGGAACAGCAAAAATGGCTACCAAGGCCAGACCATTAATGCCGGTAAGAAGAGAAACATATTCATCTGGCACTGAAAAGATGATAAAGTTGGTGCCAGGGAAGCTTCCTTGGGGAGAGCATTCCATAATTGGGGGGGCTACCACAGATAAGGCTGTTCTCTCATCACTACCCTCTGAACATCTCTTGGAGGGGACACGGAGAGAAGAGCCTCAAAGTTTATGCACCACTTTGAATACTAAGTTGCAGTTTTCCAATATCCACAGTCAAACTGTATATGGATATATTACAGTGCTTAGGTAAGTAGAAACCATCAGGTTAAAACGACAGAGAATGTAGGTGCCCCCTGACTGGCCAGGTATGAAGGAAGATCAAGTGAGAGATGCAGAAAATGATTCAAGGCCACTGATGCCAACAGAGAAGGCAACAATAGAGTTAAAATCATAGAGAAAGCAAGTGCCCTGGCTAGGAAAAGCACATGGAAAATGAAGAAAATCATTCAAAGGAGTTAAAACTGAAGCCAAAAAAGAAGGTAGGAGGAAAGAGGGAAGCTAGATAGGCAAGGGGGAAGCCAAACTGGGTTGAGGGAAGAAACCAGGATACAAAAAGGTGGAAATATATACGTATAAAGTGCTTTAATTATGGTACAAGGCTTGTATAATTTCTGCACATATGACTTATTATTGTACTTAACTTAGTGAACCTATACATGGAGAGTCTGTAACAATCCACATTCTAGAAAGGGAAAAGAATTTAACTTGCAAACTGCGAAAAACAGTTGTAACAAGCATGGCAAGTCTTCCATTCCTAAACAAAAGAGGGCAGCAAACCAACAACCCAGGGAGAAGGGCAACCAATGAAAGCAGAACAATAGGTAGCAATAGAGGAGGGTAACGTTGAGTTCTGGACTCTGTGATAAAAGGGCAAGGTCATAGGCAACCTCAAGTGGAGTGGCAGCTGCTAAATGGCTTGCCTTCAAGGCTCCTCTGTGTGATGGTCAAATCCAGGAGCAGTCTACAGCCTCTGTTTTCAGGCTGGATTTATTCTGTGAAACTTTTCCATCCGTCTGTCTGCCCTCTTCCCATTCTCTCTTCTAGCTGGATTAAATGGGGGTGGGGTGGATTTAGTTGGGCCCAAGCTCCACTTAAGGGGGGGGGAATACACGGGGGATCATGGATTCGTTGAAAATAGGCACGTTCTGTCCTTGGAGAGACTGTGTGAGAAGTTTGGAGCGAAGCGTTGAGAAGTTTGGCCCACCTTGTTCCAGAGCATTTCAACACTGCCTGCAAAATATAAAGCTGTTGTGAATAATTAGTATCCCCTTCAAGTGACGTGCTCAAGGATTGCATTGACATATTGATGCTTTGTTCTTCCAATATTCAAATGAAAATGATAAATAGTCTACATTTTTTGGGACTGGGGCCTCAGGAAAGCTCTTGTCTGAAATCGTCGTAGGCAGCCAGATGTTGCTGCTGAAAGCGGTGTCGTTTTGTTCTTGTCATCTCATCCAGTTAATGGAGGCAATTTTGGTGCACTCCCTAGAGCACCTCATGTATATGTCAAAAATAATTTGCATGTGTTGGAATGAAATTAATGGAGTTGATTAGGTAGAGCATATTCCTTGTGTGCAAGGTTTCACACTGGGTTTTCTTCAGTAGGACTGAGAAGTTATCCTTAAGAGCAGGTGCAAGTCTTCATGGCCATAGGTTTGGACAGGGATGGACAAGCTGACTGCTTATATGTGGACGTTGGAGCAATGTTAATTAGTCCATGACAGCCCTGGCTACTTTTAATCAAGGGAAGATAAAACATTCACAGCTTCACTTGTAAGGAAAATAAGAACATTTTCAAGTTGTAAGAAGTACAGGTTCTCAATACGTTAGTATTAGCTCTCTCTTGGATTTTGTATGCCATATGTAAATATACACCTATCTGTGTATAATTCTATGCCAGAGCAAATATGCTCTGTAATTGGGAAGCCCTTTACTGCAAGGTGGTGGCCGTTTTATTATTGATTTATTTAAAATGTCTCATACCCTGCCCTTCTTCCAAAAGGAGCACAGAGCGGCTTATGATATTAATAAAACAAGTATCAGTAAAACAGCAATAAAATGCTACTATCATAGTAGAACAATGGAAAGTAGAACAATAATAATCTAACCTAAAAACAACAAGTCAGGAGCCAGATGCTTCTGTAAATGAAAAGGTCTTCAAGGGTGCCAAATTATGCATATTTAGACAGGGGGGAAAAAAAATCCTACAACTCCCTGCATTCCCTAGCTAACCCTGCTGTTTGGGGAATGCCGATAGTTGTAGAACTTTTTTCTGTCTAAACATGCATAGGATTGCGGCGCTTTAAGTTATGTTTAGAAGTAGTCACAGTGAGTGGAGGGTAATCACATTTATTGAATTTATATCACAGCTTTCCATGAAAAAATAGTGCTCAAGGTGGCTAACAATAACCAAGTACAAAGTACAAAATTATAATTGAAACATAAAAGCAAATTTATTTATTTATTTATTTATTTATTATATTTATACCCCGCCTTTTTCCCCGCAAGGAACCCAAGGCGGCTTACATAGTCCTCCTCCTCTCCATGTTATCCTCACAACAACCCTGTGAGGTAGGTTAGGCTGAGAGTCAGTGACTGGCCCAAAGTCACCCAGTGAGTTTCATGGCCGAGCGGGGACTAGAACCCGGATCTCCTGAGTCCCAATCTAACACTTTAAAATTAAAAACCTCCTTTTATATTTGGTAAGGTTTAATAGATAACTTGCTAGGTTTCTTCCATCAAAGAAGCTAAGAACTGATGCCTGAATTTTGCTTTTTTCCTCTTCCCTCCCAACCCCTTTTCTTTTTGTGTCATGCCTTTTAGGTTGTAAGCCTGAGGGCAGGGACTGTCTCATTATTAAACTTTGTAAGGCTCTCTGGGAGCCTTTTTGGGCTAAAGAGCGGGGTAAAAATAATGTAAAGAAAGAGAGCAAGCAAGCAAGCAAGCAAACAAATATATTAAGACTGTCTGCCAAGCACTTAAAGTGTTTTGTAAAAATAATAGATTACACTTACCCAGTCTTACAACGTCTTAGCCAGGTTCCAAAGAATCACCTAAGTCGTTCCATGTATCCCAGCAGGGATTTAACTTGCATTTCTCAAAGAGCAGCTCCCCAAGCCTCATGGAAAGCCACCTTTGAAACTTTCAAAAGGGAACTTTCAAAAGCAGCTTGTGATGTGGCATGGGGGGATGTTACAGAGGAGCTCCAGATGTGCTGGCTCTCAGTTCACAGGTATGATGCACTCTGAATTTATTGGGCATTAGCCTGACCGTTTTGCTCAGGAGTCCATTTTTGTTCCGGTAGGCACATCCTGAACAGCTGTGAAGAACACAAAGGCTCTGGAATGATGCATAGTTGTAGGTGCCATACAGTGTACACAACCATGCCTTGATTTAACTAAAGGGATTGTTCCCCAGGCGACTGGGGGACACATGCAAATGCCTACCTAATTGTCATGTCACCACCCAGCCAGGTAACCTATGAGGATGCCTTCAAATTGGCCAAAACAATCCTGTCTTGAAGCATGCTCCTGGTGGGTTCCTCATGGACCATTGGCCCGATTGGAGTCCACCAGGAGAAGGGCCTTCAGCGTGGCGGCTCCATTTCTGTGGAACCCCCTGCCTCTGGAGGTCAGGCAGGCTCCGACATTGTTGTGCTGCTTTCAGCACCTGCTGAAGACCTCTTTGTTCCGGGGAGCCTTCTCTGCTGTCCAACCACCATTGTAATGTTACTTTGTTCTCAATGTATTTTTTTTTTAATCTGTTTTTATCTTTTTATTGATCACCGCTCCAGAATCTACTTAGATGTGGAGTGGTTTACAAATGCTGCTGCTGCTGCTGCTGCTGCTAATAACAATAACAATAACAATAACAATAATAATAATAATAGTGAAGGACCGCTGCCAGTCCTTTCCTGTGAGACTGGGAGCTTCGCAGCTGCTTTGACAGCTCAGAGCTCCCGCTCGTGCTCCCTGGGTCAATTCAGGTCAATTACACTGGATTGTGGCACCGAGTCAGAACGAAACCACTCGTAGGCAAAAGTGAAACAAATTTATTTGCAGTAGGAGCAAGCGAATTAGGTCAGGGAGATAAGGCAGATTGTATAGTAAACAAGTAATTAGGTCAGGGAGTAAAACTGACAAAGGGAGGTGAAGCTTACTACACACTGGCAGAACTATCAAACAAAAAAGAACCTAAGCTATTCTCAGCGAACATTGAAGAATCTAGCCTAGTCTAATACTAGAAACTATGACGGACTCCCGGCAAAGTGCCGAAGCAGTCTGCTTGGGGATTGAGTGTCCGGGCTGGCCTGAGCTGACGACCTGCTCCGTGCTTCCTCGCACCTTGTTCCCAACAACCACAACAGAGCCTGGGCTGTTGCTTTTACTCCCTCGCTCGCCTCCCTTGTTCCCCGACCCCTCCCTCTGTGGCCAGACAGGAGGGGTGCTGAAGTTTTTTGGCGCCACTTTGCTCCTGGCTCCGCAAGGGTGCTTGTAGGGGTGATTGAGGGTACCTGACAGCCCATTGAGAATACTTGGCGGGAAAACCATTGAAGCAAATGTAAATGTGTGTTTTGGTCTTGGCGGCCCATTGAGGGTGCTTGGCGAAGATTACCTGAATGTAAATGTGCGACTGGGCTGAGCTCTCCTGCCCTGGGCAGGGATTATGCAGGTGACTGGGGGGGGGGCACAGTGTGTGATTGGACAGGCTTTATCTCAACAACAACAACAACAACAACAACAATAATACCATGAAAAACGATCCTGTCTTGAAGCATCCTCACCTACCTCCCGGTTCAGTGAGGTCCAAACACTAACCCAAGTAATCTAAGCGTCCATTTTTATCCTCTGTAATGAAGGTGTGTTTGTTTTTGTGTACAGAAATAAAGTCTATGTGTTTGGACTTTTAAAGTGTTTGAGCTAATTTCCTGAACTTAGAGGTAGCTATTCCCCTGTACCAACCCACCCACCAACCAACCAACCAGCCTGGGATTTAAGATTGGTCAGGGAGCCTTTGCTTGTGGTACTTTCAAGGAATGTGGCCTATGGCAGTGTCTTCTTGGTGGTGGTATCCCAACTTTGGAACTCCCTTCTGGTAGAGAGATTTGACTGTCCCCCATGCTGATGCTGTTCAGGCGCCAGTTAAAGTTGTATTAAAACTACAAGCTTTTGGTGTATAGGCAAGCGGTTTTTTCTGTTTTCTTGTGTTTTAATGATGGTTTTATTGTATTTCATTGTGTATTTGTGATTTTAGAGTGATGATTTCAACGGTGTTCGTGTGTCGTATTTTTTTATATGGGTTGTTAGCTGCCCTGGGCTCTTGCAAGGAAGGGCAGGATATAAATATAAATAAATAAAATTGAGTAAGAACATCATGCATAAATGTTCTGTGTGTATATCACATCTTTGGTTAAAGGCCCCCCATAGACCCATGTTGCTTGTTACACATATACACACACTAGTTATGTGCACAGATGAATGAAGGCATGCAGCAACAGGAGGAGACTGCTTCTCAAAGGAAAAATGCAGCAATCCCACTGGGCATGCCCAAGCCTTTGGGCATGCCTAAAGCAGCTCTTTGGTTCCCAGCCATTTAAGTAATTCAGCATCAGCATGGTTGAGTGGCTTGTGTAATTAGACTTGGGCCTCGGAGGTCTCTCTGCTTATTTGGGGACTCACAGTGTAATCCTATACATGTCTACTCAGAAGTAAATCCCACTGACCCAGTTCGTATGTCATGGCAGCAAATTGTGGGTTATTTAAGCCATGATTTGCGGGGACATGCACTGCCTGCAGGCTGCTTCCAGTTCCTGTCAACAACCTTCGATTGGCCCGATTGGAGGTTGTGAGCATGCTGTGTGAACCTGGACTGATGTGTTGTTTAGGGGCTAAACAACCCATTGGTCCAGGTTCGCATGGGCTGATCGGAGGTTGTTTACAAAAAATGGAAGCGGCTTGTGCACAGTGTGCATCCTGGCAAATCATGGGTTAATGAATCCACTATTTGCCACCATGATGTGTGAACTGGCCCATTGAGTTCAATGGCACTTACTCCAAGGTAAATTAGGTATAGGACTGTAGCCTCAGTCAGTGTCCTTCAGTTTTGAGTATACAGTCCCTAAAATAGGAACCCACTTCAGAAGTTTGTCAGAGCTAGTAAGATGATTTTAATGACTTTTGAATACTAAAAATCCATACAAATGATAATACATATTCAATAACAAATCTGTCCGCATTGTTAGAAGATCTAAGCTTTAAAACTGACTTTAGCCATATTGTAATGCTAAGCCTGTAGTAGCTGTGTTGATTGTTGAAAAGAGGTACTTCATCAGATTAAAGTAGTTGATTCAGGACTGAATCCAGTCCTCCAACCCCTCGAGGTTTGGAGGAAAAATTGATTTGGAGCAATGAATATCGATTCAGAGGAAACTTTTTTTTCCCCTCCTAAAAAGCTCAGGCTTGTTGATCCAATGGCACGAGCATTTGGCTTCAGACCAGAACTGAACATGCCTGCCTGATATCATAAAACATTCAACATACCAGGAATAGGGAACAGTAGCAAATCTACATTCTCATGATAGGCTGCTTCACTGTGCACAGGAGGAAGAAAGAGAAACACTGCAGACTGGCCAGGATCCCATCCAAGTGGAATTGCTTCGTGGAAGGCTGTGCATTCCCAACTAACTGATTAATTCACGAGGAAGCTGCCTAACCTTCTGTGAAAAGCTGCAGCCAGGGCTCCTTCCCAACAAAGCTGAGGAAAGCAGAGATGGCATGAACCTGCAGGATTAGGGTGAGCTTCCAGGATTGAGGGGTACTTGCAGGATGAGGATGAGGGACAGAATGGAGGAGCTACTTGGCTGAAGGAGCAGAGATAGATGAATCTGTTAATTTCTTTTTTTCCTCCCACATTCGTATTTTTTTTAATTAAAAAATCTCATGTTCTTTCCATCCAGAATATGAAGAAATTTGCAAATTTTGGTATATTTTGAAGGAAAAAAACACACCAACTGAAACAAAATTCTCACCCATCTGCACTGGCCAAATTCAATAGGTACAGCTATTTCCAGCATTGAGAGGGCCATGTTGTGCCTATTGGCTGCCATATGAGCCTGTCAGAAAAAAGGGTGGCATACCTAGATCAACACTAACATGCTTGAATTCAGAGGGATTCAAACCCAGACTTCTAAGAGTTTAAGCACTCAAAGCCCTGGGCCTGGATGGAGAAATCGGTCAGTTTTGGTTTCTGTCATATTCAATTTTTTAAAATCTCCAGTGCTTTCCATCATGAATATGAAGAACTTTGTGAATTTTCATCCATTTTTATGAATGAATACAATTTTATTGTTACAACAATTGGTTATAAAGCACAGAGAGAAAAATATATATACAAGTACAGTAAAAACATAACAAAACAACAGTTCACACTCAGGGCTGGTTCACACGACATGGGAACCGCAGGGGTGCGGAAGCCCCCCGCAGTTCCTGTGTCGTGCAAACGCCAGCTGGCGGCGCCCCTGCGGGACGGCCACGTGTGGGAAGCACGGAAAGTCACCATGGGCGGTAGAGGGGTAGGCCCCTACCGCATGTGGCCACCGTGCTGTGCGGACAGTGGGCGGCCGTCCCACAGGGGCCTCCCGCGGCTGCACAGAGGCGGCAGCCCAGAGCGGCCGGAGCTGCAGCCGCTCTGGCCTCTAGGGCCAAATGGCCCCGCTGGGCATCCCAAACTGCCGCCCCCTAGTGCCAGGAGGCCGGCGCTGCGGTGCAGGGACTGCTGGCTCCACCGTGGTCCGCTCATGCGTGCGGGACGCAGGTTGTCTGTGGCGCCCCACCGGACCCCGTGGATGGTCCTGTGCCTCCCCTGCTCGCCGCCTGGGTCGTATGAACTGGCCCTCAGTGTAATATATTTATAATTCCTCATAGAGAGTAGGAAGTTAGCTCGAAGTTTAGTTGCTGAAAGTGCAAAGTCTGCCACTGCCAATAAAATTGCCTTGTTGTGAGATGTAAACAACAACAACAACAGATTTTCTCCAAATCAGACCAAGCAATTTCTCCCATAAGGACAGGATCTTAAAACTGTGTTCGAACTATGGAGAAAATAGGTCAGTAAAACAAATAATGATGAAACTCACCCACCATCCCACTGCCACATGGGCATAATATACGTAGAATCATAAGATATCTTATTAAAATACCCTTCTAGGACAGCTGTTAACATCTGTTGCATCCTGAGTCTGGTTAGGACATTTCTGAGAGTAGGGTTGGTGATAAGGTTCAGATCGCTCTCACATTCAAATTTAAGTTTAAACCTTGCATTCTAGGGAGCTATTGTTGTTATGTTCAATAACACAGAGGTCAGATTGAATTGGAAACACTGTGGACCCATTCTCCAAAAAACCTGCATACTATGAGTAAAATTCAACGTAGACAAAAACTCCAAAGAAAAGTCATAATGATGGATTTGGTGGACTAGGCATTGTAGCCAAATTGCAGAATTAGTTGTCTTAGCTCCCATTTGCTCTACAAGCTTGGGTAATGGGTGTTTGGAAGAAGAAGTACTTTAATCCAATCATTAAAAATCCTAATGACAATAATAGATTTTACTGCTATTACATCAATTTCTGCTCGTAGGAATCCTGATCAAAAATGAACAAACAAAATTCTTACCCATCTTTAAAAGAGTGTGACTGAGAGATAAGAAGGATGTGTAGACAAACTGGAGAGGGTTCAGAGGAGGGCAACAAGGATGATAAAGGGACTGGAAACAAGGCCCTATGAGGAGAGACTGAAAGAACTGGGCATGTTTAGCCTTTAGAAGAGAGATATGATAGCACTCTTCCAGTACTTGAAGGGTTGTCACACAGAGGAGGGCCAGGATCTCTTCTCGGTCATCTCAGTTTGCAGGACACAGAATAATGGGCTCAAGTTACAGGAACCTAGATTCCACCTAAACATCAGGAAAAATTTCCTGACTGTCAGAGCAATAAGACAATGGAACCAACTACCTAGGGAGGTGGTGGGCTCTCCAACTCTGGAGGCATTCAAGGTGCAGCTGGACAGCCATCTGTCAGTGTCAGGGATGCTTTGGCCTGGATTCCTGCATTGAGCAGGGGGTTGGACTGGATGGCCTTGTAGGCCCCTTCCAACTCTACTTTTCTATGATTCTATGAAGAGGCTGGGACTTGAGACACCCGGTGAAATTGAGGGGATAGGCTGGGGTAATTTGTGGTGTTGAGGGGAAGATGAGGCAGAAAAGAGAATATTGTGTAAGTTTATGTGTGTGCTTGCACATGCAATATCTTTCTGTAAGATCTACCTGTTGCACTCATGTCCTGCTTGTGGGCTTCCCATGGGCAGCTGGTTGGCCACTGTGTGAACAGAATGCTGGATGAGATGGACTCCTGGTCTGACCCAGCATGGCACTTCTTATTTTCTTAAGAAGCATCATGAGCTCCAACTAAACATTATTTGGAGTGAGGGATATAAAAAAATGGGTATGCTTGATCAGGGGTTTGGTTTCTACAGGAGCCTGGACTACTCATTTTACTTTTCACATTGTTATCAGCCACTTTTTAGATCAACGTAATATGCACACATACATACATCCCAGCAGTCTGCTCCAGACCTTAATAAATTGCCCTGTTGCTACAATCAGATTCACAGCCCCCACTGCATTTCTCTAAAACAACCAACACACTAGGAGATTGGATAAAAATACTGGAGTTCACTGCAGAGTGGTCAAACACTTCTCTACCCCCCGCCATAAAATGAAAATAATGGGAATAACAACACTGGGCTACTTTGCAGGGCTGACGTAACTCACACCCTCTCAGCTGCAGCCTTAACTCCTGTAATGTAAATATAATAATGATGAACTATGTTCGCATGCATTGTCATGGTAATTTTTTAAAATGTTTACAAACTCAGAAAAAAATTATTATTAAGACCTAAGTTAGAAAGATCAAGAACTCCTGTCTTTCCTCCTACCTTTTCTTTTTGGGTAAACACACTACCGTCCAATCTGAGCTACGCTAAAATCCTGGATTCCTGAATCGATTTTTTGTGAGGCAGCAATCACTTCCCACCATGAAGACTCCCCCAAAAGGATTTACAATGAACCAGGAAGATCCTTCTCCGGACAGTGGGTGTGGCAAACAATGCTATGACTTCATTCATTGGCTAAAAACCCTGAAAGGCGGGAGTGGGCTATTTATGCTTACAAAGGAAAAGGGCAGAATAGTGGCTGTGGATTTTGCCTCAACTTGCAAGTTCTACAAGGGCTAGAGCAGTGTTCTCCAACCTTGGGTCCCCAGATGTTTTTGGCCTACAACTCCCAGCATGCCCCAGCTGCGGCATGCTGGGAGCTGTAGGCCAAAAACATCTGGGGACTCAAGGTTGGAGAACACTGGGCTAGCGACTTAGTTTGTCTGTCTGTCTGTTTGTTTGCTTTTTAAAAGAAAGCTGGGAATTTGGCAGATGATGGCTTATCCAGGAGGGTGCAACTGCTCCAGCCCTTGCCCCTTCCTGTGGATGCCCCTTCCTGTATACCATAATTCCTGTCGATTTACCCCTGCATTTACCATATTAAGCTAAATAAATAAATATAATTCCACGAGGCCAGTTCACTTTACATGTGCACTGTTGCCAGGAAACGAATGCAGTGCACAAAGTTGAGACAGAATTAGCATCTTTCAGACAAAGGAATGATGGATATATAATAAGAAGTGGACTGATGTTTAATGATGCAAATATAGTTCTAAGATCCATTGGCATGAAACTGTCTTAACGTCATAGTCTGAAATATATGATCAGTGAGATTTCATCCCTGGGCTCCATCTTTGGAAGATTTTTGTTTTAATTGCTAATATAGTTGCTGGAGGGATGCTCCCTCTGGAAAAACCAAGAAAAACACATCAGGGATTTAAATATTTCTTGCTGCTGCCAAGCCCCATTCATGATGACAACTGAAGTAGAGAGACAGCACTGTCTCCTGTGTGTTTATTAATGTGAAGTGCAAAAACCATGTCAATGGGAAAGTTTTATAACTAGGTCTAGGAGATTAAATTTTGTATAGAAAATATTGGGCATGACTCGGCCAGTGTTAAAACACTTTTTCAGTCCCATTAATGGCAAAGGCTGAGATTAAAGCAACTTTTCCTCTGAAATCAAATGGACTTCAACATGCTTAACTTTGTATTGTGCCTATTGGGCTGACATCACTGTATGCTCTGCTTGTTGCAATGAAGAGTATATGCAACCTCATAGTTATTCTTCCCATCCTAAACCTTCTCAGTACTAATGCAATCAGTACTAGACCCCAGCAGCTTTCCTGATTTCAACCTTTTGACCAGCTCCACCCCTCCTGCCTCCTGCTCTCTGAAGGCAAACAATGTCCAATATCTTATTTGTCAGGATAAGATAACATTCAAACTGGGAACTCCCTCATTGGTGTACTGGTGGCAACCCACTCAAGTCTGCAACTGCTGTTTCAGTTTGCTACTAGAAAAAGAGAGTCTTGAGGCATCCTAAAGACTAACAGATGGGCAGACCCATCCAATGTAGGTGCCCGTTGGGCATCCAATGGAAGGTGGGAGGAGTGCAGCGGCTAGGATTGCCTCCGCGTTACCCTTGCTCTCCAAAACATTTAGATGACCAAGTTCAGCCATCTTAATATTTTTCCCTTCCTTGCGAGAAAGAGAGGCTGAGGCCCCACCTGGATTCTGCAGAGGATGGTGGTGCCTCACTCTTGCCTTCCCCGCCCACGGGAACGCCCCCCTCTTGCCAGCTCTGAAGATGGTCTTCTGTCTTCGGAGCCCAGCTGGCATGAAAAGAACCATGCCGGCGGTGAGGGCAGGGTGGTGCTGGGAGGTTGTTCCATGGGCGGAGTCCTCACTGTGACCTTGGAAGGCATTTCCTAGGTTGGAGCGGGGACTCTGACCTGTCCTATGGCTGGGAGGTTATAGGATTGTGCCCTTATTGTAGCATACATTTTTGTGGATTGAAGTCCACTTTATCAGATCTATGAAGCGTTACCTGTAGTTGGCCGATAAAAGCATACACATATACATATGGGTACGGGGGGGGAAGGTAAATGGTGGGGTCAGAAGGGCATGAAACACACGAGGTACAGTCTGTGATAGTTCTTTGCAAAGCTCCGATGTATACAAGATAGGCATAGTGACCATTCACATCATAATTGGTTGATACCACAATCTTCCTCACTTTGCTGTTCCAATTTAACACTTGTAGTGGGAGAGAAAGCCTTGGTCTTGTTTGAGCCTTAAGTGAATAAAATCAAACATGCAGATAACTTCTAGTCCAATTCTAATCACGCTGGAGTTTCCATTCCCTTCTTTTCCTCTCTGCTGAATAATGGTGACTCTCTGGATGGTGGCAGAGTGTCCTGGAAGGCTGAAATGCCCCCCTCTGGTTTGTGAATGATGTCATTTTTATGTCAGATGTATTCTTTGTATAGATACTGACCTGTTTATTCTGTGTAGGCAGCAGAAGGGAATTGTTGGGAGGTGGTGACATATATTATATTGGATCAGCCAGTGAATGAGTCCAGGTGCTGTGGCTGATGTTCCTGGGCCTGGATGGACAAATCTGTCAGTTTTATTTTCTGCCACATTCAATTTTATTTTTTTTTAAATAATAATCCCCAATTCTTTTTGTACCAAATATGGAGAACTTTGTAAATTTTGATAAATTCTTATCAAAACTGAACTGAAACAAAATTCTCACCCATCCCTACGTAGGGATGTAACCGCTCGCCTCGAGCGGGTGTAATGGGCCGAAATCAGCCCCGCTCACGCCCACCAGAGATCGCTTTATATAAGAGTGTTTTGGATTACAAGCACAGTTCCGGAACGACTTATGCTTGCAATCCAAGGTATTACTGTATATGGTATCAGATCACGGGATACAGCCATGTAATCAATTACACCCCACCCAGCCAGAAAAAAAGTTATATTACCAGGCTTATCATTAGGGTGGTTATCGTTAAGAATATAGAAATTGTATTTCATGATTATATTATAAAAAGCTTTACCATGGTCATTAATCACACTATCCCTTGATTCCCTACCTGCATTCAAAGGGGAGGATTGGGATTGTACATTGTGCATGTTGAGCTTACCCAAAAGGTACTCCTCACTTGGACCAAGGCAGGGTTTCTGCTTGCCTGAAGGAGGCAGTGATGAGACCCCTGTTGAAAAAGGCCTCCCTGAACCCCACAATTTTGGATAATTACCAGCCAGTCTCCAATATTCCATTTCTGGGCAAGATACTGGAGCGTGTGTGGCCTCCCAACTCTAGGTATTCCTGGATGAGACGGGTTATCTAGATCCATTTCAATCTGGCTTCAGACCTGGTTATAGGACAGAAACAGCTTTAGTTGCCTTGGTGAATGACCTACACCGGGAACTAGACTGGGTGTGTGTGTCCCTGTTGGTTCTGCTGGACCTCTCAGCGGCTTTCGATACCATCGACCATGGTATCCTTCTGGGCCGTCTCGCTGGGATGGGACTTGGAGGCACTGTTTTACAGTGGCTCCATTCCTTCCTGGAGGGGTGGACCCAGAAGGTGGTGCTGTGGGACTCCTGTTCAGCTCCCTGGCCATTGGCCTGTGGAGTTTCTCAGGGCTCTGTTTTGTCCCCCATGCTATTTAACATATACATGAAGTCATTGGAGAGGTTGTCCGGAGTTTTGGGGCTCTGATGACACCCAGCTCTATTTCTCCTTCCCATCCAATTCCAAGGAAGCTGTTGCTGTGCTAAACCTGTGACTTCTTTCTCTTTCAGTTTGGTTTATACATTGGTGCCTTCCCCTCTTGTTCTGCTTTGATTTGGCCACAGTGACACATGCCTTAGTTACATCCTGTTTGGATTACTGCAACACGCTCTATGTGGGGCTGCCTCTGAAGAGTGTTCGGAAACTTCAGCTGGTTCAAAGAGCTGCTGCCAGACTGCTGACTGGGGCTGGCTACAGGGAGCACACAACTCCTTTGTTACAACAGCTTCACTGGTTCCCAGTCTGTTTCCGGGCACAATTCAAAGTGCTGGTTATGACCTATAAAGTAGTGGTGGCCCGCCCACCACCTGACTCGCTGGGCACTCCATGAGCAATGCTGCTGCTCCCACTGAGCTGGGCCAAAAGCAAATGCTGGCCGAGTTGCTCACCGGACTTCCGGGTTCCCGGTAGAGCGCTTTTTACACAGAAAATGGCATTAGATACGTTAAAAGTGGCTGCGATTTGTGTAACTTGTGCAAATCACAGCCATTTTTAATGTATCTTATGCCATTTTCTATGTAAAAAGTGCTCCGCTGGGAACCTGGATGTTGCTTCCCCGGCTCACCTTGGGAGAACGCAAGTCGAGCCGGGGAAGCAGGTAGGTCGAATGGAGTTCAGGAGGGTCAAGCAGGGCGAGTTCGCTGGACTTCTCCCCCCCCCCCCCAAATGAGATCTGCACACATCCCTACAAAGGCTAAAGCCCTATATGGCTCGGGTCCAGGTTATCTGAAAGACCATATTCTCCCCACCTATGAGCCTGCTCGTACTCTGAGATCTTCTGGAGACAGGCCCTTTTCTTAGTTCCTCCACCATCTCAGGCACACCTGGCAAGAATGTGGCAGAGGGTCTTCTCAGTGGTTGCCCCAACACTCTGGAATTCCCTTCCCAGGGAGGCTAAAATGGTGCCCTCCTTGGTATGTTTTCGGAGACAGGCAAAAGCTTTCCTGTTCCAGCAGGCCTTAGGGAATAGTTTGGACCTATCCTCCGCCATCCTCCCCTGCGGTGAAACCAATTTCCCAAAGCAGCCTCCCCCCACCCCCGCTAAGGTTCTAGCTCCACTGGAATCAATGTGATTTACCTGGGAGCAAGGCCAGTGAAGAGAATGTGATTTATTTCTGACTACACATGCCTTTTGGTCAATTTACACCTTCTTGTTCTTTGCAGGGGGTCCTTTAAGAGAAAGGGTTGTTGTTTGTTTTGGTTAATCAGCTCTGTGAAGCTATGGAGGTGAGATTTAAAAGGGGGGGGAGCTTTTCCTGTCCCATGCCTGCCGCAAAACAACAATGGTGGACACCTCTCTTCCCCACCAGTTTGGGCGACACATGTCATGCCACATTTCCCCCACCCCTCAAAAACTACTGGCTAACTCCAGTGATGACACTTCTGTGGCCACACCTCAGGCGGGCCATAACAGCACAACTTTAGCACATACTAGCCATGGACTGCGGTAGCAAAACCACAATAACTTTTAAAAAATTGATAAACCTAGTCCGGGAAATTCTGGAAGAAACAATGAATGATTATGCAGGACTAGCACGAACAGCACTGAAAGCAGCATGCATCGTGTGCCCCGTAAGTCACAGCAGCAATACAGGACTGCAATAAATCTTAGGTGTGGATCCGGCCCAGAACACTATTAAAATGTCCAGCTAATTAAAGTATGGCATGCTGAGATCCGACGGTTAGAACAAACTAAAATATAAACTTGTTAAAAAAAATAAACTCATTAAAAGGGTAAAGTTAAAACAACGCTAAAAACAAATTGAGCGACAGGAGAAGTAGTGGCCGTGACCACCGCCCCACTGTCCAAACCGGAAGTCCCATCTCTGACTGGATTCAGGCAACACGATAACCCACACTCAAGGGTTGAGTTTGCGTTGAGTGTGGGTTGTCATTGAACCGTGGGTTGCTGTTGAAATGTGGGTTATCGTGTTGACTGAACCCAGCCATGCTAAAAAGCCATGGCTTGTTAACCACAAACAACCCATGAAGAGAACCCACGGTTTGTTGTTGTGCTGTGAACTGTGGGTTGTTCATAGTTAACAAACATGGTTCAACGACAACTCACACTCAACCCTTGAATGTGGGTTATTGTGTTGTCTGAACCCAGCCATGCTAAAAAGCCATGGCTTGTTAACCACAAACAACCCATGAAGAGAACCCACGGTTTGTTGTTGTGCTGTGAACTGTGGGTTGTTCATAGTTAACAAACATGGTTCAACGACAACTCACACTCAACCCTTGAATGTGGGTTATTGTGTTGTCTGAACCCAGCCTTTGTCTAGGGAGTCGTTTAGACAGACTGGGAGAAAGTGGACTGTTTTGCACCAAAATTGTGAGGTAACTTAGGAAGGACTGGGTAAAAGTAGGAGGGGGACAATAATTCTAGGGGACCCGCCATATTCCAAATGATGAACATGCTAACAGTGTTCGAATAAAGGTGGTCTGGATCTTCATATTTGCAACCAAACTGTGATTACAAGATGAGGAAATGTGGACACATCAGGCAAGCCAAGTGATGCCAAGTGGCTAATGAGGGATCGGTTGGTGACCTGAAACACTCCAATCTAGTCTTTTGCTTTTTATCATCTTGCCAGAAAAGAGGGGGGGGATTAAAGTAAGATTCCATTACAGCAGAGAGCTTGTTGCTGGAAACTGAAATGTATATGCAATTACCTTCCTTCCCTACCGCAAAGTTCTATTAATGAGACATGCATGCACAGAGCACAGTGGAAGAACAGTCCCCTAAGCAATGTTTGTAAAGGAGACAAACAAACCCCTACATTGTTTCCATTTCAATATGTCTAACTCACATCGAGATCTATTTTTCATCTGTATGTCACACGGAAATCCATCTCCACTGTCAAGTGTCAAATACAAGTCAAATTACGTTAGCCCAGTGTCAGTCTGCTGAAAGAAAGAAAGAAAGATGTACATACATCCGGTCCAGTTTATCTCAAGGAGCGCCTCCAGCAACATCAAGTAGGCCACTCAACAAGATCTGCCACAGACGGCCTTCTCCCTGTCCCATCAGCCAGAGAAACCAGGCTGGTGGGGACTAGGAGGAGGGCCTTTTCCTCCAATTTATGGAACTCTCTCCCCAGTGACCTCCGCCATGCCCCTTCCTTGATTAGCTTCCGCTGTGCATTAAAAATGTGGCTTTTCAGGCGGGAATATGGGGTGGGTTAGGATTTTAAAGTTTTGTACTGTTTTTAATTGTGTTTTATACTGTGTGTGTGTGCTCGGGGCCCCCCCTCTTGTATTTTATTGGATTGTACATCGCTCAGAGTGGCCAGATCTCTGGCCAGATGGGTGATTCATAAATATATTAAATAAATAAATAAATAAATTTCACAATGGAACATGTTACATTTTTTTAGCATAATAAATGATATCAAACTGATTGATAGACCCAGTTTTACATAAGACGATTAGCTAATATATAAGATAAGCAATCAATGTGCTGAAAAAGGTTGCAAGATGCAATTCTGAGTACAGAAGTATTTTCAGAGATGGCCCTTGGGGGATGGCTGTGAAGCGGGGAAATCCAGATTAATTGACCTATCTGAGGAGCAAGCATTCAAGGGCAGAGGAGAAGGAAGAGCCAAAGGCCTGCTGATTTCTCAATCCAAAAGAGTGGGTGAAGCTTGCCATATCAGGGGAATGGAAAACAATGTCACTGTGGCCTGTGGGAGCTAATGTGGGAGCCCCAGCAGGATTAGGACCCAGAGTTGGGTAGAGCATTGGGGCAGATCCACAGGAGGATCAATCTGTGGGCAGACTCAGGTGCAAGCCAGGATCCGAGCTGAAAGGTCCATCTGGGAGGGAGTTCGAACAAGGGTGCAAGCAAAGAGAAGACGAAAGGGTGAGGAAGTGGATAAGGATGCTGGAAGAATGGGAGGAGGGCAGGCAAGTAGAGAGTGAAGAAGAAAGCAAACTAGAGAGCCACACAACCAAGACCAGAGCCTGGTTGTCACCCAGGCAAAGATTTGGAAGTTGGAGCCAGGCCAGGTGGAATACTTTCCTCTCACAGGCTTGAGTGATAGGTCTGTCCAGTGGAGGCTGGCGACTCCAGTGTCAGGGGGGCTTTGTATCCACTCTGGATTTCAGTCTGGTCTTTGAAGGAGCTATCCATGGTGCTGAACCCTATCCCAAAGCCCGGTTGGGCACCACGGACAGCTCCTTAAAAGTTTGGAGTGAAATCCAGAGTGGATATACAGCCCCAGTGTCATTGGAGTCACCAGCCTCCACTGGGCCTGTCCTCACTTAAGATAACTCCTAATCTAAAATGGCTACTCCACAGCAATGACAGGCCACCTAACAGAGACACTGAATATTCTGTAGCTGGGCAAGATATTTGGGAGTGCAGTCTTGTCTTGCAAGACCTTGCTCGTTTATCAAGTCAAAATTTTAATTTTTTTTTGCTTGTCTTGCAAAATGCTCTCAGACCAAGTTACTTGCAATCCAAGGTATTACTGTATTAATAGCTTTGAAGTATACTGTTACCCAGAGAGTGATCAGTATCCACTCTGCTCAGGGCCGGTGCAAGGCCGTTTGGTGCCCTAGGCGAGATCAGATATTTAGCACCCCCCCACTTGAGCCCTCCCTCCCTCCAGCCCTATGCCCATTATGAAATAAAAGTCAATTGGCAAAACCTAAACAATTTATTAACATAAACATTGACAAACATACATAAAAAACATGTTGATGTAGTACCAATTTGCTATATAGAAACATTCCTGTTGAAGTGTGACAGAAACTACATTTAATGTTTAAAACTTCATTTTCCTTGCCTTTTTCTTGGCAAACTGGCAAACCATTTCTTTAAGGTCTACAGAAGATGCTAACTCAGATTCAATTGAAATGGTTGCCAAGCCAACCAGTCTTTCTTGGCACATGGTTGAACGCAGATAATTTTTTATTAATTTCAATTTTGAAAAACTTCTTTCTCCACTGGCCACTGAAACTGGTAATGTTAATAGTATTCTGAGTGCCACTGAAACATTGGGGAAACTTTCAACCATTTTATGCTGCAATAGAAAATGCAGGACCTCCTGGGGATGCATAGTTTTGGGCATCCTCCTGGCAATGGCTTGCAGCTCACCACACAGTTCCTCTGCATCTATATCCTTGCTGGCTCCATGAGTAAGAGACTCCTCCAAAGACTTGCACTCACTAAGAATATCCTCTGTGGGTAGTTTGGAAATCTTGACAATGTCATACAGGAACCCAAATAATGAACTGTGTTGTTCAATCTGATGGAACCTTTCATTTATAGATTCTGTTGCCACATCTAAAATGGCATAATAAAAGTTAACCTTGTAGTTCTCTTTGGGATCCTGGGCAGCCTCATCCTGGGCTTCATAATCAAACTGCCTTCTCTTTCTCCTTTGTCTCGGTTGATTTGCTTCAAAAGTGGGCTCAATTTCCAACTCTTTAGCTATTTTCGTTGCATCCACCAATATTTTCTGGAAGCTCTCTTCACTTCGGAGAGTACTAATGTACTTTTTGGTGTTTTCTAGCTGTTTAATTCCCACTCTCAAGTCAGTTGTTTTCTCTTGTAGAAATTTGCTAGTGACATTCACTTCAAACAAAATGTTGTGCCAGGTAATAAGCGATACTATAAATGAAAATTTAGCTGTATTATTGGCCAGTGTTTGTGCCTCAGATCGTGTCATAGCTCCAGCTGACCCCTTCTGACTTGTATCTTCAGATATCTCAATCAGAGCATCATAGACTTTGTCCAGGTTGTATCTCAGTGGTTTCAGAGCATCAATTCTACTTTCCCACCTTGTTTCACTGAGTGGTTTTACAGTCAGACCACCGAGATCAGTGATGTGACTTTTGAGGACTCCCCAACGCCGAGTAGATCCTGAGAAAAAATTGGATATTTGCCGCACCAAACCAAAGCAATTCACTGCCTCCAGGCAACTCTTTGCTGCATCATTGACAACTAGATTCAGTGAGTGAGCACTGCAAGGTACAAAGAAGGCACGTGGATTTAGATTCAGTATCCTCTTCTGCACTCCATTTTCCTTGCCCTTCATGTTACTGCCATTGTCATAGCCTTGTCCTCTCATATCTTCAACTTTCAATCCCATATCTTTGAGCTGCTCAAACAGAACTTCAGCCAAGAATGCCCCTGTGGTCTCTTGTAACGGGATGAATCCAAGAAAATGCTCTCTGATTTGCGCTTCGGTTTCATTCAAGTGAACAAAACGAAGAATCATGGTCATCTGTTCAGTGTGGCTGACATCTGGGGTGCAGTCAAGGATAACCGAATAGTATTTTGCTGACTTGACTGCTTCTGTAATCTGTTGCTTGATTGCAGTAGCTAAAATTTGTATTAATTCATTCTGGATGTCTTTGCTGAGATAATGTACATAAGTTTCTTTGTCAGTAACCTTCCGCAAGTGTTCCATCATCAGGGGATCAAAGAGGGCCAAATACTCAACAAATTTGAGAAAGTTCCCATTCCCAGATGTGAAGAGTTTATCATTTGATCCACGGAATGCTAAATTTTGCATTCCAAGTACCCTTGTTAATGCAATGAGGCGCTCCAAGACCGGTTTCCAATATTCCTCTCGTTGTTTAATTTGCTGTTGATTTGTCTGATCTATTGTCTTGCCTTCTGCTAGCCGCACCTCCAATTCTCTCCAAGCTTGATAGCTTTCTAGGTGTGATGGACTTCTCTCATGTGAGGACAAAATTGCAGAAATATTTTTCCAATCTTTACAGCCACTGTCTTGCATAGACGAGATGCCAGCTTTCTTGATAAATAGCTTACAGCAAAAGCAGAATACTACATCTCTAGATCTGGAATACATCAACCATGGGCGGCACATCTCCTCCCCATTTGCAAGCCTTCTTTTGTAATGGAGCTGAGAAAATCTTCTATTGTGTGAATCCCTTGGGAAGTCATGGGCACAAACCTGCTGTGGCCCCCTTTGCACTAGAAGTGCAGTAATGTTTCCAATATTATCAGAGGGCCATGTGGCAGGGTCACTGTAATCCAGCTCTGGTTCAACTTGTTGCACGACTTGAACTGTATTGTCTTGATTATCATCACTTATCTCTGCCTGGTTTTCCTCTTTAGTTGGAAGTGGAACCGTGACTTCTTTATCTTGCTCATCTGGACAATCTTCCACTTCAATAGTTTGGGTCCCACTTGTCCCAGGTTCTTCTGGCAGTTCTGTAGATGACTCTTGCTTTTTAAGGTATTTTAGGAAAGAGCCCTCTTGTTTTGCTTCCTCTTTGGCCTTTTCAGTCCTTCTCTTACGGAATTGTGCCCCTGAAGGCTTTTTATTATCCATATCTGTAAAGGGTGAAATTCACAGTACAATATATCTGAGGTTTCAGATACAGAGTCAGCGTAAAAAAATGTGTATTTTTAAGTAAAGCGAGAAAGCATAATAAACTGGGGGGGAAAATAATTTCACTACAGTTGTAATACATTTTATAACATTCTATTATTTGGACTAATAAATCAAGCCCATGAGAAATGCATTTAAGGTTCTGTTACAAACGCAATGCAGAAACACACTACAGATTTCCTTACTAAATTAAATTACAATAAAAATGTCATGTAATATATAACATAAATGTTTATTTTATTATAATTATAACATTATAATTATAATGTTATAAAATACACATGAATTCACGCTAAAATAAATTGATATTTCAGATCAATTTTAGATAACTTCCCGTTGGTATATTATCACTATAAAATTAAATGTTTTAATATTGTTTATTCACTTTTCAATGCCGAAAAAATTATGAAATTCCGTCTACTACAAGTCAAGATATATGATTGGTAAATCTTTTACCAACTTTTACCTACAACTCCCAGCATGCCCCAGCCAGCATGACCTTTTCTCTGTCTAAACAAGCACAGGATTGCGCCTTAAGTGTCCATTGGACCAGGCCTGTGTATAACCTGTCTGGCCATGGACCCTTTCAGACCACCTCCCCTCACCATGTTCTAGAAATTAGAATGATCTCTGGGGCCTGCAACAGGAGGTCATTCTAGGACATGATCCAATGAAGGGAGTTACAACTTCCCCTCTGGAAATTTAAATCAGTCTGTCTTCTATTATCATCATCATCATCATCATCTCTTATTAAACGTAGGTGATTAATTTAACCCTACTAAAATGACACAATGGGACTTACTTCCGAGTAGACTCGTAGGCAACACCCAGGCAGCGGAGGCACGATTCCCTCAGTGGTGGTGCTGTGCTGGCGTTTGGCGGTACACGAGTAGACTAGTAGGCAAGTTGCATCTAAACATGCAACACAGCCAGGCACAGGCAGTGGAGGCACGATTCCCTCGGCGGCGGCGGTGCTGGCGTTTGGCGCGTGAGCCACCGCGTGGGGGAAGCAGCGTCGGAGGCGATTCCCTCTGCGCAGCTGCCTGGCGTTTGGTGGCGCGCGCCCAGGGAGCAGGAGAGAAGAGCCGCTGTGACGCCTGGGGGAAGCTGCATTTCTTTCTGCAAAGGCAGCAGCCGGCAGGGCAGGGGTCCTCCCTTCCCCCTCCCCTCTCCCAGGGATTCCTCCCTCTCCCAGGGATTCCTCTCTCTCCCCGCCCTCTCAGAGGTCTCCAGTGACGTCTGCCTCAGCTCGGACGGTTGCCAGGTAACCGCAATTAGAAGGTGGAGGGAGTTATTCCCAAAGCCCCGTCCGTCCGCAGAGGGAGATTTCTCCTCCTCCCCTTCCTCCCCCTTCCCTGTGGCTGCGAAGAGCGAGCCTGCGCTTCTTGAAAAGGCTCACCCAGGGCGCCACGCCAGCCAAACAGCTGTTTGAAGCAGAAGATTAAAGGGGTGCCGCGGAGCGTTTCTGCGCCCCCCTTGAGCCCTGCGCTCTAGGCAGCCGCCTTGTTTGCCTAGTGAACGCGCCGGCCCTGACTCTGCTTATCACTTATTGTGGCATCCAAGTTGTTTCTACTACAGGAGAATAACAAGAACAACTTGAATCGTAATTTCCTTAAAACAATTAGACGGTCAGCAAAAGCGGAACCCCAAATGTTAGGGATACTTTATGATGAGAAATGCCTCCAGATATGCAGTAATTTTATCCATAATCCAGATCGCAAAGATTTAATTATGCAGTTTTCCGACATTTTACACTTATTAGAACCTTTGTTCTCTAAGAAAGGCCCCCCACATTTATTGAAGCCTTCTTCTTTTGGATGGTATGATAGGGAATGTAAATTGGCCAAATCAAAATTACAAGTGACCGCAAGAATATCTCGTAAAACCCAGGCACCTGATCAATTTTTTTACTATTGTCAGCTACAAAGTAAGTATAAGAAGCTATTAAGATACAAGAAGTCCTCATATATTAAGACACAATGGAATGAGCTTTTGCTCGCAGCCCAAAGTACAGATTCATGAAGATTTTGGAAACTTGTTAATAAGCCGAGTTTTAATGGCCACTCATTGATTGAACCAAATATTCCCTCATGCATATGGGAGTCCCATTTTCAAGACTTGTTTAATGAGCCTGTCTCCAAAGACCACTTACTGAAACTTTACAAGGATAATATACATACTATTGTGGCCGAGAAAGATTTACCAGTGTGGGACCCTGTTTCTCCTGATGAAATCTGTGAAATAATTCCTACCCTAAAGAATGGGAAGGTGCTGGGGGAGGATGGAGTTGTTGGTGGAGTCTATAAAGCAGACCCGAATTGGGGGCCTCTATACTCGCAGTCTTATTTACAGAAATTATTAACAGTGACCACTTTCCTCCCCAATGGAATATTAGAATAGTGGTTTCTATATTTAAAAAAGGTGACCCAAGTAAACCAGCCAACTATCGCCCCATCAGATTGCTGGACATTTCATCAAAAATATACACCGAATGCTTGTCAAAGAAACAAAATCATTGGCTTGACTCTAGTGAGATGATCACAGAAGAACAGGTGGGGTTTTGCCGTGTTCATTCAACAATGGATCACTGTTTTGTTTTATCTCATTTGATTCACAAGTATGTAAAAGTGAAACGTAGATGTTTATTTGTGGCATTTGTTGATTTCTCAGCAGCTTTCGATTCAATTAATCATGATTGACTTTGGGATAAACTAAACAAACCCTCTATTGATAAAAGATTACTGATGCTGATGTGGTAGCTCCATTCTGACACTAAAATCCAAGTTAGGATGGACTGTTCAGGCTCACTCTCAGATTTGATTCAAACTATGCAAGGTGTCCGCCAAGGATGTTTATTAGCTCCATTATTATTTAATATTTATGTTAATTCTTTAATAACTGATTTAAGTAACAAGGATAATTATGTGCCACCTAAATGGGAAAATAGGAAAGTTACAGTACTTACGTATGCTGATGATACCATCTTGTTGTCTCAAACACAACAAGGGTCGAGGAGATTATTGAAAACCTTTAATAAATTAACAGTGCAAGAAAAATTGAAAATGAACTACAAAAAGACAGAAGTATTGGTTTTTGCTAATAGATTTAAAAAATACAGATGGCAAATTGATGGACATTCTATAGAGCAGGTGAAGTCCTTTAAATATTTAGGTTTATGTTTCTCCTCAACCAGAAATTGGAATAACCATCTGGAAAATGTTAAAAAAAACTGGCTACTAATACTGTGAATTCCTTATTAAAGTTTTACTGGGGCAGAGGAAGTAGTCAGATTTTTCCAGCTATTAAAAACTATGAGGCCAAAGTTATAACACAAATTTGCTATGGTCCTCAAATATGGGGATGCATTTGGAAAATGAATTTGGAAATATCGCAGAATAAATTTTTGCCAGCTATTCTTGACCTCCCTAAGTCAACTGAGACCACTATTCTCTGCTTGGAAACTGGTCTTTGTACAGTGAAGCCCATGGTACATATTTCTGCCATCAGATATTGGTTGAAATTGCAAAAGGGAGGGGATCTTCCTTAGTATTATCTGCTTTTAGAGAAATGTTGAACCTTAATAACAGAATGGCTCCATCTTGTAATCCAGAAATCCTAGAAATGATTGATATGTATGGACTTTCTTTAGATCTCTTGAAGTCCTTAAGTTTTGAGATGGCAGCATGTTACCTGAAATCTCATATCTTAAAACATGATTTTTGAGATGACTGTGCTTCTGTCTGCCTGTTGAAATGTGCCGCTTGGTATGCCAAATTGCCTATTCAAACTTCTCTTCCACATTATAGAATTCAATCAGTATTACAAACTTTAAATGGAGGAAAGCATTTACAGACTTACGATATCAGGCAATGAACTCTGCCATACTTGAAGGGTGTTATTGTCGAATCTCTTTTGGAGAGAGAGTCTGTCCATATGGATCCAATGTGCTTGAAGACCTGCCTCACTACTTAATTGATTGCCCAATTTATGAGCCCTTAAGAACATCCCTGTTTATAGACCTAGATCTTTTATTCAATAGATCTGTTGGGTATCTGATTAATTTTTTTGGGGGGGGGATAGTTCCCCTTATATCTCTGAAAAGGTGGCCTGTTTTGCTTTTAGAGTGTCAATTTTAAGAAGGAAGATTGGTAGTGACGATAAACCAATAGCTTTAGATTAATAGTTTTATCTCCTGGAATGTTGTCACAGTGTTTCTTTTATCTATTTAAGGTATTTTTATCTGATTTTATTGTTTTTGTAATGGCTTTGCCTACACAAAATAAATTTTACTTATGACTACAACTTACAGTCAGAGACAGTATCTTTAAGGACGGGATGGGGAACTTCCAGCTCATGGGGTTTCCTTATCCAGCCCACCAGCTTCTTCCCCAGGCTCAGCTCTTGTTAGGCCTAGGGCCTATAACTTGTGTTTTGGTAATTACTTGGTGTAATTAAGGCAGTTAAGCTTGTTTTCTTAGAAAGAATGCATGTGGTGATTGAATGTAAAATACTAAATTTGGCTGAAGGCAAAATTTAGGGGAATAAAGAGAAATGAGCTGCAAACAAGATAAAAATTGATTCAACTCAGAAGCAAGTCACAGGATGTTCTAGTAATGACATCCCATCTAACAAAAGCAAGACAAAGACCATTGCCACCTGAAGGCCATAAGAAAACAGCATGGACATTCTGTGATCCCCATGTGAGTGCTGCATGACAGTGTCTAAAGCAAGCAAGATAACAATGGTTGGGTGTCATCATTTTAGCAACAACTGGAGGCATAAACCAGGGGCAGAAAAGTATAACTGAAGGCCTCAGAGAAGAACCAAGGAGAGAAGCCTCTGTCTGCAACCATAAGGGACTTGCTCGTGCATATGTAGCTTACTTCTCTTGTCCCACCAACACACGTGCTTTGGAATTGGCCATTCCAAGTTGCGTGACTGTAAGTATGAAAATGACTGACCAAACAATATCTTAGGGAAGTTGGATTGCTTTTATTGCTTTTATCCCCTTTTTGTAAAATTCCCTCAATAAAAGTTACATGCATAGTGTTAACTGCAAATACATGTGTTGTTGGGCTTCTCTACATGAGGTGTTTAACCCACTGCTTTACCAAGGTGGCGTCTTCTTCTTCTTCTTCTTCTTTAAATGTGAATTACAGCAAACTAAACAAAAAAATCATATTAAAAAAGAAGAAAATAAGAAAAAAGAAAAAAATACAATTTTCTTGCAGAAATTAAAATGAATCACAGTAAATGTGTATGAAATGTATATCCATTAGTATCAATAAGTAAGTAGTAATACAACTATCAGTAAAGATGGTTATGCATAAACTTCAGAAAAAGTGGACCAAATATCCATATATTTATCTATCCACAGGTGGTGTCTGAATACTGCCCACTCAAATGTTGAAAGCGTTATTAGGTCCTCCATCCATTGCATTATAGGAGGTGAGCATTTATCTTTCCAGTGTTGTTATATCAGTCTTTTGGCTGTCAAGAGGGCGCAGGAAAATCCACATGCATTGGCCTTGTGATAAATTCCGTACAGCAGGTAAATAATTTAAAAGAACACATGCATTGGTAAATATTAAAGAGCTCTCTAATACTAGGTTTATCCATACTATGACCTCTACCCAAAAAGAAGCAACCACTGGGCATTGCCAAAACATATGTGTAAACAAAGCATTCACAGTATTATACCTCCAACAGTTAGTTAGCTGACTTAGACAAACCCTTATTAAAAAGACATTGTGGTGCCCAATAAACACGAAACAAAAGTTTTTGCTGAAGAAGACATAACCTAAGATCCATAGACCCTTCTGACACAGACGCAAAAACGATGTTCCATTGATTAGGCAAAATAAGACCATCTAATTCCCTGTTCCATTCATCTTTAAGACTCTGTGTATCATACTTATTCAACATTAATAAGTATTTATAAACATGAAGCATAGGTCGATATAACTGCTCAGTCTCAATCAATGCTTCCAATAGCAGAGGAGGCTCTGAAGCCATAAAAGTGGCAGGACCAAACCTAGATTCTAACAAATGTTGCAACTGCAAGTATTGCTATTCAGCTAAAGCAGGCAAGTTATATTTAGCACGCAAAGCTGAAAATGACAAAAACTCATCATATACACTCACTAATTGATCCAAAGTAAAAATCAACCTGTCTGTCCAAGTCCACCACAGGAACATTTTCTTGCCAATTTTAAAATCCAGATTACCCCATAAAGTCAGTTTAGCATGAGAAAATGGGACAAACTGTAATTTACGAGATATAATATGCTACACCTCTCTAACTGCCATAATTGTAGGCAGTCCCTATCCATTTTAGCGTAGTGAGACCCTAATGCCATCCATTCGGAGAGAGGATCCAGACATAAGGATTTCAAAACTGACCAAGGTGGATAATCTAATCTAAGTAGAAAGAAAAGCAGAATTTGGAACTAGTCAACAAATAAGCCCCATGATATAAGGCAAGATCTGGAAAGCCAAAGCCACCTTCTTTAGTTGAAAGTTGAATCCTTTTCAAAGAAATTCATGGAGGCAAGGAACCCCAGAAAAATTTGCGAAACAAAGCATTAAGTTTTGAAAATGGGACTTTGACCAATTAATTAAATAGCCAGACATATCACCAAAATTATTAATCACCTGCATCAAAGCAGCAATCGATGACTGGTGTTTCGAAATAAACAATAAAAAATCATCAGCAGAGAGAATAATTTTAAATTCTAAACAATCATGTACAAATCCAAGAATACTACTAATCTGTCTAATAGCACACACCAGGGGTTCCAAACATAAGTCAAATATCAATGGAGAATGTGGACATCCCTGTCTAGTACCTCTCCCAAGTATAAAATAGTCTGAGAAAAAACCATTGATCTTAACTCTTGCTCTTGGGGTTGAATATAAAATTTTGGACCAATTTAAAAATTCCACTGGAAAGCCAAAGTTTCTCAACATAGCAAAAATAAATTTCCAATGAATTTTGTCAAAGGCCTTTACAGCATCCAAAGAGATAATAGCTGCCGAGTCTGTTCTATTAGTATTTAAAGCAATCAGATCAACAACTAATCTAAGATTATCAGTTCCCTGTCGATTTCGAATAAATCCCACCTGATCAGATCGAACAAGTGTTGCAATAACTTGTTGCAATCTATCAGCCAAAATTACTGTGAATATTTTAATGTCTACATTAATTAATGAAATAGGTCGATAGTTGGCACCATATGTATGGTCTTTACCAGGCTTAGGAATCACGGTAATATAAGCATCATTTAATGATGCCAAAAGAGAGCCCGATTCAAAAATATAATTAGATTTCATAGATCATAGAGTTGGAAGGAGCCTACAAGGCTATCGAGCCCAACCCCCTGCTCAATGCAGGGAACTAGAGGAGGGGTCTCCCATCCAAGTAATAACCAGGCCTGACCCTGCTTAGCTTTCCACACTCAGACAAGCTGAGCCAGCGTAAGCCACAGGCCTACGCTGAAAGATGATGAAGCTTTGGAACCAAAAGGCTAGAAAATGTTTTATACCACTCAAATGGAAACTCGTCTGGACCTGATGCTTTCCCAACATTCATAATCCAAATTGCTTGCTTTCATAATTTCTTCAATATGCAGGGGATCCAAAAGGAACTGTCACTGTGAGGAAGAATCTAACCTTGGAAGTTTAAGCTGAGAAAAGAAAACTTCCGTATCTTGCTCTGATTTTTCCTTACTCATACTATACAAATCAGAATAGAATTTTAAAAATTGTGAAGTTATATTTTTAGGGGAAGTGTATATGATATTGCTGTCATCTTTAATGGCAGAAATAACACCTTGATGCTTTTTCTGTTTAAGATGATGTGCCAAAAGCTTGCTAGGGTGTTCACCATTTTCCCAGTATGCCTGTCGTAAACAGGTTAAAGCAAATTCCGCCTGCTGTGAAAGGATATTATTCAATTCATATTTAACATTCTGCAACTCCTGATAAAGTTGTGCAGTTGAAGAAATAGCAACTGAGTTATAAGAGATTTCAACCTCTCGCTCAAAAATATTTGTTGCATTTTTAAAATTTTGTTTTTATATAGGAAGCATAAGCAATAATTTGGCCCCATATAAAAGCTTTACTGGCCTCCCACTCAGTAGCACAAGAATCAACTGTACCCTGATTAGTTTCAAAGTATTCAGTTAATTCTGCCAAAATCTGTTTTTTAAACATCTCATCATTTAGAAGGGAGACATTTAAACTCCAAAGACCAGGTGGCCTAAATGAATCTGAAAATTACAACTCCAGACAAACTGGGGCAATGGGGCATGGTCAGAAACTATCAACGTTTCAATCTTACAAGCATTTATATAATGTAACAACAATGTAGAAACAAAAAACAAAAACAACAACAACAACAACAAAATCTAATTGAAAGCAGTTATGATGAACAGATGAAATAAATGTGTAGTCCCTTTCATGAGGATACAAAGCTCTCCACGCATCAATAAAACCAAATTCAGCCATATATGCCTGTAGTGTAAATCTCGCCATTGTTTGCTTCTTGGGGGCAGGTGTATTTCTATCCAACAATGGATCACTGAGGCTGCTTCTTTCGTTTTCTTTGTGAGTGTAAGAACGGGTCCTTTACATGTGTCCCCCCCCCCCCGGTCTTTCTTTCTTTCTTTCTTTCTTTCTCTGCCTTTCTATATATTCCACTAGCTGTTGCCCGCGGCTTCGCTCACGTGGATTTTAGGATTTGGTACAATTGTTTTTAAAAGAAACATGATGGAATCCCAGCTCCCCCGGGAACCTCAGCTCCCTCGGGATTAGACAATGAAATCCCAGCTCCCCCCCCGGACTACACAATGAAATCCCTGTTCCCTTTCCCCCAGGACTGCACAATGAAATCCCTGTTCCCTTGGGACTGCACAATGAAATCCCTGCTCCCCCCCAGGACTACACAACAGTGAAATCCCAGCTCCCCCCCCCCCGGGACTGTACAATGAAATCCCTGCTTTCCTCCCCCCCCCCGGACTACACAATCAAATCTCTGTCTGCCCCCGGGACCACACAATGTAATCCCAGCTCCCCGCCCCGGGACTACACAACAGTGAAATCCCTGCTCCCCAGGGACCGCACAATGAAATCCCTGCTCTCCCCTCCCCGGGACTACACAATGAAATCCCTGCTCTCCCCCCCCCCCCGGGACTACGCAACAATGAAATCCCAGCTCCCCCCCCCATGTAGGCCCTCGCTGCAGCACATATGAACGTTCTGTTTTGATGTAGGAGAGATTTGCATATTTGCTCCTGATTGGGCCGCAGTGGCGGCAGTTCATACGAACATTCTAAATGTCGTTGGAGTGATTTGCATAACCACTCCTGAATGGCCCCTGCGAACATTCCAAGTGACCATTGGCTATCATTTATTTGGGGCCATACAGGTGCAGTGATGGCTTTTTCGGAGATTTGAACCCACCAGTCTTTGTCCTTGGGTGATGGAGAGTATGCGTGCCAGGTTTGGGGTGGATCCATCCAACCGTGTAGAAACCTATGTGATGCATGCAAACACCCGGACACACAGACAACGGACACACAGGATTTGGGATGCCCCCCACACAACAGTCATTCTCTGACTGAAAGTGTAACGTTTAGGTTGGGTGCTGGCAGTAGAAAAATCAGGTTAATTCTGAGAGTCTACAGGTGATGAAGAGTGACCATGCCAAGTTTGGGGTAGATCCGTCAAAACGTGATGGAGTGGAGCCTATGTGACGATGTCCCCCACACAACAATCATTCAGTCATTTAAAAACTTTCCCTCCCTTTTCACCCCCTCAGAGAACATTCTAAATGGCTGAGGGGAGATTTGCATACCCACCCCTATTGGCCCCTGCAGGAATTCATACGAACATTCTAAGTGTCTTATGGGCTATTTGCATAACTGCTCCTATTGGCTCCTGCAGCAATTCTGAGGTGAGGCCGAATTGCATAACTGCTGCCCTGTTGTTTTGCCCATAGGAGATATGAGAGAGGGGCGATTTTGCCCCCTTTTTTCACTCCCTTAGGGATGGAATTTCCCAAAATCCTTCCTTAGTGGGGGTCTACGTCATAAAAGCAATGTCCCTTCAAAATTTCACGTTACTAGATTAAACGGTTTGAGCTGGGCGTTGATGAGTCAGTCAGTCAGGACACCTTCTTTTATATACAGTAATACCTTGGATTGCAAGTAACTTGGCCTGAGAGCGTTTTGCAAGACAAGCAAATTTTTTTAATTTTCTTTTTACTTGATAAACAAGCAAGGTCTTGCAAGACAAGTGTAGGGATGTAACCACTCGCCTCGAGCGGGCGTAGCGGGCCGAAATCGGCCCCGCTTATGCCCGCCAGAGACTCGCTTTGATATAAGAGTGTTTTGGATTACAAGCACGGTTCCGGAATGAATTATGCTTGCAATCCAAGGTATTACTGTATATAGATTATCTATCCAATTTTTTTTTTTTATTTCTATATAAAACAGACACATAATATCAACATATAACAATTAACAAAACAAAATAGACCTCCGATTTTTCTTCTACAGCAAATACAGGTAACAATAATTTTTCTTACTCGATAATCCAAATGAGAAATCTCTTTCTTCCCATTGTCCCAGATTCACTTATTATTCCATAAATCCACAAACAAACAAATCATTATTTTCCAGTCTCTGCAAAAAGTCAATTAGAGGTTTCCACTCAATAATAAATGCAGATGTTGTCCTTTCTCTAATTAGTGATGTAAGTTTGGCCATCTCTGCCAGCTCCAGCATCTTGACCAACCATTCTTCTATCGTAGGCACTGCTGGACCTTTCCACTTCTGTGCATATAGTAGTCTCGCTGCCGTTGTCATGTATAAAAATAAAGTTCCATATCTTCCTTCTAGCTGACTGTCCATTATTCCCAATAGAAAAGCCTCTGGTTTCAATTGAAAAGTAATCCTTAAAATCTTTTGCATTAATAAATGAATTTCAACCCAAAAACTTTTAGCTTTCTTACATGTCCACCACATATGATAAAAGGTTCCTTCCTGTTGTTCACATTTCCAACATATATCTGATGCACCGCTATACATTCTAGCCAATTTCTCCGGCGACAAGTACCAACGATACATCATCTTATAAAAATTCTCTTTAAGACTAGAGCATAAAGTAAATTTCAAACCTTTTAACCACATATTTTCCCATTGTGTCATTAGTATATTATAACCAAAATTTTGAGCCCATTTTATCATACATTCCTTCACTTGCTCTTCCTCAGTTTCAAATTTCAACAAAAGCTTATACATTCTTGAAATAAGATATTCATCATTTAAACATAATTCCCTTTCAAAGTCAGATACCCTCTGTTCAAAATCATACAACCTTTTATCAACTTTAAACCTTTCTACCATCTGTAAATATGAGAACCATTGACATGTATGACCTTCTTTTATCAGTTCTTCTCTTGATTTTATTTTACATTCATCTTGTGAAAAATTCAGCAAATCACGATATGTCAACCAACTGTATTTACTTAACATTTCTCTTCTATGATGGGCTTCTTGTGCTGATAGCCACAATGGTACTCTCTGACAAAACCTAGGTTTATATTTATTCCAAATTTTCAAAATGGCACTTCTAACACAGTGATTATTAAATTCTACATTCACTTTAACTTTATCATACCACATGTACCCATGCCATCCAAATCTCAATTCATATCCCTCTAAATCTAATAATCGA
Source organism: Shinisaurus crocodilurus (assembly GCA_021292165.1). Classification (NCBI taxonomy): domain Eukaryota; kingdom Metazoa; phylum Chordata; class Lepidosauria; order Squamata; family Shinisauridae; genus Shinisaurus; species Shinisaurus crocodilurus. Next base: position 114,089,267 of record CM037878.1, on the reverse strand, counting down.
CTATTTTTCAACAAAACCCATTCTTTGATCCATACTAAACAACAAGCAGCAAAATATAACTTCAGGTCAGGTAGCCCCAACCCCCCTCTTTCTTTTGCATCCTGTAAAATCTTAAACTTAACCCGTGGCTTTTTCCCTTGCCATACAAATCTAGATATATCCTTCTGCCATTGTTTAAATAATATTTGCGATGTCACAATAGGAATAGTCTGAAACAAAAACAACATTCTAGGTAATACATTCATCTTGATTGTGGCTATTCTCCCCAAAAGTGACAATTGAGCTTTATCCCATCTTTCTAAATCTTTTTTCATTTCATTCCAAGACTTTACATAATTATTTTGAAACAACATACAATTCTTATTTGTTAATGTGATACCTAAATACTTTACTTTCTTTTCAACCTTAAAACCTGATTTATTTGACAATTTTATTTGATCCTGAATTTTCATATTTTTTGTTAATATCTTTGTCTTTAGTTTATTAACCTTAAAACCAGCTACAGCACCAAACTCCTTCAATTTAACCATTAACGTTTCTATTCCTTTCAGAGGATCTTCCAAAGTTAACACCAAATCATCTGCGAAAGCTCTCAGCTTATAAGACTCTTTTTTAATTTTTATGCCTCCAATTCTATCATCTTGTCTTATATCTCTGTTCAATATTTCAAGCACAAGAATAAACAACAAAGGTGATAATGGGCAACCTTGTCTTGTTCCTCTATGTATTCCACACGGTTTCGTCATATCGCCATTGACAATTATTTGTGCTGTTTGCGAAGTATAAATTGACTTTATCCATTTTATAAAGTTCTCTCCAAAATCCATTTCCTTCAGTACTTTAAATAGAAACCCCCAATTTAAATTGTCAAACGCTTTCTCTGCATCTAAGAAAATCAATGCAGCATGTTTTTCATTATGCTTTTCCAAGTATTCCAAAATATCTAAGACTGTTCTAACATTATCCCTCAGCTGTCTTTTAGGTAAAAAACCACATTGATCTTCATGAATAAATTCTTGAAGAATTATTTTTAATCTTTCCGCCAATATCATTGTAAACAGCTTGTAGTCATTATTCAGTAATGATATTGGTCTATAATTTCTTGTTAAGGTTAAGTCTTGTCCCTCTTTAGGTATTAATGTTATATTTGCCTCTTTCCATGTCTCCGGCATCCGGCCTCCTTGCAAAATAGAATTCATCGTTTTTTGTAAAGGTTGTATGAGTTCATCTTCAAATCTCTGATAGTATTTACCAGAAAGTCCATCCGGTCCTGGCGCCTTTCCTGGTTTAATCTTTTTTATAGCACCCACCAATTCACTTATTGTTATAGGACCATTCATAATATGTCTCTGTTCCTCTGTAATCTTAGGTAACTTTTGTTTTTCAATATATTCATCTATTTTTTCTGATGAAACATTATGTCCTTTATATAAATTCGAATAATAATAGTAAAATGATTTTTGTATCTCCTTATTGTCTGTTAATACTTTATCGCCCTCTTGTACTTTTATTATCATTTTCTTTTCTCTTTCTTTTCGCAATCTATAAGCCAACCATCTCCCAGGTTTGTTTGCAAATTCAAAGTTCCTCTGTTTCATATAATTCAATTTTATTTCCATTTCTCTTGTTGTTACCATAGATAACTGTTGTTGCAACATTTTAATCTGTTGGAAAATATTTGAGTTTCCTGGAGAGATCTTTAATTCTTCCTCCTTCTTTTTTATTTCCTCCAGAATTTTTTGCATTTTCTCTTGTCTCTTGGCCTTAAGTTGAGTATTATATTGTATAAAATAACCTCTAATAAAAGCTTTACTTGCATCCCAAACCATTCTCAGATCTGTACCCTTATCTAAGTTAATTTCAAAAAATTCTTTTAGTTTCTTTTTACAATCTTCCAACACAGCTGTATTTTGTAATAACGTTTCATTTAATCTCCATCTAAAAACAGTGGATTTTCTTTTGCAAACCATAGTCACAGGATTATGATCCGAGAAAGTCTTTGGTAAAATCTCTATTTTAGAAGTTTTAGTAACAAAGTCTTTAGTTGTCAGGAACATATCTATTCTCGAAAATGATCTGTGTCTCTCAGAAAAATAAGTATATTCCCTTGAATCACCATTCTTTTGCCTCCATAAGTCCACCAGTCTCAGATTTTCCATCAGATCAAAAAGGCTTTTTGGGAGTTTTCCTTGATACCTTGTAATATTTCTTTCTGAAGTTCTGTCCATTTGTGGAAGCATGACCCCATTCCAGTCTCCCATCAAACACCAACTTTCATATGATAAATCCATTAGAATATCCATAAGCTTCTTATAAAACACCGCTTTATCTTGGTTAGGTGCATAAATTCCCACCACCATTGTCTTAAATCCATTTAAGTTGACTTCTACTCCCACAAATCTACCTTGTTCATCAGCAAATACTAATTTTGGTTTTAAATGGGATTTAATATACAAAACAACTCCATTTTTCTTTTTAGCATGTGCCGAGATAAATTCTTCACCTAATGTTTTATAGACCAAATACTTTATATCTTTTTTCTTGATATGAGTCTCTTGTAAACAAATGATGTCTTGCTTTAATTTTTTCAAATAGTAAAATACTTTTTTCCTCTTTTGAGGGGCATTTGCGCCATTAATATTCCATGTTAAACATTTGTAATCCATAATCAGTAGAAATTTAAAATATACATATATATATTAATCTTAATCTGTGCCTGTGGCCAAGGCCATCCTTTCTTCTCCCCGTTTCATCTCCTCAAAATCTCTTTTAAATCTTTCTAGGAAATCTCTGGCTTTTTGAACTGAATTCAGCTTGAATCTCTGATCTTTGAAGGAAAAAACCACACCTTCTGGAATCTCCCAACGAAAAGCAATCTTTTTCTGTTTCAGCAGTACAGTAAAAAAGGCATAATCTTTCCGTTTACGTAAAAATCTAATAGGTACTTCTTTCAAAGCAATTATAGAATTATCCTCCTCCTTCAATCCTGTAGCAAAATGTTTTTGAAGAACCTGATCCCTTGTATTCTTCCTAACAAAATGAACCATGATGTCTCTTGGTACTCCTTTATTTCTGGCATAGGCAGAGTTAACTCTATAAATCTTGTCAAGCTCTATTTCCATATCTCCTTCATCCAAGGCCAGAAAATCCGCCAAAATTTTAATCATTCTATCTCTAGTATCCTCTTCTTCCTTCTCTGGGATATTTCTAAATCTCAGACAGTGTTCATTTGCTCTCCGTTCCAGTAAGGACATGTGATCTAGCTCCCCTTCAACTTCTCTGGTTATCACTTCAGTTTTATTCTCTAATATTTCAACTTTATCAGCAATCTGTTTAACCTCACCCGAGATTTGCTTTACTGACCCATCCAGTTTTTTAACTGCATCAGTCATATCCATTTTCATTTTCAAGATCTTTTCATCCATACTTTGCTCAAAGGCATTAATCCTGTTTTCCATCTTATCCATCCTACTGTCCAGTTTATTTCCCAACTCTTCAAATAAATTCTGAAGTAACTCTGGCGTAACCATCTTATCTGAACCTAGATCCAGAGATGCTTTCCTACTTCCTGAACCTTTTTTCGCAGCCATTATATAATACAATCGAAGAGCCAAGTTTAAAAAAAGAAAAATAAAAAGTGAGGAAGAGAAGGGGGGGAAAAAACCCTCCTCTAGTAAAAGCTCAGATTTCAAGGCCTCTTGAATCACGTCTCTAACACAGCAGGCTTAGACTTCTTATCTGGTTGTTATGGAACTCATGAGTCATAAGTCATAACCAAAACATCCAGCAACAGTCCCTCAGCAGCCATCTCTTTTCTAGCAACTTTTTCACAGCCAAACTTTCGTCAATAATAAAATTATTAAAAATGCAAATAGTGAGAAAGGATAGTCATAATAGAATACCTCCTTTCTTCTTCTTCTCCTTAATTAACTTTTTGCCCGAATTTTTTAGCCATTAAAGCCTCCAGCGTCTTGTGTTGTTCGCAACCTCCCTTCTTTTTAGTCCCGGAAAAAAGGAATTATCTCACCATAATATAGTCCTTAATTGCTGTAGTAGGAAACTCCCTTCGTCATAGATAGTTTGTAATCCATAAATCATTGGGAAATGAAGATTTTTTGCAGGCTAAGTGTCTTTTAAAGCTCTGATTAGTGGTTTTGAGCAAGATGTAGATTCCACCCCCCCTGACCGGTGTAGTGTCTCCACTGAACAAGCCTTCGCTTAAACAGTGAATACACAAATACCGATCGCCCGGGGTGTCTGTGGTTAATCTCTTCGTTCTCCCCAATAAACTGGGGTGATTTATGTCAGCTGAAATTGCTTCCAGCTGGTTCTTTACCGCTATCAGCCTCCCGTCTTCCGAGAGCGTCTGCCTGCCGAAAAACCTCACCCGGAAGTCGGTATTACTGTATATAGATTAGACAACCACAAGGTGGCACTGTGGTATAGCTGTGACATAGCAGAATTGTGATAACACACAGGCTTTACATAGTTATTTATTCCAAGATTAGGAAATAATACCTCACTTTCCTTGCTCTAAAAAAATCCATGAAAACGGCTGAAAAACATGGGAGAGGCCCTGGAGGATGACATCGTGTAAAGCTCCTGCAAACTACTGTGAGTAAAGAATCACGAGAGCACAATGAATGCCTCGCATAGAGAAGCCCCTAATCTCATTCTCCCTAATAAGGTCTGCACAATTGGGTAACATTTAAATCAACTAAAAGTAGTGCATAACTCTCACTCTCCCATACAGGGGAAAAGGGAAACGGGAAATAATTGGAGATAAGAGCTTTCCCCTGCTGCACAGTGAGGAAGGGAGCCTTTGTCCCTGTGCAGCAATGCATTTTTAAAATCTCTGATCAGTTGTCGATAAGAGCTTTTCCCTGAAGGGGAGAGGGGCCAGGGGAGGAAGCTGCTGAGTGTTTTAGTCCTACTTAGTTCTGAGGCTTGCCCTGCTTAGATGACATGCTGTTTATACTTACTTTTGACTAGACATGCAGAAGCTTGGTACTTGGGATGCTATTTGAAAGTGCTGCTTTAAAGTTCAGACTAAAACCCAGAGTGGATACATTGCCCCAGTAACGTTGGAGCCACCAGCCTCCGCTGCCAGCCACCAACCCCAAATGCCAGCTACAGCCACCTGGGCCTGGTGGTCCTCTCAGCACTGGGTGACTGTCTGTTTTCCTTTGGCCAGCATTGCAGCCTGGGTGGCTGCAGCTGGTGCCCACCAAATTTAAATGGCGTCCTATTACCTTTGTGACTGTGACGTAGGGCTGCTCTGGAGTGATGCTGCTTCAGGGCCCCAGAGGCATCGTGGGACAATTTAAATGGCTGGCACCAGGAGCAAAGTGTGACGGCTATAGCGGCTTCTTTTGCTGCTGCTGCTGCTTGCCTCCCTGCCTCTGTGGCTGCTGCAGCAGTGGCAAAAACAAAAAGAAAACCCTGCCATGGGACCAATCCCAGGTAAGGTAAGGGAGGGTGACCCAGCTGGGCACGGGTTGAAGTCCCCCCCCCCCCAAACCCGGCCCTGTTTCTGCATAGTAAGACAAAAAGTTAAGGGGCAAGCCACACTGAGAGAAATCGCAGCTGTACAACTTCTGTTCATTTCAATGGGGCTTTTGCAGGAGGCCTTCCCTGTGGATGACATCCATGAAGTGACCTCAGAAGTAGTTCTGTATTTTCAGCTGTGACCTGTTTTTTGCTTCCTGCCCCACTGACATTGGTGCCCCCCCCAGCCACTGCTGGTTGTTAGAATGACTCTGTTTCCTCTCTCATCCCTTACCATAAGAGCAGCTAGTCAATTTTTAAATATTAAAACTGAGAGTCTTAGGAAGTTGAATTTTGCACCTGGTGGGGTGATGACATGATCATACTGATACGGCAGTTTAATCCAATGCTCCGATTCCCCCCCCCCATGCAAATTATAACTTACTCTAACACAACAGCTAAACAAAATTAGCATTTGAGAAGCAAGGAGAACAGGGGATGCTTTCTGGAACCCCAGGCAGCCAAGACAGGAGACTTTCTGTGAGCCCTGGAGCTAAAAATACTGTGCTGAAAAGCTTAGATCTCTGGGCATAAACTACAGATGGGGACACCCAGTTAAACTCATCATTAAAATGGATGACACTACCACGATTATTTCATCACACCAGGAGGCCAGACAATTCCTTATGCACATGAATCTGAACCCAGGAGAGGAAGCAGGAGGAAATTCCAGTGCAGGAGAAGAGGAGCTCAACAGAGAAGAAACCAATGGCAAAGAGCTTGATTGGCAACTGAAGATGGGAACTCAATGAAAATGCAGATTCTCTACAAGAATTAAGGAGGAAATCTCTAATCCTAATCCATCCTTTAATTTCTATCATGGGTGAAGTCAAATTTCTCTCCAGGGGTTTTCTACTATGTGTTTTGCAGCTCTCAGATACTTAACAGTTGTGATATATGTTATGTTTTAGCTTAAATGCATGAATATTTGCATCGGCAGTGGGAGGGGAACCGTTATTTTGCCTCCTAATATTCTCGGTTTAGCTTTACCCTCATATAGGGTTGCAGATCTGGAGATGGGCATTCATCCTATGATGCCAGGTTTAGCTATGTTTATTTTAATGTCTATTATAGACCAGACAATTGTAATTTTTTCTTGTCAGTTTCAGAACACCAAGCAAACTTTGGAATGACTTTAGATGTAGCAATGTTAATTAGACAGAGACACATAGTAACAATCTGCATAGGGTATTACTTTCTAATTAAAGGAAAGGAAAAGAAACACATATGACAGATCTAAAAACAATTTCTCTTAATGTATGGGGTCTGGGGACTCCCATTAAGAGAAGGAGAATTCAAAATTTTAAAAAGGAGAACCCAGATATCACATTCTTACAGGAGACATATAGCTAAGAATAAGGCTCAAGTAATTTTCTTTCCTGGTTCTGGGGACCAATTTCAAGCAAAGGGGTCCTCCAAATCAAAGGGAGCGGCGATAGCATTGGGGGGGGGGAATTTCAACTTCCTAGTTACAGACACACTATCAGACCTCTGTGGCAGGTCTATTTTCATTAAAGGATCAATAGAAGAGGGAAAGTTAACAATTGGCTCTGTTTATAGACCAAATAAGGGTCAGCTTAATTTTTTGCAAGAAGTATTTCACAAACTGGATGGTTTTAAGGAAGAAAAAGTAATCCTAGGGGGAGATTTAAACCTGAGTATTGACAAGAAGAAGTATACAAATTCCACCAAGGGGTTTCCCTAAAATACACCAGATTCCAGTCTCTCAAAACTTTTATTAGAACATGATTTAGTTGACACATGGTGAGTAATGTACCCCATGGAAAAAGATGTTACATTTTATTCAGCTAGGCATGAGATCTACACCAGGACTGATTACATATTAGTTTCCTCTGAGTGGATATTAGCACTGAAAACAGCTAACATTGGGTCAATCACAGTATCTGATCGTGCCCCAGTGTCAGTTACTCTTTCCATAATGCACTCTCAACATAAATGTTTTTTTTCTGGAAACTGCATCTCACCCTATTGTTGTGCCTGGAATCTATGGATAAATTAAGAAAAGAACTAGATGACTTTTATAAATATAATAATACTCCAAATATGGATCCACACATACTATGGGACTCTATGAAAGCAGTAATGAGGGGACATTGTATAAAAGAATTTAGTAAAATAAAAAAAATGAAATAATCTACTAAAAAATCAACTACTCTCAGAGATCCAAAGCTTAGAAGAAAAGCACAAAAAGTCAGGAAGTAAAGTTATCTTGAATGGATTAGAACAAAAGCAAACTGAACTAAAAGCCCTAGAAACAAATAAAATTGCAATCAACGTACAATATATCAAGCAAAAATACTATGAGTTTGGAGATAAAAATTCCAAATTCCTAGCAAACAGAATTTTAAAAATGCATGCAAAAAAGAAAATTTTGGTCTTAAAAACAGACAATGGGGGGGGGGAATACAATCTTAAAGCAATTAATGACCAATTTGCAAGATATTTTCAAAACTTATACACATCAGCTCTTCACATATAACATCCTATCTGGAGAAAACAAATCTAACCAAACTAAGCCCAGATCATCAGGCATACTTAAATTAGGATATAGCCATAGACGAGATCAAAAAAGCAATTCAGAAAATAAAAAACCACAAAGCTCCAAGTACAGATGGCTTTACAGCCAACCTCTACAAAAAGTATGACTAGTTAATGCCTCATTTGCTTACTTTGTTTAATGATACCATGGTGGAAGGTAACCCAATGCCACAAACCTGGCAAAACTCTAGGATAATACTTATTCCGAAACCTGGAAAGAATGCAGAGGAAGTTGATTCATAGGCCTATTACCCTTCTAAATCAAGATTATAAACTATTTTCTAGTATCTTAGCTGAAAGATTGAATGAAATAGCCCCACAGTATATCAAGAGTGATCAGTTTGGTTTGATTAAAAATAGATCTATTTCAGACCTGATCTGGAGGTTACTCAATGTAGTACACCACTGCTCCAAAAAAAGAAACATGCAACATGTGTGATTGCTTCCCTGAATGCTACTAAAGCATTTGACAAATTGGAATGGGGCTACATTATAGGATTAAGTCAAGTTTTGGAGATTGGAGAGAAATTTATTGACTGCCTTAACAAGATCTATCGCCATGATACAGCAGTGATCCAAACTAACGGTATAGACTCTGAAAGAATACTCATCGATTGGGGAATCAAACAAATGCCCAGTGTCCCCACTGCTATTTGCATTCTCAGTTGAACCCCTAGCAAATATGATCAGGGAAGATCCAATCATAAAGCGAATAACAATGATAGAAATATCAGTGGGAGACACTAATGGTATCAGGCAGGTATGGGAAAAAGATTTGGGTATCACCATTGAAGCTGGGCTGTGGAATTCATTGTGGGCTCTATCCCTGTACAAATTGATTTAATCTAAGCTTCAGGAAAATGCAATTAAAACAATATATAGGTGGCATCTCAATATATAGGAGGCCGTGCTCAGAGAAGGACTTAGAAACACATGTGGTGGGATTGCGAAGTCATAGAGAGATTCTGGGTAGAGATATTTCATTTGGCAAGAAAAGTTACACTGGTAAAACCATGGAACTGGGACTACTCTCCCTCTTTGTGGGAGACAACAAGCACCTACTGCATCAAGATTTACTAACATTCTTCTGGACTGCAGCAAGAATGAAAATCGCATCAGTCTGGAAATCTACATGCAGACCATCAATTGAAAGCTGAGAAAGGAGGCTTTGGGATATTGCCTTACTAGAAAAAATAACCAAATTAACTTTTTTTACTTTAGTGTAAGTGCACGGGTCCCTGATCTGGATTAGGACCACCACATGTGGGTGGTGTGGGGCTTAAACCTTTCTACCCAGCCGCTTCCCCCCTAAATATGACCCCCTGTGTGGGGGTGAAAGAAAGTAAGAAAGAAAGACTCCATTGGCACCATCCCAATCAGGGTCCCCCACATGTACACTCAAGTAAGAAGAAAAGTTCAGATCGGCGACACACTATGCATTTAACATAGTGTGTGTGTGCTTTAGTCCTGAGTTCACTATTAGAGGGAATGAATCTTGTTTAATTCTGAGATTTTCTTAAAGACACTGACTGAACCACACATCATAAAAGCAGTTCTAGAAATTTCTAAGGGGATATTATTTTAGGCAGAAAGTCAATAGCACCTTAAGTCCTGTCCTACATTTTGTGACAGCACACAACATTTGCCTATTCCTAGTAAGGTTTTCTGGTTTTCTAACTTAATTCCAGTTCCAGAGGAAAGACAGAAATGTGTTTTCGGAGAGATACGGTAGTTTTTGCAGTTACCGGTATTTGACTAAAATCATTTTATTCATAAGACTTTCCTGAATACAGCAGCATTTTTTTAAATGATGGCCTGCGGGTCAACTGTAATGCAAAATGGTCATATTGTGCCAGAGTCTGGGCTTGCTGTTGCTGTAGCTCCTTTTTCCAGGTACCTCTGAAAATACCTGTAGCATCTGGTATAAATTGCTTTTATGTTTTACAGTATAATACTGCCATGATTTTCTTGACCTCATGCTGAAAATATGTTATTCTTTCTTTAAAACTTCCTAATCCCCTACTGTGGGACATCGCTAATAATTTCACATTGCCTTGTTGATGTAGAATTTTTCATCATCCCTCAGTAACCCTGACAACTAGGGCAAGGACCATATGCTCCTATTTACAGATGTGAGATGTTCTGTTTTTACAGATGGCCTTCCTCTCTCTTTTAAGTATGGGCTTTATTCATTTTAGACTCTGGTTGAATGGTACATCATAAAACCTTGGGAATTTATGCTACTAGCATGATGTCTGACTTGTGTCCAAATCAAAGTTGTTTGCATGCTATTTCAGAAGGGGGAAAACTGCAGCTGCGTGTCAGCAATTTTTAATTCGGAATATGTAAATAGTTTGGAAACTCTTGGCAGAAGAGGCAGCTGAGGCATCTCTGAGTTTGGAAGAGTCTAAGGGACAAACTAAACCTTACTTTAATTGTGTGGTAAGCAACTGTACTTGGTGTTGTTGTTGTTTTTTAAAAAAAAGTAAGGAGGGGTTTTCCATTTTCATTGGGTCAGCAGTGCACGTGTGTGTGTGTGTGTGTGTGTGTGTTACTCTTTCTTCCCCAGCTGCAGTCCCCATAAAAATCCCTCCCCCATCCCCACTGTAGCAAATAGCATTAGAAAAAAGCTCCCATGCATTGGTGTCAGGAACCAGTCTGACCTGGACTCTGGGGAAACCAAGGAAGAGGCTTGGGACCATGCAAAAAATAAATTAAAAAATCACCAGTACCACTGAGGAACCTGTTAAGCAACCCAGCTCAGCCAGTCACTCAGATGTCTCAGCTGGGCCCTCAGACAAGCTCCTACAGCCTACACCACACTGTGGCTCCAGAATCTTCACTTTCACCCCCTCCTGTCCCACAGAACTAAGATGTAGGTGAGCCTGGTGGGAAACACAGAACTGGCGGAGAAGTGCTTGCCTGGCTGCAAGGAGACTTCAGGACCAGAGGTCTTCGGGAGGAGGGGTCTACTCAAGGAGAGGAGGCACCAGGTGTGTCTTGTAGCCCAGCTGCTGCTCCGAAAGGGGTGGGTCTGGCTGTACTAGTATAAAATGGGTGGGCAATGTGTAGCCCTCCAAATGTTTTAGCCTACATCTCCCATCATTCCTCACCATTGGCTATGCTGGCAAGGGTTTATGGGAGTTGTAGGCCACAGTTCACCTACCCCTGGCCATAAAACCTCTCAGTCACTGACCTTTGCTGGCACAACCACTCCTGAAAAGTTTCTCTTGGGCATCTCTGTTTCCAGCTCCTCTCTAGCTACAGTTACATCTCTTGTGCCTGATCCTGACAGGACCTACCTCAGCTCTGGGAATATCCTCACACAGGCATACTGTTCTGCAGCTTCTGCACTGCTAAGACATCCTTTGCAGTGTGTCAGTGGCAGATTCCTATGGGTCCTTGCATAGGGCTGCCGATGGGCCCTTTAGCTGGCCACCACCAAGGCACTGCCTGACTGGCTGGAGGGACTGGGAATTGTAGGACCTTTTTCTGTCTAAACATGCATAAGAAGGTGCCCTAAAGCTGCAGTCCCATGGACACTTACATGGGAGTAAGCCTGATTGAATTAAATGATGTATACTTCTAAGTAGAAATTTATAGGATTACACTGCATGGTATGGATCCAGATTTATGCAGGATCAACTGTGTGGATGGTTCTTTTCCAAAGAAGGCCCTCCACCCCCTTGAAAATGGTACACAGAGAGTCAAGAGACCCTGCTAAATGGGGTGGACTGTGGTGTGGAAGGGTCAGGGGGAATCCCCCAAAATCAGGCAGAGGGATCTTTGGAGCCTTTCTTTTCATGGAAGGACCATTCCTCTCAAGGAAGACATATCCTGGATCCAAACCCACATGTGTGTTGTTTTGGTTGAGGACCAAGCAGAATAGTTCAGTTGGATCAGATGAAATTATTTTACCACTGCCCTGTCGTACTGTTGGTTCCATTGTTACAATTGATAGCGTTGAGGTGGGCACCCCTAATTACTAGTTGTGCCCACCCCATGCTACCCTGAGAGGCAGTAGGATCTTTTGCTGGAGTCTAACATGTGTTGCTTGTGAGTGTAGGTTCCCTGCTTATCTCTATATTAACTCTAAGAGACAGAAGACCTTAACCTGTATAGCCTATGGTATAGAAATAAGATTGGAGACTAGAGCTCCATGCTACAAAGAGAGAAAGAAAGTTCAGAGACCCCAAAGGCATATACCTGTCCTTATTGTTCATCATCCAGTGAAGCCAATTCTGACAGCAGTTGTCCTGTGGGTTAAGGTGAGCTGTGAGCTACCTTCCATTCTAAAACCCTCAATCCTTATACCTTTTCCCTCCCCATTTGTCCTATGGAGAGGGGAGCGGTCCCCTCTAGTGAGTGAGTAACTCCTGGCATGTCCTACACTAATCCCCTTATTGTTCTATTGTGTTTTCCCCTAGTTAGACATTTCTTCCTGATTAAATGTATATTAACCATCTTGGTTGCAGTATTTCCTCCTGTCTACCTCCTGCTTTTCCTTAATCCATAAACCCATCATCCCCCTGAATATTGACATAGCCTGCAGTCTGATTTCCTGCTGGGCATGTGCTTATCTCAAGGAGCGCCTCCAGCAACATCAAGTAGGCCGCTCAACAAGGTCTGCCACGGACGGCCTTCTCCTTATCCCATCAGCCAGAGCAGCCAGGCTGGTGGGGACTAGGAAGAGGGCCTTCTCTGTGGCGGCCCCCACATTATGGAACTCCCTCCCTAGTGACCTTCGCCATGCCCCCTCCGTGATGAGCTTCCGCCGTGCATTAAAAACATGGCTGTTCAGGCAGGAATATGGGGTGGGTTAGGTTTTTAATGAGAATTTTTTATATTGTTTTAATTATTATATTTTATTGTGTTGTTTTGTTGTATTTTAATTGTACATCGCCCAGGGTGGCCGGGTGACCGGCCAGATGGGCGATTGATAAATATAATAAATATAATAAATAAATAAATAAATAAATAAATCCCTTTAGGCTAACACCTCCTATTTGTGTTTACATTTACACGTTATCTCAATTTCACTAGGGATGTAACCGCGAGTCTCGGGGGGGGGGGCTGAAAGCGGCCCGCTCACCCCCCCCCCCGAGACTCTCGTGACTTACCTTCCTGCCTGCTTGATCCAAGATGTGCCGGGGAAAGGACTTTCAGCTCCCCAGCACATCAGTTCCACTTCCCCTGGCGCTGCATTTTTTGCGTAAAAACCAGGGCAACCCAGCTTGAAACAGCCGCAATTTGCTATTCGTGGCTGTTTTAAGCTGGGTTGCCCTGGTTTTTACACTAAAAATGCAGTGCCAGGGAACCGGAAGTGACGTGACAGGGAACCCGTCACATCACTTCCGGTTTTCGCAACTTTCGGGCGGCGAGAGTGGGCGGGGGGGTGCTCCGAAGCACCCCCTGAGCAGGTAAGCTCCCCGCTCACCATGACTCCCTAATTTCAACTCAGACAGTCTTCCTTTCGCAATCTCTCTCACACATACTCTATCAACCCAGAGGTTACTCCAGTTCATATTTGACCAATGTCCCATAAGCCAATGTTTCAGGCCTGTATAGATTCTTGTCACTCTTTCCAAAGAGGGATTATTATACCACTCATAACACCATATAGTAGCAGCTGAAATTTTAAAGGCAAGTGTCTGCTTTATTAGTTGTAGAGCTCTGTGGTCAGCTTCACAGCCTGAAATTTACCCAAAGCACATTAAGTAAGGATGTCAGATATCCATGTTACATTTGAAATTGTAATTCATGCTCCCAGTGGAAGACCGACAACCTGGTCTTCTGCGTGGGTTCAATGCTAAGGGGGTAGCGAGTCCTGGGGTGGCCTTCTCCGAGATCCCCAGCGACTATCACCCTTAGCCCAGAACAAAGGGATAACTTATAGCCACAGAAGTATCTTTTAGAAAACAAGTTTATTTACAACATTACCTTCACAAACCCAGACACACGCCAGCAATACAGCTTATCAGTACGGTACAAAGTAGCAAGCAAGAAGTCTTAAGGACACCATGATTTCAGGGCTCTCAGCAAGTTAGTTCAGCTCGGGTCCCGGCAGAGGCCCGGTCAACCGCATGCTGCTAGCTGGGTTCCTGGCGGAGGCCCGGTCCTACCCAAGGCAGAAATTGCAGAGGGGGGCTGTCACCCGTTTGAATGGCATGCTGGATGAGAGGGGTCCGCCCGGAGCGGTCTGAGAACATGGTCCCAAATTCATCCAGCACCCGCTTCATTTGCTCCCGCTGAGCCTCGGACAGGGCGGGTGACAGTGAAATTTCTTCCATCCCCCCGCCATCCCCCCATTCTCCCAGCAGATCCCCATCAGCGAAATCCTTATCATTATGTTCCTTCACACAGCCCACTCCCACACCCCGGTCCACATACAATTTCATGTTCACATGAAACACTTTACATTTTTCAGGAGTCCTGGCAAAGAGTATTTTGTAGTTGACTGGTCCAAGTTTCTCAACTACAGTCCCCGGACCCTCCCACTTAAGACACAGCTTGTCCGTTTTGAGGGTGCGCAGAACCAACACTTTATCACCCACCTCAAAAGTCCGGGCTACTGCGGTTTTATCATACAGCTCCTTTTGCCGCTGCTGGGCTGCCTTCAGATGCTGTTGGGCGGCTTCTCGAACGCTGTGGAGGGTGTCCCGTAGCCGCCGCAGAAAAGTGTGAACCGGCACGGGCGAACTGCCGGCAGCCCCCTCCCACTCCTCCCGCAACAAAGCCAAGGGCCCCCGTAGTTCTCTGCCAAACATCAGTTCATTCGGGGAAAACCCGAGGCTTTCCTGCGGAGCATCTCGGTAGGCAAAGAGGAGGTAGGGTAGGGCTTGGTCCCAAGTTCCCGGGTGACGGCTAGCGTACGCCCGGATCATTTCCCCCAAAGTCTGGTTGAAGCGTTCAACCAGTCCGTTGGTCTTGTGGTGGTAAGGCACCGAAGTTACATAGTCAAACCCCCCCCCCCAGGTCCCACATTTTCTGGAACAGTTTAGACATGAACCCGGTGCCGCAGTCCGACACGACCGTGCGGGGCATTCCTAAGCGGGCAAAGAGAGAGAGCAGAGTCTTAGCCAGGCTGGCTGCAGAGATGGAGGCTAGTGCAAAAGCCTCCGCGTAGTGGGTGGCAAAGTCCACTACCGTCAGTACAAACTTCTTCCTCGTCTTGGTGGGCGGGTTCAGGGGACCCACTATGTCCATAGCAATCCGTTCAAAAGGGATCCCCACCACCGGAAAAGGCTGAAGGGGAGCTCTTGGGTGATCGCGATTGTGTCCCACCCGCTGGCACACATCGCAGGACCGACAGTAAGCTTTAATGTCGGAGGTGATCATGGGCCAGTAGAACCCCTCTGTGATTCGAGCTTGGGTCCGCTTCTGCCCCAGGTGTCCTCCCCATGCCACGTCGTGGGCGAGGTGCAGCACGGTGCGGCGGTACCATCGGGGAACCACCAGTTGCCTTTGCTTGCGCTCCGGTGCCACTTCCCCCTTTGGCTTGAACTCCCGGTACAAAGTTCCATTGTCCCAGACAAATATTTCTTGGTTAGCCAGATCGCGACACTCCTGCAAGGAAGGGTCCAGCCGCTGGGCTTCCTTGAATTGGGCTTGAGTCCCAAAGTCTTTAGCCATCTGGGCAAACCCTTCGTTCTTCGGGGGCTCCGCTATGGCCTGGTTCTCCCCAGAGTGCCTCGCAGGGGATGGGGTCACCCCGGGTGGTGGAGGGGGCATGGGCTTAGGCTTTGGGACCGGTGCGGTTACGGGCGGCCCCCCTCGCCTTGCCTGTCCCCGGGTGACGACCCCCATCTTAACTTTGGCCACCCGGAACGCGAGGTCATTCCCGATGATGATGCCCCACTCCTGTTGGCGATGGATGATTACGTCCATCTCTCCTTCC
Source organism: Shinisaurus crocodilurus (assembly GCA_021292165.1). Classification (NCBI taxonomy): domain Eukaryota; kingdom Metazoa; phylum Chordata; class Lepidosauria; order Squamata; family Shinisauridae; genus Shinisaurus; species Shinisaurus crocodilurus. Next base: position 114,073,264 of record CM037878.1, on the reverse strand, counting down.
CACCCCTGGTACTTGATCCGGACCCGGGCGATGGGGACGGTGATGTCGGGGGAGTTATAGGGTTTGATCGTACATGTACGTCCTGACAAAAGTTGGGACCTTTCTACGCGGTCCTGGGGCAGAGCCGTTACATCTGCCCCAGTGTCCCTATACCCCACCCGGGGAACATTATTGATATAGATGGACTCACAGAATTGCTTGCGGCTCCATCTCAGCTGGTCTGGGGAGGCGATGCGATACAGCGATGCACGGGGTCCGGGACAGTAGAGATCCCACTCTTGGAGATCCTCCTCGGTGCCACGATCCTCGGGGATGCTTGAATGGAGGGAGAGGACCGACCGTCGCTTGTCGTCGCTGTCGTCGTCCTGAGCGGCTGCAGCACCCGCGACGCGTCCTACTTTCCCCGGCGAGGGACGGGCATCCCGGTTCTTGGGCTGGAGCTTGGGGCAATCCCGCCGCAGGTGTCCCATCTCGCTACAGTGGAAGCACGCCCCAGACCGAGGGTTTTGGTTCCCCTTGGCCCGAGGGGCCTCCCCGCGCCATCGGGGCAGGCTCTTCTCTGGCTCCGGTTTCTTCTCGGTCACGGCCGCGGAACTTCCCATGGTGGATGGGGCCGTCCTGTATAGCCCCATCTCGTCAGCCATGATCCCCGCCGCCTCACAGGTACGGGGCTTCTGATCCCTCACGACAGTGGCCAGCTCCTTCGGGAGGGTGGTGAAGAACAGCTCCATGGCGATCAGCTCGACGACTTCCTCCAGAGTGGAGGCCCGGGAAGCCTCCACCCAGGACTCGCAGACGTGCATCACCTGGGCTGCCCATGCCACAAGGGTGGTCCCGGGGGAAGGTCTACCCTCTCGAAATCTCTGCCGGCAATGTTCGGCGGTGAGGGCGAAGTGTTGCCTGGCCGCTGCCTTGAACGCCTCGTAGCTCGCCGGGGTCTTCCGCAGATGAGCCCCGAGGAGGTCGGCCAGGTCTCCACTGACCTGGGTTCGCAGGGCGGACAACTGCAAGTTGTCGGGGACCCGCTGCTCCTGGCACGCCGTTTCGAAAATGGAGAAGAACATCAGGACATCCTGCCCTGGCTTGTAGTAGGGAAACGTCTTGCGGTCCCACGACGGAGGGGAAGGAGCGGCGGGGACAGTCGGGGGAGTTTTCCCCGCCTCGAGCTGCAGCTTGGCCAACTCCATCTGCATCCGGATCATTTCGCGCTCGTGGGCCATCCTCTCCTGCTTGTGGGCCATCCATTCCGAGGGAAGCTCGAGGGGCTCCAGGGGCTCCAGAGGCTCCAGAGGAGCGGGGTCCTCGGTCACCACATCATCTCTCCCATCTGTCGGAGCTGGGATAGGGTGGCTCATGGGTCGGGTACCCTGGGCCAGACTCGCCAGCAGCTCCCTCTGCCGGATCAGCGCCGCCAACCCCGGGGTGATGGGGGTTGCGGGCAGGGGCCGCCGTGGCTCGGCTCCCCCAGTCGCTCCGTCAGGCTCTGGGTCGCTCATGGTGATCCTTAGGTTCTTGCTACTTTGGGTCTGGGAGATATTCTGGGCTAATAAGTTATCCCAGCGCTACCACCAAGTGGAAGACCGACAACCTGGTCTTCTGCGTGGGTTCAATGCTAAGGGAGTAGCGAGTCCTGGGGCGGCCTTCTCCGAGATCCCCAGCGACTATCACCCTTAGCCCAGAACAAAGGGATAACTTATAGCCACAGAAGTATCTTTTAGAAAACAAGTTTATTTACAACATTACCTTCACAAACCCAGACACACGCCAGCAATACAGCTTATCAATACGGTACAAAGTAGCAAGCAAGAAGTCTTAAGGACACCGTGATTTCAGGGCTCTCAGCAAGTTAGTTCAGCTCGGGTACCGCAGGGGCCCGGTCAACCGCATGCTGCTAGCTGGGTTCCTGGCGGAGGCCCGGTCCTACCCAAGCGGCTAGCTGGGTTCCCGGCGGAGGCCCGGTCTACCCAAGCGGCTAGCTGGGTTCCCGGCGGAGGCCCGGTCTACCCAAGCGGCTTGTGAGTGATTCCAGCTTGGTTTCCCGGGGGTCCGGTCAACCCAAGCGACCAGTGATTTCAGCTAGCTGGAGCGTGCCGGGTGCAGCTACCCGGGGTTGCCGATCCTTCGTTCCCTTACCCCAGGCATGGGGCAAGATTGCTGATCAGGTCCAACAACCCAGTTCCCTTGCGCAGGGTGTTTTATACCTTGGTGTTTCAGGTAGCCCCTCCCTCCGTGATCAGGTGGGTTGACACCCTCCCTGAGGGGCGGCCTTTTGGGTCAGGTGGGGTGATGCCCTCCCCCCATGGGATGGGGTCCCTTTGAAGCCACTTGCTTAATGGTCCCATCCTATGGTGTTGAGTGGCCATTTCTTAGTGGTGCCGAAGTGTCTGCTCTGGAGAGGTATTCAAGTCTTATGTAGATGGGGCTGATATACGAGAGCATTGACAAACCTGGGGATGCTTCCTGCCTTCCCCCCGGGGGTGATTCTATGCTGATGTTGTTTGTCCCTTTTGTCATCTGTGGAGACTGGCTGTCTCTCCCCCCCCCCCGGGTCTCCTTCCCCCCTCCTTGGTGAGTGTGTGTATGTCAGGCAGGGGGCTTAGGTTGGCTTTCCTCCACACTCCCCTTCTCATCTCAGCTGACCTCCGGAGTCTTCACGTTTTATTGAAATCCTATTTTCAGTTAAATATCCTTGTTAATAATAGACACGAGGTCAGCAACCTTGCATGACTCTGTTAGTGCCACCCTGGATATAATTAACAGTTCATTTGGAAAAGAGTTTCCATCCTCAGACCATACATTTTGAAAAGACAAGAATATTTTCCTCCCACAATTGTAGCAAGATCTTAAGTCTTACCAACTTTTGCTCATATAGGAAGCAGCCTTAAAATAAATTGCAACAATTTCCCTCAAGGTCATCAATCTGATAGCAATGACTTTTTGCAGAAGTTTTCTGAGCTTTATGGGAGCTGTCCATGGTACTGTACTCCATCCTCAAAATAGGCTCACCACCGTGGGTAGCTCCTATAAAGCTTGGAATAAAAGCTGCAATGGATAAGGAGCCCCCCCCTGCGTGTGAGTGAATTGGCGCTAACACCATAGAAATGGCATGCATGTGTGTGCAGGGTCAGATACCCGGCAGGCCAGAACTGCATTCAGCTGTGTGGACTGCAAGTTTTGAAGGATATTTGGATTTTTTTCCTGGGCTTTAGTCTGGATGGTGGAGGGCTAATTCACAGGATTGTTTCACTCATGAGTTAGCTGCTTTTTTCTATCAGGAGCCAGTAAGCACAACTGGCCATCTTGTATCTATCCACAACCATCCAAATGTGTGATGAGAGGCTGGCTGGGCGCATTTGGATGTCATGCTAAGCCACCCTGCAATGAGCCATGGTGGGTGAGATTATCGGTCTCACCGTGGCTTGTATTCCCCCTCCTTCCCCCTTGGTCCTCCAGCCAGTATTAGTGTCCTTCGCAGCAGAATCCGTCTTCTCTCTCCCTTCTCACTCTGATGATTACCCTTTTTTGTTTGCTGCCCTTTTTGAAGTCTCAAAAATGTGCAATTGGGGGTCATTTTTCCCCCCTTGGCCCCTGAAAATTGCACAGTGGTGTTCATAACTTTTTTTTTTGGTCAGTGTTTCACAAATGAGCTCTTCATTAGCTGTCCAATATGTGTAGTCTTTCCTGTCAATTTCCTTGTATGTTTCAGCTGTCAAAGGGAGTACTGAAGTGGAATAGGCAACAGATTGACAAGGCAAGACTGCTGACTGCATATAGGCTAATTTGCTCACAGTTGCCAGAGACCCGTTGCCAAGTTGTCAATTGAAAAGCACCGGTAAAGGGGGAGGGGAAGCGGCAAAAGAAGGTGCACCAAAAGAGGGGGGAGGGAAAATATCACCCACTTAGCAATGTAATCATTTCAATTTTAAGTGTTCAGCTGACAGTTCTCAGTGCCCTCCACCTTTTCAACATTTCCCCAAGTCTGCAGCTACTCCAGAAAGGGGAGATATTAACACACACCCCTTTTTGTGGCTCCTTTTTGGAGCATTTACTGCTGCAGTTGCTGTAGACAGTTCTAAAAAAAAAATGACAATGCAGAAATATATGCAAATTTTAATGGCACAGAAGTAAATGGAGAGGAAATTTGTGCCAATTTAAGGCTTCTGCATTCATTTTGTCAACTAATATAAACATCAAATACAAAAAATAACACCACATTTTTATTCAAAAATCAAAGATAGCCAGCCATGTGGATCATAAGCAAAATCCCAGAATCCATATTAGTGTAATATCTTCATTAGGCCATCCAAAAGATCACCAAAAATGTGCAAGCTTTTGAGATCTCCATATCTCTTCATCTGGCACAATGTTACAAAAAACAGGTTGGGGTAGTTGTGGTGGGGGGGGAGGGAGGGGGAAAGCTAACTTGTTGCTGAAGCCATGGTGTCTGCAGGACACTTAATACAAAGTTAAGTAGCATGTTTACGCATACTAACAAACTCTATTCAGGTCACTGTGCAACTTACGATATTTTCTTTTTTTCTGTTTTTCTTGGCAGCAAATTTATATTGATCAAATATTTTATTTCACCTACTCTGAAGTGATTACCGATGATGTTTTCCAGCATTAATAAGTTTGCCATGCTGTGGTTATAGTCTTTATTATGTGTTTATCACATTTTGTTAGTCCTGGATCTGACTATTTCAAACACTGAAACATATGTTAATCAATGCTGGTGTGACCCGCTTCATCCGTGAGGCTGGGGGCAATTGCTCCCTCCCTCCCAATCTTTTGGACATTACTATGTACTTTGCTTCAGACCAAACCATAAGATTATTATGAGTCTTATTGGTAAGATTTAGAATGATCCAGAACTCTGCCATACTCAATCAAAGTCAAGTATAAGGCTGTACTGTCCTGCTGTAGTTTTGAAGATCCAAGAGGGGTTATTATAAGCCACCATTTGGGCAAAAAAAAAAAAAAAAAAGCAAGCAACTTTGCGGTTTCAGATGGATGACCCCATTTAGCCCATGTGTCTATGGGCCTTGCCAATGGGCACCAAAAGATGACAAAAGTCAGAAGACCGGCCCTGATTTCTAAGCAGTTTTCAGTTTACTTATACAGTGAAAGCTTTTGCAGAGCACCTCTGAATGCTGAGAAGAGAGGCACTGGCAAAAGCTTTTGCGAATGCAGGAGGAAAATGAAGAGTCAAGACAATTTGTTGGTGTTTAACTGGGCCACATTTATTTACATACAATGAACTGCAAAGGGATGGAGTGCGGGTTATTCTAATCTGGCCTCCGGGGCCGATACATTGTGCAATTGGGCGGAGCATCCAAAACCGGGAGGTGGTGATGATGCTGCCACCACCCCATTTTCTACTTTCTAGTGTTGGGAAGCTGCAGGAAACAAAGAGGGTGTGAGTGGGGCTTCCAGGCCTAATATTAGGTCCTGTAGCCCCACCCCCTTGCTGACGGGATGCCTGCGTTGACAGGTAAGTCTCAACACGCTTGCAAAATCTTCCCCGCCCACAGCTGCGCATGTTCCGGGGGAAGGTCCTAACATTCAAAATCTGTTGCCTAGGGATATGGTGAATTTCTCCAAACTCTTAAGTCATTGCCTTTGCCAAGGACCTGGAGAGTTAGGGAAAAGGCAGGACTGATTACAAAACAGATTAATTCAAAGCAGTATCTGTTTTTGTTCAGCATTTGCCTCAAAGGTGGCAGAATCTCCATTCTATGCCTGGGGACAATGTGAATATACCGTATTTTTCCGTGTATAAGACACCCCCATGTATAAGACGCCCCCCCCACTTTTCTAACCCCCAAATTCAGAAAATAATATTTTGGGTGGAGTGTTCGCGCCCCGCCGCTGGCTCAGCCACCCCTCCTCCCTTTCCCCTGCAGGAGACGCTGGCCACAGGACTGGTATGGGCCCTGCAGGGCTCTGGGCAGGCGGGCACTGCAGCAGCATTCCCCGCGACTCGCACACGCACACCTGCTCTCCCGTGGCGGCCGGGCGAACAGGGCACCTTCTGCCTGCCTGGGTCAAGCTCGCACCCCGCTGCCGGGTCAGCCGCTCCTCCTCCCCTTCTTCCTGCCCTGCAGGGCTCCGGGTGGCTCGATTCAGCCACTCCTCCTCCCCCCGCAATCATACCGTACTTCCGTGTATAAGACGACCCTCAATTTTTCAACAATCAATTTAAGTAAAAAGTATCAGTCTTATTATACACGGAAAAATACGGCAACATGCCAAGTGAGACTGGCAACAACATGCTGCAGTGTGGAGTGCTCCTGTTCAGAATTCCAAAAACTCCATTCTGCTCCGCTCCCGTTCCCACCCCAGGTTTTGGTTTTTGCCCTCAACAGGCAGTCGGCATTCCTCTCACACTGATCATGCTCAGTCCCCATTGGGCTGTTTTTGTCTGTATATGTGTGGGGGGAGGGTTCCCCCCCACTGGGTTTTTTCCTAAATATTTTCTGTACCTCTGCAAGTCCCCAAGTCTGCTGATCGCTCCCCCTTGTGTATGGATGGTGCCGTTTTGGCTACATATGGTTTGCTACTAGCAGAATTGAGATCACTGGTCTGTTCACATACAGGATTCCAGTTTTGAAGACCTCTAGTGTGTATGCAACTGATCAGGGGAAGGAAATCTCTTTCAGCCTGAGAGCTGAATTCAATTTCAGAGAAGCTCCGGTGTGTGTGTGTGTGAGTGTGTGCTGAAGGCAAAGGAGGCAGGGCCAAAATACAAACATACCAGCATATTTTAGCTTAAAGCCCTTACTGCTGGTAACTAAGCCTCAGGAGAAGCATTTCAGAATGTTGGGAAAAACTACATGAAAGCCAGGAAAACACCAAATGATTGGCAGTCAGGGGAAAGGGTGTGTGGCCACCTGGGGAGAGCCAGATTGGGACCCCAGGAAGGGTGGATTTGGCCCATGGGCTTGAGGTTCCGCACCCCTGGAATAGATGGTGGTGGCAGATTAAATAAACTAATCTTAAATTAATTTTATTCACAAAATGGGCTGTGCATAATTCGTCCAGACAACAACAACCAAACCCAGAAGACATGGCTGGCAGTATCGATTTCCCCCGCCCCTCCATTCAGTAGCCCGGCTGTCTTTGGCCAATCAGGATGAACTTCATCTGGGCTAGGCAGGGGAGGGGTGGCTCCTAGGTGTCAGAGGGGTGAACTCCTGATCATGACTAGAATGCTTGGGGAAGATTTGCATGTGAATACCTGGGAGACTCTGAGTAGGCACAGGGCCATCAAAGGAAACTATGTACATTTGCAGGAGACTCTGAGGCCCAGAGTCTTCAAAGGAACTATGTACATTTGCATGAGGTTCCCAGCCTCTAGCTGGGATTACCCTTGTTTACATGTGTGTGGTGGAGAAGGGTTTGCTTTTCTTCACAATAATGCTTTTTCAAAAATTAAAGGGAAGAAGGGTGCTAAATGAATTCTTATATAAGTGGAAGTAAGCAGAGGCTTATCTAGTTGTATAAAAATATAATCAGGAATTATTTTGCCTTCTATGGTTGTTCAGGTTTCTCAAAACATTATTAAAATGTATATACAAAACCAGCAACACACCCCTTCAGAAACTCAATAGACAGATAAAACAGCTTCAGTGTCTCCCTTTATCTATCCAAAGACCTTTTTAAACAAATGGGCCTTACACAGATGCTTAATATCCAGGAGGGAGGAGCATAAAGATACCTCCTGGGAGAAATTGTTCCAGAGAGTTGGGGCAACCACAGAAAAGACCCTGCTCCTTACGGATGATAATGCATTTTCTTGAAGAAAGGAAATCTGGAGCACATCCTTTGAAGATGATTTTAAGGCGAATGGGATCATGTGGGACACATTGTATTGATCTGAGCAACAGCAAAGGCAATCATGCTTGAGGCAAACTTGAAGCTCATCACATCTGTCTTAAAAAATTGCAATACTAGTGTTCCTGATTTTGTGCATTCATTGTCCATTAAAATGATTGAAAGAGTTAAATGATAGCTGTTCACTCTGCTAAGATTTTTTCTTCTTCTAAAATTCTGTATCTCAAAGATACAGCATCAAGACTAATTTTCACTCTGTACTTAGAAGCACAATTTAAAATCCATTTGTAAATACCTGTGAAGCAGGTTTTCACTAAGTATTTGTTTTTTGTTGTTTAGAACATCTTGACATGCATTCTGCTGAGTGCTTTGTGTAATTGTCAGTATGTAACTGACAACATTTGGAAATACAAGCAAAGTAAATTGAGGCTTTCTTTGTGACTTCAAAATCCCCCAGCTCCTGTCATTTTTAACTCCCTTCACTACCTGGAATCATGCTCTGGGATTCTGCAAAAGCAGAAGCTAATAAAATTAAGTCTGGTATTGGATATTTGCATTTCTTCCAATTGTATCCTTAAGCATGAAAGAAAGTTAAAAAGAAAAAGACACGTGTTGCCATATTTTATGGCTGAACAATTGACTGAAGTCTCTCTAGTTTGTAGATTCTAGTCTTAATTAGTGCTCATTTATTTTGTTCAAATCATATACCGTATTTCTCATCTTAATTTGCAGAAGGATACTTTGCTAGGAGTTTTGGTTTGATCTAGCAGCATGCATCCCATGAAGCACATCTTAACCACAAACTTTGGAAAAATTCAGGGGCACACTACACACGAAAGAAACAGACATGACACAAGAGGAAAAGAGAATGAGGAAGGAAGAGGAAAAGGAGCAACTTCAGGCACCACTTTTTAAGTGGCAACGTTCTTATGATGACCAAGTTGAACAGAAACAGTTCAGGAAGAGGAAGAGCCAATGAGGCCTCATCCATTGCAGCTTTTATTCCGAGATTTATCATGGTGCGCCATGATGACGAACCCATTTTGGGGATGAAGTTCAGCACCATGGACAGCACCCACAAAGCTCAGATTCAAAGCTGCAATGGATGAGGAGCCCCACTGACACAGGAGTCGCCAGCCTCCCCTGCAAATGGAGCTGGTCTCAGCAGAGCAGATGGAAGCCCCTGCTCTCCTCTGCTGCGGCCGGATGGAACGGCTGCTGGCAGGTGACAGCTGAGAGAGAGGAGCCAAAGGAGCCAAAGGTTCCCCAGCAGAGCCTGTGGAGCGGGTCCTGCTTTCCATCTGGCCCTTTGGGGTAGACTGACAAAGTGGCTGCTGTTAGATGACAACTGAGGGAGAGGAGTATGGTGGCCACGTGTGGTGGTGGCCTACTTTACACAGAACAGTCCTCTATTTGAAGGTGTCCTTTATTTGAAGGGCTATCCAGCCCAATGTAAACGCAAAGGACCCTAGGAAGGGAGAGCCCAGGGGCCTCGACGTGGCCCATCAGCAGTGAGCACCTGGACTGAGCAGACAGGCTCACAGGGTCTCCCTGGTCACAGTCCTCCCCGCTATAGTGAGATGAATTGCATTTCTATTTAAATTACAGTCATTATTCTATCATTACTGCAGGGAAAGATGCTGTGTTTGCCACCAGGGCATGTGTCTGTTTCTACCTGCCTGGCCACACCCCCAGCCCTAGTAGCCTTCATAAGGAAGCTGCTGCTACCTTTGGAGAATGAGAAGGTGTCTGTGCCATCTCCAGGACAGTTGGGGGGACATCAGCCCAGGGAGAGGCTTTTCCCATCTTGCCGCTCCTGGTGCTCTGTTACCAAGAGACAGCCAGGAGGGGAGTTGCCAGGAGGATGCGGGTGTCCTTTGTTCATTGGCTCAGGACATGATGGGGGGGGGCCCTGCGGAGGGAGGATCTCTTTCTGCTGCTTGAAATGCCTCGTGGTTCTCCCCACCCAGCTTTTGCTGTGAGTTTGATGTGGATGTGGTACTGTATCATTACGTCTCCGAACACAAACTGTTCAGTGATTTGTTTCATGTGAGCGCATGTTCTTATTGGTACTGGATATTGTTGACTGACCTATTGGTATGGCTTGCACTTCTTTAAATTTCGATATGTTCTAAATCGGTGTTCTCCAACCTTGGGTCCCCAGATGTTTTTGGCCTACAACTCCCAGCATGCCCCAGCCAGCTATGCTGGCTGGGGCATGCTGGGAGTTGTAGGCCAAAAACATCTGGGGACCTAAGGTTGGAGAACACTGTTCTAAATGAATGGTAACTGAGTTAACACTGCATTGTAATGTATTATAATTATGGCTATTGTGTTTGCTTGTTTTGCGAACCGCTTTGAACACAATGTATTGTGGGAAATGCGGTATACAAAAAAATTGATTATGACTCGGACTATTCTAAATTTGCATCTATTGATTAGCAAATCTTACACAAATCTATGTCCTCTTTTGTCCTCCTTTTTGGTGATGTATAAATGTCCACCTTAGCCAAATGGAGCAGGTCTCTTAGCAGAGCTGGTGGAGCGGGCCCGGCTTCCCATCTCTCTCTCTCTCTCTCTCTCTCTCTGACCAGGTTAGCATGATCACTGCAGCCACCAGGGCTTATTTAAGCCACAGCAGTTTGCGGCATGTGCCAATGGCCATTTTGAATATTCAACCCCTGGTGGAGGTTGCCATGGTGTTTCATGTCACCCAAACCCAGGCAGCAGGGCTTGTTGCGGGGGAGAGAAACCTATTATTATTATTATTATTATTATTATTATTATTATTATTATTATTATGCCCAATAGCCGAAGCTCTCTGGGTGGTTTACAACAATCAATAAAAAAACACAATGAGGGTCCCACCCTTAAAGTGGCCTTGAAATACAGTCATGCCTTGGATTGAGAGCATAATTCGTTCCGGAAACGTGCTTGTAATCCAAAACACTCTTATATCAAAACGAAATCCCCCCAAAAAAATTTGTACAGAGATTTTTAATTTAAGCCGTACTACAGTACTTGTATTGCAAGACGTCTTCAAGTCAAAAATAAATAAATAAATATTTAAAAATTTGCTTGTCTTGCAAAACGCTCTCAAACCAAGTTACTTGCAATCCAAGGTATTACTGTAGTTTTAAACAAATTAAAATTCAGCCATATTTTACCTAGACCTTGGGGATAACTTATTTCAAGTTCTTACAGAACAAAAATAACATTGCATGAACCACCAGCTATATTCAAGTCCATTTTGCTCTATTAAATATTTTCTAATGTAGGGCATAGAATAAGTTGAAAGTGTGAGTGACAGGTGCTGAGCAAATGGTTCCCCTTAGCCTTCCTGAGGGAACTGGATGTATCGTTCCTGTATAAGCCCTCTGTTTTCATTGACTCCCTTTTCCCCCCGACAGTTTTATTGAAGCCTTTCAGAAATCTTGTTCACCAAATTCAGCTGTTTGATTTCAGTCAGTTTGCACCTGGGTAGAACTTTGGCCTACTCTAAAATACATTAGCAAAACACAGAAAAAACATGTTCGGGAAAAAAAAGTTACATTAAGAATAAGTCAGCTGAGCAAGGAACTGAGAAAAACCTCAAAGGTGAACTTTGCTATGATTCCATTGTGCAGTTCTTAAACTTCCTGGCCAGTGCTGAGAGATGTATACGCTTCTGGCTTATCTTCCTTTTATATGTACACAACCGAGAACTTTCTCATTGGCATGCTGGACAAGGGTATAAAATGGAAAAATTCTTCTCTCCACTAATTAGGCCTTTCAAAGCTGTGGTGCTGCTCTCCATCAAAAGAGCAGGGCTGTATTAAACATCCGACACAGGTGGCTGCAGACCTTTTTTTCACTGCTATTCTTCTTCTGAGATGGACCATCAAGCCAGAGTGCTGTTTCTAGCTGGCACAGGTCTGTTTTCTTTATAGTTCTTGTATTTACACATCTCCATCTCAATTCTGCCTCGATTTGCTTTGCTTTTATAGTACCATTGCGTTCTTTCCCCCTGTAAATGTTAAAATATGACAATCTTGTTGTGAGAGTGAGGCAAGAGTGAGGTAAAATGGATTGCAGGGTGGATACTTTGGCATCCAGAGGAAGGAACGGGAGCTGAGCTGCAAAGTAGCGCCTCCCTCATGAAAATCAGTCCCCCCTGACCGGAACAATCACTACGTTGCAGAAGGGTTTGAGTGGTAGGTGGGTGCCTCATCACCTCTTTCCCTCTTACAGGAGTGTGGAGGGAAGAGTGCGTGGGTGGCTCACACTGCCAGGACTGGCCCTGCTTTTAGGCAGGGTGAGGTGATTTTGGGTGTCATTAAAGGGCAGCAAATTTGTAGTTCTTAATTAAGTTTTGCTGTATTTTTTTTTTTTTTTACTCCCAAGAAGAGGCGCTTGTAGGACTTTGTGCCTCAGGTGCCAAAATTACTTGGCCAGTCTTGGGTACTATGTACCTTGACTTGGGGAAATGGGGGAGCATTTTCTGTTCCATTTCAGGCAACAAAACGTCTTGTGTTTGCTCTGCTCACTGCCATCTTCCCCACTTACTTTATGCTGTCCTGCTCTTCCTCAGTCCAAACACCAGGTCTGGTGCCTCCTGCGTTCTTCTAACCACCTCTCCTATCCAGCATCCATCTCCCTTCTCCAACATTGAAAACACCCTGCTCTGAATGGGACACTCAACATTCCTTCTCCTAATTCCCTTGTTGGATCTGGGTTTGGGCTTTCCTACCGCATTAAAAACAAACAAACAAAAAAAAACTCAGAATAATTCTGCCCCTTGAGAGAACTGGAACATCTTTCCACTTCTAGGGCAGAGAGGTTTTTCAGGGCCTGCTGCAAGTCACCACAAAAAGAGGTGGCACCAGAGGGGACTTGCTGCTTTGGGCCACCTCTTTGGGTGGCCACGAGGATGAGAGGACCATCCTTTGTTACTTCTGATGATGTAATAGGATGGGAGGGATCCTTTTCTCAGTGAGAGGAGGGGAGAGGTTGGTATGCACTAGGTGATTGGCTTATATGTGCTGCCAGTTCCATGGTGGGAGAATGGCTTGGGATGGGTATGAGGGAGTGGGGTAGTGTGTATAGCTCCTTCCAGATATCCTTACATAGATATCATGTGTGTTTGTGATCTGGAAACAGTGTTTTCTTTTTACTCCCCCTTCCCTTTCCGGCTAAGTGGGATGGTGTTAGTTTCTAGGTTTTTGTGACTCTCACTGTTTGAGTTTGGGTATAGGCTTTTTAGGCACACAGGGGAAGTTAAGCACATATTTTTAATAGGATAGTTTGGATACCACAATTCTGGATGTAGTTGGGAGTGAGAGGTATGGCTGTGGGAGTAGACCATGTCATCATGGGCAAGGGAGGTGAGACATTTGTTGCCTGCCCTCCTTTCTGGTTCTTCTCCCAACCAGGGATAACCTGGTGGCCGTACTGGTAGCCCTCCATGATAAGACCACTGCCATCTAGGATGTAATCCTAGTTGGGTGGGCTGATTTGACATGTACTGTGGAGACTTGGTTGGGCAAGGTGAGAGGGCTCAGCTTGTCCAAACTTTGTCCACCCGGGTTCTCTGTGTTGCAGCACCCTGGACTATGAAGGATGGAATTGCAGTAGTCAGTCAATCACAGTTGTATTCCCTGTCCAGGCCCTGGTCTGAGGGCTGGTGGCTTTTGTACAAAATACTACTACTACTACTACATTACTTGAAGGGATGTCACACAGAGGAGGGCCAGGATCTCTTCTCGATCATCCAAGTTTGCAGGACACGGAATAATGGGCTCAAGTTACAGGAACCTAGATTCCACCTAAACATCAGGAAAAATTTCCTGACTGTCAGAGCAATAAGACAATGGAACCAACTACCTAGGGAGGCGGTGGGCTCTCCCAATCTGGAGGCATTCAAGGTGCAGCTGGACAGCCATCTGTCAGGGATGCTTTGACCTGGATTCCTGCATTGGGCAGGGGGGTTGGACTCGATGGCCTTGTAGGCCCCTTCCAACTCTACTTTTCTATGATTCTATGATTACATTTATATCCTGCCTTTTTTCCTCTTACAAGGAACCCAAGGTGGCTTACATAATTCTCCTCCTCCTCCTCCTCCTCCTCCTCCTCCTCCTCCTCCTCCTCCTCCTCTTTGTCTTATTCTCACAACAACCCTGTGAGGTTTTCAAGGTTCCGCCTGTACCAGGACACCTTGATCAGCTCCCTAAAGATATTTTGCCTCTTTAAGAGCCCCTCGTGTATCAGGATGCCAATTCTCTGCCTTTTACCTTCTCTTCCCAGTAACATGGGATTAGGCTTTAGGCATGGTGCAAATGACACTCCAAACAACTTGATGGTAACAATAACAGTTTACTTTAGTAAATTTTGGTATAGTAGATTCAGAAGAACTTAAGGTAATTACACAAATAGAGCTGTATACTTTCAAAAAGCAGGTACAATAGAAATAAAATAAATAATAATGCAGTTCTCTCTAACCTAGCTACTTTTTCACCTGTAACTTTAATAGAGATTCCTTCCCAGTCTAGCCCTGGCTGTTCTGCATTCTTCAGTGATATTCAGACTCTGCTTCTCTGTCTGTCTCTGTGTTGGTGCCTGAAGCTTCTCTCTCCACACACTTGCAGCACAACCACACCTCTTTATATATTCTCCCACCAGGACTAGAAGGCTACAAACTTTTGACCTCAAACTGGGGAAACGAAACTTAACTCTATTAGGGGGAAAAGGAGACTTCTCTCAATGAAAAGGAAACTCCATGAGGGGAAAATGAAACTCACAAATGCCCCCCTCCCATCAGGAGATGTTTGGGCCTACAGGCTTCAGCCTAACACAAGCCTGTGTAGGCCTCAATCCTTCACAGAGGTAGGTTAGGCTGAGAGTCAGTGATGGGCCCAAAGTCACCCAGTGAGCTTATGGTGGAGCAGGGACTAGAACCCAGATCTCCCGAGTCCCAGGCCAACACTCTAACCATTACGCCACACTGGCTATCATTGGGGGAATATGTTGGGGGAAGCAGCAAGCAGAATCTGCTCGAATATGAGAGAGAAATTATCTGTGGTCATTTACTCGGCAAATCCTGAATAATAAAATCTAACAATCTGTCAACCGCTAACAACAAATTTTGTCAACAGTTGAAAGCAATAAATTCATCAGATGAATTATTCACTATAAATTATTTTACACTGCTCTGTTAAATATATAGCTTCCTACCCCTCCACTTTTATTAACTTCTTTACAGCTGCCATGTTCAGAATGCCAGCAACTGGCACACAATAAATATTAATGGTCCATAAATTAAGGCATTACTCTTCCTGACATCCCACCATCTCTTCAGGGTCCAGTGGAAAAGACACAGGAGGCTGCTTATCAAACAAGAAAGATCAATCTGCAAGAAAAGAAAAGAAATAAAATAAATAAAATTTAAAATGTGCCCTTTTAACGTATGACTTCATTGAGAAGATGTACATTTATCAGTCAAAATCTATGATATAGTCTGGCCATTGAAGTAAATACAGCTGTGAGGAATTATTTAGACTGGCATAGGATGGCATGGCACAGAATGTGTATTATTGACTCAACTCTCATGATGCAAGGACTAAAGCAAAAATTAATGATGCACATTATAGAATACACCAACTTGAATTAAACCTTTGCAATTCAAGTTTAGAGTTCATCTTAGGCTGGGTTCTCATGTTACCTTGGCCTCAGGGGTTACCTTTGTTCCATTGTCTCTACAGCTTAAAGTGATTACTTTCTCCACATCTTGTTCTGAATGAAGTGGGAGAACCTCAGCTGTTGCATACTCATCCTCCACAAGAGTGGCTCCTTGCTGAAGGTGGTCTCACAGCTGACCAATCACTTTCCATCCTTGGTTATCTCAGGTGCAGCTAATCTTGCCTGGAGCTGGAGACAGGATAGTTGTCAATGTGTACACTTAACAGGCAGCTAACTTGCACCTTTCCCCCATTAATTCAACCAATCAGGAAATATCTCCTTAAGTGGGTGGCAACCCCTCCCAACAGTTGAATTTTAATGTCAATATCTTTTCAATTTCATCTTCTAAAATGCCTGTTTTTAAATACTTTACAGAGTAATCGTATGGCCCGCTAGACAGCATATACAGGCCTGTGGCTTACGCTGGCTCAGCTTGTCTGAGTGTGGAAAGCTAAGCAGGGTCAAGCCTGGTTATTACTTGGATGGGAGGCCCCTCCTCTAGTTTCCTGCATTGAGCAGGGGGTTGGACTCGATACCCTTGTAGGCTCCTTCCAACTCTATGATCTATGAAATCTATAGATCTAGAGGGCCATAGGATGCTTTGGATATACAGTCATGCCTTGGATTGAGAGCATAATTCGTTCTGGAAACGTGCTTGTAATCCAAAACACTCTTATATCAAAACGAAATCCCCCCAAAAAAATTTGTACAGAGATTTTTAATTTAAGCCGTACTACAGTACTTGTATTGCAAGACGTCGCTTGTATATCAAGTAAAAAAAAAAATTAAATAAATATTTAAAAATTTGCTTGTCTTGCAAAACGCTCTCAAACCAAGTTACTTGCAATCCAAGGTATTACTGTACCTAGATCTGAGGTCAGAAAAGGGCTCTGACTTTGGAGCTGGGAACCCTGGGGTTCCACGCTCAGATCCCCCTCCCCCTCTTGCAACCAGTGCAGAAAGAACTGCACCAGCTGCTTCTCCGAGGTTGTAAGACCGACCTTGGAGAAGGGGTAAAGAGGGCATTCCAGGGGGCAGGGAGGGGAGGAGACTGGGGTCGCCAGGATACGAGGTATCCTGGTGGTGCTCCAGCCTCCTTCCCTTCCCATCTGAAGTGCCACAGCTAGACAGCCAAAGTCAGCTGTGTAGCTGATTTGCAGGGCAGGAGGAGCGGGGGGGAGGTGAAGATCGCCTCTGTGTTCTTCCCATCCTGCATTGGATGCCTGTAATCCTCCGAGTTTGGAGGTTTATGGGCATCCCCATAGGATTGCGCCCTTACTGTTTTTAATGTTCTTGCTTTTTATTGTTCTTGCGACGTTTTATTGTTTTAAATTGTGGTACACCACCTTGATGACTTTTTAGCAGATAAGGCGGTATATAAATGTTAATGATGCATATGTTTAGATTTCAAAATCCGTATGTTGGGTTTCAGAGCCAAATGATAACAGAAAAACCCAAATTGTGAAATTTGAAATGTTGTAGTTCCTTGTCATCATGCTACCTGTTCCTTGCCACACTGGAAGGAGAGACTTAAACAAGGCCTTGTAGGGTAGGCAACCGGGTGTCCTCCAAATGTTTTGGACTACAACTCCCATAATTTCTAACCATTGGCCATGCTGCCTAGGGTATATGGAAGCTGTGGTCCAGGGCATCAGGTTGCCTGCCATACCAATCAGATATAGCCACCCAGACAGATGTATAATAGGAGCTGTTTTTCTTTTCCATATCCATCTCTAAGCATGGCATGAACTTGAGATCTTGCAATATTTTAAGCTAGTTGGCTCAATGCCATTTTATTTATTCTATATCAGGGGTTGCAGACCAGATGTTTTGGTCTGCAACTCCTATCATCCCTCACTGTGGAGTATGCTGACTAAGGCTGATGGGAATTGCAGGCCAAAGCAGCTGGAGGACCACAAGTTGCCCACCCATGCTCAATGTGGAAGAACGGAAGAATATTTCAAGTATTCATTGGTCACTGGTGTGTTAGTTGTTAATGAACTAGCTTTTGTCATGTGAAGAGAGACCAAGGGAGGAGAATAATAATAATAATAATAATAATAATAATAATAATAATAATAATAATTATTATTATTATTATTATTATTATTATTATTCCACCATGGCTAGGGTTAAGCACAGGCCAGTGCCATGGTGCTGAGTGATGAGAAAAGATGAACATTAATAGATGGGGAGGAGGTCAAGGCACCCAATATATGGGGTATATTTCTATTCCACCAGCATTTGTCACCAGATGCTAGCCCTCAAATAAATCCTGGTTTGAGAAATGGTTTTTAAGACTTGCTTAGATCCGACAGCTGTAAATGTCCCTTGTGAACTATGAAAAAGCAATCTCAATCCAGCTGCTAGTGTTTAGGGCGACACAAAATGAAAAGTGCTGTAAATGGCACAATCTTTTTCTTTTTTCTCCCCCCCCCCCCAATAGGTTTGACGAACAGCGGGGCTTAGCTGGCAAACGATGAGGGGGGGCTTTTCTTGTTATTGACTTGCCAGTAGCAAGAGCTGCTTTTTGTCTTGGTGTTAAGTTAAACACAAAATTAACAGTGGTGGCATAGAGGCATGTACGTAAGTAGATAAGTAATTATGCATATTTCCCTAGCATAGTCAGGTTCTTTCCTTGGTAGCCAACTCAAGCATAAGGAAAAATACAACTGGGGATGGTACAGTTGGAGGCAGTAGAACACTGGCTTTCAAACTGTTCCAGCGAACCTTATCAGGGGTTTCTCAGTGAGAAGAAGACCAATGGTGGACAACCTTCCTCCTCTGTCAATCTTCCCTGCAATGCTGCTTATCTATAGGACAGGTTTGGGTGTATTCCAGGGTGGGGATGTTACTCAGCAAACCTGGGACAATGGCAAGACCCAATAGGCCTGCAAGTTGACTGTAATCTGCTTAAAGCATCATTTATTGCAAGTTATTTATGTATGTCACATAACTGATCCCTTTACGCATACAATTGGATTTATTCTGTGTTGCTGCGTTAGGAACCATTCCTAGCTTTATAAGGGCACACAGGTTATCTTGTGCTCTTAATTAGAAAATGTGAGTGAGTGCATCAACTCCATTGATGTACCTCCCACGACACTCTGTTGCTGATCTTAAAGTGGCCATTTTGGAGCAAAGGGACTCCAAAGGGAGATTAGAACAAGAGAATGCTGAGCTACACTTCACCAACAGGTTCAGTTCTATCACCAGAGGCGTGAATCAGGATAACGGATTTTTATCACACTACATGTGTTAATTGTCTTACCTAGTGCCAGCGTGTTTGTGTTATTAGCAAAAGCTGCATTGTAAATGACGTGATTGTCATTTTCTTCGTTTAATTTCCTTCCAACTTCGCTGTTTACAGTTCCCCCCCCGGCAGCCCCAAACATATGTACTGTATAAAAACCAGAACTTCACCATAATACTCCATGCATCTGATGTTAGTGAGCTATACTCCATATTATAATCCATATTATTGCCAGAATTTTTTTTTTGCTAGTATTTAAGGTGCCACAAGACTCCTTGTTGTTTTTATTGGAATTAAAATAACTGAATAATTTTTCCTTCCTTCCTTCTGTATTTTAGATCGTAAGCCTGCTAGCAGGGATTTGTCCATTTTTATCTCTTTACACTGCCTAAATTCTTTTTGGAATAATAATGATAATAATAATAATAGTACAATAGCAATTTATTAGCAATTTTATTTAGACCAAATCCGTCAGGTTTCTACTCAAGAAATGAAGAGTAAAAAAATGAGAGTAAAAAAATGTGACACTCTGTTTCACAACTGGAATTCGGAATATAAATTTGAAGGTGCTCTAAGATGCCATGTTTGCCCGGTAGTGTTACTGTATGACAATTTCTCCATCACTCCATAGCGTAACATTTCACCCTGAAAAGAATGGGTTCTGGAAGGTGTTTTTCAAATGTTCTTCCTATATTTTTAACCATTGGTGGCCAGAGGTGCAGCTGGGTAATTTTAGTCTCTGGACTTAATGGTCTTACAGGGGTGGGGGTCTTTAGATGGTAACCTGTATTACTTCACCTATTTCAGGGTGTATTATTATGCCAGTCATGCTCCATTTGGGGCAGCTCTGGGCATTCTGCTGAGAGGGGCCCTGGACTTCTGCCCCAGAGTCCTGCCGTGATGGTGCCACTGCCTGTGGCATGCAGACCTCTAAACAGGCCTTTGGAAATTACAATGGGGAGATAGATAATCTGTCATAAATGTACAGCCCTTTCTAGTCTTTCTCCATATCCCTGGGAGAAAGTGTTCAGGTTGTCTACATCTGGGATTTCCATTGTAGCAGCCAGGGCCAGCCAAAGACATTTTGCTGCCTGAGGTGCTGCAGCAAATGCCATCTCCTGCTTAGTCAAGGTGCAAAGTATCCAAGGCCAGCCAAGTTATTTTGAAATTTGGCAAGTTATTTGGCAAAAATCTCACAAGCAACTCCCCCCCCACACTTTCTAGTAGTACGAATACAACAATAATAAAGCAAATAACCATCTGCTGCCCCTGTCATGACACCCAAAATCAGCTGCCTGAAGGACAGTCACCTCACGCTGCCTAATGTTAGGATCGGGCCTGAAATGCCACCACACAAATCTGCCCACATCCCAATACGCCAGGGGTGAACAGTGTGTGGCCTGAGGCCTGCATGCAGCTCCCACTGCCACCCCCTGAAAATTATAAAAAATTAAAAACAGCCATAAAAACAAAATGTCACCCAGAGTGGCCATTTTGAAGTCTTTTCGACCCTTTTAGTGTTTCATAGCTACTATAGAGCATCAAAAGAGTCAAAATTAGCTTAAAACAAGCTTTCGGCACTCTGTAGCTTCTCTGGACATCTTTTATTTATTTATTTATTTATTTATTATCTTTTAGCACTGCAGGGTTTTTTTGAAAATGGCTCCCAGACCAAACGACGCTGCCCACACCTGAAATACTAGAACAGGATCATCCAATGAAGCTGAGTGGCAGTACATTCAGAATGGATAAAAGGAAGTAATGTTTAACATGTTGCATGATTAATTTAAGGAATCTACTGCCAGTGTATCGATGGTCTCTAGCTTAAATCTCTTTAACAAAGAGTGGAACAGATTAATGGAAGACGCAGAGAGAAATACGAAACCTGCTCCACTACCATGGTATAGGGTCCCAGGCCTGATTAGTTGAACCCGCTTGATATGCACAATATGTTTGTTCGTAGGATGTGGAAATGTCTCTGCTTCTCACCTGGTATCTGCTATGCAAGAGCAGTCGGGTGAAGGGAGGCCAGAACCTATGAGGAGACAAAGATGCAGCAGGCAAATGCAGCCAGGAAAGAGGAAGAGGGTCTTTGCAGGGTGGCTACTTACGCATTGCCCCCCGAAGAAGAAATGCATTGCCAGAAAAAAGAAAAGAAGAAGAAAAAGAAAAAAGAGGACACTGATTTGCATATGTTAATGTATATGTATAGATAAAAAATTAGAAAGAATTGCTATAATAAAACTACAAGACATCTCACCATAGTGGAGAAGACTATGTCCAGGTCAGCCTGCTGTCCATGTGCTAACTGTTGATGGCAACTTCATAGCAGCTGCTCTCCCTTCTTCTGGTACAACCAGTCTTGAACTGGACACCCCTCTGACAGCACTTCAAATAGAGATCGTCATCATCATCATCATCATCATCATCATCATCATCATCATACACCTGCCCGTACTTTGAGATCCTCAGGGGAGGCCCTTCTCTTAGTTCCACCACCATCTCAGGCATGCCTGGTAAGAACACGGGAGAGGGCCTTCTCGGTGGCTGCCCCAATGCTCTGGAATGCCCTCCCCAGGGAGGCTAGAGTGGCACCCTCCCTGGTAAGCTTCCGGAGGCAGGCAAATACCTTCCTGTTTTGGAAGGCATTTGGGACTAGCCTGTGATGTGATGGAATGCTGTATTTTATATTATGTATATTGTATTGTTTTGAATGTTATATTTGTGTGTGTGTGTGTGTGTGTGTGTGTGTAATTTTTAATATTATTGATGGTTTAATTCTATTTTTAACTTTTGTAATTTTCTATTTCTGTTTTAATTGTATGAGTTTTAAAGGTTGTGAGCTGCCTTGGGTCCCAGTGTTGGGGAAAAGGTGGGATACAAATAAATATAACAACAACAACAACAACAACAACATAGACTGGGGCTAGCACAGAGCTGTGGATTGAACAAGCAGCCGCAGCCACAGCCGCAGCCGCAGCCGCAGCCGCAGCCGCAGCCGCCACCACCGCCTTTAAAATCCCCTGGGCCAGAGCTCACTGATCAGTGCAGAAAAGAGCAGAAAAATGAAAAAGCTTGAGGGTTGGCTGGCCCAGGTGTGGAAATGGAGGGAGGGTTGGAGAGGACAGCCATCAACAGGCTCATCTGTAAGGTGGGCAGTATTTTAATATTTTGCCTGGGGCTCCCTGAGCATGGTTGCTTTTTTGAGAGCACCTCTCTTATATAGGTCAGGGGAGCAGGGGTGGGGACTCTCCTTCAGCCTGAGGGGCAAATTCCATTTTGGAGACGCTCTCGGGCCGCATTCCAGTGGTGGGCGGGGCCAAAGGCAAAAGAGGGTGGCGGCAAAATTCCCCAGCATATTTTAGCTTAAAGCTCTTACTTCCACTGACTAATCCTCAGGAGAGGCATTTCAACCTTTTAGAATGGGGAAAAACTGCAAAAGCTGGGAGACCGCCTAACAATTGGTGGTTGGGGGCAGGAGGCAGGGCCACCGGGAACCCCAGGAAGGCTGGATTAGGCCTGACAGCCTAAGGTTCCCCTCCCGAGCTCATGAATATTTTTCTGAAATAACTGTTTTGGATGCATTCAGCACAAACCCTCCTCTTCCCCTCCCATAAACGCTAGAAGGATGTCATTGTTGTTACAGTCAGAGGGAGTTGTCAGCTGGAAGCGTTGCAATTTGAAACAGTCCAATTGCAACTTATTAATTTCCCCTTTTAGTTAGCCAGGCTGTTCTCCCCAGCCAGAACCATTGTGAGTATGATAAGCAAGGTCGGGTGGAAGGAGGGGGTTCAGTTGTGTTCCGTGTCACGTAGTTAGTTATTTCCACTCATTTTGAGTTTCCCAGTCACAGGTGAAAGGAAGTGCTTTGTGGATGTCAAATGCTTTCTCTCAGCCTTCGCTTGAGCACTGCTGTTGCTGAGCAGCATGCTTCAAGCAAATTAGCGCTCCACTGTCCTTCTCAATCTTTGACTTCCTGACTTAGTGTACGGAAGAAAGCAATTTTCTAATTCCAAATTTCCTAATCCTACGCCAGCCTTCATAGCTGGCTCACACTGCAGGAGCATTTTTTTTTGAGCATTTGAATCCTCCATCCCGCTCATATTTTGACGCATGATGCATGTCAAGTTTTATGACAGAATCAACCCTCCTTGGGCTAGTATGGTTCACCAGTATGAGTCCACCGTGTCCCTTGTGAGTTTGCTTCAGTGGAGCTCTCTCAGAAGGGGTGACCCTCCAACGTTTCTTCTCATACTGCGAAGCAAGCCAAGGAGCCACCGACATCCGCACCCTAATCTTTGTGCCAACGTGCATAAGTGGCTGAGAAACCGCCTGCCGTTGCACCACTGAGACTGCGCACTTCGGGGAGTTTGGTGTGGCAATGTGGCATGGCGACGAGTGGCTTCTTCATGAGGCAGGCTGCTGTAGATTAATGGCTGTGAAGGCAATTCGAAGTGGACTACAGATCGGGCTGTTGATTTGTTGGGTTGTTGATCTCTTACAGCCGGGGTGGGCAACACACAGTCTGTGGGCCACATGCATCCCCGCCACCCCCTGGTAGTGACCCCCCCCCCCAGCCACTGTTGCTGTCCCACTAAAATGCGTAGTCACAGAGTTAGGGTAATTGTTGACTTTTGAAGGCTTCAACAAGCTACAACCCAAACTTTCTATCTGACTGACGCTGGGTGGATTACAAGTAGAAGACAACATTGTCTGGAGCCCCCAGTAGTGCAACTAGGGTTGGATCTTGGGGCCAAGGTCCAGCACCCCCCCCAGCCCCGGCCACAAATGACTACCCAGATAGAACAGGTGATCAGGGCTGCAGAAACAAACTCCATTTTATCCCAGTAGTTGTGATGGTGCTGTGATTTATTTTAAGTGAGTTTAAAATTGAAAATTGCAGATGCTCAGAGTTTTGTTTTGTTCTTTAATATTAGGGTTGGCAAACAGTTTTGTTGCTGTTCTAGCATATCAGGAGCGTAGCAGCAATTGTAGGGCATGGAATGACAGTGGTGGGTGGGCGGGAAGAGAAATGTTAGTTGTGTACTTCACAACTGAAATAATACACACGGCCATCTTAAGGGGAGGGCATAAGATGATTAAGTCCATGGTCAAAACTTACCCAGCTTCACCGTCCCCCCCCCATTATGTGAATGAGGCAGACCAATTGTATGATAAAAGCCTCATCTGGAAGCCCCCCATTTTGTTGTCTTGTTATGTCTGGGGTACTGCTAACATTCTTGTGCCTGTCTCCAATATTTTTACCTCTTTTAGTGACGGGCAACCCTAAGGTACTCGGTGTAAGTAGAAGCCCTGTAATAGCTGGGGTTCCTGCCTGCCACCTCTCCTCCTCCTCCTCTCTCCTTACCTGTGGCTACAGTCTGAAGAGGAGAGCTTCCTCTATCCACGGAGGCTCTCCATGCAAGGCAGATTGTAGATTTTTCAGCTTTCTGCTCATGTGGAGAGCCTCCATACATACAGGAGGCACTCCTCTTCAGGCTGTCATCCTCCAGGAATTGAAGGCAAGGGATACGACGAGGGAGCGAGCGGGGCTGGAGAGCTCCTTCCCCTCACATGTTTGCCCTATTCAGGTCGAGAATGTCTGAATAGGGGTGGTGAGTGAGTGTGTGTGTGAGAGACAGGTTATGTCTATGCCGCTTATGTCTGCTTCAGTGGCAGAGAGAGAGAGAGAGAGAGAGAGAACAATGTGCCCAATGCTGATACTGCCTAAAGGAGAGAGGCTGGTCCTTGTGATTTCATGCTGATGCTATCTGTCTGAGGGAGACAGACTGGCCATTGTGACCTCATGATGCTGCTGCCAACCTGAAGGAGAGACAAACTGGCCAATATGTGCTCCCACAGTTGCTGTCCACCTGAAGGGGAGAGAGATATTGGCCCCTGTGCCCTTCATGTTGCTGAATACTTTCAGGAGAAAGGTGCCCTTTCCACCCTGGAGGAGACAGGGTTTTCTTAGCTTTCTTTCTTGTTCACCCACCCTCTCAAATGTAAGTTGACTCGAGACTGGCCTGCTAGTCATTTCTCTAATGAATGGGAGCCACTGAAGACTTAGCAGTCACCCAAATTTGGGGATGAGCAAGCATTAGATGGCCAACCTGAGAAAGGTTTTGGTTATTCCCATAAAGAACAAAGGACATTAAAGAGGAAAGCTAATTAAAACACACACACACTAACACAAATATTAAAATCAAAATTCAAACTAAATTAAAATATTTCCTCCTGTATACCCACTAGTATAGTACCACATAGTTTAGTATATCATTTGACATGTGTCTAGATCTGTATTAATGTTGATTTTTAAACATCTCTTGAATATACCTGTTCATAATCATTCCAGGTGTGTCATGTTTGGTACCACTATGTTCATGAGTCATGCCTACTGTGACATAGCCTTGATGAACTTACATCATCTTAAGGCACAATTCTATGCAAGTTTAGACAGAAGAAAGGCCTACAACTCCCAGCATGTAGAACAATGACCTTCACTACAATTGGATGAGGATATTTTTACCTAACCTAACTTTGCTAGTACCTGCATGTGACCACATGACACATGATCTCGTCCAGTCTGAAATTAGCATCACTTGATGATTTTTGGAGAGCTGAGAGAGACAGTTTGCCCTTTTTTATCCATGTGTCTGGCCACTGTTCTGGCTTGAGTGGGGCAACACAACTGCCTGTTACCATTAAATGAAAGGAATTGCATCTTTTCAGTGTGGAATTGACTTCCACAGATCTAGAAGTCCATTTGTTATCTGAGATTGTTTTCAGTGAAAGCAAGATCTTATGTAATAATGGATTGTAAGATGAAGACGCATGAAACAAGCAATTGAACTGAACAGTAATGCAGAATGGGCTGGGTCACCAGAGCACTTCCAGACATTATTCCTGGCAGAGTCTGAGTTTAATACAGAAGAGAGGAGAAAATATATGTTGTCTTCCTGCAGCTTTGTGTTGTCATCCTCACTCTCACCCCCTCCCCAGGCTAGAAATATAAGGTTTCACGTTCTATCCCTAATGTATTTTTCCACATACTTGAGGCATAATGTACAAAAAGGGTGAAATGTTTGTTTAGTCTTGCTTTGGACAGCATCAGCGCTGGTTCCAAGTTTTTATTTTATTTTATTTTTTATTAAAAACAAAACAAACACCACAAAAACATGTAACACCCAAAAAACAACAACAACAAAAAGAAAAAGGAGAAAAAAAACTAACTAAAATGGACTTCCGATTATCTCCACAACAAATACAAGTAACAACAATTTCTCTTACACTATAATTACAAAGAAAACTCACTTTTTTCTATTGTCTAAAATTTTTCTTTCAACAAACCCACAGATAAACAAATCATTTTTAATTCTTAATTCTAGCCCCTGCAAAAAGTCTATTTAAGAATTTCACTCAACAATAAGCAAAAAACTTATCCTTTCTATAATTAATGACATATGTTAGCTATCTCTACCAGTTCCAAAATCTTCCCTAATCATTCTGCTATTATAGACAATAATCCCAAGTCTTCTTTCCAACTAGTTGTCCGTTGCCCCCTCCCAAAAACAATTCAGCTGCAATTGAATATTAATCTTTAGGATCTTTTAAATTACTAGATACATTTATGTCCAAAGCCCCCCACCCCATCTCTTTTAAATCTTTCTGCCAAGCTGCCTGTCTTTTAAACTAAATTTGATTAAAATCTCTGTCCCTTGAAAGTAAAGGTCACACTGTCCAAAATAATCCATCACAATTATATCTATATCATCCACTTTCATTCTTGTAATAAAATGTTGTTGGAGAATTTGATCCTTTGTCTTCTTTCTAACACAATGAACCAATATATCTCTTAGATCTACTCTTGATCTAGCAAACATAAAATTTATTATATGCAAATATATCAATTTGCATATCTTCCTCATTCCGGTCCAAGCAATTTGCCAAACTTTTAATATTTCTTTCTCTAATGTCTTCATCAGACTCTGAGATAGGTCTAGGTATCAAGCCATAACCTTTCTCTGTCAGCTCTAATATAACCAAATTGTGCTCTGAAATGTCAACCTTGTCATTGATCTGTTTCACCTCACCAGATGTTTGCTTTGTAAAGCTGTCCAACTTCTTATTTTCTTCTGTCATCTCCAATTTTATTTTTGCAAGCCTTTCATCCATTCTTTTCTCAGCAAGTACCAAGATCTTCCAGTTTATTTCCCATTTGTACAAATAATTACTGGAGCAACTCAGGTGTGACCATTTTTTCTGTAGTTAGGTTTATCGAGCCACTTCTGCCTTTTATATTCTTCCTGGAATTAACCATGATTCAATACAATCCAAAAAAGAAACACAGCCCAGATTCTAGAGACTCTTTATAAGCCCAGCAATTTCCAGCCTTTCATCAGCATTACAGCGAAGGTCACAACGATCCTTACAATATATTTTTGTTGTATAAAATCCTTCAGTCACAGGCAGTCTATTAGCATAAACAACAAACAATCCCACGGCAGTCCGGTCTCTTTATCTAGCAATTCCCATATGCACTTTCATCAAAAAAATAAGAATCTTTTAGAAAAAATAAGAGGATTAAAAAAACCTCTTTTCTGTTTCAATCTTACAAATCTTCCCTTTATAGAGACTTTTTGCACAAAGATTTTAAATCATTAAATCCTTCCCGTATTTATTTATTTATTTCTCTTTCCTTTTTTATAGTGCTGAGAAAAAAGCCTTAACTCACTGTAATCTTTTAAAAATTTTGAATTAATAAATGAATTTGTACCCATATTTTTTTTAGCTTTCTTACATGTCCACCACATATGATAAAAAGTTCCTTCTTGTTGTTCACATTTCCAATAGACACCTGATATGCTATTATACATTTTGGCCAGTTTCTCTGGGGACATATACCAACAATACATCATCTTATTAAAAAATTCTTTAAGTCTAGGACTTCCGGGCAAAACATGGCTTTCTAGAAGATTCACAGAGAGATCTGTGGGGAATACGAATGCAGCGTTTCTTGGGTCAGAGACGTCCTCTGGCCGGGAAATCTACTTCTTAAGGAAGAAGATAAGATTGGCGTTACCCTCAAATCGTCTCAAGGGTCATACATTGCTTTCTGTCTGCCTTGTTGACAGATAGATTTGCAGCGTGATCTGAGATAGAGGGAAAACGGCGCTGCATTTCGGAGGTCGGTTTACCGATCATTAGGAAAGTCCGTGCTTGCTTCCAAAATGAATGGAAACATCTGGATTTGTAACGGCAAGGAATCTCTCTACAGCATAATTGGACTTGAAATTTAATGTGAGTACATCAAGAGATATAACCGGGAGGCAAAATAAAAAAGTTGATGGAATGTCTGAAAGGAGGTTCCCTAATCTTATCTACAGTAGCTTGAAATAAGGAATTCGGCCGAGAGTGCTTTGAAAAATATCTACAAGAAAAGATGGTTTCATGGGAAATGTTTATGAGACTAAGAGATAAATTATTGCAATTCGATAACAAGGTGGAAGACTTTGTGAATAAAATGGTGTTGAAAATGGATGTTTGGTGTGTTAACCTTCAATTGGAATTACAACATGATCAAGAGGAACTGGATACTTACTCAGGTCAGTCACGGAAGAAGAAAGAAGTAAGTAACAATTTTGGAAGTTTACCAGATCTGCATAGAGGCTTTGAAGAAGAAATATCTCACAAGATACGTGTGACGCAGTTTATTGGAACGAAGATGGACGACGTGTCCTTTTCAACAATACAAATGGGAGGGCAGGAACCCTCAGCGCAACAGAATAAACGGACTTTATTCTTCGCTTTTGGACTGATTCTTAAGGGATTTCCATTTGATAGGGGGAGGGGGATATGAAAGAGACAGTTTTGGATTTACTGGGCAAGATAAAGGGTTTGGAATATTGTTTTATTGGCTGATTTTGAAATATGCTCTGATTTTAAATATTAAGATATAAATGTATTGGGAGTTTAAAATTTTATGCTTTAGGTTGATTTGGAACTTGAAAAATGAGAATCAGGGTTAAGTATGTATTAGTTAACATATATATGTTAAATATATTATTAGGGTGAAAATATATCCAGAAAATGTGTAAGATGCAGGACGATTGGAAAGAAGATGGCTGACGCATTTCCTTCTGTTTTCTTTTTTTTTATTGGAATGCCCCACAGAGTATTAGAATAGACTGAGTTTTTCATTAAGGGTTGGGAATATTGTTTCATTTGCTAACTTTGTTATATATATCAGTTTTGTTATGGAAATATTAGGGGACTAAAAAAAATGTGTGGGTTGTATATTGGATTGGAAGTTAAAATCTGTAGTGGGTTACCTAGAAAAAAAGGGGGGGTTAATGGGGTGGATGGATTGCTTTTAAAATTATGTTGGTCTGTTGAAAAAAGAATATTGAGGGGGGCGGAGCCACGCCGGAGATGGAGTAGCAGCCTTCCACAGAGCTCCCAAGAATGAACTGATTAAAAGCATAAATCACCTAAAAAAAATAATGAGAGAAATGTGAGTGTTCAACCTTTCCTTTTGTTTTCCGGCTTTTCCTTCTCTAACGAGTCTGTGGGGGAGGATCTAAGTGGAGAAAGTTGTAATTAGAATGAGTTACTGTGTCTCTCCGGGCTGTTAGAAATCCTTATGAAAGCACGGGATAAAAAACAAAGATTAAGTCCGCAGTGGAGGAGAGAGAAAAAGCACCCGTCCGATGTTAGTGTATCCAGACTAACTAGATTGTCAGCTGACACTAGTTCAACAACAGAAGATAACTTACAGTTTAAATCTGGTCAGCTGCAAAAGGGAAATTTAGCTGCGTCACAGGCTGAAGCAAGAAAGACTAAGGGAGATAAAATGGCGGATCAATCTGGCAAAGGGCCAGGAGCAAGGGCAAAAATCCCTGGACAGTCTCCAAGTAAAACTCAGCAGGCTTTACCAAGTATAGATCAAATGCTGACGCACATGACAGCTCTTATCACGGAGGGAAATGCTTCACTTTCAGAGAAAATGGATAAAAGAGAGGAAAAGCTGACAGCAAGATTAGATAAAATGCAGAAATCTCTGGATTCCGTTTTGAGTCAAACTACTCAGCTGACTTCTAGAGTGGATGATTTGGAAAAAATAACAGCTCAGTATGACATGAGATTTAATGAAGTGGAGACACAGATGATTAATTTACAGGACAGACAACGTCGTCTTAATATTCGGATTCGAGGTTTCCCAAGAGAGGCAGGGGAGACTGCAAGCAGTTTAAGGGCTTCTATTTTGGAATGGCTTGGGGGGGTTGTTCCCCAAGAACAATGGCGGGATCATGACCTTGAGAGAGCACACCGGGTGGGTGCTTTTCGGAGAGGAATGACAAACAGAGATATTATAGTATGTTTTTCCAGTTTTTACAAGAAGAATACTGTAATGCAAGCACTGAGACAGAAATCAGATCAAATTCTATACAGTGGAACTACTTTACAAGTTTATAATGACTTATGTCCTCAAACAATTGCCTGGAGGAAAACGGTGAAACCCTGTACTGAAGTGTTGAGAAAGAAAGGTCTCAAGTACAATTGGGGGTATCCAGTATTTCTGTCTTTCGTGTTGGATGGCAAGAGATGTAAAATTACATCATATAACCAAGGAATGGGCCTGCTGGGAGAAATGGGATTGTTGGATGGACAGCCTGGAGAAATAAAGAGTCCAGAAGAAGCTGTGGGAGGAGCTATCTAAGTCAAGAAGGAGAGGAGTGGTGGCAGAGAAGAACGAAGAAAGAAGAGATGGAGCTATATGTTGGTCTTTGTTGTTTTGTCTTCGTTGTGTGTTTTGTTGTTGTTGTTGTTGTTGGTTATCTGTTTCCTTTTTCCCTTTTTGTTTCCCCCCCCCCTTTTTTTTTGAAGGAAAATAATAATAATAATACTAATATTAATATTAATAATAATAATAATAATAATATTAAATTGAATAATTGGGGTTTTTTTTGTTTGTTTTTTTGCTCCAGAAGAGTAGAGATGGAGAAAAGGGGAAAAGAACTAAAGTGGAGAAAAAAGAGAAGGGGGGAAGGGAAAGAAAGGGAGGGGAGGTAAAGGAAAAGAAAGGAAAAAAAAAAGAAAAAAAAGAATTGAAAATGAAGATGGTGATTGTGAGATATTTCTTCTTTTTCTGGTTTTTTTTTTTGGGAGGGTCTTGGAGGTTGCTGTTCTGAAGGGTTTGGGTTTCGTTTCCCCCCCCCCCCGAGTAGGAGGGTAGGGTTAGAGCGGGGCATGTTGCCCTGGCATGGTAAGGGGGGAGAAGTCTATAGATGTGGGATAGGTGGGAGGAGGTGTTATGTGTTTATTGTCTTCACTAGAGGGGGCCAAAGATTCAGAATTGTTTTAGTAATTGATGGATCCTAAATTGAGAATTTCTACGTTGAACGTTAAAGGCCTGGGAACTGTTATCAAAAGACGGCGCATTGAAGCACTCTTAAAGAAAGACAAGGCGGACATTATTTTTCTGCAAGAAACGCACCAGTCAAAGAAAGGGGAGAATGAATTAAAACTGAGGTGGTCCAGTTTGTATGAAACGGCATTTGGATCTTCAAATTCAAGAGGGGTGGCAATTATTATTTCTAAAAACTGTGGTTTTGGAGTTTTAAAGGTCAAGAAGGATGACAGAGGGAGATATATTATAATTAATGGTACTATGGGGGGAGAAGAATTTGTATTAATTAATGTGTATGCACCAAATCAGAATCAAGGTGAATTTTATCAAATGGTGTTTAAGGAAATGGGTGTTATACAGAATCAGAGGGTTATTATGGCCGGTGATTTTAATATGGTGATGGATAAAAGGGTAGATAAATCAAACCCTACGGATGGGGAGAGGAGGAATAATATTACATTTTTGAATAAGGTAATCACTAAGGAAGGCTTGGTGGATGTTTGGAGAGAAGTTAAAGGGCAAGATAGAAGATACACATTTTATTCATCAGCTTTTAAGAATTTTTCTAGGATAGATTATATATTTGTGTCTAGGAGTTTGGTTTCTAGGGTCATGAGTACTGAGATAGGTATTATAAAAATCACGGATCATGCGTTGGTCAATTTGGATTTAAAGATAGGGAAGGATTATAGAGAGGCTAGAAGATGGAGGTTGAATTGTAATATTTTTAAAGTAAAACATATAATTGAAAAGATAGAGAAAGAGATGATGGAAATATGGGAATTTAATCAAACAGAGGATTGTAGTCAAGCTATAATATGGGACACTATGAAAAGTGTTATGAGAGGTATTGGAATAAGAGAGGGAGTTAATTTAAGAAAACAACAGGAGGCTTTTAATAAACAAGTAGAAGAAGAGATTAGGGAGTTAGAAGAATCTTTTTTAAAGAATAGGGATAAGAAGGTATTTGCTGAACTGCAAGCTAAGAGGAAAGAATTTGAGAATAAAGATATAGATAAAGTGCAAAGGAATCTGATATATATGAAAAGAGAGTTTTTTGAGAATAGTAATAAAAATTCTAAAATGTTAGCTAGATCTGCGCAAAAAAAAAGAGAGAAAAATTTAGTGGGGGTGATTAAAGATAAGAAGGGTAAGGGATATAATTTAATGAAGGATAAACTAAAAAATTTTCATGAATTTTACTCTGAATTGTATAAGGCTGGGGTATGTTCTGAAGTAAGGATTATAGAATATATTGAAAAAAATTTGAAAATAAAAATATTAGAAGAGGATAGGGATTATATGGAACAACCTTTTACGGAGTTAGAAATAGAGTTTGCTATAAATAAATTAAAAGGAGGTAAAACTCCCGGAATAGATGGTTTAGGGGCTGAATATTATAAGGTTCTCAAGAAAATGTTAATTCCCAAGTTAAAAAATTTGTTTAATGATATTTTACAGGGGGGAGAGATCCCTCCTTCTTGGAAACAATCTTTGACCATTTTAATTTTGAAACCGAATAAGGATCCGGCAGATCCAGGATCCTATAGACCAATTTCATTAATTAATCAAGATGCAAAATTAATGTCTGCAATATTAGCTAGAAGAATGAATAGTTTTGTTAGTAAGTATATTGGTTTGGATCAATGTGGTTTTGTACAAGGTAGACAAATGGCAGATTTGACTAGAAGAGTGTTAAATATAATATATTTAATTAAGAAAAATAATTTGAAGGCAGGGGTTTTAGCATTAGATATTTTCAAGGCCTTTGATTGTGTGGAATGGCCAGCATTAAAGAGGATAATAAAAACTATGGGGTTTGGTGAAAAGTTTCGAGGAGTGATTGATCAATTGTATGCTCAAAACATGACGTCAGTCGTAGTAAATGATGGTATAACTGATCAAATTCATCTAGGCCGAGGTACCAGGCAGGGCTGTCCCCTTTCACCAATCTTATTTGTGTTAGTTATGGAGGTTTTGGCAAATGTAGTTAGAGAGGATAGTGATTTAAAAGGGATAGGGATAAAGGATAAGATAAAAATTAATCTTTTTGCAGATGATACTTTGTTAACAATTGAAAATCCCATGGAAATGATGGATAGGTTAGAGAATCATTTAAAGGAGTTTAGGGAAGTTACCGGGTTGCAAGTAAACTGGGATAAATCTGAGATTATGTTGTTTAATTATAGTAAAATAGAGGAATTAGAAGGGATTAAAAAGAGATCAAATATTAAGGTAAAAAGTATGATTAAATATTTAGGTATAGATATTTTAAAAGAGTTAGAAAAAATAGTAGAACAAAATTTTAGAAAGTTAAAGAATGAGGTAAAAAAAAAGATAGAGGAATATAAGAAAATTGGACTTTCATGGTTTGGTAGAATAGCTTTGATAAAAATGAAGATATTACCAAAGATAAATTTTTTATTTAGAATGATACCAAGTAGTTTATCAGAGAAGGAAATTAGGGAATGGCAAGCAATAATTAATAATTTTTGTAATGGGGGGAAAAAGGCGAGGATTACTAAGAGCAAATGGTATAAATCCCAAAAAGAAGGGGGGCTTGGCCTTCCTAATATCAAGTGGTATTATATAGCTAATCAGTTAAGGTTTATTATGGATATTTTAGTTAGGAAGAATATTTTGTGGGTAGAAATAGAAACGCAGGAAATAGAAATGGGGATGGAAAAAATTTTATTTTTAAAAAAAAGTATTACTAGTGTAAAAAGAATAGAAAATCCCTTCCTGAAAAATATGGTAGGGATTTGGAACAGTAACAGACAGATCTTTATACCAGGGATATCACCGTTAACTCCAGTTGTAGCAATGGAGGACTTTCCAGTAAATGCACAGCATTGGGAGGCAATATTTAGGGAAAATAAGGTTATCAAATTAATGGATTGGATGGGAAAAATTGAGACTAGACAACAAATATTGGAAATGATTGGGCCAGATAGAATTTCATGGTTAAATTTAATGCAATTAGATCAGTGGACTAAGAAATGGAAAAAGAAAAACGAGTATGAGAGGGAGTTTACTGGATTTGAAAAGAAAGTGTTGTCTAGAGAACTTATAGAAGGGAATGTTTCTTCTAGAGGGTTAACTAAGGAGATATATAAAATGATGCAGAGGATTGAAGCGAAAAAAGACAACCTTAAGATGATGTGGGAAATGGAGTTTGAGGAGGAGATATCAAATGCGGGGTGGAGAAATATTTGGGGCAGACATATATTAAGAAATATGTCGGTAAGGATAAAAGAGAATTTTTTAAAAACTGTTTGGAGATGGTATTTGACTCCAGTAAGATTAAATAAAATAGATAGTAATTGTGCTCCATTGTGTTGGAGAGGATGTCAGGAACTTGGTACTTATGCTCATATGTGGTGGAGCTGTAAAAGTGTATTGGATTTTTGGAATAAAATTTTTGGAGAAATTTCACTAATTATTGGTATTAATGTGGAGGTCTGTCCAAAATTAGCATTGTTATCAATAACGGAGAAACTTTTGTGCTCACAAGAGAAAAAAAGGAACTAATTGTAAGTTTATTAGCGGCAGGGAGATTATTGATTGCAAGGAACTGGAAAGTTCAACATCAGTATTTAATAATAGACTGGTATAAAGAGGTTTGGGATATTGCTTTAAATGATAAACTAACATGTAGTATTAAATGTAAAAGGGGACAATTAAAGGAAAATAATTTTAAGGAAATATGGGGGTCATTTTTAGATTATGTTTTAGTAAAGGGGAAAGGGAGTAAGCCATGTCATGATATGATGTATTTTTGGAATATAGATTAATAATGGATCATGTGGATAGAATTGGTTTTGGCCCCGGGGTGACGGGTGCACTTGTAGTGTATGATTTGTAGGTTTATGGTTTTTTTGTGTGTGTATGTGTGATCTTTAAAAAATAATAATAATAAAAAAAATTAAAAAAAAAAAAGAAAAGAAAAAAGAATATTGAATTTTATTTCCTTTGGATTTTTAATAGAAGGCTGAGTTAGGATTTATATGTAGGGTGAGACCTCTAGTGGTTTCTTTTTGCCATACCTAGAATTAATTATTGTATAGAAATTATTATTATTTTATATAAGAAATGCTTATATTGCTGTAATAGGGGTTGGAAGTCTATCTTAGTTTTGTGTTGTTGTGGGTTATGTATGTATTTGTTGTTTGGTTTTATTGTTATATGTTCGATATTATGTTTGTCTTATATAAAAAAATAAAAAATATATATTCAAAAAAAAATTCTTTAAGTCTAGAACATAATGTAAATTTCAAACCTTTTAACCATATATTTTCCCATTGTACCATTAGTATGTTATATCCAAAATTTTGGGCCCATTTTATCATACATTCCTTCATTTGTTATTCCTTTGTCTCAAATTTCAACAAAAGTTTATACATTTTTGCAAAAAGATGTTCATCATTTGCACATAATTCCCTTTCAGATTTACTTTGCTCAAAATCATACAACCTTTTATCAACTTTAAACCTTTCTAAAATCTGTAAATAGGAAAACCATTGACATGTATAACCTTCATTTATCAATTCTTCTCTTGATTTTGTTTTACATTCACCTTGAGAAAATACCAGCAAGTTGCGATATGTCAACCAATTATATTTACTTGACATTTCTCTTCTATGATGCGCTTCTTGTGCTGATAACCACAATGGTACTCTTGGACAAAACCTAGGTTTATATTTATTCCATATTCTCAAAATGGCACATCTGACATAATGATTATTAAATTCTGCATTCACCTTAGCTTTATCATACCACAAATACCTGTTCCACCTAAATCTCAGTTCATGTCCTTCTAGCTCTAATAATCTCCTATTTTTCAGCAACATCCATTCTTTCATCCATACTAAGCAACAGGCGGCAAAATATAATTTCAGATCAGGTAGGCCCAGACCTCCTTTTTCTTTTGCATCCTGTAAGATCTTATATTTAACTTGTGGGTTTTCCCCTTGCCATATAAATCTAGATATATCTTTCTGCCATTGTTTAAATGGTAGTTGCAATGTCACAATAGGGATAGTCTGAAACAGAAATAACATTCTAGGTAGAACATTCATCTTAATTGTGGCTTTTCTCCCCAAAAGTGAGAGTTGAACTTTATCCCATCTTACTAAATCTTTTTCAATTTCATTCCACAACTTAACATAATTATTATCTTGACAAATTCATATTTGTCAAGGTAATACCCAAGTATTTAACTTTCTTTTCAATCTTAAAACCTGATTTATTTGACAATTTTACTTGATCTTGGATTTTCATATTTTTTGTTAACATCTTTGTCTTCAATTTATTAACCTAAAACCACACACCAAACTCCTTCAGTTTAACCATTAACGTTTCAATTCCCTTTAGAGGATCTTCCAAAGTAAACACCAAATCATCCACAAAAGCTCTCAACTTATAAGACTCTTTTTAAAATCTTTACACCTCCAATTCTTTCATCTTGTCTTATATCTCTGTTTAGTATTTCAAGCACAAGCAAGGGTGACAGTGGGCAGCCCTGTCTTGTTCCTCTTTGTATTCCACATGGTTTTGTCAAGTCTCCATTAATCATTATTTGCACTGTTTGTGTAGTATAAATTGATTTTATCCATTTTATAAAATTCCCTTCAAAATCCATCTCCTCCAAAACTTTAAAAAGAAACACCCAATTCAAATTATCAAATGCTTTCTCTGCATCTAAAAAAATCAATGCAGCTTGTTTTTCATTATGCTTTCCCAAATATTCCAAGATATCTAAAACAGTGTGCTGAGCCTGGCGCTCGGCTCGTGGGGTGCTCAGTGACCACCCTGGCCGTGTGATCTGCCCAAAGCACCCCGCGAGTGGCAGCTGAGGCACTCGCTGCGCTGGACTTCTGGATCCCTGGCGCTACATTTTTTACGTAAAAAATAGGGTAAACTTCCCAGGGATGGGGACTTGGACTCGGGGACTCGACTCGTGAGTCGGACTGAGTCCCCCCTCTGACTCGAGTCCCACTCGAGTCCCAATAATTTATGTGGGACTCGATACTTGATTCGGGACTCGAGCCCAAGGACTCCACCGCCGCTGCCGCCCTCACCTCCGCCACCGCCCTCACCTCCTCCTCCTCCACCCTCACCTCCGCCATCGCCGCCGCCATCGCTGCCGCCGCCATCGACCTCGCCGCTGCATCGCACACAGTACGCTGCGTCACGCCGCCAGCGCCGTCACTCTGTTTTTGGCAGGAGGAACCACAGCAACCCCGCCAAAAACAGAGCGACGGCACTGGCAGCGTGATGCGGCGTGCTGTGTGCGATGGTGGCATGCGATGGCGGCGTGTGATGGCGGCGTGAGGCGGAGGTGATGGTGGCAGCGGCGAGGTTGACGGCGGAGGCGGCGATGGTGGCGGTGGCGGTGGCGGAGGTGAGGTCGTCGGCGGCGGCGGAGGTAAGGTCGGTGGCGGTGGCGGAGGTGAGGTGAGGTTGGCGGAGGTGGAGGTGAGGGCGGTGGCGGCGGTGAGGTGAGGGCGGCAGCGGCGCTGTGCGGGCGGTGGCGAGGTGAGGCGTCGAGGTGGCAGCGACTCGAGCAGCGCGGAGAATGCTCCGCACCGCTCAGAAGAGCGAGTTTGGGCCACTCCGCCAAGGAGAACTACGAGCCCAGGGAGTGCTTGTAATACATCCCTGCCCGGTGGCGGCAGGAGCAGGGACGAGGGAAGGATGGTGAGTGGCGGCGGCGGCAGCAGCGGCCCATGGAGGGAGCAGGAGGGTCTCCGCGGGAGGAAGGGCAGCTCTTCTTCCTCTCGCGGAGACCCGCCCGCTCCCTCCATGGGCCGCCGCTTTGGGAGTGACTTGGGACTCGGGACTCGAGTCACCATTTTGGACCTCGGACTCGAGACTCGACTCGAGACTCGGGTCCAAAGACTCGGGACTCGACTTGGAACTTCGGGACCAAGGACTCTTCAACATCCCTGAAACTTCCTTAAAACGGTTGCAATTTGCATAAGTGGCACTATGTTTTTAATGTTAAAAATAGCATAAAATACGTTAGAACCTAACATATTTTATGCTGTTTTTAACATAAAAAACAAAGCACCAGTTATGCAAATTGTGGCTGTTTTAAGGTAGTTTATCCTGTTTTTTATGTTAAAAATGTAGCACCGGGGACCCGGAAGTGTATCGCTGGGGACCTGGAAATTCCTTTCCCCATCTTGTCTTGCGAGGACATGAGCCGAGCCGGGGAAAGGTAAGTCGTGTGGAGCTCGGGGGGTCCAAGGCCGGCAAGTTCGCCCTGCTTCCACCCCCGATCGAGCTCCACACACATCCCTAGTTCTAACATTGTCCCTCTGATTAGTGGCAGCGAGCATGGTTGTAAGTTCCCAGCCCCAGATCGCTTCTGTGTATCCACTGTCCAAACCTTTGCCTTGGCAGTAAATTCACTGATAACGACCCATGGGGTGTCTGTGATCAATCTCCTTGATCATCCCCTTTGATCTGGGGTGATTTTCTCCAGCTGGAATCGCTTCTAGCTGATAATCCACCGCTATCAGTCTGCACTTCTCAGTGGAGCTTCAGCCTGCCATAAATTCTTACCGGAAGCCACATGGATAGCTTAACCACTGTGTTCCATGCATCAGTAACCTCGAGACTGGACTACTGTAATGCTCTCTATGTGGGGCTGCCCTTGACGCTGGTTTGGAAGATGCAGCTAGTGCAGAATGCTGCAGTGAGGCTGTTGAATGGAGTGCCTTGTCCTGCACACATAGCACCTACGTTGAAAGAGCTACATTGGCTGCCACTTTGCTACTGAGCCAGGTTCAAAGTATTATTATTGACATATAAAGCCATAAACAACTGAGGACCAGGTGACCTGAAAGATAATCCCCCCATATGTAGACCTGTTAGACCACCATGATCATCAGAGGAGGCCTTGCTGTCTGTGCCACACCCTGCAGAGTCCCATCTGACAGCAACATGGCAACAGGGCCTTCTCTGTGGTGGCACCCTTGGAATGACACCCCCTCTTCACTATGTCAGGCACCAATGATCATATGCTTTCAATGATTACTGAAAACCTACTTATTTACCCTGGCTTTTCCCAACCATTAGCTTATCTCAGTGCTGTTATGCTTTTTAATGATGCATTGTTTTGTAATATGTTGTGAACCAATTTGGGATTTTTAAAATGGGAAGTGGTATATAAATGTTCTAAAATTCCAGTAGGATCTGTAGTAGTCTGAAAAGAGCTCCAGTTGAGCTACATTAAGAGGGAAGTGGTAGGTCAGGGCCTCATCCCAACACCATGGAATGGTCCACTGGCAACACTTTTGAAAGAGCTTGATTTGGTTCAAGGGCCCACAGCTGCTGACCCCTACAACGGAGGATGTTAGCTGAGGAATTTAAAATGGATGCCTCTTCTTTTGTTGGTGATACCACGGTGGGGTTTGAAATGTGTCTTTGTCCTTTTGTAATGCAATTTTAAAAAGGTAATTTTTTTCTGGATAGGTAAGGGGCTGCATTAAGAACTATGTGAAGATGGGATGCAGGACAGAGCTACTGTTATGGGCTGGCAAGAGCACAAGTTTCTTTAAGGTGTCCTGTCAATGTGACTCAAACCTGTGTGTGTGTGTGTGTGTTGGGGGGGATGTCACTGCCATGTCATTACCTGTGTCTTGAGCATTTAAAGCTGCCTTACACCAGGGGTAGGCAGAAAATAGATCTCCAGAAATTTTAGACTTCCAACTCCCAGCATTCCTGACCATTGGCCATGCTGGCAGGGGCTTCTGAGTCTTATAGTCCCAGACATCTAGAGATCGACCTTCTGCCCACCCCACCTTACTGGTAACCTGTGTCCTCACTGTGGGAAGCTGTGTGGATCTAGAATTGACCTCCACAGTCACTTACGGACCCATCACTAGAGTCTAAACAATCTTCCTTTAGAATTTCCTCCTTTTATCCTGGGAGACAATCTTACTCGGTCACGAGTGATCGCCTGATGATGATCACTGGTCCATCTAGCCCTGCTTTTAAATGGGTGTTACCAGGATTTGAAACTAGAGCTTTCTGTGTGCAAAGCCTGCATTCTGCAACTGAGCTATGGTGGCCCTACCCCTCCTAATTTCACTGTTAAGATCACCCATTTGTGAAGATAAATGACCAAATGTGAACTAATGGGAGATAGGGAGACATTATCATGTGCGTGTACAAATGAAATAAATGTGTGTAGGTGACATGAGCGGTAAACGAGCAAGCGAGATTAGTCTGCAGTGAAGCATGCAATGCAGAGAATTCCATCAAAATCGCAGACAGACTGCTGATTTGCTGAACGCTGACATTCTTGGATCAGGAGTGGAATAGAAAACGGCACTATGGTGTGTGTTCTGATGACCCCTGTTTCCTAGGAAGAGGACTGCAAGGGGGGAAAAAAAGCACATAAGATGTTTCTGAAAAGGCAAACTCAACACTTTGAGTTCCATACAGTGCCACGTTCACAGTAGCCCTGTGAAACAAGAATTGTGTCCTATATTAGCCTCCCAAATTTTTCCTCTATATGATGGACTAGGCAGGGGAAAAACCCATTATAGAAATATTTCAATATTTGATTCCGGAATGAGAAAACATGACCTATACCAGTTTTGGTGAAATTGACACAAAAAAGGAATGGAATCCCCCCCCCCCCTTCTTAGTAGATGTGCTTTTAGTCTCTGACAATCTCATGAAAATCTCAGGCACCCTTCTCTGCTTGCCCTCCCATCTTGGACTTTTATTTCTCAGTGGTCAGCATTGGCCCATGACTGAGAGCAGAATTTGCCTCCATAATGTATTTCTCCATTTTGCAATTTCACACTGTAAATCCCCCAAGCACCCTTGTACAATCAGTGATTTACTGAGAGCTCAATACTGATTTATTTTCGTCACTTCAGATGATCAGCAGAAAGCAATGAAGTAGTGTACTTTGAACTTTTCCGGCCAAAGAATAGCCATTTGTAATGGGGAAAACAATCAGAGGAGGGAGACATTGCAGTTTGATTAAATATTCCAGCGGTAGCACAATTCCTGTTGCTCCAAGTGGAGAGAGAGAAGAAATGGAGTCTAACAAAATTAGAAAGGGGTGAGACTTAATGAGAACCTCTGGGACATTTTTAGCTGCCATTTAAGGCATCGGTCCTCAACTGGTGGGTCAGAGGATTCACAAGTAGATCTCATCCAGTTGCCAGCAGGTCATGCCAGGAGCAACACAATTATTCCCTTTATCAATGATTTTTAAAGGGTAACATTAAGGAGAAAGAAAAAATGACAAGAGAGAAAGGTGAACATATAGGGAAGTATACAATGCTGGCAATCCACCAGCTCTAAAGCCACTGCATTAGCGGGAATGACCATTAGTGCAATGGGAAAGTAGTGCTTGCTAGCAAAACCCAAGAAATTACCCGAAACTACTGCTTCCAGAATGGGACAAGCCAAAGTAACTCCCTTCCGCAACCTCCGCTGACTTGTCCTATTCTGGAAGTCGCAGTTCCTGATTGCGCTAGCAGGTGCTATTTTTCCGGTCGCGCTAGTGGCCGTTCCTGCTAGCGCTGTGGCAGTATTGGATACTGCTCATGGTGTAAAAAAATTAAAAGTGGGGCCCATTTTTCAGGCTTGGTTTAAAGATGGGTCCCAGACCTCGAAAGTTTCAAAACTCCAGCATTACACATAGTGCTCTAAATACCTGGATACTTATCAAAATATTGCTCTAATGGATGTGTCCAAGGTTCTGATATAATTGCATAAACAATACCTCAAGGGTACGTAAATAGCTTTAGAATGTGTAATGGAAGAGAAGGAAAGAGAAATTGGCAGAGCCAAGGCCAATTTAATTTTTCAAGAAAACAAGCAAGTATTGCAAGATCTTAAATTAAAGGAAAATATATTGTTAGTCTCTACAGGTGTCTTGAGACTCACTACATAATTTAGTAGACTGCAGAAATGTTCAATTCTTTTATTTTCCTTTAGGAAAAAAAAAAGTTAACCACTTTGCTGCTTCTCTGATTTACTAGCGAGCTTTTGTTTAAATTGAGAGTGTTGAATTGGTTTGCTCTTTAAAATGTGAAGTGAATTGTAACTTTTTTCAACTAATAAAAAGCAGAAACATGCAACAAGACTATGGAATAAATAAATATAATATCCTTATATGTTTCAAATCTCTTCCATCTTGCTTTTAGTGTTTCCATTTTGTGGCTAGACTTCTATTGTAGCATTACATATTTGAGGTATATTGGATCAAAGCTAAATGCATGGAGATAAATAAATACATAGAATCATAGAATCATAGAAAAGTAGAGTTGGAAGGGGCCTACAAGGCCACTGAGTCCAACCCCCTGCTCAATGCAGGAATCCAAGTAAAGCATCCCTGACAGATGGCCGTCCAGCTACACCTTGAATGCCTCCAGAGTGGGAGAGCCCACCACCTCCCTAGGTAGTTGGTTCCATTGTCTTATTGCTCTTACAGTCAGGAAAATTTTCCTGATGTTCAGGTGGAATCTGGGTTCCTGTAACTTGAACCCATCATTCCGTGTCCTGCAAACTGGGATGATCGAGAAGAGATCCTGGCCCTCCTCTTTGTGACAACCCTTCAAGTACTGGAAGAGTGCGATCATATCTCCCCTCAGTCTCCTCTTCTGAAGGCTAAACATGCCCAGTTCTTTCAGTCTCTCCTCATAGGGCCTTGTTTCCAGACCCTTTA
Organism: Shinisaurus crocodilurus; assembly: GCA_021292165.1. Taxonomy (NCBI): domain Eukaryota; kingdom Metazoa; phylum Chordata; class Lepidosauria; order Squamata; family Shinisauridae; genus Shinisaurus; species Shinisaurus crocodilurus. Next base: position 114,030,355 of record CM037878.1, on the reverse strand, counting down.
TCATCTTTGTTGCCCTCCTCTGAACCCTCTCCAGTTTGTCTACATCCTTCTTAAAGTGTGGTGCCCAGAACTGGATGAAGTACTCAAGATGAGGCCTAACCAGTGCTGAGTAAAGGGGAATTATCACTTCCCGCAATTTGGAAGCTATACTTCTATTAATGCAGCCCAAAATAGCATTTGCCTTCTTTGCAGCCACATCGCATTGCTGGTTCATATTCAGTTTGTGATCTACCACAATTCCAAGATCCTTCTCACTTGTAGTACTGTTGAGCCAAGTGTCCCCCATTCTGTAATTCTGTATTTGGTTTTCTCTCCCTAGGTGCAGCACTTGGCATTCATCCCTATTAAATTGCATTCTGTTGTTTTCGGCCCAGCGCTCGGTGCGCTCCAGCCATGTAGATGTATTAAGATTACAGAATAAACAATGCAGCATTTTGACGCAAATAAAAGGGTTTTGGTTTGCCACCTGTCAAAGTAAAGGGGTTAAACAAGTAGTGCAATTCATTGAAAGAATTAGCAGGCGAGAAAGTGGGAAGAGATTGGGCTGAAAGCAGAACTCAATGGAAGTTAATTAAAATGTCCAGAGATTCAATGTGTGGAAGCAAATAAAGTGAGGGCCAAACTGTGTAAGACACGGGGTGATCCATGATTGTACCTCCCACTTTTTTTTTTTTTTAGTTCAAAGCAGCATTTATTTATTTTTTACTTTAAAGGTTTCAGAATGAACAATGTAGCATTTTGAAGCCGATAAAAGGGTTTTGCCACGTATCAAAGGTAAAGGGGTTAAACAAGTCATTTTCCCAATTAAAGTTCTCCACCAAGGCTGCCATTTGCCCCTTGGTGGAAAACATACAGGTAGATTTAAAGCATCTCTTCTCTATATTTTCTCCTTCAGGGCAAATAACAGCTCTGGAGGGGTGATTTAGATAAGGAAAACACAATTTCCCTGATTAGAACGACACAAACTTTTCTGTCACAGCAATCTGTTTGAAATCTGAACAGCCAGCTTGATTCCTGCTCCTGTTTTTAAAGGCTGGGCTGGGCTGCGCCCAGGCATGATGAACTTAAGTCCCATTGATTTCATTGGATCTACTCTAAGCAGGACTAAGTCTGCCTTGTGCTCATGGAAGCCCCTTACACTAGTGTAAAGGTCCACTGGATACCACCCATTGACTATATTCAATGTGAAAATCTTTATGCAGTAATTTCTGTAATTATCTATGTTTTTGTTGATTGACACTTTTTTTCACCTGCGTGGGTGTGGGGAGCTTGTTTTAATGATCTTATATTGACCAAATATAAAATATTACTTCTCCTGCAGTAAATGGAGAAAAGTCATGAGGTAAAGATCAAAATGGCTGATCAATTGTATGACTGTGTCTTGCACTAAGCACAATGGGCTCAAATAAATGGAAGCACAAGGAATAGAAATAAGTGGGCACCTGAAGCCATGATTACAGAAAATAAACAGAAGTCAGGGTGGCCTGCCTAGCTCTGCCTTGAAGCCAGTTAGCCGCATCCTTAGTACAGCGAAAGAGGTAAGTATTTTGTTTGATGTATGTGTTGGGGAAATTGACCTCAGCAGGTTCCAGAATTCAAATGAATATGTTTTGCTATAGAGGCACTGGCGAATAGATTTAATAATGGAGCAGTCATTGAATGTGAGGTTGCACTTGGAACTGTGTGTGTGCGAGAGAGTGAGAGAGAGAGAGTGCAAAAGAGCACTGAGACTTACTCTAGAACAGCCTTCCCCAACCAGGTGCCCTCCAGATGTGTTGGACTACAACTCCCATCATATCCAGCTGGAGGGCAACTGGTTGGGGAAGGCTGTTCCAGATTAACATCACACTTAAATAATTTTGCTTCCTGGCCAGAGGGCCAAATTTTGAACATTTGCACATGGTAAAATTGGTCTCTGAATGGTCCAATGTGGAGTTGCCTTAAGTCTGATGTCATATTGTATGCATTGTCTAGCAGCAAATATTTTGTTGCAAGATTGCTGCCTGATTGCTGTGTATGAGACTTTCACTAAAGGTTTGCCTCAAAGCAGTGCTGGATGATCACAGTTTGGGACTGGACAGAAGAATGTTAATGGTTCAAGATGGGCAGTTGATGTTTCCACAATGTAAGCTAGCAGCTAGAAAAGAGCTGGAGACTCTCTTGAGCAGGGCTAAACAACCTGGTGCCCACAGGCACCAATTCACCCACGGGCACCTTTTTTGGTGCCTGCCAAGGTGCAGACGGACCTCCTGTTTTTTTTTTATTAACACATCTTCTTACTGGCGGCTGGGATTGCTGTGAAATAGGTTCTGTTGGTGCTGAAAAATGTAGGTTCAAAGGAGTTGTTCAGTGTGTTGGGGCTCAGACCCCACCTCTGCCTTATACTCTGTCTTTTGGGCAGGTTACTTGTCCTTTGTCATGCCTCTCATGTCAGCCATTTTGTGGTGGTGCCCATGACAGTTTCTCAAATTGCCAAATACATTGACATTGATATATTCAAATCTATGGAGCTACATTTTTTTCTTTTCCTCTTTTGTTGTTGTTGTTGTTGTTGACATCTCTCTCTCTCTCTCTCTCTATATATATATATATATATAATTGCCAAGTGTTTCCTGGCCAGAGGGCCAAATTTTGAATATTTGCACAGGGTAAAATTGGTCTCTGAATGGCCCAATGTGGAGTTGTCTCAAGACCAAAAAGGTTCCCATGGCCAAAAAGGTTGCCTACCCCTGCTCTTGAGTATTTTGAATGGGAGAGGCAATGGGAAGGTGACCCACCTTTCCCCAACAGATAAAGGGAAGGGGGCTCATGGAAAGTCTTTATGCGAAGTAGTAACATAAGTCACTCTGGGGACAGACAGACAGCCACAGAATCAGAGAGGGAACTGTGAGCTGAGGCTGGAAGCATTTTGGGATACAAGGTGCCTCTCTCTGGAGATCTGATGCAGGACAGCAGATTGGCTGCCTGGTCGGCGTTTGTATGCTGCTTGCCTCTCCTTATATATACACTGTACTTGTATATCTGTAAATAAACCAAGTGTTCCAAAAGCACCATAAATCTCCAGTGATGTCTCCTCCAAAAAAGAAGCCAAACCCAGGTATTTTGGGGGATTGGGGCAGGGCAAACAAGCTTGAAAGGGCAGCGGAGAGAAGGTGAACACTGGGTAGTAATGGATCTAATGGGAATAGGGACATGAAGGGCATGAAACCAGCGGCCCATGGAAGGCAACAAGGCAGTGGGGAGTGCAAAGAAACAATCCATATTTAGGGAAGTTTGCCAGTCTCCTAATCTCACACAGTGGCATGGGCTTTCTTTTGTATTGGAATATATATAACTATGAGAAGAGAAACTGGCTGTCCATCAGAATGTCTTAAAACAAAATCCTGGGTCTTGGGTACATGTGTAGATTGTACATCTTAGGCCCAAGATGCTATTGGTGTCACATCATTTCACAGTGGTAGAAAATGGATGTGTACATCAGGGATGGGGACTCGGACTCGAGGACTCGACTCGTGAGTCGGACTGAGTCCCCCCTCTGACTCAACTCGGACTCGAGTCCCAATATTTTTAATGGGACTCGAGACTCGACTCGGGACTCGAGACCAAGGACTCGTCAACATCCCTGGGCTGTTGATGAGTCTTCTGGCTGTGCCAGAAGGAGCGCGATCACCGGTGAAGAGCGCATGGAAGCGAGGCGCGCCGCTGCTCGGCCACTATGGACAGCTACCAGGAGCGCAGCCCCAACGATGTGTTGAGATTTATTTTGATTGATGTGTTGTTGTGGGGGGTTTGGGTTATTGTCAGACATTTTGGGTTTGGCTGCCTCTGCCTGCCTGTTTGGGGTTCCCAGCCTCCTCTGCCTGCCTGGTCTCTTCTTGACCTGTTCAACAGTTGAATTGTCCAAGACAAAGGCCTCTGCCTGCCTGCTTTGGGGTTCCCTGCCTCCTCTGCCTGCCTGGTTATTTTGGGTTTGTCTGCCTGGTCTGTTCTTGCCAAAATCAGTTGCAGAGTTTTGAAATAAAAAGGCACACTTGTGCCTAGAATTTATTTAAGCCACACATCTGAAGTAGCCTTATTTTGTTGGGGGGGAAACCCCATTGATTTTAATAGGGACTCGTGGAGTCAGTTTTGGGAGTGACTCAGGACTCGTGACTCGTGAGTCACCATTTTGGACCAAGGACTCGGACTCGGACTCGAGACTCGGGTCCAAAGACTCGTGACTCAACTCGTGACTCGAGACCAAGGACTCTTCAACATCCCTGGTGTACATCCAGGGTCAGTGGAGGTATGTTCACTCCTTTGTTTTGGACACTCTCAAGACTTCCTTGCGCATAGCCAGGTGGTGTGCTGATACTTATCCAGTCTTGGCTGTAACCAGTATGAGTGATGCTTCTAGCACCAGGGTGGGCCCTACCATTAGACAGAGGCAGCCACCTCATGCAGCAGGTGCAGGGTGGTGATGGCGTTGGAAGACAGAGCCCTGCACTCCCTTAGCAAGCCTATTGCCCTCAGGTGCAACTGAGGATGCAACTGAGTCCTGTAACCGGTGCTGAAGTGAGGTTCAGCTGCCCATCTGCTTGGCTTCTGTATGTGGAACGGGGTACGTGTGCACACCATTGTGTCCTCTGTCTCAGACAGACGGACCTGTTTATCCTCAGGGAAATCTATGGGCTCTGTAAGCATGAGTATTAATAATTGTATTTGTGCCCTGCCCTTCTCCCGTAAGGTCAAGGTGGCACAGGGGAAGTTCTCCCTCTTTGTCCTCACATTAGGATGACAGATGTAATTATCCCAGGGCCACCCATAGGCTAGCTAGGCAGGGATATGGAACCCAGGTCCCCCCAGTCTGCATCCAGCACTCCGGGGATTACACTGCACTGGTTCAGGTTAGCCTGCTGTTGGGCCCAAACATGTTAAAGGAGTGTTGCTGTATAAAAAGGTTTCTACTTCCCCTTCTGACCTGGACTGAGCAGGCAGAGAATGGAATATGCCCATTAATGCGCACTCATGAGAAAACAAAAGAAGAGCCATGCTGGTCGTCCAACATTCTGTTCACACAGTGGCCAACCAGCTGCCTGTGGGAAACCCACAACGATTGCAATAACCAATCTTCTTCAGCGCCAGCTCCAGGTTTTTGAGGGCCCTTGGGCAAGGCACCGTCAATGGGTCCACTCCCTCAGTGTGTCTACCTTCTCACTGCCGCTGTCAGCCGCTGCCGCTGCTCCTCATCACTGATATTGTTTGCTTGCTTGCTTGCTTGCTTGGCAGGGAGCCAGTGGGCAAGTAGGTTGTGGCATCTACTGCTCCTCCTTCTCACCACCACCACCACCACCACCACCACCACCACCACCACGAGAACATAAGAAGAGCCATGCTGGATCAGACCAAGGGTCCATCTAGTCCAGCAATCTGTTCACACACAGTGGCCAACTAACTGCCCACTAGATCCCACAAGTAGGACATGAGTGTGACAGCACCCTCCTGCCCATGTTCCCCAGCAACTGATGTACGTAGGCATAGTGCTTCTGATACTGGAGGTTGCATATCGTCATCAGGACTAGTAGCCATCGATAGGCTTCTCCTCCATGAAGGCCCAATTGTCCGGGCCAGAGCGAGAAGCAGAATGAACAAGCAGGTTGCAATGATGAGGAAAAGAAACGAGTCCCGTGTCAATGGGGCCCTGCTGGGTGCAGGCCCGGAGCAGGTGCCCGACCTTGCCCACCCTTGACACTGGGCCTGATTTCTCCAGATATTTAAGATGCAGAGACAGTTAATCAGCTACTACTCTCTGGTGGGGGGCCTGCTTTGCGATACAAAAAAAGTGTATAGTACAGCAATTTATCTACAGGAAGCAAACCTATTTTGAAAGCTAGACTTCTTCTTTTTTAAAAGTCTCCCCACCACCCTCTGAGCAACCACCTACAAGCTCCAAATGACTTTAATTCTTGACAAGTACTTATGTACTATTCATGCACTTACATTTCATGACCTTTTTAATAAAAAACCCCCACACAAAGTAGCTCTAGCTTTGTCAAAAGCTCTAATATAAAAAGGAAAGGAAGGGTTTTTTGTTTTGTTTTTTTGGTAAAATGTATACACTTCAGAAACATTTCTCCTTTCAGCTTACACAACCCAAAGATTTCAAAGCGGTGTTTTATTTTTAAGTCTTCAAGTCGAGTATGAGGTAGCGGCATGACTGGTGACTGGCCAAGCTGAATGTACATGCAGTGGTGCCGCTTGGTAATTTTAGACCCTGGACTTAATGCTCCCCCCCTAAGGTGGTCTCCTGTATTGTGTGAAGCACATAACAAACATTTCTCTCCCCCACAACTGCCATTCTATGCTTTACAACTGCTTCTACATTCCTTATATGCTACAATGTTTGCAAAAACTGACTTAAAAAAGAAAAGAAAAATACTCTGAGCATGTGAAGTTTTGCATTTGCAATTAAATCATAGCACCACGCCACCATGACTACAGGAATAAAACTCCTGCATAGGGGGGTGGGCGATCTGCCAGAACCTGACCTGCCCCCGGCTTGGCGGATGCCACTGCTGCACCCGCCAAGCGGGGCCGAAAGCTGGCACCATGCGCCATGCTGCTTGCCAGACTTCCAAGTTCCCAGCGGGCCACGGTTTACATAGAAAATGCCTTAAGATACGTCAACAGTTATGCAAATTGTGGCCACTTTGAGAGTATTTTAAGGCATTTTCTGCGTAAACAGTGGCCTGCTGGGAACCTGGAAGTCACTTCCCCAGCTTGACTCAGGAGAATGCAAGTCAACGCTGGGGAAGAGGTAAGTGGGACAGAGTTTGGGGGGTCGAGCCTGGCTAGTCCGCCAGATTTCCACCCCCTGAATGAAATCCTCACACATCTCCACTCCTGCACCTGCTACTCTCCAGGTGACCATTCAGGGGGCCCTGGGGTTGTGGGGCCCTGGACTTTGGCCTCATGGTCTAGCCCAGGTCCCCGCACCAGCCCTGTAGGATGACCTACCAGGGGCTTGATGGGCCTCTTGTTTTTTGCTGCCTTCCGGAGTACAGACATGCGGGAAAGGAGGGTTGTCAAGCACCTGAGAGGCCACTGGTGGGGTTCGACATAGGAAGCACGGTCATAAAATAGGCACTGGTTACATTTCAGCCTTCCAGTAATACCAGCTAGAGAGTCTGCAAATATCCAACTGAGTTGCAATAGCGGTGTGGAAAAGAAACACACCTTTACAGTTCTGTACCTCAACAGCCAGAAGATACAAGCTATAGACGATTGATGCCAGGAGACACAATGTTGTTTCAGGACTGACAACACAGCGGGAGGTAATTCTCAGCATATAGGGCTGGTACAGTATAGAAGCTATGAGTAGTTAAGCTATGAGCTGAGAAACCCCTAGTTCAAATCTCGCCTCCACCAAGAACTTACTAGCAGTGGAGGCGGGTGGCTCCAATGTCAGTGGGGTGGTGTATCCACTCTGCGTTTTAGTCTGAACTTTAAAGGAGCTATCCATGGTGCTGAACACTATCCCCAAAATAGGTTCAGCACCATGGTCAGCTCCTTAAAAGTTCAGGCTGAGTCCCAGAGCTAATACACCACCCCACTGACATTGGAGCCACAGCCACCAGCCCCTCAGCTGCTTGCTAGATCGCCTAAGGCATGGATGGGGAATGTGTGACTCCCCAGATGTTGTTGGCCTGCAACTCCCATCATCGCTCATCATTGGCTATGCTGGCCAGGGCTGATGGAAACTGCAGTCCAACAACATCCGGAGGGCCACACATTCTCCACCGTTAGGCTAAGGTAAGCCATACTCATCCATAGTATGTGAGTAATATTATCGGCTTGCTTTATAGAGGGGTTGTTAGCATTACCTAGATAATATAAATAAAGTGCTTGTGGTACTTAAGAAAACTGATGTGTAGACACTCAGCATGACTTTATCCAGGCTGGTTATTCTCAATACTCTCAGACTCAAAACTGGCGACTATCTTCAGATCCTGTGTCAGGGTAGCTGAAGAACCCTGCAGAGCAATGTTCTACTACACAGTAGATCAAGGCAAACCTAGAGTTTCTAGAGGGCTCTTTTTATTTTTCCACCACTCACTCAAGCACAGACCTGTTTGTTTTTGGCACGCATTGTGCCTTTTCATTTTCAGTGAACATTGGATAATATGTTGAAAGCCAAGGCATAACTGTGGGCTCACATTCAGTTGAGTTTGTGCCCATTCGTGCTGATATCAGAATCACTGGCTTCCTCACAGGCTAGCAGGAAGGAAACAGAGTGTTCTTTTTTAAACTTTCTGTCACCGTTATTTGCCAATAGTGGTCTATCTAACAACTTCTAAATGACAGCAATCTTGTTCTGCTGATTTTGCCAGAGAAATACTACCTAAAAAGGTAAAACACCTGCCAGTACTGTTTCAGTAGTAAAGACTGAAAATTATCTCCATTAGAACTAAGTCTTGGGGTAAGCCATTATTTTGGAATTTTAGGCGTCGGCTGGTTTGACCAAATAAAAAATGGAGCAGGCAGCCACCACAGAGTCTCATTGATGAGGGTTGGCCCAAGACATTTTGTTGCCTGAGGTGGAGGACAAGATGATGCTCCCCACATTCCATGTGCTTAGAAGCCAATCGGACTGTCAGTTGGATTTTACTCCAACACTGTGGGGATGGGAAAGCAACCTCAGCTACACCCGAGAGCAGCAAGCTAGCTTAGCAGGGGCAGGCCAGGCTTTGTGGCATGCACAGCTCTGTTCCCCAAACAAGGGGAAAGACCTGAGGGTGCAGGAGGAATGGCTAGGGTGACCATTGTTGCTGCCCCTCAACCCACTGCTTGGGGTGGCTGCTTCACACTGCTGCCTTAGGGAAGGGCCGGCCCTGTGCTGACAATGACAGAGCATACGATTGGCCTGGGCAATGTCACACTGAGCAGCAAGACACAGGAGGAGGAGATGCCTGACCTGACCGAGAAGCCATATTCTACACCAGTGTTCTCCAACCTTGGGTCCCCAGATGTTTTTGGCCTACAACTCCCAGCATGCCCCAGCCAGCGTAGCATGGGGCATGCTGGGAGTTGTAGGCCAAAAACATCTGGGGACCCAAGGTTGGAGAACACTGTTCTACACCAATGGTGAAATGCTGGCGCTTGATCACAGATGCTGTGACTTGCTGTAAACCCGCCCTGTTCTGGACTCTGGATATTATGGGGACAATCCTTTGAAGGATAAGCCTTTCAAGTGCATTGTACAAACAGCTTAGCAAAGAGCTGGTAAAGAAAAGCAAAAAAGTTTGAAGCCTGAAAGCACAGCGGCAAGCTAGCTTTGTTCTCGACCACATTATTATTTAGGATAGAGATAAAGGGATGTGTGTGACTTTTCGCTCTAAATTTCCCTGTGCTTCTTTATCAGCACTTCCGGGAAACCTAAACTTTTGGAATAAAATGTGCAATGTGCATAGAACAATGAAGGGACATAGCTATGCAGGAAGAGGAATTAGAGATGGAGACCTTACTGTCTTTGCTATATGTTGCTTTTGTTACGTGATTGATTTTTTAATTTTTTTTTTAACCAGATTTGTTTACTCATTTCTTTCTTGCTAGCTTTCATACAAAGATGCTTCTGCTGTTGCTATTTTGGTTGCCTATTGAACATGCTTCCTTTCTTCTGGGATGAAAGTGTTGACTCTGCTTGCCTTAGCTGCTTAAGTATCAAAGAAACAAGTGAACCCATCCAATTTGCACAGCAAAACAGCAGCAGCAGCAGCAGCAGCAGCAAAATTTATATTTCCAACCTCATTTTACACTCCCCACCAGTGAAAACTGAGAAAGATTTGCACATTCCAAAGCTAAAAGCATTCAAAGGCAATAAATAGGCCATTCCATAGGATGTTCCCCCCCCAATCTTTGATATGCTCAATCTATGAGCATATCTCTGTACCAAGCCTTTAATTAAAAATGGTCTTCAAAAGCAATATTAAAATAGATGTTAGTCAATGTTACTGTCCATAAAACAAAGGAAGTGAAATGCTAATAATGAAAAATGAGAGAAAAGCAACACCACTTAGGACTCCCCAAATGGGAAGGGGGGGGAAAAGGTGTATCTGGATGGAGAAACATGGCCTTGTAATTCCCTCTTGAAACTGAAAATATGATTTGTGCACGGAACGTAGGGATGGGTGACCCAAAAGAATTGCTAGGATCTTCAGATGAGCTGTCCTTCCCCATTTCAAAGGGGGCTCAGGCATCCGATTGCTAGTCTAGCGATGTGAGACACTGGAAAGGTCGTTCCATTTGAGCTCGACGGACTTTCAACACATTTCCGACCCGATGGCCAAAAACGGGCTGAGTCAGGGGGTTTCCCTCCAGCTTCCGCAAAATTGCTTGAAATATTTGCGCAAAATTTGGAGGTGAGAACTGAGTATCTCTAGCATGATTTGAAGAAATTGCAATTTGTGCAACTTGTAATTTGCACACTGGGGCCGACTCGTTAGATTTGAGTCGTTGTTGTTCTTGTTACAGCATTTCACAAGAGAAGTAGGGAAGAATCCCCCTATCACTGCATATGCACACACTCCACCCTGGCCACCTTGAATTTTCTGAGAGTTAATTTTTAGGTTTGTGCCAAATGTGGGCCTCCGCTCTGCAATTTGTGCAAGCGTACGCAAGCTGCGGAGTGGAGGCCCGCAGTTTGTGCAAATTTCCCTTCCTTAAAAAAAAAAAAAAAAAAATCAAATCGCAGACACAGCCTGTTTTAGAATGGAAGTCTGCGTGCTGGCTTGACTCACATCGGATTCAGTCAGCCCCAGTGCAGGGTTGGTGGAATGGAATCCATGGGGCTGAGTCGAGAAAATCTGTTGGAAATTCACCTCCTTATTGGGTCCCTCACACATCCCTCGCTAGTGCTTTGCTAAACTTAGGCCTAGCACCAGTGGTCAGCATAGTCGGGCATGTGCCACTGTGCCAGGGTCCACTGCTAAGTGCTGACAAGCAGCAGCAGCAGCAGCAGCCATCGCTGGATCTCACTACTATACCACCCCACCTTTCACTCATGCCCTTGTGCTCTTAAAGAGGAGTCCATAACATACTCTCACCAGATGAAGTGGCAGTGCAAGCAGGGTGCCCATGTGTCATCTTTTACAGAAAACTGCCCTCTATTTGAAGGTGTCCTCTATTTGAAGGTCTCTCCTGGCCAATTCCAGTTTAAAGAAAAAGAACCAGAAGAACTGTTGCCCATCCACACTTAGCAGTTGGACAGCAGACTGAACAGGGAAGGTCACCTGGTCGCAGTCTTCCACAGTATGGTGAGTTGTACTGTATTGCTATTTAAACCATAACCATTATCTCTGAACTGTTGATGGCCCCTACTCTCCCTTCTTACGGTTCTTGTCCTTTAAATCAGACTTTAAATCAGACTTCAAACAGGGATGCCTTTAAATGGCACGGAGTGTCATTTTCTTTGTAGAAAGGCAGGGTACAAACCAAATAAATGATAAGAAAGAAAGAAAGAAAGACAGAGGACTGGCCACTGCAGAGTTGGACACATGACTACACTAGTGGTAAACAGTAGTGTTGGTGAGCTGTGGGCAAATATCTGCCTCCTAGTGGGAGTGAGCAGCAACCTCCTATGGTGGTGCTTATGATGACTGTTGGGGTTCCAGCTCCAATAGCTTAAGATGGCTGTTGGGGTAACTGTAATGAGAGGATCTGGATGCAGTTTTGCATCCAGAATAAACAGTTGGGTGGTCTTCTTCTTCTTCTTCTTCTTCTTCTTCTTCTTCTTCTTCTTCTTCTTCTTCTTCTTCTTCTTCTTCTTCTTCTTCTCCTCCTCCTCCTCCTCCTCCTCCTCCTCCTCCTCCTCCTCCTCCTCCCCCTCCTCCTCTTCATGAGAAGCTAGTGGTTTTCATTTGGAAGCTAGAGAAGGACTCTGAAATTCGACTTCAGCATGATATGGAAAGGAATGGCAGCTCCGTCTCCCTACTCTCTTCAGTAAGCAACAGCCTCTTTCTGTCTCCTAGTGAGGTGAAGGGTTGGAGTGTGACAAGAGACAAATGGCTGCGCAGACGCCCAGCAGATTCAAGATATTGTACCCACAAAGCTCTTTTGCCTGTGCACCTGCTTTTTATATGGGGGCGGGACGAGTAGAGTTCCTCACTTGTCCATCCAACCCTACAGGAAAACTTAACCTGGAGCCAAGAACTGCACCTGACTGATCATTTTTCTTCTCACCTTTTCAGCCACCGGCATTGCTTGGGAGACAGTCTTGGGTATGCCCCTTCCTTGGCTGAATCTGCCTCCTGGCCTCTCATCAAGCAATGCTCCCCAGGTTGCGGCAAGTCAGCCAGCCACTCTTTCCCAGGCTAGCTCTGATTGTTGAGGGGGAGGAGTAGCTGCCTCCCCCCACCCACTGCACTCTACTGTGAAACCAGGCAGAGACAAATTCCCAGCACCCTGACAATCTGGAACTTGACTAGGCCCTAAATCAGATTCCTCTGACTCTGAACCAGACTCTTCCTCTGAGACCATGGCATTAAGGGAAGGCACGACAGTATTCCATTTTAGCATACAAATACATAGCCCAGGGCTGGTGTCAAGCGTAGACAGAGAGCCAGTGTAGCGTAGTGGCGAGAGTGTTGAACTGGGACTCAGGAGATCCGGGTTCTAGTCCCCGCTCGGCATGAAACTCACTGGGTGACTTTGGGCCAGTCACGGACTCTCAGCCTAACCTACCTCACAGGGTTGTCGTGAGGATAAAATGGAGGAGGATTATGTAAGCCACCTTGGGTTCCTTGCAGGAAAAAGGCGGGGTAGAAATATAATAAATAAATAAATAAATAGACATGGTTGGGCACCTGCCAAAAGCCCGCGCCCCAGCAGGGGCCCACTGACAAGAGCCCCCTGGAGTTGCTTGCCCTCTTCACCACTCTAACCTGCTTGCTCACTTGCTTCTCACCCTGGCTCAGACAATGGCAGTGGTGAGAAGGAGGAGAAATAGAAGTTCCTGCCTGCTTGCTCACTGGCTCTCTGCCTGTCAAGCAAGCAAGTGGTAGTAATGATAAGAAAGAGGATGAGGAGCAAGAGCAGCTGGTGACAACGGCAGTGAGAAGGGAGACCCACTGTGGGAGGGGGCCCATTGAGGGTGTCTTGCCCAAGAGCCCTCAAAAACCTGGAGCTGGCTCTGACATAGCCCCTGTTCATACATTCAGCTGGGGCAGCCCTTAAATAACATCGTGGAGGTATGTTGCACACCTTTCTCTTCCTTTACACAGCCTGCAATGTGAACGGGGCAATCCATCTTACCACCTGATTAATCAGAGGCCCAGTGTGTATCATTCTTGCCTTCTTTTTTGAGAGGGAGAAGTCACAGAAACTGGGCCTTCAGGCGATTGGATGCTCACACAGAGGGCCTGGTTCACAGTGAACACGATCTACATGGTGGAGGGTGGGGCTTAGGTTGCTACTCTGCTACACTATTTCAGCATCACCCCCATCACCCCATATATGCTCCAGTGCCTAGTATTATCCTCTTTGTGGCCTGGTTCGCACGTCACAACAACCTAGGATTGGAACAACTCTAGCTTGTCAGGGGAGAGAAGCCAGAATTCCTGGTTTGCACGTCACAGCAAATAATCCAACTCCTGTCCCTAGGCACAGTTGCCGTGATGTGTGAACCAGAAACTCTGATTTGTCTCTCTGGCAAATAGCCCACGGATGGAGTGTGTCCCTGGCTTGTTTAGCTGCTCCCACTCACAGCAGGAGGGATTGGGCAGTGTGCACCTGCACGCTGCTACATTCACAAGAACCCAAGGTTTAAAAAACCAAACCAAACCTGGGTTGTTGTGATGTGCGTACTGGGCAAGTGTATTAATTGAGCTATTATTATTATTATTATTATTATTATTATTATTATTATTATTGCTTTTTTTCTGGAGAAAAGGGTACCGGAACTCTTGGATTACATTTCCTCAGGAGTAGATGGCGATTAAATTGTAATGCAATTAATAGAAGAAAAGGTGCTGGAACTCAGTTCCGGTGAGTTCCACCAGAAAAAAAGCCCTGATTATTATTATTATTATTATTATTATTATTATTATTATTATTATTATTCAAGTTTCTTAAAGGAACAGGCTATGTGGGAGGTTACTGTTACAGTAGACAGTTTACATCAAATGTTGGAAACAGTGTTCAGAACTGTGGTGGTTCTATCATAGTTGCATATGTCAAAATAGGTTAGAGATCAGTAGTGGTGGGCGGCCCGCCAGGGACCCAGCCCGCCTCCAGCTTGGCAGACGCTGCTGCTGCACCTGCCGAACCAGGCCAAAAGCGGACATGCGCCTAAGCCTCTCGGCGAGCTTCCGAGTTCCCTGCGGGCCGCTTTTTATGTGGAAAATGGAGTAAGATACGTTAAAAGCAGCCGCAATTTGCGTAACTTGTGCAAATTGCAGCCATTTTTGGCGTATCTTATGGCGTTTTCTACGTAAAAAGCAGCCCACTGGGAACCCAGAAGTCAGTCACTTCCCCGGCTTGGCTTGGGAGAAGCAGATAGGTGGGACAGAGTTTTTGGGGGGGGGGTCGAGCCCAGCGAGTTCGCCAGACTTCCACACCCCAAACAAAAGCCTCACACATCCCAGTCTCCCAGAAAAGAAGGCATGCTTACAGGAAACAGGCTGCTGTTCTGTGTGCATGTGCAGGTCAGCTCTCCATCCCAAGCCCTCCATCTGATGCCCTGGCTAAGTACTAAATAGAGCTAGACTAATAATGTATTATGTGTTAGTGTAAAAAACAGATTGCTCTCACTTAGAGTTACCAACTGATGAAATAAAAATGTTTTGGCACGGTGGCAGGGATGTACAAGAATTTTGTTTCTGTTCTCAAATCATGCAAGCATGTCCCATTTGCAATTCTGAATGCAAATACGAGCAGAGGTGCTTTTTCCAAGAAATGTTTGCAAATTCTCAAATTTGCGATCATGTTCAAAAAATGCATCTTTTTAAAAAAAATATCTCACTTTTCACACTTTGGTCAATGGGGCAAAAGTACACACTTTTGAAAGACACACAGAAATGCACATGTTTCCTGTTCAAATGAGCTGCAAAACAGGCTGAAAACAGGAGCAAGATGAAATGAACTTCAAAGTAATTTTCAGAGAATTTATTTACAACATTTCTATACTGCCCAAGGGGAAGCTGGTGTCAGTGGGGCTCTTTATCCATTTCAGGTTTTATTCTGAGCTTTATAGGAGCTATCCATGGTGCTCCATGGTGGTGAACCTATTTTGGAGATGGAGTTCAGCACCATGGGTAGCTCCTATGAAGCTGCTCACCTCATTTGACTGGGGCATCTGGAGGAGGGCCTCTGAAGATGATCTTAGGGTTTGACACAGAAAAGCAGTCTTTGGAACCCAACAGCAACAGCAAAGGAGACACTGAGGGATAATAATGATATCCTCAGAGCCACATAGAAAAGCACCCAAAATCATTCCCTTTCACTGAGCATTCCTACAGCCTCCCCCTCTCCAAAACTTCTTCTTCGCAGTAAGAAGTGGCACAGTACAAAAATCCAGCATATGGATCTCTACTCACAAGTAAGAAGGACTGGATTACTTGGGAGTGACTGGCCAAGCAACAAACAGAGATTAAATAGCCCACTCCCCCCCATCTCTCAAAAGGAGATGAATTTCAGCTGGAGGCTCTATCCACACTCAATCCATCACACACACACACACACACACCTTTTTAAACACTCACTCACTCACTCACTCTTTCTCCACACTGGTGGTCAACAAAAATGTTTTAATTTGCTCGTTGTCCTGAAGAGTGCTGCTGTGCTGCTGCTGTTGCTGGATGGACAAAATGTCCTCTCAGAGAAGAACAGGCAAGTGGTACTTGTTTGCTGCTGTTTCACTACACTTGCTTGGAAGATGGAACACAGAGCAATCAGAAGAGCTGAGAAGGGGACTGACACTGAGGGCTTGTGGTGTGCATGGCATCACACAAACACACAGTAAACACAAAAGTGTTCACCTTTATTGTGTCTGTGGGTTGTTTGATGCAGGCAGTAAGCAGGGCCAGGGGGCCATCTGATGAGGCCTCATGACCTACTTCTGGGTCCTGACCCACTGGTTGAATACCTCTGATCTAAGTAAGGTATACAGTTGCTGAGGGGAAAATCCAGCTTTGCCCCCTGTTTTTATGCCAACTGTCCCCCAAAAGAAGACATTCCACTAAGCCATTTCCCCCTCTGGTTGGTTAACAACCCTAATCCCACATATCTGGGTCTGGGTATAAACAGCAAACCTTTCACAAAGGTTCCATGGACTTTGAAGAAGCCCGAGTGCAAGGTGAAAGGGAGAAACGTGCTAAGCGAAAAGCACGTCAAATGAATCCTTTACAGGACCATCTTCTATCTGGTAACCTGTGTCCTCACTGTGGGAAGCTGTGTGGATCTAGAATTGGCCTCCACAGTCACTTACGGACCCATCGCTAGAGTCTACACAATCTTCTTTAGAATTTCCTCCTTTTATCCCGGAAGACAATCTTACTCGGTCACGAGTGATCGCCTGATGATGATGATGATGTGCAGAAAATTTAGTCAGGGCCATTTTGTATTAGTTACAATTCCATTCATGATCACTCTAAAAAAGAAGGGTTTTATGATAATTTGGCAGGGGGGGGAAATAATTACAATTCAATAAATGAAGCATAATGATATATCTAATATTACAATACAAACCAACCTTATTTTGACATGTTATGTGCCCTTCTGTGTATCCACTCAGGCTGTGAACCAAGGGTGCATTGAACTGGATAGAAGAAGGACTTGAAGGCTGGTACAGTAATACCTTGGATTGCAAGTAACTTGGTTTGAGAGTGTTTTGCAAGACAAGCAAATTTTTAAATATTTATTAAAAATTTTTTGACTTGATATACAAGCAACATCTTACAATACAAGTACTGTAGTATGGCTTAAATTAAAAATCTCTGTACAAATTTTATTTGGGGAATTTCGCTTTGATATAAGAGTGTTTTGGATTACACGCACGTTTCCGGAACGAATTACCGGTATGCTCCCAATCCAAGGCATGACTGTATACTTCTGAATGAAACATAAGTTTCATTTCTAGTTTAAGGTGGGATCCCATGCATGTTTGGACAGAAGAAAAGTCCTACAACTCCCAGCATTCCTTAGCTAGCATGCTGGGTAGGACTTCCCCCCCTCCCTAAACATGCATAGGAGTGCACCCTAAATGTGCACTAATATGTGTTCTTATACACAGATGAAAAATGAATTGCACCGTATATGTTTGATATGGTCTGAATGTACTTGAAAGGATTGTTTTTAGGCAAGATATCTTTTGCAGCTCCTATCCTAGATGGCTGTACCCAGCTTGCTTTATTTTCAGCAAGTTGGTTTAAATTGAAATGGGCTGAGGAGATCTGTCCCATAAAACACACATGGACATTTATTGATGGTTCCCCATGTGCCACTGAGTTAGGAAGATAATAGAAATGTTTCACGAAATGGCTTGAAGATTTCTTTTGACCCTTTGCCATGTAACAGTTACCCAAGTGTTCATTTATTTTTTCCTGCTCCTCTCTTAGTTTTATATTACTCTGCATTTTGTCGATATGTGTATGATGGAGATTTTTTTGACAGTTTCATAACATGAAATTCTTTCCATGGGGGAAAGATTTAGTATAATGGGGCTTTTTTTGCTAGAGCCAAATTGAGGCTATATTTTCTTTAGCAACTTTGTAACTAGCCCTTCTCAAAATGTCAACAGCCGTTCCTTCCTTCCATTTCCTTCATTTTCAGCTAGGGCTTTGCTTTCAAAAGGTGAGGCAAACAACTGCTTTATTTGTCTACTTCTAGTGATGAATTGGTTTTAAGATTTTGTCAAAGGCATTTCATGAGACCCATGGGCTAATCAGAGTTAGTACAGGGCAGAAAAAAAATAGGACATAAGAGGCTGGTGGCTCCAATGTCAGCGGGACTGTGTATCACTCCGGATTTTACTCTGATCTTTTAAGGAGCTATCCATGGTGCTGAACCCAATCACCAAAATAGGTTCAGCACCATGGATAGCTTCTTAAAAGTCTGGAGTGAAATCTGGAGTGGATAGACAGACCCACTGACATTGGAGCCACCAGCCTCCTCTGGGTGAAAGGATGCACCAGCGTTCTCTGGGGAGGCAGATTTAAGTTATGGTCCCATTATTGTATTTCCATAACTCTTGGATTGCTCTGGGTTTGAGCTGATGTGCACAAGACATCCAGCAGATCATAGCATGCTTTGATTCTGGCAAAATCAACGGGACACGTTAGTTGAGGCTAACTATCCATCCAAGAGTTCTTTAAGAACTCAAATGTGAAATTACTGATCTAACAAAAATATGGAATGCAACATGTCCTAAGATTAGCCTCTGTACCAGAGGACTGGAGAATGGTCAATGTAACACCATTTTTTAAAGATACAGGGACAGTGCAGGATCTGGGAGCATGTTAAAGCTGCAGCCCTGATCCTTCAAGGGGAGCACAAACCCTTCCAGTACAGGTTGAATATCAATCACTGAATCAGGCTTTCTACTGACCTCCATCTTGTTTGGGTTTAACCTCAGCTTGTTCACCCTCATCCAGCCCAATATCAAACCCAAGCAACGTTCAAGGGTTTCGATTGCTTCCTTGATGTTAGGTGACAAAGTGCAATAGAGCTGGCCTGGGTGTCATCAGCACATTGGTGGCACGTGTCTGGCACCTTACTCCAAAGCTCCAAATGATCTCTCTCAGCTGCTCCATGTAAGTGTTAAAGAACATGAGGGAAAAGATAGAACTCTGTGGGACAGCACAGGTCAATGGCCACGCCACAGAGTTGAACAGCAATCTCCCAGCACCACCTTCTGGACACCGCCTGACAGAAAGTATCAGAACCACTGCAAAACATCCCCCAAGGTTGAGCCCCACCAGGTGGTCCAGAAAGATACCATGGTCAAAGGTATCAAAATAAGTTATTGCCCTGATAAATCTGATAATATGGATTTTGTTAATAGGGTATTGTTCCCCCCCCATGCACCTGGTATTTAGTATTTTGTGTATTTAACCTGTTTCTTGGAGTACTTAATCCATTTTTTGCTTCCCCTGGGACATGTGATAACTTTTAACCAGTCAGTTCCCAGGACCTCAGAAAGGGTGTGTTAAGAGAAAGTGAATGAGCAAATGGCACTGTGCTAAGTATATTAGGCATCTCCATACTGATCCTGGAAAGTGATATTTTTAATTAAAAGGTTGCCCCAAAGCACCTTCCTTATGGTGACCTATGTGAAGTTCTTTTCATTATTCATTTCAGACCTAACAATAGTCCTGAGCACAAAAAGGATTAGGAATAAATCTTGGATTGCTGGATGGCTGTAGCTGTACTGGATTTGGGATTAACCAGTGGTGTAGTGGCAAATTTTGATGTGCAAGCCCTCATCATAGGTATATTTGATCATAGGATCATAGAGTTGGAAGGGGCCTACAAGGCCATCGAGTCCAACCCCCTGCTCAGTGCAGGAAACTAGAGGAGGGGTCTCCCATCCAAGTAATAACCAGGCCTGACCCTGCTTAGCTTTCCACACTCAGACAAGCTCAGCCAGTGTGAGCCACAGACCTGTATGACAGTCCCCAAAAATGCAGGCAGTTGTGTCAACAAACCCATTCTAGCAGTTTTCATCTCTACCAGGAGCAAGTCTTTTAGAAAGCTATTGGGTCTTAGTTGCCCTTTCAAGACCAGACCACCCCAAAATACTTTGCATTACAAGGGGGATAGCCCACAGTATTGTTGCTGAGAAAATCCTCTCCCTGCCCCTCCAGGCCAGCTACGGTGAAAATTACTGTTCAGGTCAGAGGGAACAGGGAATTCTGAGGTGTGTGTGTGGAAGATGACATCAGCATTCCTGCCCACCAAAAAGTGCCAGTGCTGCTTTCCTGCAAGCCTTGGCTCCACTACACCACTGGGATGAATTCTTATGCCCCAATCCACACATCGCTGACATGGCCAGTTTTGACTGTGCTGATCATCTGGAAGGGCAGGCAACCCCAGAGAGGTGTTAGGTGCTGTCAAATATGCTGTGCCAACCATTTTTAGGTGCTGGGTGCATTATTGTTCTGATTCAACATGGATTAGTGCAGGCACAGTCCTACTTGCAGGGTAGTGGTTTTTTGGGTTTTTTTTACCCTGCTCCCATCATGTGTGGGATGCAATCCAGTGAGGACATCCTTGCATAGAAGCCTCTTAAAGATGTGGTGGATTATCATAAGATGTTTTAATAATGTATACTATGTTTTTAATTAGTGTATATATATTATGTTTATTGTTGTTCCCTGCCTCGATCCAAATGGAGAGGCGGGTAAGAAATAAAATAATAATAATAATAATAATAATAATAATAATAATAATAATAATAATGTCATAGGGTTGGAACCCTGGAACTCCAGGCTCAATGCAGGAATCTTCTAGCTACAGCAGCATCCCTGACAGGTGGCCAACTAGCCTTTTCTAGCAAAGGAGAGCCCACCACCTCCTGAGGCAGTCTGTTCCACTGTTGAACAACTGTTACCATTAGGACATTTCTTCTAATGTTTAGCTGAAATCGGCTTCCCTACCATTTCCGCCCATTAGTTCCTGCCCTCTGGAGCAATAGAGATCAAGTCTGCTCCATCTTCTGTGTGATAGGCATCCAGATACTTGAACACAACGGTCATGTCTCCCCTTAACCTACTCTTCTCCAGGCTACACATACCCAGCTCTTTCAGCTGTTTCTCAAGCAACTTGTTTTGCAGACCCCCTTACCATCCCGCTTGCCCTCCTCTGGACATGCTCCAGTTTGTCAATGTGCTCCTTAAATTGTTCCACCCAGAACTGAACACAGTACTCCAGACATGTCCTGATGAGTGCAGAATAGAGCGCAACAGTCACTACTTATGGTCTGGACACTGTGCTCTTGTTAATGCAGCCTAAGGTAGGGCTAGCCTTTCAAGCAGCGGCATCACACCTCTGGCTCCTATTCAGCTTGTGATCCACTAAGGCATCTAGATCCTTTTCATGTATACTGCTGCCTGGCTTATCAAGGCACTGGTCAGTGGTCAATAGAATGTTTGCTTTTTTCTGGTAAATTCTGCTCTAGTAAATTAGAGCACATCTATCTATCTATCTATCTATCTATATATTGGGCTGGCTTCAGACTTGAGGGGGCCCTGGGCAAGGTGACTTCTGTGCCCCCCATGGGTGTGTCCGCTCAGTTCTTAGCAGGAACTGAGTAGTGGAGAAGGAGGAGCCATTGCCTCCGACCTCTGCCATTCTGGGCTCTGCAGAATCTTCCATTTTCTTTCTTTCCTAGCACTCCACTGAACACTAGAATTCTTTTTAAAAGGGAAAGCAGAGTAGTGCAGGCAGTGGTGATTCTCCTCTGTCACTGGCTGGCCACAACAATTTCTGCTGCTGCCACGCCACCTGCCCAGAGTAGCACAGCTGGTTTCTCCTTTAAGCTCCCCTGGGATCAGCTGCTTCCGCTCTCTCTCTCTCATCATCACCTCGCTGGATTTATATGCTTGTCTTATAGCTGAATGCTATGTTCACCTTTGGGAACCTGTAAATAAAGGTGTGCTTTTGTACCAAAGCTCACAATGTCTGCAGTAAATCTCTTCTTAGCTAGCAGCTATGAACAGATTTTCATGTGTAATTATAATGTGAAAAAAATGCCTGCTGATTAAAGGTCAATAATTATCTGAGCAGGAAAGAAATCCTCCACAAGTCTTAGACCTGTTCCCAGGACATTTGGAATTATAACTCGGCTACTTAAATAAAGGGAAAGGACACACTAACTCTTTTCCAAAAGAGAAAAAAGACTTAGGAGGGATGAAAAATAACTCCAATAAAATGTGAGCAATACACTCCCCCAAAACATTATGAAAAACTGCAAAATGTATCATCCACAAAAGTTTGGCTAGTGTGCTGTGATAGTTTGCTTTTCCAATTGCTCAGAATGGTCCGTATCATTAACTCAGTGCTCTCTCGGTGGTCTTTCATATGCAATGAATGATTGTGGCATCCTGTAATTCCATAACACCCTCCCCCGGCCCGCCTGCTTCTTGTTTTGCACTTTCTTTATATTTTGGTCCCATTTTTAAAGAATGTTCCAACTTCTAAATCTTAATTCATATCATACACACAACACACATGAGTTTTGACTCTAGGGCCGGCCAAGGCTTATCTCACCTACTGAGACACTCTCAACATTCTGATAGTCTCTTTTATTGTATTTTAGACATTTTGTAAATGGCATGAGAAGTTTGGTTTGTAGGCAAGGGGGTTGTAATCCAGTGACTGGGCTGATATGACATGACAACCCATCATGGGTGACAAGCCGAGGTTGGTTGGCGTGTTGTGTGAACCCGGACCATTTCCTGCAGGGTGGCTTGTTTGTGGGCAACAAGCCACCCTGACAACCCATGGCTTGTACTAGGGGTTTTGGTACCCACAATGGGTTATCATGTTGTCTGAACCTGGGCAACTGACCCCAATGTGGGTACCAGGAACCAGCCAACGAGCCTCTTGGCAAGAGTGGCAAAAAACCCTTGCCACTCTTGCCAAGCTGGCCCGGGCCAGTGCCAGCTGCCCCATAGTGCTCAAGCGGCACTTTGGGGCGACTGCCACTGGCTCTGTGCCCCCCACTACAATCACGTGCCCTTTTGCCCTCTCTGTGCCTTCCCCCCCTTTTTACAGTCATGAAAAGTGTGTGATTGATTTGACAGCTGCCCAAGAGGCACATTGGAAAGGCTGCCACTGGTTTGTCTCCTCTTTTTCTTTTTTCTTTTAAAAACCCTTTTCTGCCCCAAATATGTGCATTTTTTTTTGTATTTCAAAAAATTCCAATCAGACTTGCACAAGTACACACGTGCACACTTTCATGGGTCTGAAATGGCATGCCTCATCTGAGTAATGTGAAGGGGGGGTACCTGCTGTCAAAGTGCAACAGGTCCCCTCGTGGGCATTGACCCAGAGAGGATGCCAAGAGCTTTATTTTTGAGTTTGTTTTTCCTGACAGCTGTCAAAAGCTGAGCTGTTAAGAGAAACCAAAGCCACATGTGGTATTTGCTCAAGAAAAGGGGATGGCCACTAGATCACCCCCTTCAGAGCGAGATCCTCAAGGGTCTTTTTTGGACCTGACTCCTCTCAGGGTCCTCTCACTTTCCCACCCTTTCCCTAGAGCAGGGCTCTCCAACCTTGGGTCCCCAGATGTTGCTGGACTACAGCTCCCAGAATCCCTTGCCATTAGGCATGCTGGCTGGGTATGCTGGGAGCTGTAGGCCAGCAACATCTGGGGACCCAAGGATGGAGAGCCCTGCCCTAGATTCTAGGTGCTCAAGAAAGTTGAAAAGAGTGAGCCATCCCTTTAATGAGAGCTGTCAGCTAGCTGTCAAAACCCCAGCTCCATGTAAAAATGTTTTTTTGACAGGGCTCCCCATGGCTTTTTCAAAGGGACATATACATTCATGCCTGTCAAGGGAAACCAAACTAAAAGATAAAGCTCTTGGCATCCTCTCTGGGTCAATGCCCATGAGGGGTGCCTGTTGCACTTTGACAGCAGGTACCCCCCTGGACATTGCCCAGGTGAGGCATGCCATTTTGGACCCATAAAAGTGCACACTTGCAAAGTCTGATTAGAAAAATTAAACACACACACAATTGTGCACATTTGGGGCACATTTTTTTTTTTAAGGGGATGACAAACCAGTGGCAGCCCTTTCAATGTGCTGCTTGGGCACTTTGAAGGGGCTGTCACTACCTGTCAAATTGGAGATCTCTTTTCCCAATCTCTGAAAAAGGGGGGGGGGAATAGGTAAAAGGGAAAAAAATCCGTGGCGAGCATGAAAGGGCCTGCAACTGTGGCACTGTGGCAGGGAGGGCAGACAAGGTGGGTGTCGAGGCCATACTTCCCCCTCCTCCTACCCAGAAGATCCACGCACCAGCTTCTAACCAAAAACTTTATTAGTACAGAGGCCAGCCTAGCAAACTGACTTAGAATTACAAAGTGATTGCAGAGTCAATCACAAAGGAGACAAGCTTAGTTAGAATATTAGCTATTAAGGAAGATTTCCCTGTTGTTGAGAAGTTGATTCCAAACTGGGAACCTCTCCTCCCTTCCAGACTCAAATTACCCAGACTCACACCCGTAAGGCAGTTTCTTATTCTTAAGGGCCAATCTCTTGGAGCACCTGACATTCCTCAGTTGGTCCATCCTCCTTAGCTGACACTGACCTGGGTGTAAGTGATGATTGATTCACCCAATCAGAGAGCTCAGACTGCTTTCCCATGGAATTTGATGCCGATTGATCCTCCCTGCCTGTAGAGTTTATGTCCAAGGCTCCTGGTCTTGAAGATTTAGGTGCCTCTCCCCCTTCCAACTCCTCCTCCTCCCCCTCTTCCTCAGAATCTGTTGCCAGATCTTCCTTTGTAGGAAGAGTGGCCCCAATCCCTACAGTGGATCCTGTCATGGGGTCCTCTGGGATCCCCACAGGAGGACTGAGGGGGAAGGTGGGGGACAACCCATGGTGAGCCTGATGGGCTGTCGGGCACACTGTGGGTTGTTCTACAAACAACCCACTGAGTAGCTTATTCACAGGGTGCGTTGTCATGATATGTGAACTTGCCAATTGTTAGTTTAACTTAAGTCTCATTAATTTCAATAGATCTACTCTAAGGAGGACTAACATTGGATACAACCCAAAGTATATAAATATTTTCAAACAAACAAAGAAACAACAAACTCTATGCAATAGAGCCCTGGATTATTAGTGCCATAAATTCTTGTAAATACCATCTAAAAGGGTATAGCAAGTTCAATGTATTTATTGTGTTCTGTGTATGATGAAATAGTTCTTCTCATATATCCAAAGGAAAAGCAGACACTGAAGAAAGGCATACCCTCCATTCTAGCCTAATTGCATTGGTGCAGTATTTACTTTCTAGTAACAAAGTGGTTTGCTAGTGTGTTTTGAATATGTCTCTAATACTGAAATTTACATGCCAATTTTACTTGTTTGGCTGGCTCTTTGGCTACATTCACACATAATGCTGCGCCGGAGGAGAGGCGGTAAGCACATGGGTTGAAGTAAGGCTCGTACACGTAGCACTTAACTATGGTTTAGCACAGCCTTCCCCAACCTAGTGCCCTGCAGATATGTTAGACTGCAACTCCCAGAGTGCCTCAGCTGGGGCATGCTGGGTGTTGTAGTCCCAACACGTCTGAAGCGCACCAGGTTGGGGAAGCCATTGTCTTGGTTGGCAGGATTTTTCAACCTACTGTGTATTCTTGCAATTCTGTTTTATACACCGTAGGAGGAAGCCTCCTACTGAAGACGTTAGGAGAGAGACTGAAGATAAGGATTCTAAGGATGAGAAAGAGAGGCCTGTTTTCCATTTTACCCCTACAATCCCATATACAACGGAGATACCCACCCCCAAATTCCATGTACTTTTGGAGTTTCCTCCTCTCAGAGATAGGTTGGTCATGTACACCTCACCAAAAAAGGGGATATGCATCACCAAAAAGAGGACAAAAGAAGGCATGGTTTTGCATAACAGTTGCATATGCTAATAATTTAAATAGAAATACAAAACATTTCACCATAGTGGGGAAGGCTGTGACTACTAGGTGACTCTTGTGCTTCCTCAGTCTGCTGACCAGATGTTGTTGGTTGGCAGCTTCAAGGCCCAGCTCATCCTTCTTATGGTTCTTTATCTTTAAACCAGGCTAGAAAACACTACAAATAGAGAATGCCTTCAAAGAGAAGGCTGCCCTCTGTAAAGTAGGACACGTGGCCACCTTATTTGATGCATGCTATTGCTATTGTCCATTAGTCACAAAAATACTTTGTTCTACTTCTAAATCCAGTTTTTTATTTATTTATTTATTTATTTATATTTATACCCCGCCTTTTTTTCCTGCAAGGAACCCAAGGCAGCTTACATAATCCTCCTCCTCCTCCTCCTCTCCATTTTATCCTCACAACAACTCTGCGAGGTAGGTTAGGCTGAGAGTCCGTGACTGGCCCAAAGTCACCCAGTGCGTTTCATGGCCGAGCGGGGACTAGAATCTGGATCTCCCGAGTCCCAGTCCAGCACTCTCACCACTATGCTGCACTGGCTCTCAGTTGTATCCAAAAAGTGAAACAAGCAAGCATGATCCCCATTGGGTGGCTTAGCATTAGCCAGTAATCTTGAGCGGTGCAGAGCGTTGATCGTGAGGAGAATCTCTCCTTCATCAACCAGTGCTGTGTAGGGTACAGTCTGGACTGTACTGTCCATGAAGCACATCTGTATGACAACATCCTCCAAAGACCTACTGGCAAAGTCCTGCTGTATAGGGCTGTTTTTGAGGCTAAACATGCTGGGTTTAGCTCCTCATGTTTACTGTATTTTATCAGCTTGGCTTTATATTGTATTTTTATCATGTTGGCTTTTGAATTTGCTTCTGTACTTTAATCATGTTGGTTTTGTACCTGTATTTTTTTTTTAAAAAAAATCTTTGTATTTTATTTTATTATTGTTCTACTTTTAAATTATTGTAGGATGCCCAGAGAACCTGTTTTATAGGCATCTTATAAATACAAACAGATAAAGAAATATAAATGCTAAGTAGTACTGTGAGGTTTTTTAAAAAATACTTTGTACACAAAAAGGGCTTTATAAATTATTTTTATGAAGCATAATCACAAGGGCACTGAGCCACAATTCATAAATTACTGGAGCTCTATTGGAGCTGCTTCTCACATGTTGGCCACACAATGTGTTCCTTCTCATGCCAGTATTTGCTTATTTGTTTATTATTTAGGCTATTTAGTATTTTGCTCTTCAGTTCCAAAAGTGCTCTTACAAAAGGGTATTTAAAACATCAGTAAAGAAATAAAACAATCAAACAAGTAACACAAATAAAAATAAAAACAGCTGGGTAGGGGCATATTCAGCATTCATACGGGCCAACTCATGTGTGGCTTTTCTACAGGAGGCTGTTAATCGCTGTCTCTGCTTTCCCGTTTCATCGCAGCATTGAGATCCAAGCTTTACACAAAGAGCTCTTCTTTTCTTGCTTTTCTGCTATATAACAACTAGGTGGAGCTGTGCTATAGCACAATAGCTCAAATACTCAAGGTGAAATAGCACCATTTCCCCCGTTCTTATATAATACTCCATTTCCCCCATTCTAAAAAACAAACAAATAAATAAAAATCAGGAAAGTGCTCTGAAAAAACAGAAGCAAAACTGGAGGATCTCATCATCATCTAAAGAGCCCGTAAACAACCATGAGTAAGGAATCATGAATGCACAAGAAATGTAGAAAAGCTTGTGGTCTCTCTTAACAGTTGTTACTGAAGAGGTGTGGGACCAAGCTACAGAGAAGCAGCTCCCATTTCGCTCAGTAATATATGAACCAGGCCCTGGCCTGGAGAAGTGTTTTTGAGGGTTGCACCACGACTTCTCCCTTTGGAAACTCACCCAAGCATGGAGCATCTTCTACATGTGTTGCACAGCTTTTATGTTTGATTTTGCTATTCAGAGGTATGTTGGATTCTTTTTTGGTACAGACCTTAATCATGTTGGAGTGTGTGTGTGTAATTTGCCTGCTGATTTTAGTATGCTGGAAATTGCCCTAGGCAGAATACCTATCAAATTAAAGGAACAAATATGCAAAGGAATAGCAGTCTCTTCTGCCTTTTGAATGTATTCCCTTCTCTTAGATATTTCTGCTCAAAATTGCATAGCTTCTTATACTACCCAAACCATGTATGTTATATCTGTAGATTTAATCTCAGGTAGAAGTTAATTAACATTTGATTTCTTCTTTTTTCCTTTTTTTGTGATAATGTGGAACTTCTTGAATGGGCCTAATACACGGAATTAGGGGAACCTTGACAAGAAATTTAAGGGGGGAATCTTGGTTGAGATTACAGGGGGGGGGGAGAAGAGGTTTTCATCTGACTGACAAGTAGTTAGTTTTCTGTTTCTGCAGTGCCCAGCTGTGTTAGACAATGTGACCCGAGGACTTGTCAGCCTAACTTGCAATCGTGACGGGTTTTCATTCCATCTTGTCAGTTTTTCATTACTTTTCATGTCACAAAAATCATTCACACATACTTCAAAGTCTCATGTATTTCTGACCTGAATTAAATGAGCTGCTGAGCTCTCTAGAGCCATATTGTTTTGTTTCTCCTTGCTAGGTGAATGCAGCTTTCCTCTGTGTTCCTGTGTAAGGAGGAGACATGTACAGGCATGTGGTCCTTCAGAAAAGGAGGAGGACTGAGATATCAAGGCCACTTTTTTTTTTATTAGGATGAACTAAGAACTTCAGCAAGCCAAGCACCTTCAGGTTCAGTCAGGACATTTATCTCTGAGAAGCATTTATGATGGACTAATCTCTAAACATTGGCCATGCTGGCTGAAGCTGATGGGACTTGTAGTCCAAAACTTCTGGAGGGCATCAGATTGTCTATCCCTGGTCCATAAGTACAGTGCAGTGTTATGATGATCAAACTATGTTCCCAGAAACCCTGGAGGTAAGCTCATCAGGGATTTTGCAATGAGAAGATCAGTAAGAGCAGAGAGACTTCCCTGAAAGACAGCTTAGCCATGTTGATACAACAATCACATGGTATTGTGCACCAAATACTCTCTCTCTCTATAGTCTGCAGCACATTTCAGCATCAAGTACATGTACTCCACAGTTCCATACTGAAGGCAGCCTATATGGGAAGCCAAGTGCTATACATTTAAGGGTCTCCAAATGGATGAGGTAAAGCAAGGGCTGCATTCTCCTTTGAGCACTCACTGTCAAAGTTTTAAGGATATTTCTTCACTTCCAAACAAATGTAAGAGGCAGGCCATGCTGAGTCTAATTACATTTCATCGCTGTGTATGATCACTTTGTGTTAAGAGTCTCCTCAATAATTAATCAGTAACCTATAATAAAACCCTACAATAATTTAATTTTTAACAATACACCTGGCTGAGTGCTTCAAGCCCAATATGTTCATGTTCTATAAGACGTGTTAAAATATGTGCGTTCAAAACGGGTTGCTTCTGTTGATCTATTCCAAGTAACTAAATGTCAAAGGTGCAGGAACCCAACAAAACGTATAGAGAGAGCACCTTACATTGGGAAGGTGACATCTAATTATTCAGGATGAGCTCACTATCTCCTGTCCTGCAGTGCCTAGAATGTTGTGTGCCTTTGTTATTTTAACCATGATAAGGAAGCGACAATGGTAACGAACCAGCGGCACGATACGTCTGGGTACAAATGATAAGAAGAAAACTGACCGTGAGAGAGACAGACAGACAGACAGGCAGACAGACAGACAGAGACTGACTAACCCAAAAGAGACAATATTTGCTTCAATTCCGCAACTGGCCTTCCATGTCAGCCACAATTTATATGCCCAGGACATCTGTGGTGGGACCACGATGATGATTAAACTGGCTCTTAAGCCATATCTAGTTCCTGGGCAGTTCAAGTACGGTTTTCTGAAAGTATCAAGCCCCACGACCTCAGCCCAGAACTGGACACTGAAGGAAGAGGAGGAGCCTATCACCAGCCTTAGTATCTATGGGGTTCAAGGGGAGTCCACACACACCCCGCCCCACTCCCACCAGAGCACCAGCAAAAAGATACCCTGCTTCAGGAGGCAGCAGGTAAAGGGGAACCAATGTACCCTGACTGGTTCCATCTCCCACTTCCAGTCCCTCCATGATTGTTCCCAGGGCTCCAGGAGCAGAGGCATCCCTGAGCGGAAGCCCAGAACCAAATGTGCAGTGCTCATCCGGCACCACAAGGCCTCCTGTCCCTGAGCCCTACTCATGAGGAAGAAGTCAGACTCCTCGCGTGCTCTGAATCTTTAACCCTATTTGGGCATCCAGTCACACACACACTCACAGAAAGATAGCACAGGGACAGCATGCTCTCAGCATGGGGATGCTGCATGATACAGTAATGCCTTGGATTGCAAGTAACTGGGTTTGAGAGCGTTTTGCAAGACAAGCACATTTTTAAATATTTATTTTTAAAAATTGACTTGATATACAAGCGACGTCTTGCAATACAAGTACTGTAGTACGGCTTAAATTAAAAATCTCTGTACAAATTTTTTTGGGGGGGATTTTGTTTTGATATAAGAGTGTTTTGGATTGCAAGCACGTTTCCGGAACGAATTATGCTCTCACTCCAAGGCATGACTGTACTTTTGTTTGACTTACTTCAAAGACATCCTGACTTCTTACACTTCTTATCTCACTTTCCACATTCTTTCACTCCACATCTTTCACTCAGGAGGGTGAGAGGTGGCTACTTTCTCTAAAGTTTCCACTTCATTCCCCCCTTTCATAGTCTTCAAGACTATGACTATCAGGTTTTATTCCACCACCCCCGCCCCCCCGTTAGTTCACTCTAACCTTCATCTCACACTTTCATGTTATCCTTCAATTTTTGCGTTACAGCTCTTA
This sequence comes from Shinisaurus crocodilurus, assembly GCA_021292165.1. Taxonomy (NCBI): domain Eukaryota; kingdom Metazoa; phylum Chordata; class Lepidosauria; order Squamata; family Shinisauridae; genus Shinisaurus; species Shinisaurus crocodilurus. Next base: position 113,999,836 of record CM037878.1, on the reverse strand, counting down.
TACGCAGCAACATGTCATGCACGGTGTGTGTTTCTGATATCAATGGCAGGGATGGGGACTCGGACTCGGGGACTCGACTCGTGAGTCCGACTGAGTCCCCCCTCTGACTCAAGTCCCACTCGAGTCCCAATAATTTATGTGGGACTCGAGGCTCGACTCGGGACTCGAGCCCAAGGACTCCGCCGCTGCCGCCGCCGCCCTCACCTCCTCCTCCTCCTCTGCTGCCATCGACCTCGTCGCCATCGCCGTTGCCATCGCACACAGCACGCCGCGTCACGCCGCCAGCGCCGTCGCTCTGTTTTTGGCGGGAGGAACCACAGCAACCCCGGCAAAAACAGAGCGACGGCGCTGGCGGTGTGACGCGGCGTGACACGGTGTGCTGTGTGCGATGGCGATGGCGATGGCGATGGCGACGAGGTCGGTGGTGACGGCGGAGGAGGAGGAGGTGAGGGCGGTGGCGCGGCGGCGGTGGCGGTGGCGGTGGCAGAGGCAGAGGCGAGGGCAGCGGCGGCGGAGGTGAGGTGAGGGCAGCGGCAGCGAGGTGAGGGCGGCGGCGGCGGAGGTGAGGTGAGGGCGGTGGAGGTGGAGGTGAGGGCGGCGGCAGCAGCGGCCCATGGAGGGAGCAGGAGGGTCTCCGCGGGAGGAAGGGCAGCTCTTCTTCCTCTCGCGGAGACCCTCCCGCTCCCTCCATGGGCCACCGCTTTGGGAGTGACTCGGGACTCGACTTGAGTCACCATTTTGGACCTCGGACTCTAGACTCGATTCTAGACTCGGGTCCAAAGACTCGGGACTCAACTCAGGACTCGGGACCAAGGACTCTTCAGCATCCCTGAGCAATGGCTTCTATAATCTGCCTATTCTATACATGGGAAAAAAGAGACTCCCACCCCCCTGGCATTTTCTTTTGGTTAGTGCCGTTCGGCTGTTGACTTCTTTGGGCTGTAGCATGAACATTTCTGATATCTCTGGCGGCGAGTGTGGCAGTGAGGCAGGAAGCAATAGTGAGGGACATCTACTTGACCAACTTATACTGGGAGTGTTTTGAAAGACTCGATTTCCACAAGGGAAATAGCGACCAGCAAGAGCAGTAAAGCTCTGGGTGCAAGGAGTGTTTCATAAGATAACTGGCCATAGTAGCCACTGAATGGACTTGCAGGCCCAGAGGTGGAGAGGTTGTCATTGACGGGCCAACCCCAGTTCTGGAACTGGTGTAGTGCCATCCCATCACATTGGAAGAGAGACACCGTTCTCCTTGTTTCTGTGCTACGCATTGGAATCTATGCAGCTTGCGAGGTTGGTGCTGGCGTCCCAGGCCTCACTATACAAGGTTAGTGACGAGGCATTGAGGTCCTTTGCATGGACTGGGATATTGTGGCAAACCCCCAGCAATTGGTCTTATTAATTGGTCTGGCTACCGTGTCAGAGAAAAGGACAAGGGAATTATCTGTAATTGCAGCATGAGTGGCATAGTGGCTAAACACGACATTTTGGGGGCAAAGTCTCTAATCTAAAATGCAGAGGCTCATGCAAGTGCACCGGATCAGGAAGCCGGTTGATTATGTCAACTGGGGATCTCTTCTTACTGTGAGTCTCAACCCGTCTGCTGTCACCGGCCCCTTCTCTGTAGGACGGATCTCTCCTGCTTCTGGGTTTCCGGAAGACATGCCCTCCAACATTTCAAGGGGCACTTGGATATTTGTAACACGTGTACCATCTGATCTGATGCTTCAGCACTCAGAGGTAAGATCCACTGAGTTCCATGTGGCTTACTTCCACGTAAGTATTTATTTATCAAGTTGTTCTCGAGGAGGCTTACAAGCACCCCGCCCCCCACGACTCACACACAGAGACAACTCAGCAGCCCTTATTCCTCTGGCTGATTGACAGGGTCAGACCAAGCTCCCCTTCAATTCTGCAGCCCTAGTGCAATTGGCAGCTGGAGCCAAGTGTTCTTTCCGGCAGTGAGCAGGGAAGCCAGCTTCTTACAGGGGTTCTCTCGCTCTCTCTGGCTGATGGATGGGGACAGGCTGCGCTCCCCCTTACTGTATGCACTGGATGTTTGTTAATTTCTAAGGATATCCTGCCTTATAGCATATACATATATAATAACTGGATCAGACATATTAAAAGGCAGATAAAAACAAAAGCAGCAACATAAAAAGGTCTTCACTTGACACCAAAATAATGCCAAGTTAGCAGGGCCAGCATCAAGGGTAGCCGTGGTTTGGCACCTGCCAAGGGTTCACATTCCAGCACCAGCAGGGGCCCGCCCACTGACAAGGGCACCCTGGAGTCACTCCTCCTCTTCACCATTGCAACCTGCTTGCCTTGTTCACCTGCCTCTCAGTCTGGCTTGCTCTGGTGGTGGTGAGAAGGAGGAGCAGGAGATGCCACTGCCTGCTGGCTCTCTCTGCCTCTCAAGCAAGCAAGTGGTAGCAATGATGAGAAGAGAAAGAAAACGAGGAGCAAGAGCAGCTGGTGAGAAGATAGATTCACTGAAAAGCCTCATGCAGAGAAGCCCAATATGTCTACATATCTGCAGAATCGGAAGGAATGCCCACAGAGCAAGGAAGTAGCTGCAGGACCAGGGTGGATGCCCATGGAACAATATTGGTAAGTAGCTGCAGGATCAGGATCAGTGCCTATAGAGCAGGATAAGTAACTGCAGGGTCAAGGTGAATGCCCACTCAACAACAAAGGAAGCATCTGCAGGATCAGAAAGAATACTTACATAGGAGTGCAAGCCATAGGTAAGTAGTTGTTGGGTTAGGAGGACCTGGTACTGAGTTAACTGTGGAAGTGAGAAAGTCTTTTCTTGTCCTCTTGTCAGTGATGGGGACTCGGACTCCAGGACTCGACTCGTGAGTCGGACTGAGTCCCCCCTCTGACTCGAGTCAGACTCGAGTCCCAATATTTTTAATGGGACTCGAGACTCGACTCGGGACTCGAGACCAAGGACTCGTGTTCCAAAATTGTGTTCCTCAAATGCAACATAGATAGGTTTTAGGAAGTATAGCGAGTTTATTTTTTAAAAATAATTTTCCTAAAATGCAACCTTTCAGACATTTTGGGTTTGGCTGCCTCTGCCTGCCTGTTTGGCAGCCTCCTCTGCCTGCCTGGTCTCTTCTTAACCAGTTCCACAGTTTTAATTGTCCAAGACAAAGTGCCTGCCTGCTTTGGGGTTCCCTGCCTCCTCTGCCTGTCTGGTTATTTTGGGTTTGTCTGCCTGGTCTGTTCTTGCCAAAATCAGTTGCAGAGTTTTGAAATAAAAAGGCACACTTGTGCCTAGAATTTATTTAAGCCACACATCTGAAGTAGCCTTATTTTGTTGGGAACCCCCCCCACACTGATTTTAATAGGGACTCGTGGAGTCAGCTTTGGGAGTGACTCGGGACTCGTGAGTCACCATTTTGGACCTCGGACTTGGACTCAAGACTCGGGTCCAAAGACTCGTGACTCGACTCGTGACTCGAGACCAAGGACTCTTCAACATCCCTGCCTCTTGTGCTGCATGGTAGGCACTAGGCATCCTTTATGGGGAAAAGCATCCCACAGCCAGCGTGCCACCACTGGAAAGACCTTCTCCCTATTAGCAACCCGGAGCACCTCACAACAGGGTTGCAGCCCTGTTCTCTCCCCAAGGTTCATTACCTGAGCCACCTACTCCACCCCACACAGTACACACCCATGATAAGCTTTTCTTGTATTGTATTCATTTGCACTGACATAGTTTCCATATTCATTTCAAATGATCTCATTGTGCCTATTACAGGATAGCTGCAATACAAACACATTAGATTTGCATAAATATTTCATTTAATGCAAACCTTCAGGGTTCACATTATTCAATTCCCTTATGCTTCTGAAATTGGGCCTTTTAATAATACTAATAGAACTTTAAAAAATAATAGCAATGATATCGTGAATTCCAAAGTAGTCAAAGAGCCTGAATAACTTATCATTGGTCTAGTCAAGTACTATCCACTCTCTGACTAGCAGCAGACCTCTGGCAGAGGTCCCTCCTAGTCTTGCTCTCTGAGATCTTTTTACTAGAACTGCCAAGAACTGAACCTTGAGTCTGTCTGTCCGTATGCAGGGCAGGGACTCTGCCATCAAGCCATGCCTCCTGACTTCACACATTGTCTCATTAACCCTTTTAAACAACCCAGTATGGTAGTTAATATGATTATCCTCATATTACATATGTGGGGGCCGAACCTACATTATAAATTATTCCATATATTTTTAAAAAACAAACTTTAATATATGTAGCTATACCATGGCGAACTTTTCAGAGCTTTTCTAGATGAGGCTTTTATTACACACACTTTGTAGGGATGTACCGAAACAGGGAAATCTGACTTGCTTGAGCTTGATGGACTTCTGGCCTGCTTCTGATTTGATGATCGGAAGCGGTCCGAGTCGGGGGATTTTTCACGGACTTCCATCTCTAAGACGGGCTGCGATCTGTGCATTTTAAAAGAACTGCTACGGAAAGTTGTACAAAATCAGGCAACTTGCACAGATCGGAAGCTGAAACCCATGTGGTTTGAGCACAATTTGTGCAATTTTTCTCAAATCGCATTAAAGCCATGTGGCTTTCGGCTTCCGATTTGCAGAAATCTTCTGATTTTGAGCAAATTTCCTTAGGGGTTTTAAAAACAGAAGTCTACAAGCTGGCTTGTACAACCACAGCAAGTTGGCACCAGTGCAGGACTGATGAACTGGAATCCAGGGGGCCAAATCATGAAAATCCATCAGATTTTCAACCTCCTATTGGATTCCTCACACATCCCTATGCGCTTGCCATTCCTCACTAACCATTCTTTATGGGTGCTTAGACGATGTTGTCATTCTGCAGTTTCACTCCTGTGTTTTCCAACCACTTCCATTGTTTTTTTGGGGGTGCAGAGAAAATGTGGTATTTTTTTGGAATCATGAAACAAAGTGCAACTCTCCACCAGTGTAGTTGCGTTATCCTGCTTTGTTCCACTACACCACAGTGTGTCCCAGAGGTTATGCAGAGGGAAGGTTAAATGTGTGAGTGAGTAGGTTTATCTATGTGTGAGTTGGGGGAGAAATAGGGTGGCCAGTTATGAATGGCTAAAAAGGAGAGCCATTTGCATATGCTAATTTATATGTATTGATGCAATGCAATTTTAGAAATAATTATAATAATTTAAATAGAAACACAGTGCATCTTAGCAAAGTGCAGAAGACGAAGAACAGGCAAACTGTGTGCTTGCCTGTTCAGTTGACACGCTCAGCTGCTATCTGCTGATGGGCAACAGGTCTTATGGGTTTTTCTTTTTTAATCTTTATACTGGAATTGAACAGGACAACCTTTCAAATAGAGTGCACCTTCAAATAGAGGATGGTCCTTTGGCAGCCCTTCAAATAGAGGACTGTAAAAGAGGACACCTGGCTACCCTAGGAGAAGTGAGTAGATGTGCCTGTGAGCTGGGCATAGGGGGACCCTGTGTTCCAACAGATAACTTGGGCATTAGATTCCCTCAAAGGAGAGAGGCTAACCCCCCACACTCACAAAAGGTTTGGGATATTTGGCTAGGGTAAAGACATGCATAGCTGGGTGAAGTGTGCACTTTGCCCTTTAACACTAAACACACACACACACTGATGTCAGAAACAAAAGAGTTGTTTATTAAAGATGAAATATAGAGCAAGTACAATGTCTTACTTCTGGTGGTACAGTAAACTAGGGGTGTCCACGTACCTTGGGGGGGGGGGGCTGCTGTGGCCTTCCCTGTGAGCGACAGTCATAACCAGATGATCATGACTATATCCACTCATAACACCTGGAACTTGAGAGATTACCCCGTCACAAGATTACCCCATCTGTGGGGACATGTTCCTTTGGCTGGAAAGCAGGGGAAGTGATGATGCAACAGTGTAAATACAGCAACTCCAGACTTTATTAATCCTTGTCACAGCACAGGATCATTCAAGTTACTAGTTGTAGGAGCAGAATCACTTCTTGGGGTCTGAAGTAAGCAACTGCAGGATAAGGCAGAATGTCCCTGGGGCAATACTGGTCGGCATCTGCAGAGCCAGGATGAATGCTTTCACGACAATGGGCTTCTCTACATGAGGAATTTATTGTGTGCTGGTGATTCCTTGCTCAGGGTAGTTTGCGGGTGTCTTACACATGATGTCATCCTCCTCCAGGACCTCTCCTGTACTTTCCAAGCATTTACTTGGCTTTTGAGCAAGGAAAGTCTGGTAGTGTCTGAAAATGGTGGAAGGAACCAGAATGAAAAGTTTGTGTATCTTCGCAATTCTGCTATACTGCAGTGCCACCTTGTGGTTGTGTAATGGAACATACAGAAAGGCCAAGAAAGAACCCCCCCCCCCCAGGTGGGGGAACTACTTGCAAAGGAGTCAATAATAATCCCACAAAGAATCTGGAAGCAGAAGCCTCGGCGGAGTGGCAGGTTAAAAGCCTCATGCAGAGAAGCCCAATATGTCTACATATCTGCAGAATCGGAAGGAATGCCCACAGAGCAAGGAAGTAGCTGCAGGACCAGGGTGGATGCCCATGGAACAATATTGGTAAGTAGCTGCAGGATCAGGATCAGTGCCTACAGAGCAGGATAAGTAACTGCAGGGTCAAGGTGAATGCCCACTCAACAACAAAGGAAGCATCTGCAGGATCAGAAAGAATACTTACATAGGAGTGCAAGCCATAGGTAAGTAGTTGTTGGGTTAGGAGGACCTGGTACTGAGTTAACTGTGGAAGTGGGAAAGTCTTTTCTTGTCCTCTTGTTCTTGTATTTTCCTGTCTGCTATTGTCTGTACTGGAATGCCTCTTTTACCGTTCCGAGCAGCAAGTCTTCTCACTCAGCTCCTTGGCCTTCTAATAAGCTCGCTGGTCCCTTTCCCTTCCTGCACCTTCCGTGCTACTTTCTTGTTGCTCCCTCCAGCCACTCCTTCTGAGCCTCTTTGCTGTTCCTTCATCTTTCTTCCCTTTCTGATCTTCCAGCATTCAGGCTTTGCTCCTGTGTGTCTGTCCTGCCTCCTCCACTCTGAATCTTTGAGCCATTTACAGAGCCCTTGTCCTGATTCCCTTTTCTTCTGTTTACCCAGCCCTACCTGTCACTCGCTACTGTTGCTGGGTAACCAAGAAACCCGAGGGATTGTATGGCGAACCCTGATGGCTCCTCATCCCACCCTAAGGGGATGCGGCACAGGTTGCACACCCCGTCTTAAACTCAAGCGTTGTTTTGTTTTGTTTTTAATATCAGGAGTTATCCAAGACAAGCACAGTGCAAGTGAGTGTGTGTTTGAATGAGTTGCATATGAATGTGCGTGAATGGAACTCCAGCAGATACTTGATGTGGCCCTCAGGGCTGAAAAGGTGGTGCACCCCTGGGCTGAGATATGGGTATTTCTGTGGTACAATAATGATTTCACTCTCCCAGGTCACTTTCCTCGATACATGACCATTTCGTTCCATGCTCTCTCACCCCCTCCACATAACCATATTGAGTGGTGGCAGCAGAGTGTGTTGGGGATGATGGCAAACTTCCTATTTGACTGGTTGTGTAGTGAAAATTAATATTAACAATCTGTCTGTTTTTCTGTGTAATTAAGCAATAATGATCAAAGCTCAATGTTTTTCTGGGGATTAATGATGGCTTTGAGAATTGATGGTCTGAAGTGAAACCAAGGGCCATTAACTACAGCCATCCATTAATACCCCAGGGGGTGAGGGGAATATATTTGGCCTGAGTCATTATTTCTGTTATACTATGATTATTTAATGGTGTTTTCTCTTTCTTGCCTCCTTATTTATTAGAAAACTAATTGGTATTCAGACAACATCCTGTGGAAACTCTCTCAACAGTAAGTAAAATGGAACTTCATAAGAAGCACCAGGTATGTGACATGAGCCTTGTGCTTGGGCACAGTGATTATAGGGGTGCTTATTACTTCTGAATAAGATGAAAAAGGGTAGACGTAAAGGTAAATAGGGTCTTCATATACATGCTCCTCACTATTAATAAGTCTTGCTCCTGGCATGTTATAGGGTCGTTGCAGCCCCCTTCTGACGATTGGTGAAGTGCTGCAAATGAGCAAACTGAGATCTTTATTTCTCTCTACAATGGCAGGTCTGTCCACCACACTCCAGAATGGCACATTTCAAGGTTTCATAATATAGGGTCTGCTTCTGTAGACATTGATCATTTTCACTGGCTCAGCTTGCTCAAGTGAAATATCACAAGAATAAAGGTGCCAAGGGTTGTGTGTCTTACGTTCCACACTGTTGCTTTTTAGTTCCTGCTATTTCTTGAATTTAAAGCTGGCTGTTTTGTTCCGATTACTCAACAGGATAAAAGTTCTGGTGACTTGGTTCCCATTGCCAATTGTACAGTGGATGAGGGAGGGAGTCTCAGTCGCTTCTTGCTTTTCAGGATGACGGTGCAGAGATATGACACTTTATTCTTTTTGTTTCCAGAAGTATTGATCATCAATGGGTGGTGTGTTGTATTACCCATTTGTCTTCTGCCCACTTCACATTAAAAAACACGGAAGAAAATACTTGTAGCACATCTGCGGTATGGCACAGAGCATATAACACAGAAATCTGCATGTGCTCTGAGATCCTATACAGAAACCATTTAAGTAGCCTTGTGCTAGTGTTGGGCCAGCTAAATTGAATCTTGACTGAATACTGGGCCTAATATTGCCAGGAAACTCTAGGAGCAATTTTCAAAATGTTGTCCGGTAAGGATAGTCCCCCAACAAGTTTGTTCACTGAAGCTGGGAACAAATACAGCAAGAAGGAAAGTCACAGCAAGCTAGCTATTGCTTAAATGTAGACCTGGGGCTGGGCTGGCAGTATGTAAGAAGAGCCCAGCTGGATCAGGCCAAAGGCCTATCTAGCCCAACATTCTCTTCCCACAGTGGCCAACCAGATGCCTTTGGAAAGTCAGGGCTGGACCAAAACATTTTGTTGCCTAAGGCAAAGAACAAGATGGCACTCCCTTCCCATTCTATGTATCTGGACTACCAGCTGAATCTTATTTTGATACTGGCGATCTGAGGCAACTTCCTCCACTGCACCTGAAGGCAGCAGGCTAGCTTAGGGGGCACAGGGTAGGCCGCATGTCACACAGAGCTCTCTCCTGTAACACCTTGCTGCTGCCTCCCAGCATCTGCCACCTGAGTCGACTTTGCCTAATGGTAGGACCGGCCCTGTGGAAAGCCCACAGACAGGGCATGAGTGCAAGAACACCCTCCTGCCCGTGTCCCCCAGCAACCGATGTACATATTAGGCATACTTATAGTTAGACCAGATTGTCCCTCCGCCCCAGTCGACTGCCTGGAAACTAGGACCGTGCTGGGGCCTGAAGAGAAGAATATTGCTTCTTTCCTCTCCATTCTACAAGTGGGAGTGGCTTGCAGCAGAAGTGTAAGTATGCCAGCTAGAGGCCTTCCAGTTCAAGTTGTATAGACTGTGGCATCATGCGGACACTTTGCTACTGCAATGACCATCTGTTCCTGACAGAAGTGATTCCATCAGCAACCAGCGCAGCACAGAAGTGGCAACACTGCTTTACTGTTACACAAGTGAAAGCCTTTCCATGCCCAGAAACATTCATGTATATCACTGATAGTAAGTATTTACATAGCCAGTACTACTTCCCCCATAAAGGGTACGGAATGGGGGCAGGATCTACACAGGAGCCCCTTCTGTTTCTGAGGCACCACTATGCTAGTATTTTTTCATACCGCTGTTGTTTCCCTGTTTAGGAAGGCTGATCTCTGCCATCCACTCCTGGAAAGGCTACTTTTTCTCCCAGTTGTGGGACCATAAAGTGTGCGTGGTCAGCAACTTACAAAGCTCCATAGGGCTGTTCAAATGGTATTATTTGCAGCTGCAGAACTTTGTAGGTGCGCACTGAAAAACACTGCAGGGGTTGCTGTGGCTACTACAGCTGATGGCAGCCATGGCTTCTTCTCTGCCTCACTTTCTTACACGTGCCTTTCCTGCTATTATCTGCAGCTATGGCGTTTTGCATGTGCAGACTGGAAAAAGACTGGAAAAAAATATTCATGGCTGACGATGCACTGTTATCGATGATGGGCAGCAAATGGAGGACAGACCCCAACTTCCTCCCCACAGAGCCAACCCCCCCACCTACTGAAGATGAAAGGTTATGGTGGGAAGAATGGTTGCTGAACCAGTTCTGTATGCTGAAAAAGCACTCCCATCAGGATAAGTTACAATACCACAAGGTTAGTACACAACAGACTACCAGTGTGGCATAGTGGTTAGTCTGTTGGACTGGGATTTGGGAGATCTGGGTTCTAGTCTGCACTCAGTCAAGAAGCTCACTGGGTGCCTTTGGGCCAGTCACTGACTGCCCAGCCTAACCTACCTCACAGGGTTGTTGTGAGGATAAAATGTAGAGGAGGAGGACTATGTAAGCCACCTTGGGTTCCTTGGAGGAAAAAAGGCAGGATATAAATATAAATAAGTAAATAAATACCTCAAGTGAATAAAGTTGTTTGAAGAAATCAAAGGATATAAGAGCAGAAATAGCATGAGGAGAACGGGTTGGGGAGTGCTGTGTGAATGAGCCAGGCATGAGAACGATGGGGGAAACCCTTGTGCGGATCAGCCCAGAGATATTCTGCTGCTGGTCATAACTATGCGATGAGTGTACACGCTATGGGTATCAATGCCTCTCGCATGCCACGCCACCTTCATCATACTGAAAAAATCCTATCATCTGCCTCCAATTCTAGATTGCTATCTTGTTCCTTTGAAGGGTTAAATCTCCCTGTGTGCATTTACTTTGTCCCTGGAGCGGTGACAGCGGATGAGCGGATCCGTTACACTTGTTAAGGCTGAGTAAAACCGTTAGTTGTCCTTTTTCACTTTGGCAGCAAATTGTAGAAGGTTAATCAGCCAGTCTTGGCCAGATTCCTTTCCTTCTGGGTTCTCAAAGATTTTCACTTGACTTTTTAAACCCCAGTCTCTGTGCATTTTAAACACAATTAATTAGGCTGTTCTGTCACTCCTAGGCATGGCTGCTAAGGGCCAAAGCAACTTAGCATATATTTTGTCACCAATGCGTTCTACAGTAACTGCTCCAGAGAACATTGTGTCATTGCAATACTAATCTTCATTTCACCTCTCGGAAACAAATGTCATATCTCGGCTCAAGCTTAATATCTGCTTGTCACAAAGTGTGGTCTCTCCTTTCTACATCAGTGGTTCTTGCACTTATTATTTCCCCGCCCCCCCCGGAAATTGGTCTTCTAGTCAGATGAAATGCTGGAGATGTATCCCAAAGCCCCCTTCCCTGTTCACTCATTAGCACGTACAACATTTGTGAACCCAAAACAGATACAGTTGGGCCTGAGCTGGATATCATATTTTAGCTGCATGAAAGAGCAGATATTAATTTTTTTTTAAAGATTGGAATGCAGAATCCATATGGGTTTTTCAAGAAAAAGCTTCTTCAGGAACCTGGTGGGGATTTTATTGACTGGATAGGATCTTTCCTATTCATGCTGCAATTTGTGTATCTTTTAAAAAAAACAAAAACAAACTTCATTCAAGTCTGCATTGTGGGACAGACTTGTAGCTGGCTTTTGGAGTTCCTCTATATGCAGCCTCCTCCCAGCCTGAACTGGCTACATGCATTTGTGCATGGTCTCTATCTCTCCTTGAGTGACCTTGGCTGTGATAACTCTGGGAAGCAAGTAGTTGCCACGACAGCAGCTTGAGAGATTTTATCCTTCAAAACCTGTCTTCATCCTACCTAGCACAGGCCTACATAACTAAGCCCAATGCAGCCTGATAATATGGCCTGTCTGATGCTTGATAGCTCCCCTGCTCTTGCAGTCCCAGGTGGGCAGCAAAAACAGTAGGTTTATCAAATGGTAGCTTGAGCTGCCACACGTGGCTGTGTTTGACTTGGGGATCTGCAAGTTGTGCAGACCTGTTCTAGCTCATCTGTTTGACTCAGTCCTTCATCTCTTTCCCATCATAGGCCTATCAAGGTTGGAGAGTGGAGGATGCATACCATGATGGTCAGCATTCCTCAACCCGGTGCTTCCTGCAGATGTGTTGGACTAGAAGTTCCATCATTCCCAGCCAATGTGGCCAATCTGGAGGGCAGAGGAGTTGGGGAAGCCTGATGTAGGTGTTCATTTATCTCTCTACTCTTTACAGGAAGTGGGAGATTTACAAACAGAAAATCTCCCTTGTGCATTTGTCGGGGGTGGGGAGTGGGGGCAGACCTCTGTTTTCACTTGGATCTAATGAAAATAGTAAGGTAAGTTTCCTGTTTGGTGACTAATGCTTGAGACAGATAGTTAAGAGGCTTTGTGTGACTCAAATGCTTGGATATTAAAGTAATAATTTATCTTAAAGAGTAGGAAAATATTAATTAAAGGGGACTTCATGAGGACTTTATTTAAAAACTAACTCTTTGAAAATGCAGCACCTCCATTCTGAAATCAAGTAAAAAGATCAGGAGAAAAGCAAGATTGATCCATGTAGGTCTTTCAAAGGATCTGCTTATGTGAGCAGTGGCATGTTGGAGGAGGGGACTTCAGTGGCACTATGGTTCTTCTTCCATGATTAGAAAAACTGTAAGAGTTCATTGATTTCCAGGTCTGGTGGGAATATCTCAGGGAAAAATTGACATGAATGGACAGGCAGATCGAACCATTGCACAACTCCCATTAAGTTCAAAGGTGCAGTCATAGGAGACCTTCTCAGTGGACTGTGCCTTTATATATATATTTTTTGCAGTAATGCGTTAAAAGTATGCAAAGTACACCATGATGTATAACATTGTAATAAATTCTCTTTCAGGTGCTCTTATTTATTGGTGAAGAGGCAGAAGCTAGAGTTACTGGATTGCTTGCAGCAGATGGAACCACCATCTGGAAAGGGAGGCAGAGATTCCAAGGGCTCCCTGCTTGCTGTCTGGGTTTAACTCTGTAGTGTTCTGACTTACATTGCCTGATAATTCATAGGCTATTGCATTAGACAGCTGCTTATTTCACTGCCTGGAATGGCACTATGGCTACTTAATAATATGCATAGATTCTGCCCAGTATTTTCAAGCCAAATATTGAGAGCACATTAGATATGAAAATGTTACTGCTTCAGGAATGTGTATAACAGGTTAAAGGATATTGGATAATTCAGTTGTTTAAAATGGCTGCAATATGGTATGGATAGATGTTCAGAGCATAAGTAAAATAAGATGGAGGATGCCTTTAACTGGAGTTCTCTGAACATAGAGGAGAGTATATACCACCCAGATACTCATTCTTTTTAAAAATTAATTTTATTGTAAATGTCAGCAACACAAAACCATAAAAAAAGAGAAAGAAACAAACCAAATATAACTACATAAATTGTAATATATAAGTTTAAATTGATACATGTGAAGTGTGTGTGTGTGTGTGTGTGTACACAGGAACACATGTGTACACACATGTACACATGTGTGTGTACACAGCTTTCTAAAACAAATTATACATCAACTTCAACAAAGGCAGACCAAGTATCCATATATGTGTCTATTTGTGAGTGGCATCTGTATACCACCTGTTCAAATGTTGAAAGTGTTGTTGGGTCCTCAATCCATTGCATTATAGGAGGCGAACATTTATCCTTCCAGTGGTGTATTATCAGTCTTTTAGCTACCAAAAGGTGTCAGTCCATTTACATTGACAATGTGTTAACTTCCAGGAAGCAGGTAGATAATTTAAGAGGACATGTGCATCAGTAAATATTAGAGTGTTCCAGTACAAAGTTTATCCGTATTGTAACCTCTTCCCAAAAAGAGGTGGCTACTGCTACTGGACATGGCCAAAACATGAGATTAAAAGAAGCATTAGCTGTATTACACCACCAGTAATTAGACGATTTAGATAAACCCTTATTAAAGAGACATTGTGGCGTCCAATAGATACGGAACAATACTCGTTCTGTGTTTTGTACCTTCGTAATCTGACCTTGCAGTAGTAGTATTTTCATAATATGTTTGGTAGTGATGCTTACTGAGTTCCTCTTGGGTACCTTTCACTAGGTGAAATCCAGGCTAAACATCTTGGGGCACCCTTGCATGGACTAGAGTCCATTTCATCCGGTGCATGAAGTGTTATCTTAAGCTGACAAATATATACACATAGTTGAGCAGGTGGAGTGATGCAACAGTCACTGTACTTTTTGCTTTTCATCACTAAGGAGCTTGCAGTCCCTCCCTTCGACCTTGACAGCTGCACCAGCTCAGCCAGAGGAGCTGCTGTGGCCGCTGACGAGCCAGGAGGCCCAGCGCCAGCTTCCCCCATGCAGCCCCTGAGCAACACCGGCCGCCCACTTGCCAGCCTGCTTAGCAACAGCCATAGCAGCAACCATGCTCACCTGTGTCAAGCACTCTGCTGCATTGATCGGTATGGGATCAAGAACCCTATACAGACCAATTTCCACATTGGTGTTGCCTAGGCTGGAAGTCAGGACTGGAGGGGGCAACACAGCTTTCCTTACTGGGGCTTAGTAGAACCCTGGCAGTCAGCTAGAACTAGGGGAGTTTCCAACTGGTGCTATCAGCAGCAGGGACATTGACACTGCTGCCAAATTTACTGCTGGTTTTGGTGCAGGTATTGGAACAGTCTTTGGGAGTGTAATCATAGGTTATGCCAGATATCCTTCTCTGAAGCAGCAGCAGTTCTCCTATGCTATTCTGGGATTTGTCCTGGTTGAAGCCCTGGGTCTCTTCTGTCTGATGGTTGCTTCCTTGATCCTGTTTGCTATGTGCAGAGATCTGTTCGTAACATTGGCATGAATGAACTACGCTGTGTGTTTCTGTGAACTTCTGCTTAGGAAAATGTTTATCATGGAAATGTATGCTACTTCGAAAGCAGCTTAATTAAAGAGGGTTGCATTATTAATGGTGACCCACTCACAAAGCTGGTGATGCAAACATCCTGGCATTGGTAATCTAACACATGTAGGGTGATAAAACTTGTTATCCCGATTCAGGCCACCAGTAAGAGAACTGAATGTCTTGATAAACTGTAATGCAGGGGTTTCACACTGCTGTTTCCCTTTAAAGTTCAACCTGTCAATGACAATCCCCATGGCAAATGCAATTACGTTCACACATGAGCATAATCATAATAGAATTTCTCTACAAGATGCTTCACATCTGAGGCCCATTCTAGAATGGGCCTCGGGTGCATCTTGTAGAGAAATTGTGTGATTATGGTCAGGTGTGAGCTGGCCCCGAGTGTGAGGAAAACCATCTGCTAAGTCTTTTTTAATGCAGGATTTGTTTTTTTTTAATGTAAAAGAATGTACACAAGATTGACGTAGTCTCTGGAAAACTGTGTAGGTCTTACACATTTCAGAATAGTCAAGATAAGCAGATAACACTGAAGTGATCTTGAAGCATTGCATACTTGAAAAATAATAATAATAAAAGATTAATTTCAAGCTTCCTGGGATAAAGTGGGTTAAAAATCTAAAAAGTAAAAAAAAAAAAAAGCTGTTTAAATATTTATTCAGGCAGCCTTAGTCTACCTCCAACCTTTATTTACAAACTTCATAAATTTCAGCTATGAATGATCTGAATGTGGAACAAAGTGTTTCGTCTACTAATAATTCATTCCTTCTCGAGCCTGTTCTGCTTTGCTAGCCAATTTCCTGAGTTAATCCCTATGAAGCTCTATTAACTGCACACAAAATAAATAGTTTGCTCATGTTTGCTTGGTTTGGCACCCATCATAGCAAGAGAGGTGACAGCAGCACCATACATTAAAGTAAGGGACAAATGGAAAGTCACTTTAATTTCCACTTAAATCAAAAGAACTGAGTTAATTATATTCAGAGTTGTATGCTGATCTTGTGGCTGCTACTGGAAAAATCATCAACATGCTGAAACATAGAAAAAATGTCTTATGTTTTTTCATTTTTCTATGGAGATAAGCTAAACTATATTTAGAGGATAAAATGTGACCTGGAAAATGTCTCTTGGATTCTAATTTATTTCTATTACATTTTCCAGATCTGATGCCTAAAAGAGTATTAAGATACTGTCACAACAATACCTGTAACTTGGCCAAGTCCTGTGGACTGTTAAGCTGCTTCAAGATAAGAATTACGCAAACTACTTATTGTGAAGCTAGCTGTATCTGTTACTGTACTGTTTATGATGATTCATCCCTTGATAAAAACTTCAGGTCTTGATGTTCATGGTTTCTGAGGATCCTAGTATACAGATACACAACTGTAACCATTTTTACAATGCCTTGGATTCTGAGCTGGCCTTCTGTGAATGGAAGGGTTCCTTCTGCTCATGGGCGGAACTCTAATTGATTGGAGGCTCCTGCTAATGAAAAGGAGTGGGAGATTTTTGCAGATTTCCTCCTGTGTCACCTCCCATACTGTTCCAGAGGTCCCCCAAACCACCAAAACAGATTTTGGGGGGGGGCACAGGGGGAATCTGTGAAAATTGCTTCCTGCCTATGGGAGCATCCTGTGAGCAGTTTCGCTCATGGGAGCTTAGGATCCAATCCAATGTTTACATATGCCATGTTAGATGTTAGAAGAACTTGCAGGAGCTCCCTTCTTGTCTGGGATATGTGAGGTGTGAATCAGCCATTGTGAACTGTAGCACATTTTCTGTGTCCGTAAAAACAATACAAACATAGTGCAATTTTTAATGTCTATGTAATTGCTTTTTCACTGCGAAGGAGACAGCCAGTGTGGTGTAGTGCTCACAGAGTGATATTAGGACTTGGCAGATTCAGGTCCAAATCTCCATTAGCCATGAAGCTCATTGGGTGATGTTCAGCAGTCATAGTTGGTACCTCTTAGCCTAATGTACCTCACAGAGGCTTACATTTATCCTTATTGTGAGGATGAAAATGGGGTGAGGGGAAACCATATATCTTGCTCTCGTAGGAGGAAAGGTGGGATATATTACTATCTATAACAATAAGAGGATGTGTGTTTCTACCTCTCAGTGCCATAGCTCAGAGACTGTAAACCCTAGGCACTTGAAACTTGGCATGCATACTAAGGGGAGCCTAGGAGTTCATCTCAGGGTTATCTGGTTTTAAAAACACATTGATTAATTTAAATTTAAATGTGTCCACACATGTTTGAAGCCTGCAGTACCATTTTCAGTCACTAGGTACTTCCCTAATAGGTGCTTGGACGGGTTCGTGCAACCACGTCTGTTCTGGATCCTTGCACCTCTTGGCTTATAAAAAACTAGCAGGGAGGGAATGGCCAGCTGTGCCAGAGAGGTGATCAATGTCTCTTTGTGAGAGGGAGTGGTCCCATGCCACCTGAAACAGGCGGTGGTGAGACTACTCCTGAAGAAACCCTCTCTGGACCCGTAAGATCTTAACTTTAGGCTGGTAGTGAATGTTCCTTTCCTGGGCAAGGTCTTTGAGCGGGTGGTGGCCAACCAGCTCCAGGCGCTCTTGGATGAGACGGATTATCTGGATCCATTTCAGTCGGGGTTCAGGCCTGGTTTTGGCACGAAAACAGCTTTGGCTGCCCTGTACCATTACATGGACCATTAGCTTTCAATGCCTTCTTTACACTGTGTTGGTGTTTTGTTTTTTTAATGGTGTTTCCAGCAGGTCTTGAAGAATCTAGGTGTCCTTGTTTTTTTCTGGATCAACTTACTGTAGAACAATAACAATGACAATAACAAAAATGGGTAACAAATGCATGATTTAAGCAGTGCTACATATCATTTGACATGGTGGCATTCGTACCAGCTACGGAGACAGCAGCTATAATTGCAGAACAACATTTCAGGATATAAACACAATAGTAACCATCTACGAAGAATGCATCCATTATCAGTGCAATGTATCAGGATATGCCGATTATAGAGTTGTACCATTTCCCCATCAGGATGGACTTCCTTTGCATTGTCCATTCAAAGCACTTTGCTATCTTACAGCCTACGTGCCTTCGATCCTTACAGAACTTTGCCAGTGGCAGCTGGTGACTCCTTCTTTGGTGGGACTCCTGATCCATTGCAGCTTTTATTTGGAGCTTTATAGGAGCTACCCATGGTACTCCTTGGTGGTGAACTCATTTTAGGGATTGAGTTCAGCACCATGGATAGCTCCTATAAAACTCCAAATAAAACCTGCCGTGGATTAGGAGCCCCACTGAAATAGGAGTCACCAGCCTCCCCTGCCTATCTTATAGCCTATGCATGTATACTCCTAAGTAAGTTCTGCTGAATTCAACAGGGCCTTTTACCAGGTCACAGTGCATATGGTGTAGAGTAGACTTATTCTCTCTCTCTTTCTCTCTCTCTTAAAAAAAAAAAGAATTCTTTAAATATGTTTTATATACAAATGAATACAAAGAGGAGAGTGTGTGTCACGTGCAGCTGGATATTTCTGGTAAGTTTTTCAGGTGGCAGTATTCTCTTAGGAAATGAATAATATATCAAAAAGACAGTTTACAGCCTTAATCATATACACACAAGAGAGAGACATTTTCCTTAGTTAATGGAGTGCAATACATTTTGCCCCGTCCGTCCCCTACTTCATTTCTTAAGAGCAATGCAGAAGAAATGCCAATGCCTTGCTACGCTAAGCAGATAGAGAGATAAATAGGCACATATTTATGTGAAACCAGATATATGTTGTTAGGGGCTTCTGAATAGGTCAGAAAAGGGAACTAATAGCAGGAGGTTTGCTGGGCTGCCTTGGTTCGAGCTAATTGGTGCATTATTTTGTCCATTTACTAGAGCAGTGTTCTCCAACCTTGGGGCATGCTGGGAGTTGTAGGCCAAAAACATCTGGGGACCCAAGGTTGAACACTGTACTAGAGTGTGCTGAATTTTCAGCCCCCACTTTTTAACATTGCAGAAAAAATGTTTGCAGTAGAGCTGTGCACAAATAGCCTCCTCCTGGCTTTTTCCACCCTATTTGTGGGCAGAGAAATTGGGGTGGCAATTTCACTGAATTTCTCCAGTGGGCGGAGAAATTCTCACCAGTTTCTCACAAATAGGGCTTACCATTGGCAGCACAGCTTCTCTCTCTTTTTTCCTAAGGGTCTTTGGGTGTTTTTGTTGTTGTTGGTGCTACCACTGCAAGTGGCAACAGCATCATCAACTGCATTTGAGGCTGGCCCCCATTTTGCATCTACCACAATGCAGGAATGAAGGAGCAGCATTGTGTGTCACTAGATTTTGGCATGGTGTTCCATCTCCTCCCTGGAACTAGATGGAGCACCGTGCCAAAATCTGTCCTCCACTTTCTGGAAAGTTTTCTTCCTCCATGAAAGAGGCTTCCCTTCTTCTGCCTCATTTTCAGGGTGTTCAATAATTTATTTTCATGGTGTTTTTGAGCTTACCTAATCACCGTGAGGCAGCTGAAGGTGCTGTGTGTGCGTTTTTCTTTCTGTTATACATTTCTCCATGGCTCTGTAGCCTTCCTGGCTGCCTATGCTTCCTGATCTGAAAAAGCCCTAAGGTGTCTTCCCCTGGGCTTTAATTGAAGTGTGGGATGCTGAGGATGCTACAGGTTGCTGGAGAGAGATGACTGTACAATGAAAAACAGGACACTCATGCACACTGCTCGGTTTCTTCCTAAGTGATGTAAGCAAAAGAAACCCAAACCCAACCAATGAGAATTTCTCTGAAATTTCCTTCATCGTTGAATTTCTTTTCAGAAGCAATTTCTTTTCTGTAAAATTGCATGAGAATGGTGGGAGAAATTTTCGGCACAGCACTATCGGTGCCTGATTATATTTGACAGTCAACATGTTGTGTTTGATAGCTAACACACAATTGTCTATCACAGTAGTTTTCAAGCTTTCCGCTTTCAAGGGACACTTTTGCCATCCTTACCACAGAATCCTCTGGAAGATGCAGGATTCCCATGGCAAAAATGCAGGGGTTCCTTGGCAGGCATGTTGTAAGCCAGGGGTGCCAAACCTCTTTCAGTCCAAGGGCCAAATTCAGTTTCGGAGAAACTCTCAGGGGCTGCATTCCTGTGGTGGGTGGGGCTGTAGGCAAAAGACTTGGGGCCAAAATACCAAAAATACAGAAAATACCAGCATAATTTAGATAATTAGGTTTGCTCTTTTTGTGTGCGATGGTAACCATCTGTGGCTTGTCTTACCATGGCTCAGCTTGTCTGAGCGTGGAAAGCTAAGCAGGGTCAGGCCTGGTTATTACTTGGATGGGAGACCCCTCCTCTAGTTTCCTGCATTGAGCAGGGGGGTTGGACTCGATGGCCTTGAAGGCCCCTTCCAAATCTATGAAATCCCCACAAAGTTGCTCTTTGTTGATTTCATGGCATATAAAGGGCTCTATGGTGCCGTCATTTAAACTTGGAAGGAAACTCATTCCCTGCAGGGACACATGGGGCAGGGTGGGTGGCTAAAAGACAGCTTGCATTAGCAGCAAAGGACATCTTTTATTGATAGAAATGAGAAATAAGAGGGAACTGCAAAAGGCATGCTGCTGGATTATGATACAAAAATAATATGCAAGGCGCTGACAAATTGGCTCCTTGACAGAATGTCACTTATTGTTTGAACACTGCATATTTTGAAATCTAATTCAGAGCTGCTTATCAAGTTTTCTCTCTTACAGGTTGCTTTATTAACTTTTTATGTCAACGATGGATCTGTAGACATCTGGGAGAGATATGGTTACCCAGAACATTACCAAGCATAAAAACGTTGATTACTCTGCCTCATCTTGGCTGTCCTACTTGCCTAGTTCCATGAAAGATTCTGTGGTGTCAATGGGAGGGGAATCTGGCAGGTTCCCAGATGCTGGGAGGTGGGATGCTGGCAGGTTCACACTGCTAGCAGCAGTAAAATACCAATGTATAGTGTTCAGTTTTAAAGGTCTGGAAAAAAGTACTCCACAGCAATGCTTTGGATGGAAATGGGCCCCAGCTAGTGATATCAACCAGCCAGTGTTTTACTGGTCCCTCCAATACCGTGTTCTCCAACCTTGGGTCCCCAGATGTTTTTGGCCTACAACTCCCAGCATGCCCCAGCCAGCGGAGAACACTGCTCCAATAAAACTGTTGCCATTCTTTTATATTTTAAGAAATACAGTCATTTAACCATGTCATAGATAAACCGTGCCACAGATAGATGGAGCCCTACAAATATAAATTTCTATAAGATAGTAAATATAATAAATACCAACCGAGTTGTCATTCTTCAAGTCTCTAGAAGTGGGAAATTGATGCATGTTGTCTCTAGTGCATATGCTGTTAAATGCATGCGCACGGATGCGAAGGCACCACCACACAGTGCACGGCCTGCTATTTCACATTGTGGTAGCCAAGCGTAGGGATGGGCACCGAGCCCAGCACCCGACTTGCGGGGTGCTGGGCGAACGCTCCCGCCACGTGAGCCGAGCTGAGCACCCCGCGAGTGCCACCTGAGGCGCTCGCCAGACTTCCGGGTTCCCCAGTTCTACGCTGTTTACATAAAGTATAGCATAGTAAACAGTAAAAACGGCCGCAATTTGTGTAAATGCCGTTTTTACTGTTTACTACGCTATACTTACGTAAATGGCATATCTTATGCTGTTTTCTATGGAAACGACATAGGCTCCGGAACCCGGATGTCACTTTTCCCCGGCTTGGCTCGTGAGATCGCGAGTCAAGCTGGGGAAAGGTAAGTCGAGCGGAGCTCAGGGGGGTTGAGACTGGTGAGTTCACTGAGTTTCCACCCCCCCCATTCGAGCTCCGCGCACATCCCTAGAAGAGTGCCTTCTACCTGTTGCTGAGGTTTATTTACTTATGTGTTATTAATTGGTGCTCCCCCAATTCTAGAACGATCCCTGTGACGAGGCCTACCTGGCACCCACATTGTCATCTTTTCGACACCAGGTTAAGACCTTCTTTTTCTCTCAGGCATTTGGCAGCATATGATGCCATTTTAATCTTGACTTTTTCTTGTTGTTGATTGTTTAAAATTGATTTTAGATATATGTGTCTCTCTCTCTGTGTGTTGTATGTACAGTCATGCCTTGGATTGAGAGCATAATTCGTTCCAGAAACGTGCTTGTAATCCAAAACACTCTTATATCAAAACGAAATCCCCCCAAAAAAATTTGTAGAGATTTTTAATTTAAGCTGTGCTACAGTACTTGTATTGCAAGACGTCGCTTGTATATCAAGTAATAAATAAATAAATATTTAAAAATTTGCTTGTCTTGCAAAATGCTCTCAAACCAAGTTACTTGCAATCCAAGGAATTACTGTATGTAGTTTTTATAATGTATTTTTAAGGGTTTAATCTTTGTAAACCACCCAGAGAGCTTTGGCTACTGGGTTGTATAGAAATGTACTTAATGAAATGAAATTATGTATTATTATTTTATTTATTATATTTATACCCCGCCTTTTTTCCTGCAAGGAACCCAAGGCGGCTTACATAATCCTCCTCCTCCTCTCCATTTTATCCTCACAACAACCCTGTGAGGCAGGTTAAGCTCAGAGTTCGTGACTGGCCCAAAGTCACCCAGTGAGCTTCATGACTGAGTGGGGACTAGAACTCAGGTCTCCTAAGTCCCAGTCCAATACTCAAACCACTACACCTCACTGGTTCTCATATAAACTGTTGATGACCTATTGCAGGACAATTTTTTCCCCCCTAGGATATCTTCAATAAAATGAGAAATGCCCTCCTAACTTTAAAATGGAGGGAAAACAAAGTGAATGAATACAGTATAAAGCAGGTGGAGTAGAACCTTCCTCAGTGTGGAACTGGGTGAGTGTGTGTGGAGCTTGGTGGGGAGGCTGTCTCTGGATATGAGAATGGGGGTATTTCAAGTGTGTTCCTATTTTTGTCTATGGAATCTTGGCTGGTATGCCATAATATGGAATTTTACTGTGCCTGTACCCTGGGATTCATTCACTTCAGCTCTGGACCAGCCCCCGAACCACCAGATCCTGTTATGCTTCTGTCTGGCTTTGCTCCACTCCTTTTGAAATCAAAAGCTGGCAGCCTTTGGCCCAGCCTTCCAACATCATGAGCCTGGCAGATGGCTAAATGATGCAACAGTAGAGCTTTGTGACAGCATCAGCATGACGGGTTGATCAGAACTTTCACAATGGATCCAACCGTCCTTCCCCTTGAAACCCTTTGAATGATATGCAGCACTAGCGATTCTGCTCCCCTTCCTTCTCTCTGCTTCCTACTTCCTGCTGGGGTCAACTTTGGGGGAATATTTTGTTACTTGACATGGTGAAGAGCACAGCTACTCCAGATTTCAAGCTTTGTCCCTGATGGATGGAACATAAGAAGATCCATAT
Source organism: Shinisaurus crocodilurus (assembly GCA_021292165.1). Taxonomy (NCBI): domain Eukaryota; kingdom Metazoa; phylum Chordata; class Lepidosauria; order Squamata; family Shinisauridae; genus Shinisaurus; species Shinisaurus crocodilurus. The sequence continues at coordinate 113,976,511 of CM037878.1, read as the reverse complement.
TGGATCAGACCAAGGGCCCAACTAGTCCAGCATTCTGTTAACTCAGTGGCCAATCAGCTGTCAACAAGAAATCCACAAACAGGACATGAGTACAACAGCACCCTCTCCCCCATGTTCCCCAGCAACTGGTGTACATAGGCATACTCCCTCTGATACTGGAGGTAGCATATAGCCAACCAGGACTAGTAGCCATCGACAGCCTTCTCCTCCATGAATTTGTCCAATCCCCTTTTAAAGCTGTCCAAATTGATGACCACTACATCTTGTAGAAGAGAATTCCATAGTTTAACTATACGCTGTGTGAAAGAAATGCCAGATGAGAAATATGGAAAATGAGATATTGAATTGCATTTCTGGAGGACCAGGGAGAGACATTTCAACTGTGAAAGGTAACACACACACATCCCGCCAGCCTGAGGAAAAAGAAATTTCCCTAATACCAAATCGTACCTTATACCCTGTTCCCTTTTGTGATGTCAATCTCTGGGGTGGATGCAGCAGCAATACCATGCTTGCTTTGTTTCTCTCAGACCTCCCAGCTTGAATATTTGGGAAGCGAGCCTGATGTTTTTAATTGCTTTATTCTTTTTGTGAGCTGCTGAGTGCTGTATAGTGGATACAACTGTAGGATACAGTTCTTATAAAAAGTTAATAAAATAGATACGATAATTTCTAGTTTGTATGAAATTATATATAATATGATATGTGCACATAAAGAGGACAAGAAGATATTGAAATTTGTTTGCAAAGGTTATAGGTCTTGGATCACATGTGTCTCATGCATGCTTTCTACAGGCAGAAAAATTGCATGGTGTGGCCCTCCTGAAACTCTACCACTTAGACTTGTAGGTCGTAGTATGTCCATTGCTGCTCCTGGTAAAACAAACAAACAACCCCCTCACCCTACAAATAAAAACATAATGTGGCAGGGAGAAGACTAGGCTAGAACCCCTCTCCCTGGCATTACATTTCTACATACAGACAGACCCCCCCCCCCCCCGCATGGACCATTCTTTTAATCCTGCAGCTTGACGTGGTACAGTCCCAGGAAGGCTGCACTACATGATTTCTCTAGGGACGTCAATTGCCCCTTTGTGTCAAGACTTGTAAGCCTTAAAATACAACAAGGGTAAATGCCTGACTGCATGTCAAAAGCAGCAACATAATCATAATCTACGATCGCAAGGTGTGTTCATAACATTAAGGGCATCCTGTGAAAGCTGGACCGGATGGCAGCAACTTTGCCCTTCATGTGACAGCAATGATATTCATTTGTTTAACAAAATAAGTAAATACCATCAGATAGGAGACAAGAAGAAAAATGACTGGCTAAATACAGTTTATCATGTCCTCCAAAATCACTTACTGGTGCAATTTCTATTTTTACTCAAATATACAGAGTTCCATAAAGTTAAATTGGGCAAGAACCTGTTTTTTTGTTATCAATTCTGGGAAAATATAAAGTTTGAGTAAAAAAGAAATTTAACCTTAACTCCATTTGTACAAATGTTCAAGCAATTGATAACAGTGGAGCAGTTCAGGAGCTTCACATATGGCATTTGTCCTACACAACATAGGAACAAAAATAAACAGTGATATGTGTGGGGAAAAAACATGAATGTCTTTCATTGGCATGGCATGCATGCATTTGAATACTGTGTGAAGGAAAATGCTATGTTTGAAGTTGCTCTCCCAAGATGCTCCACATGTTCGATCACAGTTTATCTCTGTGTTTCGCATTGAAGGATTTTTTTAATGTTATACAGTCATGCCTTGGATTGAGAGCATAATTCGTTCTGGAATAATGCTTGTAATCCAAAACACTCTTATATCAAAATTAAATCCCCCCCAAAAAAATTGTACAGAGATTTTTAATTTAAGCTGTACTACAGTACTTGTATTGCAAGACGTCGCTTGTATATAAAGTAAAAAATAAATAAATAAATATTTTAAAATTTGCTTGTCTTGCAAAACGCTCTCAAAGCAAGTTACTTGCAATCCAAGGCATTACTGTAAATCATTTTATCCACATGTAATTACTTTTAGCAATAAATGATACCAACCATGAAAGGAAAGCCACAAATCAATTTAAGGAAGTCTTTCTGATGACAAGCATGAAATATGTGAGCCTCCTGCTGCCTCTTTAGAGTTGCACCTATCCTCCAGATTATCTGCATGGGTTAGTGCTTACAGAATGTATTTGCCCTGTCTTGGCAAACATTGAGCTTTTCTACATAAGACATTTATTGTGTGCTCATCATTCCCTACTCATCATTGCTTACAGGTTCTTTAGATGATGATGTGACCCTCCAGTTTCGCTTCTGTTTGTAAACAGGACTTTCCACAAGCTTTTTTTAGAGCAGGGAAAATGGAGTATTATTTCTGAAGGTGAAAGAATGTGTGATTTCCTCTTGTATATTTGTGCTATTCTGCTATACCACGGTGCCACCTACAGGTTACATAGTGGAAAAGCTGGAAAGGAAATGCTCCTTGTGTAGTGTTCGGATCTCAATTCCGAGATGAAATTGAAAGGAGATGCAGTGGATTAACAGCATCATGTAGAAAAGCTCATTCAGTACAGCAGAAAGGTGTACTCATGTTGCCTCTAATGCATTTGCAGGGCCCTCCTTGTTCCTGCTCTGCTCCAGAGGTGGTTGGAGCTTCCCCCCACCCATTATCCCCAAGCCTCTCCTTATTGGCTGGAGTGGCAGAAATGCCCTGATGGCCAGCTGAGACAAACTGAAAGGACAGGAAAGGTAGGGAGTCAGATTTTCTCTTGCCTCTTCCCTTCTTTGAAGCATGGTGTGCTCTGTTGCAGTGCATTTGGCCAAGCTGAAGCAGCATCTCCAAAACATACAGTTGTTTTCTGAAGGGTGACTTCAATTTCTAGTGTGCCAGGTGTTGGGGAAGTGGCAGGGGACACCTCTTTTCTTCCCTCTCTCTGAAGTGTTTCTGCAGCTTGTCCCTGGTGCCAGAGCTAGAACCACCACCACTCCAACTTGGTAAGTGGGGTGGGCATGAGAGGACTCGTGTGCCGAGGTCGCCTCTCTCTCCCCTTCAGAGTCAAGCACAAGAACTATTCTTCTAATCAACAGGCTATTATTATGCTAAACTGCAAGCAAGTTTAGGTTACAGAGTAAGCCTTTACAGAAATCAATAACAAAAGAAACAAGCTGTGGGTAGCGAGTGGTGGGCAGCCCGCCAGGGACCTGACCCGCCTCCAGTTTGGCGGACGCTGCTGCTGTGCCCGCCAAGCTGGGCCAAAGTTGGATGTGCGCCGAGCCGCTTGGCGAGCTTCCAGGTTCCTTCCTGGTGGGCCGCTTTTTACGTAGAAAATGGTGGAAGTTACATTAAAAGTGGCCACAACTTGCGTAACTTGTGCAAATTGTGGCCGTTTTTGGCATGTCTTATGCCATTTTCTACAGAAAAACGGCCCGCCGGGAACCCAGAAGTTGCTTTCCCGGCTAGGCTCGGGAGAATGCGAGTCGAGCCGGGGAAGCAGGTAGGTGGGACAGAGTTTGGGGGGGTCAAGTCCGGCAAGTTCGCCGAACTTCCACCCCCGAACGAAATCCTCACACATCCCTAGTTAGCTTTTTTATAGAATCAGGTCATTAATGCAATACGATCCAACTGAAAGTTGATTTCAGACTAATTAGAATTAGCTAACACCCTCCCCTTCCCAGTAACCTAAATCCCCAAAACCAAACCCTCAAGGCGGTTCTCAATTTCTCAGAGCCAACCGCTTCAAATGTCTCACTCCTTGTCATTGGTCTTCTTAATTGCTGTCTCACCTTGGATCTATCATACTTGCCCCTTTTATCTTTTGGTCTCAGTACGTTCACATTTGGCATTTCTTTTATATTGGCGCCTAGTGGTTAAAGTGATCATTCCCCTTTACTCAGCACTGGTTAGGCCTCATCTTGAGTACTGTGTCCAGTTCTGGGCACCACACTTTAAGAAGGACGTAGACAAACTGGAGAGGGTTCAGAGGAGGGCAACAAGGATGATAAAGGGACTGGAAACAAGGCCCTATGAGGAGAGACTGAAAGAACTGGGCATGTTTAGCTTTCAGAAGAGAGATATGATAGCACTCTTCCAGTACTTGAAGGGTTGTCACACAGAGGAGGGCCAGGATCTCTTCTCGGTCATCCCAGTTTGCAGGACATAGAATAATGGGCTCAAGTTACAGGAACCTAGATTCCACCTAAACATCAGGAAAATTGTCCCGACTGTCAGAGCAATAAGACAATAGAACCAACTACCTAGGGAGGTGGTGGGCTCTTCCACTCTGGAGGCATTCAAGGTGCAGCTGAACGGCCATCTGTCAGGGATGCTTTGACCTGGATTCCTGCATTGAGCAGGGGGTTGCTTGATGGCCTTGTAGGCCCCTTCCAACTCTACTCTTCTATGATTCTATGCTCATTTCCCCTTCCTGCTCCTCTTCAGAAAGGCTCTGGTTCCCCACAGTTTCAGGAGCGGCATGACTCCCTCCTCCCTTATCTCTATTCCTTCTGTCCTTGGCTCTTTATTCTCTACTTCCCCCTCCCCATCTTCATCTGAATCAGAATCTATTCTCATATCTTTTTGAGGCTCTTTTGCAGAACTAGTGGGCTCAGTCCCTACATTGTGGACCAGCTGGGTGGGAGGGGACAAGAGGAGAACTTTCTCTAGCTTGGACTGAAATCTGATCTCAAGAAGAATGGGTGGGTCATAATACTTGCTGCTTCCTTGAGGAGAGCATTATGAGTTCCTGAAACCCACAAATCAATATTCACATTGTTCGAATCTCTACAAAGACCTGCTTTGGAGATTTAAATTGTGAATTTAAGTTTAAATTGTGACTCCTTCTCTGCGGTAATCTGACCATATTTTCCCAAGTATTATCTAGAGCAGTGTTCTCCAACCTTGAGTTGTAGGCCAAAAACATCTGGCGACCCAAGGTTGGAGAACACTGATCTAGAGGCCATAGACAGAAATGTACAGGAGAAGGAAGACTGACTCATTTGCCAACACCCCAGACAGGTGTTTGAAGACTATGGAATGGCAGTAGGCTTGTCAAGCGAACTCAAGTCCACACACACACACCTTTACATCCTTACAGAGCAGCCTGATGCACACTAATTCAGAAGTAAGTCTGATTGTGTTCAATGGGGCTTACTCTCAGGTAAATGTGAATAGGATTGCAGCCTGAAGGAATTATTCTTTCTTTCTATGACCATTTTGTACAAATGACACAACTTCATTCACTTTTTTTTTTTTAAAGCAATAATTAAAATAAGATTGTGCTTATCCTCACAAACAGACCTTTGGGGTAATATATATATATATATATATACATACAGTAATACCTTGGATTGCAAGTAACTTGGTTTGAGAGCATTTTGCAAGACAAGCAAATTTTTAAATATTTATTAATATTTTTTTTACTTGATATACAAGCGATGTCTTGCAATACAAGTACTGTAGTATGGCTTAAATTAAAAATCTCTGTACAAATTTTTTGGGGGAATTTCGTTTTGATATAAGAGTGTTTTGGATTACAAGCACATTTCCGGAAAGAATTATGCTCTCAATCCAAGGCATGACTGTATATATATATATTGCCATTTACATTCTGTGAGGCAAACATAATCAGTGTTTTGCATTTTCTCAGCAGGGCCCTGAGCTGAGAGGCCAGTGGCTTAATCGAGGCCTCCTAGTGAGCCAGTGGCTGTACTGGGTTTACACAGCTGCATTCCTGGGTTTAACATCATGCGTGGGAACAGCATCTGGCTGCTACATACTTAACCAAAAACATGAAAATGAAAGAGTAGAGCTTGCTCAGTAAGCTATAAAAGTGGGATGCACGTTTGCTGCCGCAGATCGACTGCACTCTCTCTGTGCCATTAAGCGCCCTGCTTTTAAATCAAAAGATGATGGAAAGAATGAAAATCAGTTGAGCACAACATGTTTTTGTTTTCATGCCACTTACAGTCTGAAATTTTGGAAGTGCAGCATCCTCATCAGTTATGTTGGTGGCCTTTTCAGCAGAACGGGAAATGCCACTTAGTGACATGAATGAAGATTACGGGAAGGCACTAAAACACTTTAATGAAGGTGAGCACCTCATATATGCCGCTGGTCTTAACCTCAGTCCATAATGCCTGTGTGCCATGCAGCTCAGTTCAATGTGGCGTTATAAGCTGTGGGAGTTAAGCATTTTATGCAATTAAGTGGCAGTCTAGTGTGGCGCTTTGCTTTAATCAACCTGGAAATATTTCTCATTGCATATAAAGTACCAAAATCCTTGAGCTTGGGGTATTATTGAGGTGTAGGGGGAGGACACTACCTCCCCCCACCCCCAATGTTTCAGGCTACATGACCATTCCTGAGGAGCATTCGTATCTCTGGCTCTTATGAAAAATAAAAGTAGCCACAATGGATGCAAGTAGAAATATAGGAAACTGTTTTATACCAGTTCAGAATATTTGGCCACCTGCTCTCCGACTGGCTCCACACACCTATTACCAACCTGAGCCTTTTTAAAACTGGAGATGCCAGAGATTTGACCTACAATTTTCTGTGTGCAAAGCCTGTGTTCTGTCACTGACCTGTGGTCCTGAAGCAACCATGACCTAAATGCACTGCTTTTTTTTGCTTTTTTTTTTTGCAATTCAACATTGCATTTATTGTTTTAATCTTGCAGTCAATCTTTTTGCCTTTGCCACGAAAATCTCTTTGCCCACTTCTGGCCAAAACCAGCCCCACTTCCTGCCTCCAGCTTCACAGTAACCTTTGAAAACAAGACAAGTTCTTCTGATTTAGCTGAAATGCAGTGATAAATGGAAAGTGGATTTTGAATCAACTTTGGATGCTGCTGCTTAGAATATGACAGGCATTGCCCAACTGTGGATCTCCCCCCGCCCCGCCATGGTCTAGCATGGCTATATTTGTTTTTGTTTTGTTATAATTAGTGTCATTTCTGAAGGTTTTTTGTGCACACATCAGTGCCAGCCTAGATCAGGAGGGTTGTGGGTTTTCCTAGTCTTGGATGGATTTGTAGAGCTTTTCTACATGAGGCTGTTAATCCACTGTATCTACTTTCGGTTTTGTTGCAGAATTGAGATCCAAGCACTACTTGAAGAGCGTTTCCTTTCCTGGTTTTCCACTACAGAACCTCTAGGTGGCGCTGTGCTATAGCAGAATAGTGCAAATACACAAGTAGGAAAATACCTTTTCTTTCACCATCAGAAATAATACCCCATTTCCCCCACTCTAACCTCTCCACCAGGAAAGTGCTCTTAAAAACTGGATGGTCATGATGTTGTCTAAAAGAACCTGTAAACAACTGTGAGTAGGGAATGATGAGCACACAATAAATACCTCATGTAGAAAAGCTCACATTCCCCCTGAAGGACAAAATATGTAGCTGAAAGGTATTCCTGGGTCTTGCACTGCTGACCAGGGGTGCCTCTCACCAGCTTAGGCTGGTTTGCAGGCTGTGACTAGTTCTCTCAGGCAAGGATTTGGAGCTTTTCTACACAAAGCTGTTATCTGCTGTATCTACTTTTGTTTTTGTCACAGAATTGAGATCCGAGCTCTACACAAAGTGCTTTTTCTTTCCTGCTTTTCCGCTACATAGTAACTTCTAGGTGGCACTGTGCTATAGTGGCATAACACAAGTTACACAAGTAGGAAAATAAGTTTTATTTTGTTTTCACAAATAATACTCTACTTTCCTTGCTCTAAAAAAAAACCCTGTGGAAGTGCTCTTAAAAAACAGAAGTGAACCTGGAGTGTCACACAACATCATCATCTAAAGAGCAACCACGAGTGCACCATAAATGACGAGTGCATAATAAATGCCTCATGCAGAAAAGCTACTGGACTCAGTCTTCCATGCTTTGGTAAGCAGACTACTGCAATGCACTCTAGGTGGGGCCACCTCTGAAGATGCTTCACATCCTTCAGCTGATGCAGAATGCTGCAGCTCGTTTCTTGACAAGGACAGGTTGAAGGGAGCACATTACTCCTCTCGTGGCTCATCTGCATTGGCTTCTTTCCAGACTCAATACAAAGTACCGCTGATGACCTTCAAAGCTCTACATAGTCAGGGACCTGCATACATTAAGGAGCTCTGCCTCCTCATCTATGTATCTCCCTGTTCCCTCAGATATGGGGTGGAGGCACTGCTCTGCATCCTTCCCAGAAATGGGAACTGTGTAAGGACTCACACCTATGCTTTCTCTACGGTGGCACTCTCACTGTGAAACACTGCCAAGGGAAGCGTAGCTGGCAGCATCTCCACAAGGCTCTCAGCACCAAGTTCAGATGTGACTTTTCGAGAAAGCACGTCTAGCTGGTTAGTGACACTTGGAGCTGGAATCTCTCTGTTGGGACATATGTTTTAATCTTCTCTTTTTACTGTATTTTATGCTGGCTGAGTTTGTTTCTCATTGTGTTTGGAGGATTTTAAAAAAATATTGTAGTAGTTTTATTGTGTTTTACTGTGTGGTATGTGGCATCAAGTGCCATGTTTTTTGGCAGAACATCAGGATATAACATTTCAATTAATTAATTTTTGGCACAGAAATGGGCAGGTCAGGGCAGGAGTATAAACACACATTTACGTACCATCCACAAACTGTTTGGCCCACCATGGAGTCAACCATGCAGCTGAAATTCTCTTTGCCTTATCTACTATATAAATGTGAAAGTGTGTCTGTGGGTCTATGTGTCCGCGTGTCCGTGTGTACAGGCGTTTGCGTGCGTCACATAGGCTCCTACACAGTCGGATGGATCCGCCCCAAACTTGGTACGCATACTCTCCATCACCCAAGGACAAAGACTGGTGGGTTCAAATCTCCGAAAAAGCCCTCGCTGCGCCTGTACAGCCCAAAATAGATGAGATCCAATGGCGTCACTTGGAATGTTCGCAGGGGCCCAATCAGGAGTGGATATGCAAATCTCTCCTACGTCAAAACAGAATGTTCGTATGAACCACAGGGGGGGCGGAGCTGGGATTTCATTGTCAGGTAGTCCAGGGGGGGGGCAAGCAGGGATTTCATTGTTGGGTAGTCCCGGGGGGGGGGAGCAGGGATTTCATTGCTGTGTAGTCCTGGGGGCGGCAGAGAGCAGCGATTTCATTGTGCAGTAACGGGGGGGAACAGGGATTTCACTGGGTAGTCCCGGGGGGAGCAGGGATTTCATTGTGCAGTCCTGGGGAGAGGGAGCAGGGATTTCATTGAGTAGTCCCGGGGGAGCTGGTAGTCCCGGGGGAGCTGGGATTCCATTATGTAGTCCCGAGGGACCTTTCCTATGGAGTGATTCAAAACAGCGAACAGCTGCCTTAAGGAATTTCGAACAAATAGTGCCTATAGGAAAATGGTGACCCGTGCAGTGCCGGGTAAAAAAAGCTAGTGTATATATTATAGTAAATGTTTACAGGATTGCAGGTGTCAGGTTGAATAGCAGGTTTGGTGAGTCCCATTGGCCTTGGATAGTATGCTACTGTTGGCTACAGTCAATTCCAGCTGGGCAATTTTAAACCCTGGACTTAATGGTCTTTGTTGTGCCTCCATTTGGGATGGAGGAGGAAGACATAGGGCAACCGAGTCAGAGTGTGTTTGGGGAGGGGCCAGGCACGTGTCATCTGCAGCCTGGCCCAGCTGTGCTGCCTTGCCAATCAGCACTGGCTTAAGAGACAGGCCCCAAACACATTTCAGACGCTGGAAGCCATTGTTGTTGCAAATCAGCTGTAGCCAGACGCTCCTGCCAACTCCTGGGCTGAGACTTGTGCATTTTGACTCCAGAACGACCTTGACTACTCTTCGGCCTGCTCCTAAACTGGTTCGTGTTTTCTTGATTTCGGATACATATTTTGGCTTCTAACCTTGGACTGTGATAACGACTATGGCTTATCTCTGGACCAGACTAATTTACAACAGTCCTATGGTGGGGGAGGGGGCGGCTTTAGACATGTGTATTAGTTCAATTGTGACATGCACAGCTAACATTTCTTTCCCCCAGCGCCCTGGCCTGTAGTGCTACCATGGAAGACCATTGTAAACTCGAGGAGTTAGGTTTGGTGTGTCCCCTCTTCTCCCCTGTGAGTGTCAATCTCTCTTTCTCCTGGGCTGCAGAGGTTTCTCTCCAAGATGTTTCTTTTTCTCTCTGTATCTAATCATGATGTCCTTGATACTGCCTTTGGGAGGGGAATGTTTAAACTTGCACACCTGGTATAGGAATATAGGGAGGATAATATATCTGTACTGGACACTTGCCCATATTAGTTAGCCTTGGAATATATTACTCCCCTCCAAGGTCAGTCACGGATGCACACGTACACCGGTGAAACCCTATAGCCTGAATAGTATATAAGTCCCAGGAAATCACTCCAACAGTGAACCGCAGCCCAGGCTGAACCGCGGAGCAGTGCTGTGCAAGTTGGCTAAGGGGTCTGTCCGCTGTCTTCCTGGGGTTCCAGACAACTGAAGGGGACTAAGCATGCATTCTCTACATGTAACCTGCTGATTTCTTCTCTGAGACTTATTGGAGAAGATTCAATAAAATCAGCTTCTTTTCCTTCACCATTTGTGTGTTTATTGCCTTTGAATCCCTTAGTGGAAAGAACCTTTGCCGTTTGGCAAAAAAATCCTTCCATGTTTTACAACTGCTTTTACATTCCAGATATGCTAGAGGGGAAAAACAAAAACAAAGAACCTGTTTGCCAACCCTGATTTAAAAACAAAACAAGAATGAACTCTGAGCATGTGCAGTTTTTTTAAAAAAAATTAAACTCACTTAAATCATAGTACCATTGTGATTGCAGGAATAAAATTGAGTTTGCTTCTGCTGCCCTGATGCTAAACATTTTTTACTTGGGAATAAATTGTTGTAGGAAAGGTTAATATATATTTCAAGTAGAAATAATAGCATGAGCATCTCTAACCATGTACATGTCCAGCCGGCCAGGCCACGACTATGGGCTTCTCTACATGAAGTGCTTACCCTGAAGCTTCTTGCTTTCTCTGCTTTTCAATATATTCTATTAACCAACCACAAGGTGGTGCTGTGGTATAGCTGCAGTGTAGCGGAATTGCAACAATACACCAGGCTTTTGTTCCAGTTTAAAATTTAATAGCTGAGTTTCCTCACTAAAAGAAAAAAGCCAGGAAAATGGCTGGAAAACACAGGAGAGGCCCTGGAGGATGATGATGTCATCTGTGAGTGAGGGGCCATGAGCACACAATAAATGCCTCCTGTAGAGAAGCCCTATAACAAGTTTTTAGAAATAAGGAACTGTGCTGCAGTGAGCAATGTCATGCTTGCCCAAGTGCTGATGCCAGACCTACTTGCAGCTGCCTCCTGCCCACATTCTTTCGGTGGCTGTTTGGAGTCTCTTGGGCTGTAGGGCCCTAGACTATGGCCCCAAGGCCCAGCCCTAGCTGCACCATTGGCTACAGTAGTTGACCTGGATTAATTAGAATGGAGCACAAAGATGCTCTTGTTTGTGGTGTTTCAGTTTAATATAGTGCAATACAGGAATGCATAGCCACGGTTGCCAAATCTGGATTATTAAAATGGAAATTGTAGCAATAGGGCTTCTGTGCCAGTGCCTAATAATGTTCTGCCTTGGACTCATGGGCAGCCCTTGAGGATTCTCTCTCGGTCTGAGTGATCCTTACTTGTAAAATGGGCTATGCGTTTCTGAAGCGAATGACGCTCACAATGTCCTGAAATAACTGGCTGCTAATATGAATTTTTCACTGCTTATAGTCCTAATTTTTATGATGACTTGGGCACTGTTACTCCATTCATAATTAATAATGAGTTGTATAACCTAGTTTTGCACCTGTGTGGTCAGCACACAAAAGACTTGACTGGTGAGTTACCTAGCTGGTGCACGCTCAGAGCTTGATTTTTTTTAGTCTAATTGCAATTGGGGTGTGTGTGTGTGTGTGTGTGTGTGTGTGTGTGTAGAGGGGCACTTTCCCAGCCTTCAAACCACCAAATCCTTTGGCCAATTCCTGCAATTCCCACTCCTGCCAGGAACCCACACTGACTGGGTTCAGACAACAGGATAACCCACACACAAGGGTTGAGTGTGGGTTGTTGTTGAACTGTGGGTTGTTGTTGAAACATGGGTTATCTTGTTGTCTGAACCCAGCTGAGATAACAAGCCACGGCTTGTTAACCACAAACAATCCATGAAGAGAACCCATGCTTTGTTTTTAGGTTGTGAAGTGAAGGTTGTTCGCCATGGTTTGTTATCTTGGCTGGGTTCAAACAACCCGATAACCCATGTTTCAACAACAACCCATGGTTCAACGACAACCGACACTCAACCCTTGAGTGTGGGTTATCATGTTGTCTGAACCCAGTCACCGTCACTTATTGGAACCAGGACCCATTTGCATATGGGAAGGAGGACTATGAGGGAGTGTAAGATATGTGCAAGTGGAACAGGTTCCTGCTCTGGGGTGGCACTGGCAGCTCTAGATGGCTGGTGGTGTGCTACCACTGCTGCATTGCTTCCTCCTCTGTCTCTATCGTGGCTCAGGGTGTTGGGATTCATGACCACATGCTGTAATACAAGGGCAACAGGCCCTTGTATTACAGTTCCCAAGTGGCATTGAGAGAATGATCATCCGGGCACCCAAACATCACAAGCCAACTTAGCACTCGTGTGTGTGTGTGGTTCCTATTGGTTGTGAAGTGATCTGAGTAGGAGCGGCAGTGTTCCACACATCACTGTCTAAAATGCCTTCTATGTGGCACCGAAAACTGATTCTGGGATTGAGTCTTGGCGCAGATTTAGCCTCACTTGCACCTTTTATTGTTCTATATTTAAGAATGCTGCATATGCTACCTCCACACCATGGTCAGCATCATTGTTGGAGGACCAAATCCTCACTTCACCCATATTTTTTTCTTTCATGTGTTTCAGCGTTTATTTTGGTGATTTGTCAGGGGCAATATCTGAATCTTCTGCCTCAAGCACTGAAAGGTCACAGGCGAGCCCTGCTGTAGCTACATCAACAGAAACCCAATTTCTATTTGAGAGGGAGTATACAAATTTGACTGGGAAGGCGGTGTGCGTGTGCCTTGTGCTCAGCATTAGGTATCGGCTTGTTCATTATTCTTTCTTTATACAAAATGTGCTAATTTGTTTTTTCTTTAACCACAGACTTCAAACCGCAGTTCTGCTTTTGCAGTTTAACCAAGAACAGGTTCATAGGTCCTTAGCTAGATACTGTGAATGAGTTTGGAAATGCAATGCTCTCTAGAGGGCAGGCTTGGTCTAGTTATGCTTTGAAAGGTTTTTCAATAAAGCCTAGATTTGCAACTTTGAGAGAGAAAAAACCAACAATTTTACTTTAAACCTTCCCCCCCCACCCCCCAAAAACGTTTAGGTATATATGAGAAATTGGCTTCAGTTCATTTTTCATCAGGATTTACCCAGTTCATACCTTTCAGACTTAACATGGATTCAAATGCAATCTGCAGTCCAAGTCAAACATTTCTGAGCTTGCAATGTGGTTCATGGACCAACCAACCCCCCCCCCCCCAACGTTTGACAGTACGTGCACATTTGAAAAATGCACATGATTCTTTTTTACTTTTGAAAAATGTACACAAACATGCTTTCATCAATGGGAGAAGAATGTGTACATTTCAAAGATGAGTATAATTGATGCCTACATTTGGAAAAACATGCACATGAATTTTCATGCAAAAAGGAAAAAGATCACAATCTGATATGGACATGAGATGGAATGAGCTTCCAGGTGGAATTTGGAGAACATTGATCATCTCAGGTTTTTCTTGTATTCACCTCCCTAACCAGTTTTAGCTTTTAAATTTTATTTATAATATTTCTGCCGTGTCCTTCTGCTGGGCTTGGCCTTGGAGGTGGTCATGTTTCAGGAAACCAAACTATACCTTACAGTAGATGGTGTGGTAGGTGAAAATGGCCTCCCTAAAATGGGCTCTCCAGTGTCTCTTCCTAATATAGTTTTAGTTATCTGGGATGTGACATTGTCAGGTTGTATTTCTCCATATTTGGCTTCCATGAATACAAGTCAGGTTGACATAACATGACCAGTCATGTCACAGGGTAGTGAATCTACACATTACTGGGGGAGGAGGCACATTGTAGGAAGGATGTTTTGGTGTCCACCCCACGTCTACTGTGTAATGTGTAGTTGGGCTGGAAGCCAGGTTAGTGAAGCTAATATGTGTTTCTGCATGTAAACTTGAAATGTATTAAGCAGATACATGCACTGATGCTGCAGTGTGCTCTCAGTGAAAATGTACTGTGGTGAGCATGTTGACTCATGAGCATGCTGTGGTGAGCATGTTGACTTCATATGTACAATTTATTTACATCTCCAGCAACACCAAGTAGGCCGCTCAACAAGATCTGCCACAGATGGCCTTCTCCTTGTCCCATCAGCCAGAGCAGCCAGGCTGGTGGGGAATAGGAAGAGGGCCTTTTCTGTGGCAGCCTACAGAAACTAAAACTGTGGAACTCTCTCCCCAGTGACCTCCGCCATGCCCCCTCCTTGATGAGCTTCCGCCGTTCATTAAAAACATGGCTTTTCAGGTAGGAATATGGGGTGGGTTAGGATTTTAAAATTTTATACTGTTTTAAGTGTATTTTATTTTGTTTTGTTTCATTTTATATTGTACATCACCCAGATTACTGGCTAGATGGGCGATCTAGAAATACAATAAATAAATAAATAAATAAATAAATCTATTTTAGAGAGTTGTGCCTCACCCTTCAATGAGTTCCCAGGGGGATCTTACAATAAATAAATAAATCAAAATTACAATAAAAGTAATGTAAAACAAAACATTAAACAGAGACCTTCGCTCTAAGTCATATGTGGAATCAATAATTCAGAAGTGAATGTGCTACTTCTATAACATGTGAGTTGTCCTAAGCCTGTGCCTGAGCAACAACTGGGGAGACAATTCTCCAAGGTCCAAATCCAATGCTATTTACTTGATTCAACTGGCTGACGTTACAGCAATGAGATGACAACCTCTCACTAAATAAAGCAATACTACTTTTATTTGGGTGTTAAGCTAAACATATTATATGCTAAGAAAGTCATGCTGTCAGGATCTATCAAAATGGCAGATACAGAGAAAACTGAACATAGCTGCTGCAACTTCTATTCAACCACAGAAGCATTGTAAAGAACTTCAACTGCATGCATGGCAAATGCTGCAAGTTCCTCCTTGAGGATTGTTTTTCACCTTTCATCTCACTAGTACATTAGATGTGCATGGGGTTTTAAAAACCAACAGAAGTCAGAAGTCGGCAGACATAACAGTATTTCAGCAGTTACCCCTAAGATACATTGCAAGATTTTCAAAGTGAAAAATGTGTGTGCAAGAAGAACTAGATCCTTCACTAGTACAAATGGTTCATGTTCTCTGCATCAAGAGCAGGCTTGAATTAAGGATATGAGGAGACTAAGGCTAATAAGAGGAAAGACCTATCTACTACTGTCACAAAGTGTGTCTCCTCCACCAAGGGGGCCATGTCCCTTTCCTTTATTCTGATTCTAAATGAATGACATGGCCATGTAAATGCAGCAACTACAGACTTTATTAAACATTGTTACATCACAGGGTCATTCAAGTCAGTAGCTGCAGAATAAGACTCCTTGGGAATTGTAGTAAGTCGCTGCAGGATAAGGCAGAAAGTCTCTGGAGCAATATTTGTAAGTGGCTGCAGGACCCAGGATGAAAGGTCACAGAGTGAGACCAGGATGGATGCTTGCAGGGTGATACAAGTAAGTATCTGCAGGATCAGGATGAATGATCATGGAGTGAGGTAAGTATCTGCAGGATCAGAATAAATGCTTACTGAGCAAGGTAAGCATCTGCAGGATCAGGCTGGATTCCTATAGTGTAATATTGGTAAGTATTGACAGGATCAGGATGAAGGTCCAGGATGTGGGTAAGTACTACAGGGCTAGGATAGAGCAATAAAGGTAAGTAGCTGCAGTATCAGAGAGAATGCCTATGTGATGATGTTAGATAAGTAGTTGTACAGTCAGGATGATCTGTTACTCAGTTTCCTGGTAAACTGAGCAAGTATTTTCTTGTCTACTTGTTCTGGTGTGTTCATTACTGCATTGGAAGGTCTCAGCTGTTTGGCCTTCTAAAGAGCCAGCTACTCTTTCCTACTAACCACTTCTTTAGCTTCTTTTCGTTGTTCCTATTCAGTTGCTCTTTCCAGCTCCTCCTCCTAAACCTCTTTGCTCCAGCTCTGTCTGTCTTCTCCCCACCCTGGCCTTCTAGCATTCAGGCTTCGCTCCTGCACTGCCTCCTCCTCTTCCCTCAGAGTCCTTGAGCCATTTAAAGAGCCCCGCCTGCCCTGATTCCCTTTCCTTCTATTTAACCAGCCCTAACTGAGGCTGGCTACTGTTGCTGGGCAACCAGGAACGCCTGAGGGATTGTATGGCAACCCCACCCCTGCATGGCTCCTTTTCCTGGCTTTGGCTGTGGCAAAGTTATGAATCATCATGTCATAGTTAAAGATCTGACAAATTCAGTCTTAATGCTTAAGATGGACAAAGCAGTGAGCTGCTCTTGTGTCATGGTGGATTGGAGGGCATTTTCAAATCCTTTTTAGAAGAGAAAAGGAATGTTCTCCCCTACAGTTAGTGATCATTAGTGACAAATACTGCTGCAATGCAGTGTCAACATTTGGGAAACACTCTGACATGTTGGATTCGATGATAACATGGTACATCTAAATAGATTTGCTTTCATTGGCTTTTCTCTCAATACCGGAGAAGGATGTGAATTCAACAAATTGCTGACATTTTAATAAAATCTAATGGGAGATCATCTGGGTATTTCTGACACAGACATTTGATACCTGTACTGACTTGGGAACTTGAAATATTAGGTGAAAAATGTGCAAGGACACTAAAGGTTTTGTTAATACCATCATAGGCTTTGATCCAATGTTCCAATGTTTGTGATGAAGATATTCACTCTGAAGGCCTCCTTGTCTCCTTCCTCTAGTTGAGGGAGGAGTCACTTAGTTCTTGAAGAAGAGAGCATGAAGAAGCCATCCCCCCCCCCGAATCTAAAGAAATTATTAATGCTTAGGGTATCCTATCTCAGAGCCATTCTTGAGTGTGTGCCTGCCACAGCACATTACACTCACTTTGTTGTGTGTATGAGGCCTTGAAAGCCATATTACTAAAGGTTGTTTTCACACATTAACACTTTAAAAGGCCTTATTGTGCCTGTCTCCTGTTTTTTAAAAATAGCTTTATTACATTACTACAAGAGGCTCAGGATAGCATACATGCATAGATCTCCCCGTCCTCACAAAAATAACCCTGTGGGGAAGGGAAGGCTGAGAGAAATTGACTAGCCCAAGGTTACCCTGTTAGGTAGGCGGCTGAGCTGGGAAACTGAGGGCCTAAAAATACAAGGGCCCAAGGCTATAGTCTTATTAGAGTAATGGTTAATCTGGCCCTGATCAAGAGATGCAGATCTCAAACTGGGGCTTCCTTAAACTGTGGCAATGACTCAGGCTCATCAACTGTTTCAGCAATGATATTTTATATAAAATTTTAATACTATTTCTGATTTAATTATATTTTTAACTTTTGTATTGTTTTATTTATATGTTTTAATTGTGCAAATTTTAATGTTGTGAAGCCGCCTTGAGTCCCAGTATTGGGAAAAAGGCGGGTTATTAATAAATATAATAATAATAATGATAATAATAATAACAACAACAACAACAACCATGGGCTACTGGACAGCTGTCTATAGGCAGCTACTGAAAAGTAGAGCAGCAATATCCTCAAACCTGATTGGCCTGTGTAATCCGAGACTGGATTGGCTGCAGTTTGGTCAACTGGACATTCCATGAGACGTGTTTCCTACATTCTAGCATCCGCTATTCCAGCCTCCCTTGACTTCTACACTAAAAGTGTTTCTGCCTCCTGCCTGACATCCCAGCATTGGATAGGTCTCTTTGATCATCCCTATCATCTGGGCCATAATTCTACCAGCACACACTTTTGGGATTTAATGTTGGTGGGCCAGTTATGTGGTAGTGGCCAGTGGCATGACTACTTTACTCTGATTAGGAGAAACATGATCTGTATAAAACATACCATCCAGACACTGTCTTTGTGTACATGCCTAGGCCATCTTTGCCCTGTTAAAATAAATAAAGATGTGGTGATTTATTTTTTTATAAATATGTCAAGTACAGTGAGGTGGGTAAGGAGAGGTCTACTTCATACCATTGTTGCTTTGTGGCAGTGAATTGTACCAACTTACAGGAGGTGTTTAGCGGGCAATTGGTTTTGTCTTGCCATTTTCCTACGAATCTCATAAATACCACCATGAAGGAATTAAAATGGCAAGTGCCTTATTTCTCTGCAGCTAGAAAATGATGGACCAGAAGTACCTCTCCCTGGCTCCTCTCCAGGGAGAAGTGCCGAGCCGGGAAAGGGTAAGATCCGTGGGGCTCGGGGGGGGGTCAAGTGGGTCGAGTTTGCCCCCACTTCCACCCCCTATCGATTTTTGCCAACATCCCTAAATTATTTTATGTGACTGTAGTGGAAAAAGCTGGAAGACCATTGTGATCTCAGGGAAACAGTGGTGTATGACCATTGTTGTACCTGTGTTTGGGTTTCTGTTGTATGAACATACCTGCTCTTTGTGTCCTGGGTAGGCCTGAAGTCACTATTGATTATATTCAGTGTGTAGAACCAATGAGCTCATGATGTTTAGAGTTTGTTACGAGAAGATTCCCACTTAGAGTCTGTCCTTGGACAGGTTTACACTTGGCAAGGATGTTAGCTGATGATTAGAAGCACTTCAGTTATCCTTAGACCAGACTCCCATGGCACATGATGGGGAGGAACCTGATTACTACTTAGGTAAGCGGGAGCTTATCAATCAGAAGGGTCGAGAGGACCTGGGGACTGAGTGACTCCAGATGGTTTCATGGTCAACTTGAAAGGATTGCTTATGGTTAGATAGTCTGGGAAACTGCTATCAAGGCAAAACACCTTAATCTTGCCCTGTTTACTGGGAGCAGGTGTGATTATCATAGAGAAAACTTATATAAGACTAGGGAATCCTTTAGGAGGGGTGAACCTCAACACAGACCTAGCTGTGCAGAAGGTGCTGTGAGCTGGCCTAGGAGTCCGTCCGTTGTTGTTTCTTTGAGGGGTTCCCGACAACAGAAGGGACATAAGCATCATACTCTGCACTTGGCTTAGCTTCTCTAATCTCTTTTCTGTGGTTTGCTAATAAAGCTTTTCAACTTTCATCCATAAGTGTGCCCATTGTCTCTAGATCCTAAAAAGAACCGCTGCCTTTGGCAGAACAGTGACATATCCCTGAGAAATGATTATTCTCATACCTAGTCTAAGATGCTCTATTGCTGGCTAGAGAGTATATTTCAGCAGCATCTTGTTGGTAATTCTGCAAAAGCTGTTCCATTCAAATCCAAAATGAATTCCAATGCTTTTCAATTTTAATCTCTCTCTGACTTACATTCTGCTACACATCTAATATATTGATGTATCTCTTCCTCAAACCGATGATGGTATCTCACATCACAGGCCCTCCGATATAGCTGAATTAAGACACCAGAATAATTAATTCTCCTGCCAGATCAACACTGATGCTTCTTTCCGTTCCACAGGGCAAGTGTCGGACTAATTTTAATGTGAAAGCATCAGAAGACCTCATTGCTATTAAGAACCAGTTAAACATTAATTAATGGCCATTTAAACCTTTACTGGGGCATGGTTAGTGAAAAATGCTCCATTGGCAGAATATGAATGGCCTTCTAATGATCACACATCTTTGAAAAATGAGTTGTGTATCTGCACTATTATTCCTTACAATTTGATTGTGTGTCGCTTATCATGATCTATACAGATAAGGAAAAATACAGAAGTAAAATGAACTGTTACTTCCCATCTTTCTGCTGGGTTTGATCAATTTCCAAGTAAATGTGCTCAAACTTGTGCAGCAAGCAGAAATTGAAATGGAAACATTTGTCACCTTTAGAGAGAAACATGTGCTGAGATTGTTAATATTTGCAAACTCACTGACATTCTGAACGAGCCCGCCATCTCCAGCTACCCTTTCCTGAAGGAAAAGCATTTTCGAGGCACTTCAGTTCTCTCTTTTCTGCTTCATGTTACTATATTTCCTCATTCTGGTAGGCGGGAGTGGGGGTGGGAAATCAATAGTAGCCATTAATCATTCTCTCTCATGTGCAAAGACTGTGAACACCTTAAAGGTGAAATGCAAAGGTTGGCAACAAAAAGAAAGGGTATGTGAATTGCCGCTAAGTGCACTATAATTGCGGAGACTGTTAAGGTGATCAAATTCTACTATATTAGATCTTATTACTCACACAGATGAGGATCTAAAACCATTGCGGCAGCTCGTTCCTGGCTGCAGACCCATGCTCCTCCTGAAAAGCCCCTCGTAGGGGGCCTAAACCCAAGCAGAGTTTTAACCAACCTCTAATAATAATTATTATGGCTGTATATGCCCCTGTAAAAAAACAACAACCCATTTTAAAGGGGACCCTTTCCCCCACAAAGGGGGTGGGATGCACTTTTGCACTTTCCGGAGCAGCTAGAGCAGTGTTCTCCAACCTTGGGTCCCCAGATGTTTTTGGCCTACAACTCCCAGCTACGCTGGCTGGGGCATGCTGGGAGTTGTAGGCCAAAAACATCTGGGGACCCGAGGTTGGAGAACACTGAGCTAGAGTCTTGGGGAAAAGTACAAAATGTGCAGCACCTTGAGCACAGTCAGGGCAAAAAAGAAAAGAAAAAAAAGATGAGGATCTTGCTATGAAGGGGGTGATCTACTGGCCACCGCCTTTCATGAGCAAAGATCATTCGTGCCTTTGCTTTTCCTTGACAGCTCGCCTTGTGATAACTGTCCAGAGAAAGCAAAGAAAACCCCTATTTGGAGCCTCTTTGGGCCATTGTCCAGGGTTGGTTGGTACCTGCTGCCACTTGGTCACTTTGAAGGGGCTGTCACTGGCTGTCAAAATGGAGATTGCGATCCCCCCCAAATGGTTAAAGGGACAAAAAAGCCACAGCAAGCAGAAAGGGCTTATGACTGCAGCAGGGGGAGGACAGACAAGTTGGTCTTGCTGCAGGTTCCCCTGGGATACCTGTGGGAGGACTGAGGGGGAAGGAGGGGGCCATGGTGAGCCCATGGTGAGCCCGATCGTGTGTCAGGTGCATCGTGGGTTGTTTGCATAACAACCCACCCACCATGGTTTATTGCCAGGGCAGGTTGTCATGATGTGCAAAGTCACCCATTGTCGGTTGCTTTGGGCTACCTTTTGGAAGGAAAAGCAATGAAATGGAATTGAACCAGTCTCTGGCTTATCCATGGATAACGTGGGACTGATATATATGTTTTTAGGAATTCATAAGCTGAGTCTGAAACTGTCAGTGTTCTCACGAGAACATTGACAGTTCTGTATGTATGTAATGCTGTACGTCAGAAATTTTGTGAATGTTGACAGTTATAGATGTTTATTCCTTTCTAGGAGGCCTGTGGGTAATGTTTACAAAATCTTACCAGCAAAACTCAAATTCAGTCGAACGTCTTTTGGTAAGTGGCCACATTTCACCAGAATATTCATCACACACCAGGAAAGGGCTACATTTACTATGGCATGAATATATAGATGTTGGGGGGGGGGGAAATCAGTGTAATGTAGTAATTCCTGATGCTCACTTGTACTTCTCAGTAGGGATGTACAAGTAATTCATTTCTGTTCATTTGTGACTGGAATTTACCTAGTTCGCACCTCCCAGAACCAAACACAGACCTAAATGCAATCTGCAGTTGAAATCCGTACATATCTGAGCTTGCAATGTCATTCGCAGAACAATAACAACAAAAAAGTGTTCGTAAAAGGTGTACATCTGAAAAATGCATGCTTTTGAAAAATGTGCACAGCATACTTTAATCAATGGATTAAAATGCATACATTTAAAAACGCACAGAAAAATGCACACATTTTTGTGCAAAAAGAGCAAAACCAGAGCAAAAGCTCGCACTGTGATAAGGACAGGAGTTGAAATGAGCTTCAAGGTTGAAATTGTAGAAGCTTGACGAGTTGGTGTTTGGCTAATTTGCACATCCCTACTTTAGGGACCATCAAATGTCTTCAGTAGATTGTCTAAGTTTTTAAATGGATCTAAAGGCATCCAGTGTTTGAATCAAGTTAAAAACTACATTGGAGTGATCTATTGATAGTGATATGGGGAGAAGTCAAAAGCTGGGATCCAAAGAACTGCTTACGGTGTTCTGTGTACACTCCATAACTTTCCCAGCTCGTTTCTGCTACAGGACTCTGTGCTCCCCAAATGCTGCTCCTAACAGTCAAAAGACCCTCTGGAAAGGTATACGATGTGGCATGGGTGGATATGACTCAGGCAGAGGGGGTAGGTGGAGACCTCCTGTGCAGGAGTGTCTTCTGCTCTTGCTCAGGGTACTTTGGATCCAAGCCAAATACATTCGTATAATGAAGAATTTTAGATAACCAAGGACACAGTCCTATGCATGGTAGGACCTTTTTCTGTCTAAACATGCGTAGGATTGTGCCCTAAGGCTTTGCTCTTGATTGTTCCTCTCTATTTCAAGAACGCAAAATGAGGCTGAACTAATACCTTGCTGAGAGATATTAACTGTATTGATTCTAGTTTACCCAAATGATGATGATCTTGATTTCTGCTGAATTTACAGTCTGATCTCAACTTGCTATGAAATTAATAGTTTTGATATAGATAATGAGTGGTGAAGAGGGCAAGAGGGCCAAAGCATTTTCTGTGTCAAGTCATGAATTGCATTTAGCGACGCTTGGGCATAATAAATATTATACTCCCTATTGCCTATCAAATGACTTCCTTTTATTCTTATCACAAGATATTAATTTATCATCAGTGATCTGGAGCTTATCATCAGACTATTTAATATATATGTGCTGAAAAGCCATTACCAAATGCTTACAGCTGTGCAGAGTCTCTGGTATTTTGTCAGTTATTATTAACAAATACCAGAATGGAAAGTGACGATCAGTCTTGATAGGAGACCTGATTGTGCTATTTACATCAAGACAATTTTAATGAAATGCCTAATTCATAAACATACATCATTGATTTTCATATTCACATCACTGCAATTAGGATTTGGTATTTAAAGGGCACACTTTGCACTCTGCATGTTTTTAATCATCCACTTCAAGTTTGCTTTTTTGGGGTGGGCTTGTGTAATTTCCTCCTCGGAGATGAAATAATTTATCTCTTAGGCAGTCCCTTTTAATGTCCTCGTATAGTGAGTGAGCATGGGATCTTTTGGGGAGCTAGTTAAGGTATATTGTGGAGGAAACAGCAGAGAATGGGGCTTGTGTGGCACAGCTGGCACATGTTGGGCTGGCTGGGACGCATGGCGTGCAGAAAAAGGCAGAACAACTGGGCAAAAGAGACAGACAGAAAAATGGAGCTCAGAGCAGGAAAGAACGGAGCTGCAAGGAGAAACAGAAGGGAGATGGAGCTACAGGCAGCTGGGAGCAAGAGAGGTGAAACAGAGGAGGTGGAGGTCAAGAAAGCAAGTGGTGATGCGAAGTTGGAGGAGGGGAAGGGGGGAAGAGAGATGGATAGGAGGGGAGAAAGCAGAATGGAAGAAGAAGGATGGAGAAAGACAGGAAAAGGAGGGGAAAAGAAAGGGATGGGCCTTGGGCTAAGGCTCCAGCCTGGGGCAAAGATACCTCTAGATGGTCCCAAGCTCATATCAGCCAAAAGGAGGGACAACCTGCCACACAGGCAGGGTTTCCATTCTCTGCCAGGGAGTTCACTGTGACACTCACGGCTGGCACTTCTTTTTCCAGACAAAGAAGAAAAAAAAATTCTCAGGTGCCGGAAGAAAAAATGTTTTTTCCCCAAAGCGTTTCAGAATTTCCCCGCCCTTTGTCAGGGGGCCTCTTATCTTTCGTCAGATATCTGAATCAAGATAAGAGACCCCCGAGGAAGGGAAAAAAATATTTTCCAAAATGTGTCAGGCAAAATAAACATTTTTTTCCCTTCAAGCACCTGAGAATTTTTTCCTCTTTCATTGGCAACACATTCGTGCTTTCCCCTCTTGTTGTTTTCTGGCATTTTCTGCCATAAAACGGGAGATGGACAGGTTTGCCATGTTGTTCCTTGACCCAAAACTCATCAAACTAGATTAAGGCAAGCTTGGACAAATGCTGAGAATGGATAGACCAGTGTTCTCCAACCTTGGGTCCCGAGATGTTTTTGGCCTACAACTCCCAGCATGCTCCAGCCAGCTGGGGCATGCTGGGAGTTGTAGGACAAAAACATCTCGGGACCCAAAGTTGGATGTTGGGGATTGCTAAAAGAGCTGGGAGAGGATATTAAGAGTTATTATCTCTCCCCTCTTGCGTTTGCAAGCACAGCAGAGCAGACCCCAACTACAGTGGAAAAACGTGAGCGTGCGGAGCTGCTGGTTAGAGCAGAACCAGCATTTAGTGGGTACAGACTGCCCCTTTGGGCTGACTGGATCTTTACCTGGCTTCCCCCTTATACTACCAATAAGACAGACAGTCCTTTGGAGCTTAAAAACAGAGTTTACTCACTCAGATCTTGAAGATTGGATACAGGCAGGCTTAAGAATGTATTTACAGTTGTGCAGGAATCATTTGGTAGTCGATGTGTTCTGAACTTGGGAAAAGTTCAGACATGATACTCTCGGCTTCATCTTTAGGCATGCTGCACTTACAAGTTCATGGCCCAGACTGTTCCCGGGCAGGAAGAGAAGGCACTGGCTACGCCCACATCCTGCCCCGGAGGACATCTGGGTAATGTCCACAGAGTGTCTGCTCTAGGAGGCACAACTCTGTGGTCCCAATTACACCATGCACCTATACATAGCTTGAGGTTTTGACTGCACATCCCCTACATTGGAGAACACTGGGATAGACTATTCTGGAGTGAAGTAACCCTGTGAATAAATAAAAGCATTTGGGCATTCACTGGGTGTGCTGGCTGATTTGGCTGGGAGAGGATGGATAAGTCTGGGTTCAAAATGCCATTTACACTCCAAGCCCATGAAAATAACCCAGCATAAGATGCCATGAGAGCTCAATCAGGTCCGCTGTCAACATTCAATGTATTGAATGTTTGGGTGTGGTAAAATATAATTTAAATATATGATTTCTAAATTATATAAACATTTAATTTGTAACAAATGTTTCCTATTGTTCTGCTTGAATCCTATGACTTACATATGCCAAGGTCTTGTTCTGACTTTGTATGTAGAAAGTTCTATCTCACATAAAGAAATGTAACACTTGATACTAACACAAAGGGCCTCTAAGGGCCTCTTGAATTCTTATGACCTGTTGAAGTAAACCTGTGAGCTAACAGTTAATTGGTATTGAGATAAGGAGAAGTTACTTCAAAGAAATGTTAATTAACAGAAAGTGTGAACCATCTTTCCTCAGTCTGTGCCTTTCACTCCCTAAAACTCCTCAGTACACACATGTCAATTATGTTATTTACTGCTTGAAAGAGAAACCAGATATTGTAAAAGCATAAATCTGTCACAGTAGAAAGTAACAATTAGCACACATTAGAAAATTTGTTAACACGCATGTGCGAAACGTATAAGAATGCCTGTATTCTTAATGGTCGATTGTCTCACTCTGCCTTGGAGTGAGGCCATACAGCACTGAATTTGAATAAAGGAATTCTTTTTTTTATCAGTTCTGGCGGGTTTATTGGGCCATAAGTCAGCTGGAAAATGAACTCAGGAAGTGGCTTTAACTTCCTTACCACATGGGTTAAATCTTTTGGCTCGTATCAAAGTGGCTTGACATTTTGTTTTTAGCTTGATTGCATTCCAATGTTTTTCCTATGAAACTGGGATCAATGTTTGTTGTAGATCAACTATTCTTTATATTCTCATAACAGTATTTTGTAAAGTTTTGACAGATTGTGTTAGACTTCGGTGGCACACTGCGCAGATCAGGAAAGGTACCACCAAGGCCAAGAGGATGCCAGTGTTGTTAACTAGCATAGTCAAGGAAGCTATTAGAAGGAAAAGGGTTCCTTTGGAAAATAGAAATTTTGCCCAAACAAGGAGAACAAAAAGGAACACAAACCTGTGTGTGTGCATGCACACACAGACTCCCCTATGAGGAAAGATCATTACACTAGGGGCTTTTTAATTTAGAAAATAATATTTTAAAGTTAGAAATAAAGGGAAGTAAGGGGAGACATGACAGAGGTTTATAGAAATAGGCATGGTGTGAGAAAAGTGGATAGAGAGTTTTTCTTCCTTTCTTATAGTACTAGAATTGAGGGTCATCGAGCGATAATGGACAGATAAAAGGAAGTATTTCTTCACACAGCACATAGTTAAACTATGGAATGCACTATCACAAGGTGTAGTGATAGCCACCAACCAAGGGTGTACAAACATTTTGTTGCAGTTTGAAAGACAGCTGAATATGTCCTGTTCACAACCCTGAACGTGAGTGTGAACACGATCCCATTTTTTTGAGAAAAAGCTCACACTTTCTTGAATTTGCAATCACATTAAAAATGTGCTTTTTTAAAATGCACATTTTAAAGATGGGCATTTAAACACACACAAACACACACACAGATCTTCATTCTTCAATCAATGGGGGAAATGGACATTTCCCCCAAAAGAAAAACCCCAGAGGACACTCGTCTTCTGGAATGAGAACAAGGCGAGGTGGGCGTCGAGGTGGAAAATGGAGAACTTTCATGACCTCAAGCATTACCAGTTCTCACATCCCCCTACCACTAACCTAGATAGCATTAAAAAACCAATTCATGGAGGCAGGCTTCTAGATACCAGTTACTGGAAAACAGCAGCAGGAGAGGGCTATTGCCCTCACACCCTGCTTGTGGGCTTCCCACGGGCACCTGGCTGACCGCTTTGGGAACAGAATATTGGACTAGATAGGCCTCTGGTCTGATCCAAGAGAGTTTTTCTTATGTGTTTATGGTAGCCTGTAATGCCAGGTCAATCCTATGTATCTGTTTTCTCAAAGGTAAGTTTCCACTGAGTTCAACATGTTTTCCTCTCAAGTTAGTGTGCACAAAATTGCACAAGATTCGAGCCTTAGGCTATACAGAGCCATCAGGTCTTAAAGATTTAGGGTGCTATAGAAAGAAACTTCCAGTCCAACCTGGGCCTTTGCATTTCCACCACATGTTCACTGGTGACAATAAGCAATGCAGTATCTTTTGATATCCATTTATAATTTTTAAAATTAGAAACCTCAAACAGGAGCACCTGGAGAGGCTTACTTAAGACATTGGGCTAGGGTGGCAACTTATGCATCACCAAAAAAAGAAAAAAGAAGAAGAAGAAGACAAAACGACACAAATTTGCATATGCTAATTTATATGTATAGATGCACAGTTAGAAATAATTATAATAATTTAAATAGAAATACAATATGTGAAAGGAAGAATGGTGTGTGCCCTAACTCCTGGTAACGTAGGCAAGGACAAAAGTTTGCTCAGGTTGAACATCAACCCAGCAAGGTCGGCTGCCACCATCCCTTACATCCAACTCAGCCTGAGCCAGGGGACTCTAAGACCTTAAAGGACACCTTAAAGGCTTATGAAATAAGGGCCCAAGCTGGCAACCTCCATTTCAAAGCCCTTGGCCTGAAAACTTAAACAGCAGCAAAAACCAAGAGGAAAGTCTGGACTTTGTACCAAGGCTTAATTGTAATAAAGCACACACATTCAATTATGGTAGGTGGTAAGTTTATTTATAAAATGAGAAAGGGAATAACGTAAGAGCTAAATAGCATAAGAGACAATTTTGGAAGCAATACTTACAGGACAAAATAACAGAACTGACTAGAACCTGCTTATATGTACCAAAACACGGGTCTTCAATGGGACAGGGCCAAACAGAGACAATTGAAACCCAAGATGTAGATGTAGTCCTCCTAGTTATATCCTCAAGTCACTGGAAAAATCTAAGGTGATACCCATTGGTCAACCACAAGCCGACTGGGACAGTCTTCCCAGGTCTCCGGCCAGGGATGTGTGCGCATGTGTGAGAGTTCCCACAGGAATGCAGCTGAGATCACTCAGGCCAATTATCCCGGGTCCTGCTTTGGCTTTGATGCCCAAGACAGCATGAGATAACTCGCACAGGTGGCCCTAACAAATACATGCAGGCTCAGCCTCATAGAATGGAGCTTTACAGGCTGCTGAGACACAGAAGGAAAATGGATTTCTTGACACAATATATCTCACCATAGTAGTGAAGATTGTGACCAGGTGACCTGTGTGTCTGCTCAGTCTGTTGTCAAGGTGCTCACTGTTGCTGGGCAATGTCAAGGCCCCTGCTGCTGCTCCCCCTTCTCAGGGTTCTCGATCTTTACACCAGACTTGGACTGGACAGCCCTTGAAATAGAGGACATCTTCAAATCGAGAACTGTTGTTTGATACCCCTTCAAATAGATGGCTGGCTTATGTAAAATAGGGCCACCCTCAGTTGGGCTCTGCGATGGTGACATCATATTCAGAGTATACATTCTGGCCCATCAGAAGAGAAATAGAAGCTTCTCCACCCCTAAACCTGCAAGAGAAGGAACTTTATGCAATATTATTTTTGCCTTCCCTTTGCTGAGGGGCCATTTCTCAGTGGTAGAGCATATGCTTTGCATACGTGCACAATATCCTATATTCAGTCTCCGGTCTTGCTACTTAAAGGACCTGGGTGGGGGCAGGGTTGGGAAAGACCCTTGAGACCTTACAGAAGTTCTACCAGTTAGACAAGGCCAACCTTCCCCAGCCTGGTGCCCTCCAGATGTTTTAGCCTACAACTCTTATTAGTCTCAGCCAGCATAGTCAGTGGTCAGGGATGGTGGGAATTGTAGTCACATATCTGGAGGGCACTAGGTTGGGGAAGGCTGGAGTACACAAACTGGATTTGATGGATCACTGGTCTGAGTTCACATGTTCATATGTTTTCCCCATCAGACTTGAAGATAGCTAGTTGAAACTTCTGAGTTCAGATGTAGAACCGCACCAAATTTACCCCTGAATACTGAATGCTGGAGACAAATGGAGGTAGGGTATTCCCTTCATGCCATGCTTGGCACTTTGGGAAGCAGAATGCTGGACCAGATGGACCCATTTGTTTGATTCAGCAAGGCTCTTCCTATGTTCTTACTCACCCCATAATCTATGGATAGCTCTTAATATCTTCTTACGGTGCAATCCTATGCATTAGACAGAAAGAACAACTCCCAGCATTCAAGGAGTTGTAGGACTTCCCTTACCAGGGAATGTTGGGAGTTGTAGGACCTTTTCTGTCTAAACATGCATAGGATTGCCACATTAATGGCTATGGCTACTAAGGTTACCATGCAGTCTTTTTTCTGTATGTTTTACAAAGGTCAGCAATGTCTCACAATATATCTTTCTTGCTCTGTATGACAGTTTAATTGTGATAAGGGCATAGCATTTTGTTACTCTGCTTCTTTTTTTTTTTATGGAGGTGATGAGTAGGTTTGGTGCTTTAGATCTCTGAAAGTGTCTCAGAATTTTTTCGCAAAGCATTTTGTTTTGCCTCTGAAAAGAAATTATATCAGTTGACTTAGAAGGAGATTAATAATTCAGAGCTTTGAATGGAAAATGAAAACCAGACAGGCAATAAGTTAGCAGCGTGCAGCGTTCATGTTTTGCTGATCATATGAGTTTCTGTATGAAATGCTTTCTCATCAACTGACAAAAATGCGAATGTGTTAAAATATCTATGTGGTACCGCCAGCCTTATTTCACTTAGGGAATGATGTAAAATCAATTCCATCGTGCCCTTTCAAAGCTTATTGAAATTAGCATTTGTTCTATGTATGTTAATACAAAGTTAACCTTTTTTTTTTAAAAAAAAAAATCCTGTCTCTACCCTTGGAGTTGCTTCCGTTCACCTACACAGCAAGTTATTTAACCTACCTGGCTGTTCCCATCTTTCAGCTACTGAATCATAGACTGAAAGTAACCTCGTATGTGAGCTCAGAAAAACAAACAAATCCCTGTGAACTCCTAATTAGGGTAGGTCTGAAACTTATCCCTTTATTTTGAGCGCCAGTGTGGCGTAGTGGTGAGAGTGTTGGATTGGGACTCGGGAGATCTGGGTTCTAGTCCCCGCTCGGCCATGAAACTGACTGGGTGACTTTGGGCCAGTCACTGACTCTCAGCCTAACCTACCTCACAGGGTTGTTGTGAGGATAAAATGGAGAGGAGGATTATGTAAGCCGCCTTGGGTTCCTTGCAGGAAAAAAGGCGGGGTATAAATATAAATATAATAAATAGATAAATAAATAAATAAAATAAATAAATAGCAATCCATACTGAATCTGGCCAAACTGTAGAGATGGTCCAGCACCCAGTGCTAGAACACATGTTCTGCATGCCTAAGGTCCTAGGTTTAATCCCTAGCACAGGGATGGGCAACTTGTGACCCTCCAGATGTTTTGGCTTACAACTCCCATCATTCCTAGCCAGAATAGTCAATGGTGAGGGATGATGGGAGCTGTAGGCCAAAACGTCTGGAGGGCCACAAATTCCCCACCCCTGCCCTGCCATCTCCATTTTCAGAAAAGGAATGCATAGCAGATTGAAGAACTCCTACCTGAGACCACGGAGAACTTCGGCCAGAGCGGACGATACTGGATTAGATGGACTAATGGTCTAACTCAGTATACAGAAATTTAGTATGTTCAAATGAGATGAGACTAAGGCTGCAGTCCTAAACATACTTACCTGGAAGCAAGCCCAATTGAAGTCAGTGGTGCTTTCTTCTGAGTAGACATCTGTAGGATTGTGTTGTAAGGCTGAAATCCTAAACACACTTACTAGATCAGGGGTTCTCAACCAGGGGGCAATTCCCCCCCGGGGGGAATTTTAGGGTTTCAGGGGGGAATTCAAACTGTTGGAATACTGATCTTTCTACAAATTACAATTCTACAGACTGTACATAATCTACAGGACATCACATCTTATTGTATGGCACAGATTAAGTCAGACAACCTTGGAAAGGGGGAATGACATTCTGACATATGGTGAAAAGGGTACATGGGGCAAAAAAGGTTGAGAACCACTGTACTAGATAGTGCATCCCATTGTGATAGTGCATGGGGGACATAATTATCTATTGGTGGATTCCCCTTATTTGTAAGGGTTCTCCCAAAAAGAATGGTGGTAGCTGCCACCACAGGCTCAACCTAGCCTGAAAAAACCCTGGGCTCGCTGGCTATATTTTTTTTGGAGCAGGGCAGGGGATGTTTCTAAGCCCTACCGACAAAGATCCTTCAACCAGACCAGTTGGAAATAATAAAAAGAAAAGAGCTTTAGATTTACTTTCCCAAAGACCAGAGGACACAGAACTTAACATTAACTTGGGAAATATCCTGGGATCATAAGGGGTAGCTGAACACCCATGCAGTCAAGCACATGAGGAAGATTCTAGTGAGAAATTCCAGGAAAATACGTACCTTTAAAAATACAAAACAATGAAGCCAGCTATCAATGTATATAAAGACAGTTTGTTTAGGAAATTGTGTTTGTTTTTGTTTTGATACAGCAGGAAAAAATAAGGCAATACATCATACATGGACTTTCAAATAAAAGAAATAAAGTCAGTCTAATCTAGCTAGTTACATATTACCTGCTTGAGTAGACTCTTTGGTCTGGGAGAATATTGATGGAAATTGTAATGTTGCCTGCTTAAATCAATGAGGTAATGTAACCACTAGTTACACTGGGAGGAAAGGGTTAATTGAACAATCCCCAGGGTGCATGTTTTCATAGATTTCATAGAGTTTTTTTTTGTTACCCCTCCTCCCTACTTCCGGCCTCTCTGCGGCCAGCTCTCTCTCTCTCTCTACCTCTCCAACCTGATGGACACAAGGTCTGAACTGGCTTCCAGCCAGTGATATCCAATGAAGCAGACTCTTAACACCAAAGACTCTAATCTGCCTATATGCATCCTGCATATATGAATAAACGGACTGTAAGTAAAACTAATAAATGTCTTAATTAGTTTTAAACCTTGTATGGACAATCCGTTCTTTTTAAGAGCCTTTTACCAGGGTTTAGCAACCCACATGGTGATAACCAGTTTCAATAACCAGGCTGCGCATAAGGGGGAAAACTCTGCTTCGTCCTAACCAGTATAGGGACCGACTCCTTTCCAATATCCCCCAACAAGTATTAGTCTCTTGTAGAGCAACTTTGGTCATCTTTACTCATGCTTCCAAAGGAGACAAGGGACTGGGTTGATACACCACATATTTATGGGAATCTGGGACCAGTGGAGCTAGCCTCCTACCTGAGATGGAATGCAGTTTGGACCAATGGTGTAATAAGCTGTATCTCTGATGTACATGGTGAAGGTGGGCTGGACAATACTACAGTTAGGTGGATCCACAGCTGGCTGAGTAGCCATACTCAACGAGAGCTCATGACTCAGCATCCTGCTGGAAGAAGGTCTTGAGTAGAGTGCCACGGGGCTCTGTCATAGGCCCTGTGCTGTCAACATTTTTCTAAATGACTTGGATGATGGTGTAGAGGGGTTGCTTATTAAATCTGTAGATGACATGAAGCTAGGAAGGACAGCCAACACCATCAAAAACAGGATCAAGATTCAAAAGGACCTAGACAAGCTGGAACACTTGACTGAATCTAACAAGATGAGTTTCAATGGAGATAAATGTAAAATCTTGCATTTAGGTGCAAAGAAATCAAAGACACAAGTGTAGAATGAGGGAGACCTGTCTTGGCAGCAGTACGTGTTAAAAAGACCTAGGTGTCTTAGCGGATCACAAGCTGAATATGAGCCAGCAGTGTGATGCAGCAGCTAAGAAAGCAAATGCGGTCTTGGGTTACACTAAAAGAGGCATAGTGTCCAGATCATGGGAAGGAATAGCTCTGCTCTATTCTGCATTAGTCAGGCCACATTTGGAGTACTGTCTCCAATTCTTGGTGCCCCATTTTAAGAAGGACATTGACAAGGTGGGGTGTGTCCAGAGAAGAGCAACCAGGATGGTTAGGGGTCTGGAAACCAAGTCCTATGAGGAATGTTTGAAAGCTGTGTATGTTTAACCTGGAGATGAGAAGATTAAGGGGAAACATGATAGCAGCCTTCAAACATCTGAAAGGCTGTCATGCCAAAGATGGAGCAGTCAGACCTGTTCTCTGTTGCTCCCAAGGGCAGGACTAGAACCAATGGGTGGATACTGCAGGGAAGCAAATTTTGGCCTAAACGTTAGGAGAAATTTCCTAACAGTGAGAGCTGTTCAGCAATGGGACAGGTTGCCTCGGGAGGTGGTGGGTTGTCCTTTGCTGGAGGTATTTAAACAGAGGCTGGATGGGCATCTGTCAAGGATGCTGTAGCTGCACCCTGCAGTGCAGATCCTGCTTTGAGCAGGGGGTTGGGCTAGATGTTCTCCAAGGTCTCTTCCAACTCTATGATTCTATGAAGGTAGCCAATCAGAAATTATATAGAAAGATGGTTACACTTTCCTAATGGGTTTGGACTTCCATGACAAAAGAGCTAACCAGTTCATACCAGATGTGCGGGTTCAGTATCAGTAAGACAGTGGGCCTTCTAGTTCATAATCAGAAACTGGTCAGCAATAGTTTGGAAGGGTTTGGGGCCTAGTCAGTCTGTGGAATGTCAAGACCAGTGTGAGCTTATTACTGTCAGAGTTCTCAGGGAAAAGCAGGCGGGAGTCAACTTGTGTCCCCCATCCAGCTGCTACTTTGACCTTGTAGAGATAGGAGCTGGCAGCCTTCTCAGGGAACCTCAGGAGAGAGGAGGGGTGGTTTGCAGAGGTGTCACTGTGGTTGAAGCCTCACCCCTGAAGGGTAGAAGGGAGACACCCAGGTGGGATAGGGGCCTCATGGATGGGCCAGTTCCCTTGTCAATTAGTGGTTTGGAAGGAGGGTTAAGATGGCCACACCTTCACTTTTAAGTCAGTGCTTAGCCTGCAGAGCCTTGGCTAGGAACATCTCTCTCATCTTCCCTGTCTGCATCCTTCTGTTTGGATTTATCACCAACTGAGCTACTGGGAGCACTCTGCACATGGACTCCACCTAATTTGGGCTTTCTTTTCTTTGGACTTTTACCACCAAGAACCTGCCTTGAAAAGGACTGTCATACTTTCATAGATTGTGCATTCTCATGGCTAAGGATGTGTCTTTGTCAAGGAGCCCAAAACCTGGCTGGCTTCGGGCTATTTCCCAACTTCTGGACTTTCCTATGCCTCAACCCATGTGGTGTAGAGATTCCAAGGCTAGGAGCTTTGGACGCTGGAATCTCTGCATGTGGGGAAGTACTATGGACTCAAGTCTGATCTTGTTCTGGACCCTGATTGTTGAGAGGCCTGGACTCACAGTACCCAGAGGGACCAACACAAGTGGTAGGGTTGGTCTTGACCTCTGTGGAGGTGTGCATGCTGGTTCAGGTCCTCTTCTAGATTCCCTTCCCTTGTCTCATGTGCAACAGGGCTCAGATCCTTCCCCTGTCGGAGGAGCAGCTAGGAGTTGCTCAGATCCTAAGGCCAAGACACACAGCACCTTGGAGTTTCCAACACAGGGGCAAGGTTGGCTCACTTCTCTATGGGGGTGTGTGGGTATGTCAGGCCTGTTTCTAGGATCCCTTCCCTTGTTGCAGGAGCATCTGGAATTGGCTCCAGTCCTTCCCTTGGGGTGGAATGTCAGGGAATTTGGTCCTTAAGAGACATTCCAGTCCCCTACCTTGATGTGGAACGATTTCAAGAGCCTTTAGCAAAAATGCCATCCGCTATATGATTTCTGAAGACTGTAACTATTAAGCTGATGCTGTGGGATTTGCTGTAATAAAAGGATCTCACTGATTGGAGTCTCTGGTGTCAGAGTGCTAGAATGCATGATTGCAGGACTGGGCCCCCAACACCAGTTGGCTATTGTGAAAAATGGATTAAATTGGGAAAGTGGATTGGATCTAAAACCAAGGATATTGGTCTACAAAGGGGGTTCTTCGCAGAGATCCAGAGACTTGGACACTCTAGATGGCCCACCCATCGAACTCAGAGTGCCTTACATTTGAGTAAACATGCTTAGGATTGTACAGTAAGAATAGATAATAGTAATGGCCCCCAAGCTACCTCTGCTTGAGGCCCAAATTAGACATGACTCCAACTAAGGGTAATGGAGAAGGCATGGGGCGTGTAGGTCCAGATGGTGTGCATATTTGTGTATCTATGAATGGCATGAATAGTAGTCATGTAACCCCGCCCCCAATGTCTTGCTACTTCTGCCAGTCACATCACCAATATTTCTTGGGGGGGGTGTTGAAAGGACCCCGCTTTGTAGACCCCCTTTGAATTCTTGTTAACAGCCCAAAGAGCTTCGGCTATTGGGTGGTACCAAAATGAAATAAATAAATAAAAAGCTGGTAAATTTGAGATTGTGCCATGCTCCATCCCAAAAGGGAATCCACCAGATTCTTGCCCTGATTCTTCTCCAGATGTTCTCCTGGCTTCTCCCCTAACTCACCAGATGCTATCCTGGCTCTGTCTAGCTCCTTACTCCATTCCTTGCCCCTGCCCATTTTGTTTTGGGAATGAAAAGCTGGCAGCTCTATCTGCTGTATGCTTTCCAGCTCCATTATTCAGTGTTCATAGTCCACTCTATGGAGGTCATTCTCAGGAACTGAAAAACTTAAGAGCATTTTCCCCCTAAACAATTACAGCCTATTCACTGTAGAACAAAAGAACAATGGATAGAGGTTTCATCCAAGGCAACAGAGTTAGTTTTAACCAGTGCACACAGTTTGAGATATTGTTAAATTTAAAAAGCTTGTTGCGGGTGTCATTCACCCTGTTGCTGCTCTTGCCGCTGATGGTTGAAAGCCTGCATTATTTTCTATTGCACCCTCTAAGCTCTGTGATGGATGACATGCCAAACACATCATCAGGGAGTTCTGACTCCGAGTTGGTGATCAAAGTAGTTATAAACCCTCCTGAGTAGCACTGACCTGCAAGGACAGAAGACCTCAAGTGTCAGCAGAATGTGGCAACAGTTTGAGGTGTGGGGGTGGGGGTGGGAAACAAGAGTACAGCCCTATTTTGAAAAGAAAAGAAAGATTCTGCTGACACTGCTGAGCAAGCTGTTTATTTGAAGCAGGTACAATATTTCTTCTCTATGAATGGTCACTTCTCTGTCTGCTGGTCCGTTGTGCACATGTATCCAATGTACCAGCTACTGATCCCTTCTTTATATAGCAAAGAGGCGCAATAGATTTCCTCTATCTTTTCAAAGGCCAGACTTTCCCAACCTGGTCCCCTCCAGATGTGTTGTACTACAACTCCCATCATTCCCAACCAGCAGGGGCACACTGGCTGGGTGATGGGTGTTGTAGTCCAATACATCTGATGGGCACCAGCTTGGGAAAGGCTGCTATGCTGCTATGCAGAAGTGCCTGATCTTGAGTCACACACCATCTAGCCAGGGTCTCTCCCGAGTCTCCAGCAAAAGCCTCTCCTAGCCCTGCTGAGATCATTAACTGGAGGGGATCGATATTACCTTGCTTCATTACCTTCCTTTTCCATTATGACGTCACTGATACAAATGTTATCAAAATTTTCAGAAGCTGAAATAAACAAAATTCTGTTTGGGCCTGCAGGAGCCAGAAACTAGCCTTAAGAATTAGATTTTTAAAATGTCATATTGTAGGCGTTTCCAATCAACAGATATTTCTAGTAATAACAACAGCTGAGGTTTTTTGCTTGAGTTAAGTAATACACCACTGAAGTAACATGAGAGTGGGCCTTTAGTGTCCCTTCATTGGCTCCCGCAAGTAAAGATGGACAAATCTGTCAATCCCAGTTTCTCTCAGTTTCTCATTTTTTTCACTCTTAAATTCAATTTATGCTGAACTTTGAGAATTTTTCCAATGTTAAGTTCAGTTGGTCCCAAACTGTGAGAATGTTTTTTTTAAAAGTTTGCATGAAAATTTCTTACACATTTTATGTGCGTTTCTCCTAATGCACAGATTTTTATGCAGTTTTGCTAAATATACACATTATTGCAAGTAAGTTTCCTAATATAATGCAGTTTCAACATTACTTCTACTAATACATGCATTTGTATGTGTATGTTTCCCTAATATATGCATTTTTGGATTGGAGAACTCCATTGCAAAACTCAGGGAAGTGCAAATTTCTAAGGATAACTGAGTTTCAGTTGGTGTGTCGTTTCGAAAGTGCAAGCCTAGGTAAGTATTATTAAAATGTAAACTGAACTAATTTCTCCCCCACCCTTACCCACACGTCACCTGATCCTTTACCTCAAAAGCTGTACCATCTCTGGCTGCTTCTAGGCGGGGCATCCAAAGGGCCAATTCACATATTACCCTTTTAATGAGGGGCAAAGTGTAACCAAGCACTTCCGAACCTATTTCGTCCCCGCTTGCCTTGCCTCAGCTTTCTTGGGAAGGAGTACTTCCCAGCTTCCCTTTAGGGCCAAAACTGGCCTGACTTTAAATCCATATCTAGTCTTTTTTTTTTCTTTCATTTTTACTCTACAGTAGATGCAGGGGGCCTAATCCAAATATTTAAACCTCCCCCCCCCACCCCCATGCTAGAGTCCTGATCCAGATTAGGGCCCCTGTGCCTACTCTAGAGTAAAAATGGGGGTGCGGGAGACGTTGCTGCTAGATACGGATTTAAAGTGATGTCTGTTTTGGCCCTCAGATTCCCTGCCTCACGGCCTTCACTCTCTTTCCACTTGCTCTGTTGGCAGCTGCCTTCCCCAAGTTCCCCTAAAATAAATGGGCAGGCTCTTCTCTGCACCCCTACCCTATTCCCACTCATGGGCAGCTTCTCACAAGCCATAACAGAAAGGAGGACGACAAAGGTCATTGGGGGAAAGTCATTTTTGTGACCTAGAATCAAAGTACCCCCATAGTATACAAGCTTCTATTCTCTTTTTAAAAAGGGGGGGGGGAGGAAGCTATTTGTGCACTATTATTTTTCTTTGAATATTTATTATTAAATCCTTCTTCCAAGGAGCTCAGGCGGGGTCCAATGAGCTTATAGATTTCATAGATAATTGAGTTGGAAGGGGCCTACAAGGCCATCGAGTCCAAGCCCCTGCTCAATGCAGGAAACTAGAGGAGGGGTCTCCCATCCAAGTAATAACCAGGCCTGACCCTGCTTAGCTTTCCACGCTCAGACAAGCTGAGCCAGCGTGAGCCACAGGCCTGTCCCAGCTTTATCTTCAGAAGAACCCTGTGAAGTTAAGTTATTCGGAAAGTTAGTGACTTGCTATCCAATGGAGGTTTAAAGGATGTTTTAGACCCAAGCCTCCCCCATCCAAGTCTGACACTATCCATTGCCCCACACTGCACCACCAGTGATACCTGCCATACTGTGTTTTCCTCTACAACTTAACCAGGGATGGGGACTCGGACTCCAGGACTCAACTCGTGAGTCGGACTGAGTCCCCCCTCTGACTCGAGTCAGACTCAAGTCCCAATATTTTTAATGGGACTCGAGACTCGACTCGGGACTCGGGACCAAGCACTCGTGTTCCAAAATCGTGTTCCTCAAATGCAACATGGATAGGTTTTAGGAAGTACAGCAAGTTTATTTTTTAAAATCATTTTCCTAAAATGCAACCTTTCAGACATTTTGGGTTTGGCTGCCTCTGCCTGCCTGGTTGGGGTTCCCAGCCTCCTCTGCCTGCCTGGTCTCTTCTTAACCAGTTCCACAGTTTGAATTGTCCAAAACAAAGGGCTCTGCCTGCCTGCTTTGGGGTTCCCTGCCTCCTCTGCCTGTCTGGTTATTTTGGGTTTGTCTGCCTGGTCTGTTCTTGCCAAAATCAGTTGCAGAGTTTTGAAATAAAAAGGCACACTTGTGCCTAGAATTTATTTAACCCACACATCTGAAGTAGCCTTATTTTGTTGGGAAACCCCCCCCCCCATTGATTTTAATAGGGACTTGTGGAGTCAGCTTTGGGAGTGACTCGTGACTCGTGTTTTGGACCAAGGACTCGGACTCGGACTCGAGACTCGGGTCCAAAGACTCGTGACTCGACTCGTGACTCGAAACCAAGGACTCTTCAACATCCCTGAGCCAGGGATGTTGAAGAGTCCTTGGGCTCGAGTCACGAGTCGAGTCACGAGTCTTTGGACCCGAGTCTCGAGTCTGAGTCCTTGGTCCAAAATGGTGACTCACGAGTCCCAAGTCACTCCCAAAGCTGACTCCACGAGTCCCTATTAAAATCAATGGGGTTTCCCCCCAACAAAATAAGGCTACTTCAGATGTGTGGCTTAAATAAATTCTAGGCACAAGTGTGCCTTTTTATTTCAAAACTCTGCAACTGATTTTGGCAAGAACAGACCAGGCAGACAAACCCAAAATAACCAGACAGGCAGAGGAGGCAGGGAACCCCAAAGCAGGCAGGCAGAGGCCTTTGTCTTGGATAATTCAAACTGTGGAACTGGTTAAGAAGAGACCAGGCTGGCAGAGGAGGCAGGGAACCCCAAACAGGCAGACAGGCAGTGCCCTTTGTCTTGGACAGTTCAACTGTTGAACTGGTCAAGAAGAGACCAGACAGGCAGAGGAGGCTGGGATTGGGAACCCCAAACAGGCAGGCAGAGGCAGCCAAACCCAAAATGTCTGACCCTAACCCTAACCCTAACCCCCCACAACAACACATCAATCAAAATAAATCTCAACACATCATTGGGGCTGCGCTCCTGGTAGCTGTCCATAGTGGCCGAGCAGCGGCGCGCCTCGCTTCCATGTGCTCGCTTCCATCACGCTCCTCTCCACTCCTTCTGGCACAGCCAGGGATGTTGAAGAGTCCTTGGTCTCGAGTCCCAAGTCGAGTCTCGAGTCTCATTAAAAATATTGGGACTCGAGTCAGACTCGAGTCAGAGGGGGGACTCAGTCCGACTCACGTGTCGAGTCTTCGAGTCCGAATCCCCATCCCTGGTAAACACTGCTTTCTCATGGCAAGGTCCCATGTTGGGTGAAGGCATCTGCAGGGGTCTTTCCCAGGTAGTCTCCTTCCTCAGGCAACACGGGAAGGTCAAGTGTGAGGCTGCTGGAGTACACGTCTGCATTGCCCCTCCTCATATCCTATTTCCGAATGCTTGAGGAGGGCTCTTGTGGTTCCAGTGGTTATCATACAGAGAAGTGTCCCACATGCTATGAGGAGATATAGTTATAATCACAGGTTATCTCTGTGACTCATAAGGAAGACCACAGCAGGCCCCAATAGGTGCTTGGGTAAGCTTGGGTCCATGAGAGGTGAACAGCCTCGGCTACCGGACTGGCACATAGGATGCAGATGAAGGTTTGAATGGAGAATGATTAGACTCTAGAAGTATGAATGGGCAGCAGATGGAGGCTTGCAATCATCAGGTTAACATGCATAGCCTAAAGCAGGGCTCTCCAACCTTGGGTCCCCAGATGTTGCTGGACTACAGCTCCCAGAATCCCTTGCCATTAGCCATGCTGGCTGGGTTTTCTGGGAGCTGTAGGCCTGCAACATCTGGGGACCCAAGGTTGGAGAGCCCTGGCCTAAAGGCACAGGAGAAACTCTCCGGAAAAGAAACTACAAAGAGCCCTGCAAGGGGATGGCTTCCACCCCCACCCCCCAATAGAAGGACTCAGCCAGAAACTTTAGCCCATCAAGTAAGGCAAACCCACAAAAGGTGTTCCTTATGTCACCCATCAAGGGCCATCAGCACACAAAGGATATAGGGTGATTAGCGGGGAATAAGAACATCAGGGGGACAGAAACTGCCCCAGCTGCTCTCGCATTGCCAGGAATGTAGGAGAAAGGTATAAGAACAGAGGGTTTTGGTAATGGAAGGTGTGTCGGGAGAGAGTCAGGAGAGTCATCCTAAGTCATCCAAGCAGGCTTGAGACGCAGACCACTTGATCACCTCCTACCTCCACGGGACTACCATTGGGGAATCCACTGCAGGGAACTGTCAATGGGCAAGGTAGTAGCCGGAACTTCTTTCTCTAACTATCCTTCTAGACGGAAGCCTTTCTTCCACCCCCTTTCGATCTAGGCTGTTAGGGCAAACAGGGACTCTTTCCTCTCCAAGAATATAGAGTATGTTTGAACCATAGCATAAGAGTATTTTGCTGCCTGAAACCATTGGGTTTATTGTATTATCAAGAGTAAGACACTGTACCTGCTCTATATTTCATCTTTAATTAACAACTCTTTTGTTTCTGATATCACTGTGTGTTTGTCTATGTTTAGTGTTAAAGGGCAAAGCGCATACTCCACCCAGCAGTGCATGTTTTTACCCCAGCCAAAGATCCCAAACCTTTCATGAGAGTGTGTGTGTTTAGCCTCTCTTCTATAAGGGAATCTAACACCCAAAATGATCTGTCGTAACACACACACCCTTGAGGAAACATGAGAAGGGGCCTTCTATGTGGTTCCCTCACTGAGCATTTGGGTAGACCAGGGCCCCCCAACCTTTTTGTACCCACGGGATCATTTGGGAATTTTAGAAACTGCTGTGGGCACCATCACAAAATGGAGGATGTGGTGAGTCATATCATGGCAACAAGGGGGCCTGGCTAGTCAAAAGTGAGCTAAAGAGGTGTGTGTGTGTGTGTGTGAGAGAGAGAGCGAGCGAGCGAGCAATAGTGAGTCTAAAGGCTGAGAGGGAGGGGAGGGAAAGAGCAAGGCAAAGGGATAGACAGATCTACTGTCCCTCAACTAGATGACATGACACCTTTCTCATGGAACTTTGGCCATTTACAGAAGTGCTTTGTCTTCTCTATCATGTTCTAATCTGGGGATTGGCACTGCCTGTGCTTGTAGAAATATACCTTGACATAAACTAAAACAAGCCCCTGTCATTTAATGTTTAACACCATTGACTTAAAGCCTAATGAGATGAATTTAATATATTTGGCTAGTGGCAACAGTATTTAAATGAAGCACATAATTTGTTAAATACTAGCAAATATGCTTCAGGCTTTAAAGCTAATGTATTTTTCATTTCCATTTTTTATTTCTTTGCTTCAGTGGTAACCCTAAAGTATCAAGATGCTCCTTTCCCCCAAATTCAACTTTTGTAGTTGTTGTAAGGTCACAGTAGCTAATATAATCAAGATATTCTACTTTACCCCCTTTTTTACAAATAGAATAGGGCCAATTATTTTCTTCTTCTTCATTGGGTACCCACCCCTGCTTCCAGCTACTTGATCTCTGTAATTTTTGACCTGTGCATTACTGTGGATTTAAGAGCCATAGCAAGACATTTTTCTCTTTAAGCTTGCAGCTCCTTTTGTTTAGGTAAGCCCAGTTTTCTTTATCTAAGTGTATTTCGGTAGCAGTGGTTGCATGGCAAGAGCATGAAAATAATTGCACCCTGCAGTCTCAGACACTACACTCAAGGGGTTCTGCCCTTGTGCCCTTAATGCTGTCTAAAAAAAAAAACTGACTTGAACAGGGCTCAGCAGTAGAATACCTGCTAGCCATATCTGATCTCCCCAAAGCCTGTCAACCCTCTTCATCCATGCCATTTTTGTGAGTCGTAACAGAGCAGCACTTCCGCAGTCCAGGTCTGCGTCGAAGTTCCTCTTGGTGGCTGCACCTCGGGGACTTATATACCTAAGATCCCTGGTGGCTACGTGCAGTTTGGAACATCACCCTAATTAGTCATACTTGAGGCGATGGTCTGATTTTTAGGTCTCATGATGTTAATGAATTCTAGTACCACCCAACAGATAAGCTGAAAGTGAGTGGACAGTAGCCAACATAACCTTGAACAAGTCACGCCAGGAGGCTTGGAGGCCCTTACGGGGGCCTGGTTCTTAAGGTTCATCAGAAGTTTCAGGCATGGATGGATCAGTATGTGCAAACGTCATCCTGACTCCTCGAAATACAGTCTTCTGGTGCATACAGGCCTGTGGCTCACGCTGGCTCAGCTTGTCTGAGCGTGGAAAGCTAAGCAGGGTCAGGCCTGGTTGTTACTTGGATGGGAGACCCCTGCTCTAGTTTCCTGCATTGAGCAGGGGGTTGGACTCGATAGCCTTGTAGGCTCCTTCCGGCTCTATGATCTATGAAATCTATGAAAGGGAGCTAGAGCACACCCCAAAGATTGGCCAGGGGATGATGACCAGGCCAAAAAAAAAATTAAAGACTCTTGCTTTAGTCAAGCCTTATTGATAAGGAAGAGAGAGAGGTGCAGCCCATTTTCTAGGACCCGGCAACTGACTACATTGCCTTGGGAGCAGAGCTTTTTTGTGGAGGGAGGAGCTATTGAGCTTTTCTACATGAGGCTGTTAATCTGTATCTGCTTTTGGTTTTGTAGCAGAATTGAGATCGGAGCACTACATGAAGAGCATTTCCTGTCCTGCTTTTCCATTGCATAACCTCTAGGTGGTCCTGTGGTATAGCGGAATAGTGCAATTGCACAAGGGGAAAAAGCAAAGCCTCAGAGTTTCCTGCACCACACACACACGCACACCTCCACACCTGTAAACACGATAATCCCAGCTGGGGGCTGGGAAAGTCATGCAAATGGACATA
This sequence comes from Shinisaurus crocodilurus, assembly GCA_021292165.1. Classification (NCBI taxonomy): domain Eukaryota; kingdom Metazoa; phylum Chordata; class Lepidosauria; order Squamata; family Shinisauridae; genus Shinisaurus; species Shinisaurus crocodilurus. The sequence goes on along the minus strand of CM037878.1, from coordinate 113,932,853 downwards.
GGTTATCTGATGGGGCCCCGACACCACAGAGTCTCCCCTGTCCCTTTGATGCCCGTGTGCCTCAGATATGCATATGCAAATGTTCTCAAGCCCCCCAGTCATGAGGAAAGAACCACCACCACCCTGCCTAGCCAGAGGAAGTTCATCCTGATTGGCTAAAGACACTTGGGCTACTGAAAGGAGGGGTGGGAGGGGGGAAAGAATCTATACTGCTGCTGAGGCTTTTGGGGTTCGTTGTTGAGCATGGGCAGCAAGCTGCGTGGAGGTCCAGGGCTTCGATCTGACCTCAGGATCCAGCCCCGAGTAGCTCTCGGTGAAACTAGCTGAATTAGGGCTGTTGCTGAGGCAAGCCCTCAAGGGGACCACCAGCCTGTGTTGTGGTCTGCACGTGAAGGAGCACAGAGTAGGGTTTTGCTAAGGCAACCCTGAAGAGGACCAGCCCCCAGGTAAAGAGAGTAAGGCCTGGGTAGTGATATAGTAAAGGAACTAGCTTTGTTATTTTGTAGCTCTACTGTGTATACCAAAGTGTCTTCCCCACCTTTTCCCCTTCCCTCATTTCCCACCTTTTGTGTAATCTGTTTACCTTGAATAAACTTTCCTGGTTTTACCCCACATGGAGTGTGTAGTTCCTCTATGGTTCAGTGCTAGATCCAGTATACAGACAAGGGCAAGGCCCTGAGAGAATCAAGTCAAGACGGCAGAGCTAAGGCTGGCAGTCTTGCACCTTTGATCTCTGGTCTTGAGTAAAGGACCGGTTGGCAGGCCCTTTTTCACAATTTTCTTTCGCCTTCACGAATAATACTGTATTTCCCCTGATGTAAAAAAAACCCCAACTCACTGAAAATGCTGTTTAAAAACAAGTGAAATTGGAGGGTCACGACATCATCTAAAGAACCTCCCCCACCCACCCAAATGTGAGTAGGGAATGATTAGTGCGCAATAACTGCCTCATGTAAAAAAGCTCATTGCGTGGCGAGAGGGTGAAGGAGCCAGAGTTGCGGTTGAGACTGAAGAGGCCAAGCCCTGAACTGTGAGCTTCTAGTTCTTCTACCATTGTATAATATTCATGAACTATATTTTCAGCACAGTTGGGATCCCTTTTGAATTTAATGTTTAATGTAATATTGGAATGCCTTGAGCCTCCCACCCCCTTGGCATAAAAACACTCCAGAGACAGAGAGAGTGAGACGAATTAATGTTTCTTGGATTCCACTTGAAGAGAGGCTGGCAGTATCTGGCATTGTTCTGCTGTTATGTCTTCCTGCCTCCTGGTATATCTCCCTTTTTCCTTTCAAAAAGAAGGTATTGTGTGGAGAAAAGGAGCCGGACTTGCCATGTGGAGGACATAACATCTGATCCCGTGTGGCCATGCTGAAAGGGATCGCTTCCCCCAGGAGTGGTTCATTTGAGTGTGGCCGCTGATAATTTATTCCTACAAATTGCCAACAGGAAGTGGTGCCTGTCCTGGCCATGTCCGGTTAGACACTGCTTCTTTCAGGTAGCTGAATCTATGGGGACACTCTGCGTGTACGGTTTCCCCCACGTCTTAACGGCAGGGCCGGCGCTACCGCTAGGCCAACTAGGCGGTTGCCTAGGGCGCGCGGCTGAAGAGGGCGCGGAAACGCTGCGCTCCTCTTCGCTGCTGCTGCGCCGCCTCCGCCAGGCCTCCGCCGCCGCTGCGCCACCCCCGCCAGGCCTCCGCCTCCCCACCCTCCTGCCTGCCGCCGCCGCCGCCGCGCCTCCCCCCGCCTGCCCGCTCGCTCGCTCACTCGCCACTGCGCCTCCCCCCGCCCACCCGCTCGCTCGCTCGCCGCTGCGCCTCCCCCGCCCACCCGCTCGCTGCCGCTGCACCTCCAACCGCCATCGCCACCCCCCGTCACCCCCCCAACCCCCCCGTCACCTACCTTCGTCGCGTCGCTTCCGGAGCCCCGCCCGCGTTGTTTTGGCAGGAGGAACCAGGGCAGAAGGGCTTAAACAGCCCTGTTGCCATGGTTTCCCCCAGCAAAAAACAGCGTGGGGGTCCCGTCGCGTCGCTTCAGGAGGAGGAGGAGGAGGCAGCAGCAGCAGCAGCAGCAGCAGCAGCCGCCGCCGCCGCCGCAGCCAGGGCGGGGGGGAAGGTAGGTTGGTGGTGGCGGCGCAGGTTTTTTTCCCCCCCCTGCTTTGGAGAGGGGGGGCCGCTAAATATTTTTTCGCCTGGGGCACCAAACTGCCCTGCACCGGTCCTGCTTAACGGAGCTTCAAATCATCAGTGAAACTCAGGGGGCTGTGGACTTTTTTTTTTAATGGTGGTGCTGGTTTTTTCCATTTTAGCACAGCACTTCAAACCACACTGGCAAAACCTCATCATGGCTTGTATCTAGGGCCAAGCACCAGATACACAACCCCATGCCTACTGATGTGATGGTAAAGGCGCATATCTGAGACATGCCGGGCATCAGTAGCTGGTATGCTGGGGCAAATTCTGGGGGCCTATGGGGCCTGGAGGCCTAGACTACCATGGCTGACACTGGCCTCCCTTAAAAACAGTGGAGGCTGGTGGCGCCAATGTCAGTGGGGTTTTAGTCCAAACTTTTAAGGAGCTATCCATGGTGCTGAACCCCAGGGCCAAAATAGGTCCAGCACCATGGATTGCTCCTTTAAAGTTTAGGCTGAAACCTGGAGTGGATACTCTGCCCCACTGACATTGGTGCCTCCAGCCACTGCTGCCGGTGTGGCATAGTGGTGAGAGTGCTGGACTGGGACTCGGGAGATCCGGGTTCTAGTCCCCGCTCGGCCTTGAAACTCACTGGGTGACTTTGGGCCAGTCACTGACTCAACCTAACCTACCTCACAGGGTTGTTGTGAGGATAAAATGGAGAGGAGGATGAGGAGGATTATGTAAGCCGCCTTGGGTTCCTTTCAGGAAAAAAGGCGGGATATAAATATAATAAATAAATAATTAAATAAATAAATAAATAAAGTTTTTTAAATGGCTCAGTGCCATGTTGAAGTGACATTCTGGGAAAGGTAACTGCAGTCACCACCGCCATCATTATCCTCAGTGCCTCTGGGTCCCATTCCCAACATATCCAGTGTTGGCTTTGTGGCCCAGAAGCACTGGGGATAATGGAGATGGTGGTGGCTGCAGCTGCCTTGCCTGGCACTTTTCTTCACAGTGCTGGGCTGAGTGAGTCCTGGACCAGTTGGCCTGGAGCTGTGCTGCTTTCGGTGCTGCTTCCGCACCCCCATGGGCACCTGCCACCACCACCCATACCATTGCCCCATGCCCCTGACAAGCTTTGGGGGAGACAGCAGAGTGTGCGGTGTGGGGGCACTGGAGGGCACCTTGCCAGCAGGACCCCCTCAAACCTGGCACCAGCCCTGGTCTGAAGCCTTCTTGAGAAGTGCCCAAAATAATCCATGAAAAGGAAAATGCAGAAGATTGCTGGGAATCCCTGGAGGGATTTGTATAGGTGAATCGAAGCGGAGCACTTTAAAAATGTAACTGTTCTGAAATAATTACACGTTCACTACAAAAGCAGGTTTTGGGAGCAGAATTTTACCAGCTTCTGCAGGTGAAGGGGAAAAAAAGGTTTCTTTTCAACGTCTTGATCTGTTATGACCTGCTTGTAGCACAGAAATTTGGCCTCAGGCATGGTTTTCTGGAACAACATTTCCTTAATGCTATTTTGTCTTCTCACAGACTGAAGAAAACTATGAATTTTTAGTAAGTAAAACATTTTCTGGGGAAAATAGAATGTTGATATAATTTCCTAGATCTACTGCTACTACAACGTGCATGCACACACACGCGTGCACACACACACACACACACCTCCCTGCTTTTCACACAACCCTTTCATTTCTGAAGTGATAGACATTACCTGGCTTTGACAGAATATGCTCTGAATGGAGTCCCCTTGGAGTAACAACAGTAGCTCTGCCCCCTTCCCCTGCAAAACAGAATTAACCAATTGGTATTGGCCATATTATTCTGTTCTTTCAAAAGCTTGCAAACAATAGGGATATGGGCCTCCATCCAGAAAGTATTCAGACTTGTAGTTATCTCCCTGTGCCTTTATTGACAGAAAAAAAGCTCAAGGAACACTGACGAAACTCTCAACATTTATTTATTTATTTATTTATTATACTTGTATACCGCTTAGTATAATAAAATCGCTAAGTGGTTTGCATATAAATACTAAAAAGCACATTTCAAATACACTATCAAACCAATTTCAACTACAATAACAATCAAAAGTAAATTAAGGAACAGTAAGATGGAGCAGCATATGAGCAAGCCAGAGAAAGCCTGGGTGAACAAGTGTGTTTTCAGGAGGTGTTTAAAATGTACCACATTTTCTGCCTCCCGAACTGCAAGGGGAAGGGTTTGGGGGGGGGGCACCACCACTTAGAAGGCCCACCTTCGCAATATTATGTGGTAACATTCTGTTGGTCACAGAACGACTGATGATCTTAAAGATCGGCTGGGTATATGTAGGGGAAGGTGAACTGCTAGGTATCCTGGTCCCAAGTTGTTCAGGGCTTTGTATGTCAACAACATAACCTTGAACCCAGGGGTGTTGAAGAGTCCTTGGTCTCGAGTCACGAGTCGAGTCACGAGTCTTTGGACCCGAGTCTCGAGTCCGAGTCTGAGTCCTTGGTCCAAAATGGTGACTCACGAGTCACTCGTCACTCCCAAAGCTGACTCCACGAGTCCCTATTAAAATCAATGGGGGGTTTTCCCAACAAAATAAGGCTACTTCAGATGTGTGGTTTAAATAAATTCTAGGCACAAGTGTGCCTTTTTATTTCAAAATTCTGCAACTGATTTTGGCAAGAACAGACCAGGCAGAAAAACCCAAAATAACCAGGCAGACAGAGGAGGCAGGGAACCCCAAAGCAGGCAGGCAGAGGCCTTTGTCTTGGACAATTGAATTCAACTGTTAAACTGGTCAAGAAGAGACCAGGCAGGCAGAGGAGGCTGGGAACCCCAGACAGGCAGGCAGAGGCAGCCAAACCCAAAATGTCTGAAAGGTTGCATTTTAGAAAAATGATTTTAAAAAATAAACTTGCTGTACTTCCTAAAACTTATCCATGTTGCATTTGAGGAACATGATTTTTTCTAAATGTTTGGCCCCCATTCTGGAATGGTGAGATCTCATCACAATTCCACCCTCACTGAACACCCGCTCCACTGGTGATGAACTTGCTGGAACCAGAAACACACTCAGAGCAGCCACACAGAGTAATCTCAGGTCCTTCTTCTGCCTCTCCCAAGTACGCAACACATCAATCAAAATAAATCTTAACACAGTGTTGGGGCTGCACTCCTGGTAGCCGTCCATAGTGGCCGAGCAGCGGCACACCTCCCTTCCATGCGCTCTTCGCCGGCAATCACGCTCCTCTCCACTCCTTCTGGCACAGCCCAGGGATGTTGAAGAGTCCTTGGTCTCGAGTCCCGAGTCGAGTCTCGAGTCCCATTAAAAATATTGGGACTCGAGTCCGAGTCGAGTCAGAGGGGGGACTCAGTCCGACTCACGAGTCGAGTCCCCATCCCTGCTTGAACCTCATAGTCAAATGTTCCTTTGTCCTCTCATGACTTGAGATCATCTTCCACATTTTTACATGAGAAGGAGGATACCTTGCAAAATATGTACCAACCCTATACAAACCCTTTCCCTTTTATCTACTGATTGCATTTACATCATCCTTCCTCTAAGGGGCTCAAAGCAGCGTATATGGTTCTTCTCCCATTTTATCCTCATAACAACCCTGTAAGGCCAGTGGTGACTGGCCAAAGGTCACCCAGTGAGCTTCATGGCTAAGTGAGGGTTTGAACCTGAATCTCTCTAGTTCTAATTGGACATGCTAATGAACCACTCCATCTATGAACAGTGCCCCCCCCCCATGCCTTGTCACAGCAACATTTATCCATAGGATGATCATCTGACAGGATAAAATATACTCTTTTCCCACCTCTTTTCTGTTGGCTTTCTTCAGATAGATGTGCAAGGCGGTAGGTCATCATCATCAGGCGATCACTCGTGACCGAGTAAGATTGTCTTCCAGGATAAAAATTTACAAAAGGAAATTTTAAAAGGAGGAAATTCTAAAGAAAAATTGTGTAGACTCTAGCGATGGGTCCGTAAGTGACTGTGGAGACCAATTCTAGATCCACACAGCTTCCCACAGTGAGGACACAGGTTACCAGATGGAAGATGGTCCTGTAAAGGATTCATTTGACGTGCTTTCCGCTTAGCACGTTTCTCCCTTTCACCTTGCCCTCGGGCTTCTTCAAAGTCCATAGAACCTTTGTGAAAGGCCAACCTCCAGTTAGATCGTTCATGGGCCAGGGCTTCCCAGTTTTTGATGTTTATATTGCATTTTTTTAGATTAGCCTTAAGAACATCTTTAAACCTCTTATATTGACCACCGATATTCCGCTTTCCATCCTTGAGTTGGGAATAAAGTAACTGCTTTGGGAGACGGCAGTCAGACATTCGAACAACATGACCGGTCCACTGAAGTTGGCGTTGAAGGATCATTTTTTCAACGCTAGCAGTCTTTGCTTCTTCCAGTACACTGACATTTGTTCGCCTATCTTCCCAAGTAATTCGCAGGATTTTCCAGAGGCAACGTTGATGAAATCTTTCAAGGAGGTGGAAGTGACGTTTATAGATAGTTCATGTTTCGCAGGCATACAATAAAGTTGGCAATACAATGGCTTCATAAACCAGTGTTTTGGTCTTCTTACAAATATCCCGATCCTCGAACACTCTGTTTCATTCGAGAAAACGTGGCACTTGCGGAGCTCAAACGATGCTGGATTTCACTGTTGATGTTAGCTGTAACAGAAAGATAGCTGCCAAGATAGAGAAAATGATCGACATTTTCCAGTATTGTCCCGCCAAGCTGGATAGATGGCATCATCAAAGGGTTAGCTTGCACTTGCTGATGAAGCACTTTGGTTTTTTTGATGTTAAGTGAGAGACCAAGTTTTTCGTATGCTTCTGCAAAAGCATTTAGGATAGTTTGGAGATCATCCTCTGAATGTGCGGAGACCACATTATCATCAGCATACTAAAGTTCCACAATGGAGGTTGTAATTACCTTACTTTTTGCTTTCAGCCTGCTGAGATTAAAAAGCTTTCCATCTGTTCGATATATAATTCCCACACTAGTGGGAAGTTTCCCCTCAACAAGATGTAAAATCATGGCGATGAAAATAGCAAATAATGTTGGGGCGATAACACATCCCTGTTTAACACCTGATCCCACTTTAAATGGAGCACCATGAGAGCCGTTGTTGTCCAAAACCGTTGCCGTCATGTTGTCATGGAGAAGTCGCAAGATATTCACAAATTTATTGGGGCATCCAATTTTCATAAGGATAGTCCAGAGAGCTGTTCAGTCTACAGTATCAAAGGCCTTAGCCAGATCAATAAATGCCATATAAAGGGGTTGATTTTGCTCCCGGCATTTTTCTTGGAGCTGATGTGCAGTAAAAATCATGTCTACTGTCCCTCTAGAGGGGCGGAAACCATACTGAGTTTCAGGGAGGATCTCTTCTGAAATAGATAGAAGACGGTTTGCGAGAATCCTAGCAAATATTTTACCTGCGGTAGCTAAGAGAGAAATGCCCCGATAGTTTCCACAGTCTGTTCTATCACCCTTCTTAAAGAGGGTGATAGTTATGGCATCCCTGAAGTCTTCTGGGATCTCTTCTCTTATCCAGATTTTTTCGATGAGTATATGAAGATGTTGTACAAGTTCGGGGGGCCCTTCTTTAAAGATTTCAGCAGGAATCCCATCTGGTCCACTAGCTTTGTTGCTCTTCATTTGATTAATGGCTTTTTTTACTTCATCCAAAGTGGGGAGTATTTCAAGTTCCTCTCTAATTTGTTTTTGCGGGATTTGCGCAAAAATCTCATTATCCACCTTAGATTTACGATTTAAAAGGTCATAATAATGCTCTTTCCAACGCAGTGCAATAGACTCTTTGTCTTTTAAGAGTTTGGTGCCATCTTTTGATTGGCACCAAAGGCAGTAGGTATCCTCACTATATATATATATATATATATATATACACACACACACACACACACACACACACACACACCAAATATCTTATGTTAAGAACATACAAGAAATCAAGCCCGCCCTTAGAACAAGGTTGACCATTTGAACCTAAAGTGTTTGATCTTGAGCATGGCTGTAGTTCTCAAAGCTCTTGCTCTCGATTAGTCTCACCGAAGTCTTTTGGATTACTTCTGAGGTTGCCAACTCTTGAAATATAAAAACAATTCTGGTATCTTGGTGGGTTTGGGGATCAGTGGTTTGAGTAAGGAGCCAGAGGTGGAGCCTAGTGGTTTGGGATGGATCTGGATTTGAAGCCTAGTTGTTTTGAGCAGGACTGGGACATAGCCAGTGGAGGCTGGTGGCTTCCTACATCAGTGGGGTAGTGTATCCACTTCAGACTGCAGTCTGAACTTTTAAGGAGCTGTCCATGGTGCTGAATCTATTTTGGGCACAGTTCAACACCATGGATTGTTCCTTTAAAGTTCAGTCTAAAACCTAGAGTAGATACACTGCCCCACTGACATTGGAGCCACAAGTCTCCACTGGGCATACCCCAGTGGTTCTGAGTGGCCCAGGGGCAGAGCACAGTGCAAAAGTTTACAACAAGGCAATCAAAACAATTGCTGAGGGAAGGAGGGAAACCAGACTTGCCCCTTGCTTTTTGGAAGACATCCCAGAAACAAAGAAACAATCCAGCTAGCTCCGCCCTCCCCCAGTTGGTGGCTAGCTGTCCTACTTTATAGAGGATAGTCCTCTATTTTGGGGAGCTGGCAGAGGACAGTCCTGTATTTGAAGATGTCCTGTATTTGAAGAGGTGTCTGGTCTCAGTCTGGCTTAAAGAAAATGCACCTTCAGAAGGAAGATGCCCATCAAGAGTTAGCATCTGGGGCTTTTCTACATGACGCTTTTAACCTGCCACTTTACCGAGGCTTCTGCTTCCAGATTCTCTGTGGGATGGTCGACTCTTTTACACATGTTTTTCCCCCATGGTTTTTCTTTCTCTGCCATTCTATTTGTTCCATTACACAACCACTGTAATGGTGCTGTGGTATAGTGGAATTGCGTAAATACACGAGGGTTTCATGCCGTGATTTCCAGATAATATCACACTTTCCTCAATCTAAAAAGAGCCGCAGAAATGGTTGCAAAGAACAGGAGAGGCCCTGGAGGATGATGATGTTGTATAAAGCACCCACAAACTACTGTGAGTGAGGAACCATAAGCATACAATCAATGCCTCATGTAGAAAGGCTCCTGGACAGCAGACTGAGCAAGCTTACGCTGGCTCAGCTTGTCTGAGTGTGGAAAGCTAAGCAGGGTCAGGCCTGGTTATTACTTGGATGGGAGACCCCTCCTCTAGTTTCCTGCATTGAGCAGGGGGTTGGACTTGATAGCCTTGTAGGCTCCTTCCAACTCTATGATCTATGAAATCTATGAAACCACTTCATCAGTCTTCTCCCCTATGTCTAGATGTGTTGTATTTCTATTTAAATTATAATTATTTCTAAATTTGCACCTATGAACATAAATTTACAGGTGCCAATGTTTATTTATTTTATTTATGAATCGCCCATCTGGCCAGACATCCGGCCACTCTGAGCGATGTACAGTCCAATAAAACACAAGAGGGGGGGAACACACACACACACACACACACACAGTATAAAACACAATTAAAAACAGTAAAAACGTAAACATCCTAACCCACCCCATGTTCTGCAAATTGGTGTCCCCTCTTGTCCTTGTTTGGTGATGCAATTCCTCTTTTTTGACAATGTAAGTGGCTCCCCTAGTGGACAACCCTAATTACCTTATAGTAAACAGTTGCAGTCAAGATCAGCACATCTTGCATATACTCTGTGAACTGAAGCCTGTGTTCTTCTGAAAACCATAACCAACCTGCGAGCCGGCTCCTGAAGGAAATAATAGAGTGTTACATTTTGTTGTGCAGAGAAGATTCTTAGCACAGTCCCAATGCTAGTCCTCTTCTCTATCTCCTCCATTTTGGTTTGGGATTAAAGAAATCATTTCACAAAGAAAGTAAACCTTCAGGGAAGCTGATAAGAGCATGTGCCTCCTTTTAATAAGTTTTTCCGAAATGGAGTTCTGAGAACAGTGGTTTGCCTTCATTAGATAGATCCTACAGCAGGAAAGGGTTGGTGGCTCCCCCCCCCCCCAGCAAAGGAAAATAAATAAATTGTAACATCTTTAGAGAAGTAAAAAAGCCACTCCTTGAAAACTTTCAAAAACTTATTTTAGAAAGGTTTTCTATTAATTCTGCATGCAGCTTCTGGGAACAAAGCAGCAAAACAGAAAACTCCAAGAAATGTTATTTTATCTATAAAACATTTTGGTCTAGTTTTAGCAGAAGAAAGGAGTAATCTTTCTTAAAATGGCATTCATGAAATCTCTGTGGGGAAGATCACACGGGAAAATATTGATTATCTATAAGAGAGTTCAAAGCAGATATAAGTTTCTGATGTATATAAATGGGTATAGTTCCTTTGAGAAAATCTAGGTGGTGGTGGTGGGGTTGAGATGGAGAAGAGAGTATTTTAAAGATCAAAATGATGGTAAGTTAAAATTCCATTTTGAAATATACTGATATTTTGTATCTTTTTAAAAAAAATAATAGTGGGTTGTATTTGTAGAACCAACTGGATATTTTCTTGCCAATGTAGGCCACCTTCACTATTCACTACCATGTTCTATTCTCTGTGTTTATTTAGTATTTGCACATGGTTTGGGACCACATTATCTATACCTGTATGAGCCTGTCCAAGCATTAAGTTCAGCATCAGAGGCCTTTCTCTCTGGTCCACCAGCAAAAACTATTAGGCTGGTGAGTACTAGGGACGGGGTTTTCTCTGTGATGGCTCCACACCTTTGGAACTCCCTCCCCAGGATGATATATGTATGGCCTCATAACTGCTGGCTCTTAAATACACCTGAATTCCAGTCTGGTACTTAAATCATTAGCTGCTGCTGCTGCTGCTGCTGCTGCTGTGTGTGTGTGTATTTTATTACAGTACATGTTTTTGTAATATTGTAAGAAAAAAACCCGGGGGGGGGGGAGGCACTATTAACCAAAGACAAGAGAGAGAGAAAAAACTCCAAGTGCCAATAGAGATCTTTGTGTATTTTTATTTGTGCCCGACGCATTTCAGCCTAAGCCTTTTTCAAGGGCGCTTATTTTCTAATATTGTTTGAGACAAACAGCAGTGAGGAGATTGATGAAGCTGTTTATCTCGATTAATATTAGAAAATAAGCACCCTTGAAAAAAGGCTTAGGCCGAAATGCGTCGGAAATATTGTAAGCCATCTTGTGAGGGCAGTGCATCCTGAAATGCAGGCTAATTAAATAAAATTAATTAATTAATAATAAATATCTGTATATGTAATATTGAGATTATGGAAGGGGAGCTAGATATTCTTTAGTGCATTCTCCGTCGCACTGAATGATGACACAAAAGAGTGGTGCTACAGCCTATGTCAAATGTTATTATACCTTCAGTATTAGAGGCACCCATGCCTCTCAATACCAGTTGCCAGGGAACATGAGTGGAAGGATGCTATTTGCACTCACATCCTGCTTGTGGGCTTCCCATGGACATCTGATTGGCCTCTGTGGGAATGCTGGACTAGATAGGCCTTTGGTCCAACCCAGCAGGGGCTCTTCTTATGTTCACATGGGGCTGTCCTTGAGAGTGTCTGGAGACTTCAATCTGGTGTCTCATCCCCCTCAGGGGAGGAGTGTGTTACTGGAAACACCTACTCATACAGTGTAGTGCAATTTATATATATTTAATCAGTCCGCATTTCATGGGACCTGGATGTTGCATCATGTCCCTCTGGGAGAAGCAGAAGGTCTCAGGTTGCTGGGCTGTGCCTGGCACACTGCTGCATACCTGGCTGGTATGATGGGAATCTCCATATCCCACCCTCTACACAAGAAGAGGAAGGCTGCCCCCTCTGTGTGTGTTCATTCTTGGGTTGTTTCTGCAATATGTGAGAGGAGTTCTCCTGAGATGTGTTCAGGCCACATAATGGTTACGCTATGATTAGCGCTATGGAGGAAAAAAGTCGATTCATTCTGACATTAATTAAAGTCCAATAATTTTAACCTTCATTAATTTCATTTTCTATTCCTTTGAATTGTATTAGTTCATCTGTTTTCCACTGATTTCAATGGAAAATCCAGCCAGTCTTCAGCAGCCTGTAACTTTGGTGTTTTCCACCCAAATGGCATGCAATTTACAAATATGCTGCTATCTCCAGGGAATCAGACCTGATAAATTTCAGAACGATAGAACAAAGGATCCCTGTTTTATAGGCGATTTTAAAAGGTGCATTTCCTATAAATTTCCCATTTGATTCAATAAAACTTCCCATTTGATTCAATAGGAGATCCACCTGCATTTTTTTTTTTAAAAAATAAGGCAATCTAATATAGGTTGATGAATAAATGGATATAGATTAGACACAAACACCAGCACCAGACTTGCCACATTTCAGATAGGACAAAGGGATGCCATTTTACAAGTAATTAACAAGGTGCACAAACATAGCCTAACTGCTATCTGAATTAAATACAGCTGCCCAATCTATGCCAATTTCACTGCCCTTCAGTGGAGGCTGGTGACTCCCTGGGCCGGTTCGTACGACCCAGGCAGTGAGCAGGGGAGGCACCACGGGGCCACCCGTGGGGTCCGGTGGGTCGCCGCAGATGACCTGTCCCCGCGCTCGTGGGCGGACCCCGGTGGAGCCAGTGGTCCCTGCACCACAGTGCGGGCCTCCCGGTGCTAGGGGGCGGCGGCCCGGGATGCCCAGAGGGGCAATTTGGCCCTACAGGCTGGAGCGGGTGCAGCTCTGGCCGCTCTGGGCTGCCGCCTCTGTGTGGCCCCCGTGGGATGGCCGCCCGCTGTTTGCACAGCAGGGTGGCCACGCACGGTAGGGGCTTACCCCTCTACTGCCCATGGTCACTTTGCATGCTTCGCGTGCACGCCCATCCCGCGGGGGCGCCCCGGCCAGCATTCGCACAACACGGGAACCGCGGGGGGCTTCTGCTCCCCCGCGGTTTCCGTGTCATGCGAACCGCCCCCCTATGTCAGCGGGGCTCCTTATCCATTGTATCTTTTTGTTTGAGCTTTATAGGAGCTATCCATGGTGGCGAACCTATTGTGGGGGTGGAGTACAGCACCATGGATAACTCCTATAAGGCTCAAACAAAAAGATGCAATGGATAAGGAGCCCCGCTGACACAGGAGTCACCAGCCTCCCCTGCTGCCTTTCCCTCGTGCCCTTCCTGTAAACTCTACATAGTCTTCTAGCGTATTTCTTCAAGACAAAACAATTAGCAGTTGAAAGCAGCTCAAATTGAATGAACTAATGAACAAATGAATGGACACATTTTTGTTTCATTTTCATTCCTTCATTCAAATTTCCATTTTTTATTTTTATTTTTTTTACTAAAAGCAAAGAACACTGAATGAAGTGGGCTCATTTGTTTCATTCATTTTCTTTTTTTGAATGAATGCACAGATCCCTGGCTGTGATAACATTCAAAAGTTGACCGAATTGATTCTGAAGATATGACATTTCACCACCAGTCCTCATGCCAGGTATGAGGGACCAGGCAGGGATGGGAGAACCAGGACCAGGTATGTTTTTGAGCTTGCTGAAATTCTCCATACTTCACTTTGAAACTCGGTTCAGCTTGCTCCCATTTTCATTTGTGACCTGTTTCTCAGTTTATTTGAATGGGGAAAGTGTGCATTTCTGTGCACAAGTGCTCACTTTCCCCCATTGACTGAAGTGTGAAGTTTATTTTTATTTAAATGTTCTCATGTTCGCATTGGGGTTGTGAACGGGGCAAGTTCAGATGATTTGTGAACTGAAACTCAGCACACAACAGTCATTTGCCACAGCGGTGGTGCCGTGTTTAATCTTTGTGATATTCTTTCTATTATTTTAGTGAGGGCTCAATGGGAATCTTTAAAAAGATTCTAATAGATCAGCACAACACAGAGTGAGCTATTTCCCCACTGCTTTAATGCTTCTGTGAACTGAGACGGCACAAAGAAACAGAAAAGGAAATGATTTTGGAGGAAGGAAAGAAGATTGCTGGGGGAATTGGGATGACACTGGGACAGAGTAACTCTTACTCTAACTTTTAGTAATAGTTAGACTTACACAAAACTTAAGAAACCCTCAGAGCTGAGATTTCAGTTCAAAAGGTCTCCAACTGCTCATAAAGTCAATGAATAGATAGCATGGAAGAAAAACAGAGGATGGTTGGCTATTTTGGCATAAAAAGAATAAAAACCAGCACTGCTCAGGTCTCCAAAGATCCTTTCCTATTAATCATAAATACAGCGTAACGAAATGATATGAATTCTGAAATACATATCACCAGCTCACTATGTATACAGTCTCACAGTTAAATTGTGCCATTTTAATTTTAATTTCTTCTGCAGGTCTTGACATTGTTGTACTAAGGGGGGGATAGAGAAAGATTTGCGCACCACATCTAAATAATAACTGAGTGCTTTAATGCTAATGTTTTCTCTGAAGCTTAGTTTGAATGCTCTTTACAAAGCTGAGCTGAGGGGAAATTTCCTGTGATATGTAGCAAGAAAGAAATAACCCTGGATGTGGTTTCTCGAATGAGTGCTATCAATGAGAGAAAGTTCCTCAATAATATTGTGCCCCCCATTGTGTCCAGGGGCCTGTGGACCCTTGGAAGTAAGAATCCAGTTCCACATAAAACTTAGGAGATGAGTAGTTTATTTTAGTGTCCCTTCCTTGCAGACCGCCACAGGCAGACTGGCGCTTCCTTGCCAGTCTAGAATCAATTTGGGGTTAGATTATCTGTGCTTAGTCCAGGTCATTCAGAAATCCTGGCCTGGTTTAAGGAATGGGCCTGTCACAAATACTACAACCCCCCAAAGGCTTAGTTCAGAAGGTCTTTAAGCAAAGGAGTAATAAATTACATTGGTGGGATTAAGCTCATGTTTAAATGTAGGTATATGCTTCAACACTTAGCTGCATAGGGATTTTTATGAATGACAAATGCTCACCAAAATTGATGGGTGTTCTGCAGACAGGAAAGTCTTCCAGTAGCCTGATGCTTTATCTAACAAATATATACTGTACTGTAGCTTCTAATGAGCAGAAGACTTGGATGACCCCATAATTATAAGAGCCAATTCATGTTTTACTCGTTAAGTCTGGGATTTATTTATTTTTTTAAAGTATCCAGGTTTAAATGGCAAAATGTGCTCTAATGTGTGAATGATGTTTGCTTGCCTTGTTCATATAAATCAGGGGTGCACAACCTGCAGTTTTGGGATCACATGCAGTGCTTCTTGGCTACTCCCTGTGCAGCTGCCAAAGCGGGCAGGATCCTATGCCATTTCCTGGCTTGTGAAACCACAAACAGAAATCTCAGTAATGATTGCTGGGGATGGGAGAGGTTTTAATCCTCACCCCACCCACAGCGATCTCTAGATCTCAGTGGGCAAGGAGGGGGAGATGTGTGTGTGTGTGAGGGTATGTATATGTATATGTGTACACATGTGCAGCCCATCCCCTGCTCAACACCAGATGCGGCCCTTGGGGCTGAACAAGTTGTGCACCCCTGATATTAATAGTTCAGTGCTGTTGTTTTTTTCGAGCTCCACGCAACTTACTTTTCCCCGGCTCAGCACAACTCCCGTGAGAGGAGCCAGGGAAAGGTTCTTCCAGGTCCCCAGCGCTGTGTTTTTAATGTAAATACCAGGGGAAACCAACTTAAAATGGCTGCGATTTGCTATTTGTGGCCGTTTTAAGGTAGTTTACCATGGTATTTACGGAAAAAACGCAGTGGCGGGTTCCTGGAAGTGATGCAATGGGTCCCTGGTGCTGTGCTTTTAACATAAATACCAGGCAGGGCCGGCGCTACCGCTAGGCAGACCCAGGCGGCTGCCTAGGGCGCGTGGCGGAAGAGGGGCACCCCTTCCTCGCCTCCGGCGCGCTCCTGCCCTGCCTGCCGCCTCCGCCGCGCCTCCCCGCCCGCTTGCCGGCCGCTGCCGCCGCCGCTGCACCTCCCCCCCCGCGCGCGTGCGCCCGCCAACCACCTACCTACCTCTCCCCGTTTCCTTCCCCATGTCAAATTTTACAGCATAAGCGCATTTGGCAGGGACCTGCCTTCCCATTCATTAAGCACCAGGCACATGAATGGTGCCACGCAATTATTAATAGCTAATGCCGTTTAAAGGGGTGTGGGGCTTCCCCCTTCTCTGCTTTCTTCTTTTCCCAATCTGTTTTCTCCCACCTAACCAAGCACACAGAGAAGAAAGCCTCAGCTTTTTCCACTGAACTCCACTCTCCCCAGTGGCACTGCTTGTATTTTTATTTTTACACTGAGAAAGAAGGAGGAGGGAAGGAAGCAGAGTCCCCACCCCATACTCTGCTGCTAAAAGTGCTGCCAGTGCAGAGGAAGGAAAACATAACCAGAACTCGCCGCCACCACCACCTACCTTCCCCCCGCCCCCGCTGCTGGCTGCTGCTGCTGCTGCCGCACCTCCCCCCCCCACGCGCGCGCCCGCCCGCCAACCACCTACCTACCTACCTACCTTCCCGTCGTAAAGCGCGGGGGTCCCATCGCGTCGGAGGAGGAGGCGGCGGCAGCAGCAGCAGCCAGCAGCGGGGGCGGGGGGAAGGTAGGTGGTGGTGGCGGCGGCGCGGGGGTTGCAGAGCAGGGCTGCTTTGCTCCGGAGCCCCCCCCCACGGCACGAGGGGGGGCGCTAAATACAATTTGGCCTAGGGCGCCAAACAGCCCTGCACCGTTCCTGATACCAGGGTAAACCTTAAAAGGGTTGTGAATAGCAAATCACGGCCATTTTAAGTTGGTTTCCCCTGGTATTTACATTAAAAACACAGTGCTGGGGACCCATTGCATCACTTCCGGGAACCCAGATGTCCGCTGCGCATCTCGCCTGCGCCGCGAGTCAAATCACACAGTGGGGGTGCTCAGTGAGCGCCCAGAGGGTTGGACCAAGGTAAGTCCGTACATCCCTAGAGGCCCAATCATTTCCTGATTGCCTAACAGCCACTTAAATGGCCATGCTCCATTCATGATTGACAGTAATGTGTGGTGCATATGACCCTTTAAAACTCAGATTATTTTTGCACTTGAGTTCAAAAAGAAAAGGCCAGGATCCAAAGAACCTCACAACAATGTCCATGAATACAAAGCGGGGATTAAGGTTGCATTTCACAAACAGCAGTCCCCCATGAGGCCATTGGCAAACTCCCTTTGAAACTCCAGGGAAATTCAAACAAAAGAGTTGGTTTTAAAAAAAAAATCCTTCTTACTTTTGGACTGATGTTTTATTGAATCTTATTGTTGATGTGTGTTTTTTATCCTTGTACACTGCTCTGGAAACTGTGTACAAGGGCAGCATAGATAATGTATAAATAAATAAATGAATAAATAAGCTGCTTGGATTCCACCAAATTATTTGTCACTTCTGCCATTGTAACTGGAGTTCTGTCCTAACCATGTGAGGCAGAACAAAGCTTTCTGGCGTTCCAGGCAATGGTATCCCTTTTGTTACTTTAAAGTATGACAGATGATTTGGAATCATAGAAAAATATCCTAAAGCACTTTGCGGTGTTGTTAGTTTCCAAGCTGTTTATTATTACGGCTTTTATTTAAATCAGAGTAATAAAATGTAAAACCATGGATTAAATGTGATTTGCCACAAGCTTACACCACACAGGTTTTTAACGATCCGGATAGGTCTTGTTGAATTAATGTTTAACTGCAAAATACTATAACTGCAATGAACCTATAAAATCAATGTCAAGTTGGAATCCATTTCCTTCCCCAGATAATCTATTGCTATATGGAAATACATGTCCCTAGTGGGGATATTTCCATGATACTTTCTGACATAATAATAAAATGGCCTCTCCTTTTAATTTTGTCTCAAAACATGTAGTTCTTGCAAATTAAAGTGTATGGGTAGAAATGAATATAAAAACATGCAATATCCACAACATGCATCACAAAGAAATACCCTGAAGAAAATCTAATTAAGGATAATACCAGAAAATAGGAAGGGAATAATACTACAGGCAAATGTGGTATTGGAGAAAGTTCTGAGATGGGATTGTAAACCAGATACAGGCATACGTCAGGGAAATAAAAACCTGTAAAGCCCGCTTCATGCATTAATTGGGTAAAGGAAATTCACACAATTACAGGGGTAATGGATCCCCATCACTGCCCCCGACCTGAGGTTACCATGATTAGTGTTGGTGTTCACACCTAACACTAATGCATGGTTTATTTAATCCATGGGTTGTTGAATTCTGAGTTGTCAAGATGTGCAAAACCAGTCATGCTAACAAACCATGGTTTGTTAACCACGAACAACCTAGTAGGCGATGCCATGTTTTGCTACTGGGGTTGTTTAAACCCTGGGCTGTCATTCTGTGTGAACCCAGAAGTTTGGGTTGTTCATGGGTTGTTTTGCCAGGCTACAAAGATGAAGGGCAAGAGTGGTAACAATACCGGTTGGACTCGATAGCCTTGTAGGCTCCTTCCAACTCTGTGATCTATGAAATCTATGAACCACTCTACATGCCAGTACTACAGTGCCATAAAGGCATTTGGGAGAGAGTGGGTGAAGGAGAAGGGAAACAAATAACCCAGGGATTGAGAAACCAAACTGCAGTTTGTTCCATCATCTGCCTGACAAACCCTGGATAGGGCAACAAATCTGAGTTTACCATGGGTCAATTAAACCATGGATTAGCATTATGTGTGAACCAGGTCATTGTGTGGATGTTGGGGGGGGGGGCTAGGAAGCCATACAACCTCAGGGGCAGCAGGATCACCCCTCACCCCTTTAAACCTGTGGATCCTCATGATGGGGGATTATATATGTGAATCATTACCCTTACTGCATGGGAAAAGGGCTGTCCTCTGCCCTTCTCATGATGAGCCTCCCCTAGAAAGGAAGTTGCTTGCCTCAAGAGGTCAATATTGAATTACAATAAAATAGGTATACTTGTTCTTAAATTCAGTGGCAATCTATATTTCTAGCCGCTTCCCCACACTGCATAGTTTAGGCAGTGGCATAGCTACGCCTTTACTTTCTATTGCTTTCTATATGGATGAGAAATGGGTTTGTTGGTCACATTTTAAACAAGGCAAACCAAAGCAGAACTCTGAGCACATCTGATAGCTAAATCAGGCTATATTACTGAACTGGCAGCTTCTTCTTTTTTTTTGTTGCCACTGGAGTCCAGAGACACTGGCTAAAGTAAGACACAAGACTCGTGTTTTGAGCATAATCCACCCCACCTTTCCTATATGATGTAGCTCCCTTCTTTTGGAGGGGGTTCCCCAGAGACAGTCTAATGACATCTTCCTCCTTCCTCTGTCTACTGAAACCTCAGCTCACTCTGTGTGTGTGTGTTTGTCTGTGTGTGTGCATGCGTGCGTGCGTGCATCCCTGCTCTGTGCACTGCGATGTGCCTAGCTAGCCATTGCCTCCCACAGAAATCCAGTAGCCTGCTCCTCTCCTTTCTCAAGAAGCACAAGCAGCCTGTTTATGGGGCTCTGTAGAGGTGCAGACTGAAGGATTCCTCTGAGTGGCATAGAAGAGCTTCATGTTCACAACAATGGTGGCATGCACCCAGCGCGTGCGCGTGCGCGCATGTGTGTGTGTGTGTGTGTAAAAGGCATTGCTGTGTCATGGTTCATCTTTCACAGAAACATTCTTTTAAAATGGCAACCGTTACTGGGTGAAGCAGGACAGCTTGCGTGATGCTGTAATGTGTGCCTTGGGTACTGCAAATGCTCCAATAAGGAGAGAAAGTTTGAAGCCTGACCTGATTCAAGAAATATTTATGAACGACTGCTGTGCTGCTCCCTGAAGGATGGCTGAGTGATTCAGTGGAACTCGACTTGGGCTCAGGTGACCTGGATTCAACTCGTGACAGTTAGCCTTGGCCCTAAAGCACAAGGCGAGGAGCTGTTGCTCGGTGGCAGAGGACACGCTTCGCATGCAGGACGCCCCAAGTTCAGCGCCTGGCCTTTCTAGTTAAAAAGGACCACAGGGAACAGTGCTGGTTCCAGTGCCATCTTTATTTCCAAGAATGCCTCATTCTTAGAAAATAAAAATGGTGAGTTGCTGCAGCCCGGAGCTTTGTTTCGAAGTGGACCCAGCCACGCAGAAAAAAAGAAGACAGTAATAAGCTGCGGGTGGTCGTGAGCATCCTGCAAGGCTAGATGAGTTGGTGGGGAGCAGTGGGAAATGTTTTGGCTGTGCTGGGAGTGTTTGCTTTGCCTTTTTGGGTGTATAGTGTAGGTTGTTCTTTGTTTTGATCTAGTGTGTGTTTTGTGTGTGCGTGTGTTTTGCCTGGGTTTTGCAGGTGGGGGGTGTTTCATAGATTTCATAGATCATAGAGTTGGAAGGGGCCTACTAGGCCATCGAGTCCAACCCCCTGCTCAATGCAGGAAACAAGAAGAGGGGTCTCCCATCCAAGTAACAACCAGGCTTGACCCTGCTTAGCTTTCCACACTCAGACAAGCGGAGCCAGCGTGAGCCACAGGCCTGCTGTGTGGTGTGTGTTTTCTCTGGAGTTGTATGTGTGTGTTTTTTGGGGTTTTTGGTGTGTGTGTATAGCTGTGTGGTGTGGGTCTTGCCTATGTGTATGAGCTCAGACTTCACTTCTGCTTTGTACTTAGATTCTTGGCTAACCAAGTTACTTTTCTTTTAGCCTCATCAGTTTGTCTTCTGGGAAATGGGTATTTTGTGAATGGCCACACACAGTATGGCAGCCATTTTTGAATAGGCAAGACCCCTCCCATTGTAGCCATTTTGTGAATGGTCAAGGCCCTTCCATGGTAGCCATTTTGTAAGTGTGCCCATAACACACTCTCAAAATTCCAATTGTGCCCACCTGCCCAAAATGGTTGGGAACCCCTGCTCTGCCAGCATGACCTTGCTGGCTGGGGATGATGGAAGTTGTAGACCAAGCATATCTGTAGGGTACCAGTTTGGGGAAGGTTGCAGTAATGCAGTATGTCATCAAAGGTATTTTTAACTGATTTTTTATTTTATTTTTACTAATTTGGCAGGATTCATCACTCTGCTGTGCTCCTATTGTTCTGCTGATTTGATTGTACTTGATATTATTTTTATTATTTTTGTGAGCTGCACTGATAAATGTTATAAATGGAAGTACAGAATATAACTATTTTAGATAGATAAATAAAAATAGAATACCTCCTGCACCAAAGAAGAAGAAAAGTGGCATGAGCTTTCCTATTCCACCCTGGAAGTGCACCTTCATTACATCTTTTTCATTTACTTTCTGTGCAATGAAGAGCAAGGAACCCATCAGAAAGTTTGCCCATTCACTTTCTGTGCTCTTCCCGAAGCCTTGTGCTAAATGCGGATCGTCTCGGTTGCTTTCAAAAATGTTTTGAAAACTAATTAGCTAAGTTGGGATGATGTAGAAAGCATTTAAAATTCCTGTTATCCCTTGAGTCTGATAAACCATGAAATCATGCATAAGTCACCAATTAAGCTCATCCAATGTTTATTGGGTAAAAGATCAGATATATTTGAACTTCATTCAAGCCAATTATGTTTTCCCCCCAAACTGGTGCACAGAAACTATTAATGGATCTTGACTTTGCCTTAGGCTTGAAGTTACCAATTTGTTCCTTTTCACATGAAACTTCTTATTCAGTATATGTTACATTCTCTCACTATTTAAATTATCTCGATCTGTCAGATGCTGCAGTAGAAAATGTTGCTTAATGCTCTGAGATGGCATATTAGTGCAGAATAAATTTGGAATAAATTAATGTCACAAAATAGCCAGGAGTCTCTACTTCAGGTTTGCACAACTTACGACCCATCAAGATGAGTGCAAACCACCAACCATGTATGGTGGTCCATCGGAGACTGAACAATGGGAGTGGAGTGGCAAGCACCCAGCAGGCCAGAATGCGTGGCTGATGAGAAGCGTTTGGCTTAGTGGTCACAAATTCTGCAAGCCTGCTGTATTTGTAGTGTTTTAAAGTGAAAAGGGAGACTACTTACTTTTGTTTATGAAAGTTAACTTTTGTATAAAATCCTGTAATCCTTTTCTAGATTCCTTTTAGCTTTGTAATGTTTTCCTTCTTCAAGTTGCCTTTCCTCTTATCCCATGCTTTTATTCAGATTGTGAGCTGGGCAGAACGATCCAATGTGGCTGCCTGTAGTCCTCCAAACTTGGAGGATTACGGACATCCTATTGAGGGCAGGAGGAGCACAGAGACAAGGATTGCCTCCACGCTGCCCTCACCCTCCAAAACACTTAGATGGCTGATTTTGGTTGTCTAAGTGTTTTACACTGGCTCGCAAGGAGGGGGGCTGGAGGCACCAGCAGGAGTCCTCATAGGATGGTGGTGCCTCGCTCCTCCCCTCCGTGCCCCCTGGAATGCCCCTCGGCGCCTGCTCCGAAGTTGGTCTTCCATCTTTGGAGCTGCAGCCGGTGTGGAAAGAGCTGCACCAGCTGTGAGGGTGGAGGGAGAGTGCTCAGAAGTCGGAGTCCCAGCTCCGACCTTGGACCATTTTCCCAAGGTTGGAGCTGGGACTCCGACCTTTTCTATGGCCACCTAGAAAGCGTCTAGCGGCCATAGGATTGCATCCTTAGGTGCTTTTGCACATAATAGATGATGATGATGATGATGATGATGATGATGTTGATGTTGATGTTGATGATGGTGGTCAACTAAGGCTCTGCCAAAGAGGAGCACTTTTCATAAAAAACAAACAAACTTTTGACAGATGGAAAGTGAGCCTCCTTTGGCAATTTTGTTGGGGTGTGCTGCAAAAAGATGAAAATGTGCTTGTCCATTTAGAGTGAGGGTAATCCTGATCCGAGAAGCATTGCTCTCGATCTGAAATGGTTTAGTGGCATTGCCATGATGTCATATTGGCATTAACTAAAAACTGGTGGCTGAGTTTTGCCTTCTTCCTCCTCCCTCCCAATCCCTTTTCATTTTGTGTCATGTCTTTTAGATTGTGAGCCTGAGGGCAGGGACTGTCTTATTATTAATCTTTGTAAGCCACTCTGAGAGCCTTTTCTGGCTGAAGAGCGGGGTATAAATGCAATAAATAAATAAATAAATATGACAATGTCATAGTGTTATGATTTCATTGTAGTGTCGACATGATCACTGATTGGTTAGGATCACACTCGCAGGAAAAAAGTAAACAAACAAAAAACTCCAAAGTAGCAGCGCATACGGCGAGTGACAGTATTCTTTTGGGAGGGTGGGAAGAGTATTTTGGCAAAGCTCTTCTTTTGTCCAGGAAATCAAAACAGGTGACCATTCAGCCCCAGCCACATTTTCAAGCAAATTATGCTACAGAGAATGTGCAGGCTTTCAAAAATGAGATATGTGGACCTTGAAATATTGTACATGCTTACCTGCAAATGTTGGTTTAATGCAGTGTTTCTCAACCTTGGGTCCCCAGATGTTTTTGGCCTACAACTCCCAGCATGCCCCAGCCAGCATAGCTGGCTGGGGCATGCTGGGAGTTGTAGGCCAAAAACATCTGGGGACCCAAGGTTGAGAAACACTGGTTTAATGATACAATGTCTTTGTGATAAAAAAATATAATAACTTTGGCTGCATATGACCATGACAGTGTATGTCTACCACTCTTACAGATTTATACAAAGGTTAAATTCACTTTGGGTGCAATCCAGTCAGGATGCTTGTAGCCCTCTGAACTTGGATTATTACGGGCATCCTATGGAGGGCAGGAGGAGCATGGAGGTGAAGGTTGCCTCCATGCTTCTCCCACCGTGCAACTCAGCTAGATGGCTGATTTCTGGGTGCTGCAGAACAGGATGAAAGGGGGCTGAGGTGCCTCCAGGATACCTCATATCTTGGTGGCGCCCTGTCTCCTCCCCTCTCCGCCCTCCGGAACACCCCTTAAACCTTGTCTCCAAGGTCACTCTTGTGACCTCAGGGATGCAGCGGACGCAGTCCTTTCTGCACCAGCTGCAAGGGTGGGAGGGCACTCCAAGTGCAGAGACCCAGCTACGAAGTCAGAGCGATTTTCTGACCTCGTAGCTGGGTCTCCCGAAAAATCCTATGGCTGCCTAGATGCTGTCTAGTGGACATAGGATTGCGCTGCCCGCTATCTTGAGTAGGCCCTCAGCTTGTGAATGGTGCATAATGGTGTCCAGATTTCTTGGGGTGGGAGGAGGACTGGCTGGCAGTCTCCCAGCTGTAAGAAACATGGTATAGTTGGATCTGACGCTGCAGTTTGCAGCACATGAAAATGACAGTGTGCAAAATGAAATCAACATCTAAAAGCTTTCTTTTATTCATATTTTTAAAACCATGTGTTGGCAGGGGTGTACCTGCTAGATGCTTACTTTAACAGCTAGTCAACATATCATTTGCTGTGTTGGGCCTTATTGCTATATAATTAAAAAATTAATTACAATACAATAAAACTAACTTTAAATTGACAGAAGGGCATGTTTGGCAACAATTGTAAATGTTAGTAGTTAGTCAGTCAGTTTATTACAGTCGTAGACCAGCAGGAACAATTGTAAATGGTTCTCAAGAAAATATATGGGTAAACAAGTGACATTTCTGAATTCTTCAAAACTACCTGTAATACATATTGCAACAACAACAGCAACAACAAACAGGTGAACACAGCAGGGGGCCAAATCTCTAGTCTCCATCTTGATGTCCAAAACTGGCTCCCGAACACCTTAAGGGTAGGGTAGGTGGCAGCAGAGGCGGTTGGCAAAATAAGTTCAACACCATGGATAGCTCCTTTAAAGTTTGGGCTGCGACCTGGATACATTGCCCCACTGACATTGGAGCCACCAGCCTGCACTGGTAGGTAGGAAAAATTGGATTGGGGGACTACAAGAATTGAGAGAGAGGGAGGAAGGTTGGAGCTCCCTGGAGCAGCAAAAAAGAAAATCACGAGAGAAAAATAGAAAGCACAGAGGGAGGAAAGGGAGAGAAATATTGGCTTCTTATATTAGCTATATGCAGTACTGAAAAAAGTGATGGGTAGGCTGAGATCTATCCTGGAATACTGGTGGGTAGGGTTCCTGTCTGTAGCTAAACCATAGTTTAGCTTTACATTTGAACCAAAGCAGAGACTTCAGATGGTATTTATTTATTTAATGTATGTCTCTGCCATGAATAATAATAATAATAATAATAATAATAATAATGATGATGATGATGATGATGATGATGATGATGATGATGATGGCCCTAGGGTGGCCAACAATAAAATCCAGATTAACAATATCTTAATCAAAACACACGATAAAAACAAAAAAAATTAAAAGCACAACAATAAAAGAAATAAACAGCACCAACCAATTAAAAACCCCTTCAGCAACAGACCAGCTTATATGGCAAACTGACTTGGTCAATTTATTCAGAGGATTCCATCCAGGGAAGAGGAAAATGAAACAAATATTGTCTCCAGGACAGACTCAGGATAGTCAGATCAGGAGACATATGGCAAATGGCTACAAATCCACAGTTCTACACTGTGATTAGCAGATACTAGAGGATAAACAACATAGGATCGATATCACCATCATGCATGACTTGTGAGCTTCCCAGTGACATCTGATTGGCCTCTGAAACAGAAGGAGTGGACCATAGGTTTGGACCAGCAAGGCAGTTCTCATGTCATGTGTAAGAGGGATGACCTTATTTTCCCCATTTGGTAGACCAATGCACAAAAAGAGCCCTGATTATATTCATTAATATTATAGCAAGTTTCTGGGGTGTAATCAGTGGGATCTTTAACTCCGTGTGCCTTTGTAAGTGCGTGTGGAGGTAAAAATAACATCTGGGTCACAAGGACATGTGATGGTACATCAGAGCCTCCTGAGCTTTAATCCAGTGCTCCATGTGATCATGTTCCAACTTAGACCCAGTTCAGACAACTTACTCAGGCAGCAATGAATTCACATGGCAAAAGCACATGGTCTACCCCTCCTCTGTGCCTAAAACAGCATGTGAACTAGGTGCCCCAAATAGCAGGCCATATGTGCATTGGTCTAATTGGCATATGCTGTTCCTTCCCTTGGTGAGAGGACAATAGAAGTCATGGATCACCCCTTGGGTAAATCTCCAAACTTGGCCTAATTATTTAATCAATTATTGCCACTTTACATGACATTCTGGAACTTTTATAGGCCAGTTGATTATTTCTGATTATGCTGAACTTTGTTATCAGTCCAATGGACCAATTTGTCCTGAACTACATTGGCTGTAACTCATTTACACGGAGGGGGCTGTTAATGTGGTTTTGATGTTTTGGGCTTGAATTATGCTGATACCTGACCTGTATGCATACTTGATCTTTGTTACCCTTTGCAGCTGTTTTATTATTTAACACATTGGAAACGTGCCATATTTAATTTTGCATTATAGAGGCTTCACATAAAATGCAATTCATTCATTTGGGGGCACTGCATTCTTTCAAACAAGCACCGTTTGCAGATTGTCCTTCCCTCCATCAGAGCTTTTATCTGAATGTAAATGTAACAGGGTGGCCATATTTGTGGTTTAACTGGATACTGTGTTTTGAGTATGTCATATGTGTGGTTTAAGTGGGTGGAAAATACTTTATACTTTGCGTATGATTTAATAGTAATACATATGATTTGGGCTGAGGTCCTACACACATTTACCTGGGAGTAAGCCTCATTGAACACAGTGGGACTTACTTCTGAGTAAAAAGCAAAGGTGGCCATGTTGGCGATATGGAAAAACATCCAAAATCTGTAATACCTTGATTAGGCCAACTCAAGGTCACAAAATGGTCAAGCTTTTGAGATGTTGAGATCTCTTCATCAGGCCTGTGGCTCACGCTGGCTCAGCTTGTCTGAGTGTGGAAAGCTAAGCAGGGTCAGGCCTGGTTATTACTTGGATGGGAGACCCCTCCTCTAGTTTCCTGCATTGAGCAGGGGGTTGGACTCGATAGCCTTGTAGGCTCCTTCCAACTCTATGATCTATGAAATCTATAAATGAGACGAGGTTGTAGGGGTGGGAGAGGAGGAAAAAAAGAAAGACTGACTTGATGCTGAAGTCATGAAATTTGTATGGTTGGAGTCTTAAGATGAAATGTATGAAGAGGCTGTAAAAATTAAAATTAAGCTCTGTCACATGATGTGAAGTTTTCAGGTTGCACCTGGGACTGCCCCTAAGAATGCTGGGACAAACAAACAAACAAATGGTTGATCATCCCATTTTTGAGGATTGTGCTGTTAGTCTCTTTTCCAATACAAGTAGTACAGAAGGTGTCATGTGGTAATGAAAGATAAAATAATTAAAATATATAAAAGATGTATAGCCTCTGTATCATATAAAATAAATATATCATACCAGATGCCATCCATCATGATGGCATCTGGTATGATAATCATGATGATTATCTTACTTTATCTGGCCTCCTGCTCCCCCTTCCATCCCATAAACAGATGATGAGCACTACTGTAGCTATGGAAATGCAGCACCCCACTGCTGGGTAGGATTAGGAACCGCATGCGCAGCACCTGGTTGCATACATTGTTCCTTGGCCAACTAGGGGTAGGCGCATGGGAGTCTGCTTTTGTACATGTATGACCCCTAGTTGAACTGGGATACAAGTGATCATAGCATGCATTGTTTATTTTTATTTATTATTTATTCGTTATTCAATTGTATATACTGCTTTCCACAAAGGTATCAAAGTGGTGAACACAAAATACAATGGCATGAAAACAACACAACACAAATGAGTCAGCAATAAAACCACACACTCCACTGTGTACTACAGACCATAGCTGGCTGGGTCATACTTCAGGGGAAGCCTGTGTGAAGAGATGAGTTTTAAGAAGACGTCTGAACGTCAGAACTGTGGGGACCTCTCTAATGACAGTTGGTAAAGTGTTCAGAGGGTGGGTGCTGCAACACTAAATGCTCTACTGCAAGTGCTCCTGAGTTCTGAGGCAAACCGTAGATGTACAGAAACAACCATATGAGAAGTAACTAAGCAGGGCTCTGTGTCTGCCACAGTTCTGTGGGACTGAGAGTGCAGGAAAAAATGCAGAATATCAGGTGCAGAATTCAGTTTCCTACCATTTCCATTAAAAAGAAAAGCAAGTTTCGAGCCTTTCCAGCTGTGGAGATATGCTTGAAAGCGTATGGGTGATGCCTGCTGAAATCTCTGAAGCCAGAGAAGTGACTGATAGATTTCCAGTGGCTGGAGGTAGGACTTCAGTATCCTGACATGAATGGCTCTATTCCCCCCTCCCTCATTGCTAGCAAAACCAGAACAAGTTATGCAAAACTCTAAGCATTGCATACTAAATCATGCAAAATAAGAGCAGTTTTCATTATTTTGCATAATTTATACAAGATGCAGAATCCCGGTTTTCTTGCTGTAGAATTTAGATTGCCTGGTTTATAGATTATTATTACTATTTTTAACACAGAGGACACACATCCCTGTGGATGTGTTGCTATACCGGCTAGTATTACTGTTACATTGGGAAATGTATTTCAGGAACTGAAGTTGCTATGGACTTCCATTTTTAATGACCCTAGTCCCTAGGCACTACATGGACAATTAGGAAGACTTTTATAATCGTCCAGATATAACAACTGTGATCCTTAAAAAATCTCCTGCATTCTAATAACGTTTAAATCTGTTTTGATATAGATCAGGTTTCATTGTTGAGCCACTGGAGAAAAAAAAAAGAACACAGCACAATCTGATGCATGTCTTCTCAGTAGTGAGTCCCATTGAGTTCAATGGGGGCTTACTCCTAGATAAATGGGTATATGATTGCAGCTAAGGGAAATTTATAATCATTTTGAGAATATTAAGATGAAGTTCTAGAAGAACTAATTAGCATCTAATTGGAAGCAGGAATTTGCATACAAATTTGAACATATATTTCAAAGCTTGCAAACATCAAAGTACAGTAAAATGACAAGCTATATAGCGCCTCATTTGCACAAAATGATAAACCAGTATTCTGTAGAATCTTGACTTATCCTTCACAAGTAAGCATGCTAGCGCACACAGTCCGATAGCTCCCACTTGGCTCCTCCCACTAGTGGGAATGGTTTTAGTAAGCAGGAAATCGCCAGCAGGAAAAAGCTTCATATTATGAAGCCAGGGATTGAGGCTGGCTTACAATTCCTGGCTTGTTTGGGAGCCAGGAGCCAGGACAGGAGTTGGGTTTGGAAATAGCACTAAGCTTTTTCTTGCTGGTGAGTTTCCGATTACTCAAGCCACTCCCTCTGCTAGGAAGAGCCAAGAGGGCCAGGTTGACCAGCACTTCTGGGGTTTCTCAACACAAGGCATTTATTGTGCGCTTGTGGTCCCTCACTCACAGAAGTTTGTGGGTCCTTTTCATGACGTTGTCATCCTCCAGGGCCTCTCCCATGTTTTCCAGCCATTTCTGTGGCTTTTCTTAGAGCGAGGAAAGTCAGATATTAAATTTTAAGCCAGAACAAAAGCCTCCTGTAAAGTTGAAAATCCGCAATACTGCAGCTATACCACAGTGCCACCTTGTGCTTGGTTAACAGAATATATAGAAAGGCAGAGAAAGAAAAAAAACCTGGAAAAAGCCACGGGTAACTGAGGCAGTCTTACTCCCACAAAGAAAATGGAAGAAGAAGCCTCAGAAAAGCAGCAGCAGGGTCAGTGCCTCATGTAGAGAAGCCCTTTCTCATGAACAATCAGTTAGTATTCTCTGGAGTTCTGGTGTGTCATTTTGTGTGAATGCAGCTCATGTGGATATACAGTTATTGTCTTTAATTCTAAATGGATGAAAGAGAAAAATGTATGAGTTTTAATTTTAAGCTGACTAATTATATCAAATCATTTAAAGCAAATAAAATAGCTTTCCAATTTTCCTTTTCTTGAATGCAATGATTTTTCAGTAAATATGGTAGGACAAAGAGTCTTCCCATCTTTCCGAAAGCAGTGATCTTACAAGTTGCTCTTGACAATATGGTAGATGTGATGATGTACCCAAGAGTTTTATGCAGATCTACTATATTAAACATTTTATGCAAATATGCATGTTTATAAACCTTGTAGGGAAACACAGTTTATTTAACTGAAACATGATATTCAGGGGTTAAATGGTCTCCTTAAAAAATAAAAGGCTTTACTAAGTGTTCACAACTATGTTTTGAACATTCCAGTGGATTAAATACTGACAAGTCAGCCTCATATGGGCTGCAATCCTATGCACACTTAACTGGTAGTACGTCCCATTGAACACAATGGGGCTTACTTCTGAGTAGACATGTACACTAGTCATTTTCATATGCCTTTCTACAATAGTTTAATCTGAATTTTTTAATGTCTGTTAAACGCATTGAAATGCCATTCATTTTAATTTTTAAAATCTATTTGATCTTAATGGGAGAATGAAGCACATTTTTGGAACTTCTCCCTTTGAAAAGAATGGAAGTTCTTAACTTTGGCTGGATGATGTCCAAAATCTACATGTGCCAGTATGAAAGCTACAGTTCCATTACTTCTCCATACCATAAAAGAGGCTATTAGCTGGGAATGGGACATTTCGCAGAGTTCTTTATCTAGCACTGACTTTTTTTCTTTTCTTTTTTTAATGTTTCCTGCTGTAGTTGTAGATGACATAAGCAGATATTAGTGTGTAGGGTGATGAAAATCATGTTCTTATTTTTATTCAATGCATTGATTTTAGTTACATGCGTTGTGGCTTGGATTCAAAGATTCCACTGTGAGAACAGAAGGCACTTTGACTTGTGCAAGCTGGAGGGGGGAATCACTAATTTCTGCCTCCTATTTGCAGCCCCCGCCCCAAAGCTGGTCTAGAAGGTGCCCTCACCCTCTGAAGCCAGATTGGTTTTTTGGGGGGGTTGTCAGAAGAAAGAGCTTCAGATGTGGAACCCTGCTTTTTGCAGTGTTTCTGAACATGCATACAGTGTTTCCTGCATTGAGCAGGGGGTTGGACTCGATGGCCTTGTAGGCCCCTTCCAACTCTATGATCTATGAAATCTATGAATGCACATTGGGTGGGGGACTGGCCTGCCACTGCAATCCTGCTCTCCCTTTATGTGCTTTCAGCCATCCTGGATATCTAATCTGACACTAAAGCTAACACAAACTATGTTGCACTCGCGCAAGGGAGCTCTAGCACAATGCCAATAGAGTTAGCTGGCGTGACAGGATTCCCCAGAAAGCCTGGCACACCAGCTAACTCTATTGGCATTGTGCTAGAAGTCCCTTATGCTCGCGCAACAGAATTTACATTAGTGTTAGTGTCCAATTGGATACTATCTGTTGTATGAAAAGATGAAGCTTTAAAAAAGAGTAACTGAGTGGGAGAGTTCTTGAAAGATACGCCAGGTCCCCATGCAACAGAAATCTTCCTGTGGGTGCCTTGCAGTTTTCCAGCTTCAGTGGATGGGAGAGTTCAACACTGTCCCTCAGGAATGGAAAATAATGGCAAGAAAAGCATGGATCAGTACTTCTCTGCAGACATGAATCTGAATGAGAATTATATCAGAGAAATTCAATACTAATAAAGAAGGATTTCTACATATTGATTTATGATGACCTTCAGGACGGGAAAACGTCAAAGAAAATTTGAAGAGACAATATGCACTGTGTGTGGTTGCACACAGCTATAGCCTGGCCAAGACCTAAGCCTTCCCTGAGGAGAAAAACTCCTTCCCTGTCACTGTGAGGTAGCAGGATACGGTAAAACTTTACAAATTTCTACCCCCCCCCCTGCATATAACCCAAGTTTACCAGCTCAGGTAGAATTTTCAGTTGGGCAGACATGGAGGCAAGTTGGGAGGAAGGCATGACAAAGCGGTACAAACCCAACAGGAGTTTGTTGTGATGTTATGCCCTGACTTAAGCCTGGTGGTCCTACTCCTCAAGGCTGGCTGAAGTGGCTGGACCCTTTCCAGGTTCAGAATGTATAATGTTTGACAAGAAAAAACAAGCCAAGAGTAATGGGATGAGCTAGGGATAGATTTTAGATGGGGCTGCCGCTGGGGTGGGGACAGACCCCACATCCTACTTTGGAGGGTTTATGCACATGTCCCCGTCACCTAATCACTTGACTCTTCTTGCACTCCTGATGGCATATTCCAGAATACAAGCTAGAAGGAAAGTCACAGTGCTTTGGCAAAGATGCACATAAAAATAATAAGAACTTCTTTTGGCACGATCATATCTTATTCACTGGCCATTCAGCTTAGTAGCTGAACTTGAAGAGTTCAGTCTAATAATCAGTATGTTGTTGTTAGGCAGTGGCACAGCCATGTTCAGGAGGGCACAGGAAGATAAGGAATATAGAAGACTAGAGAGAGACTGTTTGTCTCTCCCTAGTCTTCTATATTCCTTATCTTCCTGTGTTCCCCAGGGATAAGATACAGAAAATGTGGATCCATCCCAGTGTAATCTTGTTTGTGATCCTAAATAGATGGCAGCTTAGAGGGGCCCTCTGAGAGCGCAACTCCGGAAGTGGGAAATTGTGGTGAGGGAAGATGGTGTGTCTTTGCTGTCTCTGGCCCAGCATCTAGCAATGTGGCCCTGTGCTGGGGCAGAAACATAAGGAAATCTTGTGATGGCTGGTAATTCCGGCTATCATGAGATTTTGATGCCAAAATCTTATCTTGCAAGGTCAAGTTTGGGCAGACCTATATATGGCCTTGCCCCATACCATACCAGCTGGGTCAGCAATGCAACCCACCACACCCTCCCTTGATATACAGGGTTACCCCAAGTATGTGCTGGTCATCCTATTGGGGCCCAGGAAGGTTCCCCCCCCCATGCTAACCAGATTGCCAAGGGGGTTGGCATGTTTTTCACTTTCCCTGGGGTATCTCCTTAAAGCGACAATATTCTAAAAAATAATATAATCATCACAAGGTTGGCAGTTATGGACTAGCGGATGGGGGCGGAATTGAGGGCCATTTAGGAAAATCAGGATACATAAATGAGGAACACAGAGGGGCAGCTGGGAACCACCCACCAGATTTTGGGCAACCATTGAGATGGGGAACCACGCTAAACCTACTGAGGCTCCAGTTAGGGCCACATCAGGAGGATAGGGCACTCAGGTGTGAGCTGAATGTCTGGGGGCCAAAAGCGGTATGGACAGCCTGACCAGCCTCTGGATAATCTAGAACAGTAAGTTCAGGGGAGGCCTCCCCTCAACTCTTAACTGCCTCTTCCTTCTCACGTGCAGTTAGCATCAGGTGAACTCTGTATGAATGGATGATTCATTGAACATGATGAACTTTTAAAATCATTTATGCCGCAACTTCCCCATAAGATACTTTAATCGACAAGAGTAAGTTGTACTGATGCCGACTCCCACTTCCTAGATGCCCCCCTCCTTAGCATGTGTTCTTCATATGATCTTGAAAGCAGGCCTGCACCACTCGTAACCTACCAAATCAAGGATGGCACACCAGCCATGCCTTGTGCCCTGCTGTCAGGTGTCCAACACGCCCCACCCCACTTCTATATTTTTGCAGGCCCAGGGAGGCAGCAAAACAGGATGTTTATTGAGCTTCCGGTGGCTTTTCATAGGTCAGAACTGGAGAACCAGTGGCCCTCCATGTGCTGTTGGATTGCAGCTTCCATCATCCCTGACCATTGGCCATGTTAGCTGGGGCTGATGGGAGTTGGAGTCCAACATCTTGAAGGGCTACATGTTCTCCACCCCTGAGCTAGATGGCTAGTGAGCTGTGTTTGGTGGTTTGGCTGGTCGCAAGTTGTGAGGGCCAGGTTAAAGAAAGGTTGTCTTTGTCAGGACCTACCTATTTTGCCTTTGTCCTGTTTGAGTAGATCCTTTTATCATCTCCTTTTTCTTTTCTATATATTTTAAATATGTACAGCTTATGCTCTATATTTGTTTCTGCCAAATCCCTAAACCAGCCTAGTATGTACTTCATCTTAGAAATAAGCCAAACTATTGTCTGAAATTATTTCACCATGCCTAAACCTGCAGTGGAATTTGGCTGCTATGTATTATGGAATCAGTGTTATCCCAAAAACAGATGGCCTGGTGGTACTTGAGTGCTTCCGTAGAATTAATTTGAACATTTCCATTTGCCTGCATTGTACACACAGCCTGAAAAGACATTGATGATTTTTAGCATACTTGGGGAAAGAGGCTTTGTGGCTGAAATACCATGTACAAGATGTGTGTGCATAGCTGCTACTTCACAGAAAAAGAATGACACTCACAAACCGCAGATGAAATGGTGAACATCTATCTGGACAGTACCATTTCAGACTACAGGTGGAAGCTCATACTGAATGGTCATAGATTTCATAGATCATAGAGTTGGAAGGAGCCTACAAGGCCATCAAGTCCAACTCCCTCCTCAATGTAGGAAACTAGAGGAGGGGTCTCCCATCCAAGTAATAACCAGGCCTGACCCTGCTTAGCTTTCCACACTCAGACAAGCTGAGCCAGCATAAGAATTGCACATAGGTCTGCCATCATTAAAAAAAAATTCCTTGAATAGAGAAGACTAGCGTATCAGGGTTATGTCTATGCTAGAAACCTTATCCTGACATGCTAGTTTTTTGTGTGCAGTTACTTCCCCCGCCTTCAGTATGTTGTATGTAAAAAATGGAGAAAGGGCACATCTGGATAATGGAATACATATTTTAGGTGTTTACAAGGATGATACAAAAGGACCAAAGTGAACAAGAAGGGAGAGAGAGAGAAGAGTAAATAGATAAGTGGAACAATAAGACATGTGAAAGACAATACAGTAATACCTTGGATTGCAAGTAACTTGGTTTGAGAGCGTTTTGCAAGACAAGCAAATTTTTAAATATTTATTATTATTATTTTTACTTGATATACAAGCAACGTCTTGCAATACAAGTACTGTAGTACGGCTTAAATTAAAAATCTCTGTACAAATTTTTTTGGGGGAATTTCGTTTTGATATACGAGTGTTTTGGATTACAAGCACGTTTCCGGAACTTATTATGCTCTCAATCGAAGGCATGACTGTACAGTAATACCTTGGATTGCAAGTAACTTGGTCTGAGAGTGTTTTGCAAGACAAGCAAATTTTTAAAATACATTTTGACTTGATAAACAAGCAATGTCTTGCAAGACAAGTACGTAGGGATGTAACCGCTCATCTCGAGCGGGCGGAGCGGGCTGAAATCGGCCCCGCTCACGCCTGCCAGAGACTCACTTTGATATAAGAGTGTTTTGGATTACAAGCACGGTTCCGGAACGAATTATGTTTGCAGTCCAAGGTATTACTGTACAAGAAGTTTAAACACAGCTATAAAGGAAGGATCCAATGTTGAGAACAGACAAGATCGGTGCTGATTTAGATAGGAACATTCAGACAGAAACCAGTTGATGGGAAGTGCTTCACATGCTAATTTTGTGTTTGTTAGGCTGCTTTTAAAGGTACAGAAGGTTGTGGTGAAGGTGACGGGGGGGGGCTCTTAAGACACCCTGAGCTCCTTTGGGGGGGAAGGGGGGATAAACGTAAGAGATCAATAAAAATAACAAAAAATAACAATGCATATTAAAAAATACCCTTCTGAAAAAGCACAATTAGCGGGATCATGATGGCCATCTATTTGTTTTATAATGAAGAGAAATGGTTTGTTCTGCCAAGCCTTCCCCAAAACTCTTTGTAGAAATGTGCTGCTTCTCAATCATTACTTGATTTATTTACTGAAATAGCTTTTAAATATCTGCAGGAATACCAAAATGAAAGCCATATCTGTCAAGCACAGTTGCCCCTTCTGCCTCCTTTTAATCTACAGAATGATATACAGAATTTGACTCTGAACATAAGAGTTTTGCTTCTAAGTATCAATTTAAATGTAGGTAGCAGTGGCAAGACATTCTCCACAGGCAAAATGCCTTACAGTGCAGAAGATAACAGCTTCCACTGCAGTTCTCCAGATGCTTTTTCTTATGAATACATTGCATCCCACTGGTTTTATACAATAGCAGGAGATGGCAGCATTACTACTCTGAGTGGACTTGATTAATCACAGCAGAAAGTCTAATTCCATACTCTGACAGATCTCTTATTACACAGAGAGTAGGAGAAATTATATCTTTCATCACTCTCCAAGCAACATTCTACCAGGCCCATGACCAATTCCTGAAACGGGCCCCATTCTTCATAGACGGACACTGTATAATGAAAGAATTCTATATTTAATTTCAGAAATGGTACAGAGAGGTCTTACTACTTTATAAGTTTAATTTGCAGGCTTATAATGTGAATGTCTTTCCTGCTCCATCTTGGTAATGAACTTGTTCAACCTTGTCTTGCTGGTCACCAATACTACAAGGATTTAAGTGTGCAGGGAATGACATGGAGTTAAGCACATACAGCATAAACCATGAAGGATGTTGACACCTGGAGATACAATGCATGGATCAGCCACAGTCACTGTCTTACTTTACTAGTCTATGGCTAAATACAATGACACTTTGGTACACAATGAATTGGTCCAATAACAGGTGTTGTTTCATCTACTCTGTGTCCCTCATTCTCAAAAATCTACACAGCTACAAAATACATGGATGTTTTGTTTAGTAGTAGTAGGCGATCACTCGTGACCGAGTAAGATTGTCTTCCAGGATAAAATTACAAAAAGAAAATTATAAAAAGAGGAAATTCTAAAAAAAATGTGTAGATTCTAGCGATGGGTCCGTAAGTGACTGTGGAGGCCAATTCTAGATCCACACAGCTTCCCACAGTGAGGACACAGGTTACCAGATGGAAGATGGTCCTGTAAAGGATTCGTTTGACGTGCTTTTTGCTAGTGGTGCTCACAAACCTGGACTGGGGGCCGCCTCTCCGCTGCCTCGCCTCTCTGCGGTGGCGCCACCCCGCCTCGTTCTTCCAAGCGGCACGGAGAACTCTCCACGCCGCTCGAGCTGCTGTTGCTGGCTGCGCTGTCCTGTCGCGTCACTTCCAGCACGCCAGAACCAGCGCAGGCGGTGCAGGTGGCTCGCTGCAGAGAGGCGAACTGCCACTGGATCATGGTAGGCCCGCGCAAGCCCTGCGTGGACGTGAGCGGGGCCAATTTTGGCCACTACGCCTACGCGAGGTGCATCTGCACACCCCTACTTTTCGCTTAGCACGTTTCTCCCTTTCACCTTGCACTCGGGCTTCTTCAAAGTCCATAGAACCTTTGTGAAAGGCCGACCTCCAGATAGATCGTTCATGGGCCAGAGTTTCCCAGTTTTCGATGTTTATATTGCATTTTTTAAAGATTAGCCTTAAGAACATCTTTAAACCTCTTATACTGACCACCGATATTCCGCTTTCCATCCTTGAGTTGGGAATAAAGTAACTGCTTTGGGAGAAGGCAGTCAGACATTCGAACAACATGACCGGTCCATTGAAGTTGGCGTTGAAGGATCATTTTTTTCAATGCTAGTAGACTTTGCTTCTTCCAGTACACTGACATTTGTTCGCCTATCTTCCCAAGTAATTCGCAGGATTTTCCGGAGGCAACGTTGATGAAATCTTTCAAGGAGGTAGAAGTGACGTTTATAGATAGTCCATGTTTCGCAGGCATACAATAAAGTTGGTAATACAATGGCTTTGTAAACCAGCGTTTTGGTCTCCTTACAGATATCCCGATCCTCGAACACTCTATGTTTCATTCGAGAAAATGTGGCACTTGCAGAGCTCAAACGATACTGGATTTCAATGTTAGCTGTAATAGAAAGATTCGTTTACATAGGGCTGGTTCATACAAGGAGCAAACCCAACTTGATCACCACCAGGAAGACACAAGGCTTGAATTGCTGCATCCACATGGATAGTCTATCCACAAAGAACCCTAAAAGGCAGGGCTTACCTTTGCAGAAGCCATGATGGTTCATAGCCCAGTGAGAAAGCACATATGTTGCATACGGAAGGTCCCAGGCTCACTCAATGGCATCTCCAGATACAAGGACCAGATAGCAGGGGATGGAGAGCTGCTGCCAGTGGACAATACTGGGCAGGCTGGATGGACCAATGGTCTGACTCAGCATAGCTTCATAGGTTCATATGCTCAGCAGCCGTGATTTCTGTGATGAGAGTAGACTTTCCTGAACCACTGCCATCATGGGAATAGGGATGCATCCATGCATCCATGTGGAGAGGGACCAATCCATACCAGTGGTGCCTCCATGCCATCCTCGCTATGCTATGAGCCCAGTGGTGATCCTGCATCCTCCTAGAAGGCAGTGTATGAACCATGGCCCATTGTTGGGACTTCAGCCTGAATTAAGTGTATGGAATCTGGAGAACTCTGTTGCATTATATTATTTGTATTATTATTTATATAGCACCCCCTGTGTACATGGCACTTTGCAAAGAACAGGTTCAATAGGTCCCTATCCCAAGGGGCTTAAGCAGTCTAAAATGTATTTTCAGGCATGAAAGCTTTGCTGGCATTACAATTTGGCAATCATAAAGCATTAAATTGCAAGTAGGGATAAGGTGTCTCTTCAGTATGTTGCAGTCCATTTTGGTAATCATGAATGGGCTAGGAAATTCATATGTATGTATGTATGTATGTATAAAACTGTGATCAAATGTTGCTCATTTATTTTGATTAATTAGTGTCATGCCCCACCACAGGCAAATCTTATGGTAGAATAAATTGACTTCATCTTGTTTCAATGATAATTCACAGATTCTTTGATAACCAGTGCCTGCCTTTTCTGTAATTTTGAAGAACAGACATTCTCTCATTATTCACTAATCCCTTCCTTCTCTGACTCAATATCTTCAATCACAGACTCCTAACTCTCTTCACCACCACTCATATCACCCTTAGTTAGGGATGGGTGTCAATTTGGGTACCTCACTGCGTCTCATTTTTCCAAACTTAAATTCATTTCGTCTCAAACTTTGAGAATTTTGCCCAGCTTAAGCTTGGTCTGTCTTGAATTTGAGAATTGCTTTTTAAAAGTCCGCAGGAAAATTCATCCGCGTTTTTGTGCACATTTCTCCTATTACATGCATTTTTGCCTAATATACACGTATATTTTGCATGCAGTTTTCCTAATATAATGCATTTTAACATTATTTCCCCTAATATATGCATTTTTGTACACTTTTGAACTCCATTGCAAAATATGGAAATGGGCAAGTCTTGAAGGATATCTGAGTTTCGGTTTGCATAGTGGTTCAAAAGTGCAAAATTAGGCAAGTTCGCATTATGATGCAAACTGAATGAATCCCCCCCCCCCACACACACACACACCTTCCCTCAGCCCAACTCCCTCAACTGCCTGGCTGCCAATATGCTTCTGAGCTGAATTCAAGGTGCTGTTTTTAACCTATAAAGCCCTACACGGCTTAGGACCACTATACCTGACGGAACGTCTCTCCCAACTGCAATCTACCCGGACACTACACTCAACATCTGGGGCCCTCCTCTGACTGCCACCTCCAAGAGAGGCTCGGTTGGTGGCAACGAGGAGGAGGGCCTTCTCGGTGGTAGCCCCCCAATTGTGGAACAAGCTCCCCACTGAGACCCGCCTGGCGCCAACCTTACTATCTTTTCGGCGCCAGGTTAAGACTTCCCTCTATGCCAAGGCATTTAATAGTTAGGAGCTCGGAATAGCACGTGGGGGGGGGGATTGTCACCTGTAGGCTCAGTTTTATTAGTTTTTGATTGTTATTTTAAACTGTGTTTTTAAAAAATTGGTTTTTAATCTTTTAAACTATTTTGTATGTTTTTATTGTTGTTTTTATGTATAATCTATTGTGAACTGCCCAGAGAGCTTCGGCTGTGGGGCGGTATATAAATGAAATAAATGAAATGAAATGAAACTGATTCTAGCTGCCTTGGCATGCTGCTGCCACTTACAGGTAAGCGCCTCCCGAACATTCCAGGCATTCCACCAGTATAAGGACTATTTTTAAAAACTGCCTTCCCTACTTTTGTGAGAGTGCAGAAGGCACCCCAGAGCCTCCGAGATGTGAATTCTCTCAGAAGTAGAATATGTAGGCAGATGAGCGTGCCTGCCTTATCATAATGGCAGGTTCATGCTGCAGGCTTCCTGTGATTGGTTAATATATATTTTTTCTTCCCTAATGACACTGTTACCTGGATGGCTAATGAAGATAATTATTTCCCCCCCCTTTGTGATCACCTCCTGTTACCAACCCTCTAAAGAACCCTACATAATTACGATAACGTTTGTCAACATGCAGCGCATCTTCGAAAATGCAATAGGTCAGGAAACCAACCACCTGCGAGTATCATTTAAAAACAGATGGTGCAGAAAAAGAATTAGCCTAAATGTGGAAGCTATGACATAATCCTGGGAAATGTTCCCAGATGTTTATTATAAAGCATGCTCATGACCCCAGACATTTATGAGTTCCTGTTTTGCTGTGATCTCAGGTATGAAGGTGACATTGTCATTTTCTGAAGGTGCTTTCATTGTCACACATGTTTGGCTATTAAAATGGCCTGTTTGGCTCATATTGCATAACCTTGATCAGTTGTTGCATTTGCCTCGTAGCTAAGCTGCCAATCTGGCATAGGGAAGTCAGTAGTATGTTGTAGTTTTTTTAGGAGCGGGGAAGTTTACACTGCCTTGTTTAATTCTAGGTGTTAGTATAGTGCAGGGCCACTCAACTTCTTTCAGCCCAAGGGCCGAATTCAATGTGAAAGAAGCTCTTGGGGGCTGCGTTCCAGTGGTGAACACCACCAAAGGCCAAAGGCCAAAGGCAAAGGGGACAGGGCCAAAACACCAACAATACCTGCATAGTTTAGATTAAAGCCCTTACTGACAGTAACTAAGCCTTAGGAGAGACATTTCAACGTTTTAGAATGGGGAAGGGGGGACACGCAAAAGCCAGGAAACCACCAAACGATTGGTGGTTGGGGGAAAGGGGATGGGACTGAGGGAAGGGAGTGTGACCACCTATAGACCCCTAGAGGGCCAGTTTGGAACCCCTGGAAGGCAGAATTTGGCCCCATCGGCCTGAGATTCTGCACACCTGTTATAGTGATAAGTGTCAGGGAAGCCACAGGAGTGATGCCAGCCTCGTATTGGAGGGAAGCAGATTAACAGAGCATTGGGCTCCTCTTGCTGCTACCAGGCCCACCATTGTTCACAGCTCTGAGCCTACATGGATTCCTTCCTCATGTGCCTCCTTTGGTCTCTAAATTGCCACACATTGACTGGGTTCAGACAACATAATAACCCTCACTCAAGGGTTGAGTATGGATTGAGTGTGGGTTGTGATCGAACCATGGGTTGTTGTTGAAACGTGGGTTATCATTAGGGATTATTTCGTTTGGGGGATGGAAGTCTGGCAAACTCGCCAGGCTCAACCCCCCGAACTCTGTCCCACCTACCTGCTTCCCTGGCTCGAGTCACGTTCTCCTGAGTCAAGCTGGGAAAGGGACTTCCGGGTTCCCGGCAAAGCACTTTTGTTAGTAGAAGATGGCATAAGATAGGTTAAAAACGGCTGCAATTTGCACAAGTTACGCAAATTGTGGCTGCTTTTAATGTATCTTATGCCATTTTCTACATAAAAAGCACTCCACAAGGACCCGAGAAGTCTGCTGTGGCTCAGCTGGTGTTCGCTTTAGGCCCGGCTCGGCGTGTGCCGCGGCAGTGCTCACCGAGCATCCAGTGAGTCGGGTGGTGGGTAGATTGCCCACCACTATATGTTGTCTGAACCCAGCTGAACCATGGGGAACATCCCACAGTTCACAACCCAACAACAAACCATGGGTTCTCTTCATGGGTTGGTTGTGGTTAACACAAGCCATGGCTTGCTAGTGCAGCTGGGTTCAGACAACAGGATAACCCACATTTCAACAACAATCCACACTCAACCCCTGCTCAACCTTTGAGTGTGGGTTAACATGTTGTCTGAACCCAGTCAGTATGT
Source organism: Shinisaurus crocodilurus (assembly GCA_021292165.1). Taxonomy (NCBI): domain Eukaryota; kingdom Metazoa; phylum Chordata; class Lepidosauria; order Squamata; family Shinisauridae; genus Shinisaurus; species Shinisaurus crocodilurus. The sequence goes on along the minus strand of CM037878.1, from coordinate 113,890,795 downwards.
ACATTCTCAGCCTCATTTCTCCAGCTTTTCCAGTTCGCAAACACGGACTGCTGCTATATCATCACGGCATCATTCTTCCCACTTCCTGACTCCCATTTTCATTTGTCCTCCCTCTATGAGTGGTCTCTGAATAATATGAGATCTGATAAGAGAACAACCATGGTCTAATTGCATGCATGGTTGACCATATCTGCATGAGAAAACACTACACTGCCTACAATTATATCCAGTCTGCATTCAGCACAATCTCTGTTGTAGTTCTGTTCACATTTTCTACCCTCTGTCTCCTGCCCACTTTTCAAATGTTCTTCCTCCATTCTTTAGTATTCTGAATGCAGTCCAACCATTCTACATTGCTTTCTAAGCCTTCTTCCTCTTTTCTGAATACTTTAGCAAGAGAATCGTGCATTGTTATGCTAAGTTGTAGAGTTTGCTCAGATCTTACTAGTGTTCTGTGTATTTTAGTCATTCCCCCCCACCCCAGTATTATTACCTAATTTTACTTCTGCAGCATGCTTCAGAGATTTTCTCTACACAATAGAGCTAACAACAGGGAGGCAGGAGAAGTAGCAAAATAAAATAATAATGATGATGATGATGATGATGATGATGCAGCATGATCGCAGGAGTACTAGTTTATTTTGTGCCACTTACCCAACCTTTTGGAGATAACCACCTTCTTCAGGGGCTCCTTAAAGTACATAACATACTGTGGTTTTAGACACATATAGTCATGCCTTGGATTGAGAGCATAATTCGTTCCGGAAACATGCTTGTAATCCAAAACACTCTTATATCAAAACGAAATTCCTCCCAAAAAATTTGTACAGAGATTTTTAATTTATATACATCAAAAAAATTTGTACAGAGATTTTTAATTTATAAGACATCGCTTGTATATCAAGTCAAATTTTTTAAAATAAATATTTAAAAATTTGCTTGTCTTGCAAAATGCTCTCAAACCAAGTTACTTGCAATCCAAGGCATTACTGTACATGCACAGGATATACAGCACAAGTGTTGGACAACTGGCAGAACATAAACTGGGATTCAGGTTGCAGGACCAGCATCAAGGGTAGGCATAGTTGGGCACCTGCTGAGAGCCCACATCCCAGCAGGGGCCCAATGACGACAAGAACCCGCTGGAGTTGCTCCAACCTGCTTGCTTTGCTTGCCTCTTACTCTGGCCCAGACATCAGTGGTGGTGAGAAGGTGGAGCAATAGATGCCACCGCCTCCTTGCTCACTGGTTGTCTTCCTGGCAAGCAAGCAAATGGTAGCAATGATGAGAAGGAGGGTGAGGACTGGAGCAAGAGCAGCAGCTGGTGACAATGGCAGTGAGAAGGTAGACTCGCTGGGGGAGGGGGCCCACAGAGGTGTCTTGCCAAGGGCCCTTAAAACCCAGGAATTAGCACTGCTTGTGTGAATTTGCATCACTTTTGTGGGGCTTTCACTACACAATAGACCTGTTCACACAACTAATGAGGGTATAGCGAACATGTATGTGTGGGGAAATTGGATAGCAGGGGGGTCATGCCCTACCCGTCTCCTCACATTCACCAGCTCTTCTTGCATGAAGTGTACATGTGTGCATCCAACTGCCCCAAATTTGCCGGGATGGTCCCACAAACACTTAAGCCATCAGGGCTTCTTACTTTGTTATGCAGAGTCCCGATTTGTTATGCAGAGCCCGGAATTCCCCTGCCTCTTCCCGCAAGCTATTTAGCTTAGCCCCGATTTTGCCCATGGGCCCTTTAAGCAGTCAGGGAACATACTGAGGATGTGTGTGTTTGTGTGTGTGTGTGTGCGTGTGCGCGCGCTCTACCTGCTGCCTCTGACCAGGCCACCTGGTAAGTAAGTAAGACCCCATTGAAGACATTTGTACTTACTCCCGAGTAATTGTGCGTAGGATTGCACTGTTTGTTTTAACTTAATTCAAGTTAGTTAAATTCTGTAAGATTATTCCAGTTTAAGTGTTTCTTTAAATCTAAATTGTGTGAATAGAACACACAAAGTGCTTTAAACTGGGGCCTTTCCACAATAACAAACAACAACAAAACTGTTCAGCCCCTCAAAGTTACTCCTTGTGCTTAAAAACCAGAGCTCAGTAGAGGTGTTGGAGCAAAACGCTGAAGGGGCTCAAAACCCCAATGTGTCTTTTTGTATTTTCCCCCACCCAAAAGCTCCCCCTCCTCTGCCGCCATCTCCTTCTTTTCTTCTCCTTCTCCAACTGCCCTGAAAATGCGGGACCAATCCTGACAATTTTAAAACAAAAAGAGATTGCCCTGGAAGCACTGACCCCCCCCCCATGAAAAACACCAGATATCAACAATTCTGGGTTTAAGTAAAGTAAAAAATTTTTTTAGAAAAGCCACTAATAAAATATTATAAAATAATGTATAATATAATAATGTAATAATGTAATAATTATAATATATAAGATTTTGTGTGTTTCCTCTAATAACTTTTGTACTTGACCACCACGCCCTTTGGTTGCCTGGCCATACCCTTGGCCACACCCTCATGTTACCTGGCCATGCCCTCTAGGTCACACCTTCATGTTGCTTAACCATACCTCTTACAAATTCACACGTGTGTCCCTATTTTCTTCTGTGAAACGTTGGAGGGTATGATGATCTGGGACTACAGGTTCTTGACTGTGTGGTCAGAACCTATGCACATACAGCTTGTTCATGTATAGGCTTTGCGTAGAAGAGATGCTGAATGTGTGGACATCAGGAGGAAGGCCTGCTGCTGTGATCCTGCTTTCCTTTCCACACAGGTTCAGGATACTCGCATTAGTTTCATTAACAGGGCTAGTGCTTGTGTTTTAATCACAGTTTTTAAAGATTTTGCTTTATTTCTATTATTATTATTATTATTATTAGCAAAAATAGTTTTTAAAGATTCTCTACATGATACTTAAAGTCATTGTTCATTCTTCTTTTTTTTTAGAATCTCTTCCGATAATTTTCTGAAAGCAGGTAGATGATGATGATGATGATGATAATCGTAATGATAATAATTATCATTATCATCCCAATAAATCTATCTCAGCATGCTATTGTTAATAATGGGGTTTGGGGGGCATGTTTTTTTTGTTTTTTTTGGAGGGGGGCCTACAAGATTAAAATTAGCCATGTGTATTGTGGGATTGTTCTCTTACTCAGGCATACAACATGTTCTAAAGAGGCTGACCAATGCACAACTTCAGTGGACCTAACTGAACCTAATACTGTTTTGTATTGTGGCAACTAGACTTACCTGGCAGCTTCAGTGATCCATATGAAATCTACCCATTTCCTGCCATGTCACCCAACGGTTGAATGGGGCAGGAGTAGCACAGCTTCACTGACATTAGTGTATTTGTAAAGGAAGTTCTATGGCAGCAGTTTTTGACTTGTGGCCCTCCAACTATTTAGGCCAGGGCTGATGGGAGTTACAGACCAAAACATCTGGAGGGCCACAAGTTGCCCACCCCATCCTATCACCTGAAATAGGGTCTTCTCATCTTCTACCTATTCCATTTCTTCTCCAAATGATTGTGTAATTTGTATTAATTTACAAAAGGCGTTGAGCTGCTTTCTGGGTTGATGCTCAACCTGCCCCCAGTCTTCGTTTTGCTTTCTAAACTGCCAGTATACGTTTACATGGGTTCTTTCCCCCGATCCCCATTTAGTGGCTAGTTGAATGTACGTTTTGTTAAAAATTTATTCAGATCACAGGAACTTATTTTCAAAACAAAACTGACACTGATTGCTTCCTGTATGCATGGGGAAAGTGCACCCCTCTATCCTATTCTATCAGCAATGAATACTAGTCCTAGAATTATAGTTACCATTTTATCTTATGGTATACGAGGAAAAAGGAGCCTATTGTAATTTGATTGCCATCTGCATTTTTAGTCCTCTCAATCTTTCATGTATTGCATTTTGGTGGTAATCATCATGACAATTTGATGTGTTTTTGAGTAACGTAGGAAAATAATAATGAACAGATTGCTTCAAGTCATTGGCCATATGGCATTGCACAAATGAATAAGTGAAGATCTCTCTCTCTCTCTCCCTTTGTCATTGGCCTGTTAAAGAAAGAGGAAGGGTGGTTTTAGATCGTAAAATACATGTCTGCCTCTTTTACTGCTAAACGATTCGAGGATAAAAGAGGTGGAAACAATTGCTTGAAAGGTCCAGTAGTAGCTTAGGTCAGGCCTTGACCTTTAATCAATTGAAGCCCACCTTGTACTACAACAATTTGCTGTTATGTGTCAAGTGGTCTCTCATTAAGAAAAAAAAGCCACACATACTCTTGACTTCCATTAGGCTCTTCTTACAAGGCACTTGCATTGATTAAAACCTGCTTTTACAAATTCCATTGACTTTATTTTGGAACTAATTGTTCTTGCTTCCCTTAAGCCACAGTTTTAACCACCATCTCCTGGAGGTTAAGTCTCATTCAGTTCAGTTGAACTTATCCACATAAGATCTTTCGGGTCAGGGTGTTAGAAAAATTACTGCATTATATCAAGAATGTTTCACTCATGCTACCTTCCCCTTTTAATTAGCGATGAATTCCTCCCCATTGGTGAGAACCTGGTGCCCTCCAGAGGTTTTGGACTACAACTCCCAGAATTCCTGACCGCTGGCCATGCTGGCTGGAGCTGATGGGAGTTGGAGTCCAAAACCTCTGGAGGGCAACAGGTTGGGGAAGGCTGATCTAGGGGACATATATAAGCAACCCATGGGCCACAGGCAGCAGGCAGCCCTTGGCTAACTTCTGTGCAGCCTGCAGGCTCCCTCCTTGTTCCCGCCAGCCTATTGGCACCTAAAAAAGCAGAGGGGTGCGTGTGCCTACTGGTGTGCTCTGCAGCTGCTCCCAGCACCGATCAACTGAGCAGTGGAGCAACATGCTCACCAGCACACTCCTCAGCTGTTCCCAGGGCGAATCTGCTGGGCATTGGAGAGGGGGGAAGACAGAAAACGAGGTGGCAGCAATCTCATCCTGGCCCTCCCCATTGCCCAGTTGATTGGTGCTGGGATCTAAACGGGCTAGGAGGGGAGGTTCAAATGGGGGATGTAAATGGGGAATGGAAGGGTGTGTGTGCATGTGAGAAAGCGAGTGGGGGGAAGGCTGTGTGTGTGTGTGTGTGTGTGTGTGAGAGAGAGGGGGGGGAAGTAGGCGTGGTGAAATGGTGCTTGCACTTCTACCTTTGGGATTGTTTTGTGGCATTGGCAGCAGGGGGGGGCTTCTGCTTGACTCCATAGCAATTGTGCTATGACGTCCTGCAGGGCTCTACTCTGTCCCCCCCCCTGCTTTAAAATATCTATTTGAGGCCTCTGGGAGATGTCATTAGGTGATTTAGAGCAGCGGTCCCCAACCTTTTTGGCACCAGGGACCAGTTCCGTGGAAGACAATTTTTCCACGGACCAGGGTGGATGGGTGGGTCGCCCACCGCTCACCTCCTGCTGTGCGGCTGTGGAGATGTATCCGAGTCTTGAGGGGGCTGAAGTGAGTCAAACTTGCCCCGCTTGACCCCCCCAAGACTCTCAGCGACTTACCTGCTGCTGCTTGACCCAAATGCACTGGGGAAAGGACCTACGAGGTCCCTGGTGCGTCACTTTCTTGTTCTCCTGTGCTGCTCTTTTATACATTTATTTATTATATTTATATCCTGCCTTTTTTCCTGCAAGGAACCCAAGGCGGCTTACATAATCCTCCTCCTCCTCCTCTCCATTTTTATCCTCACAACAACCCTGTGAGGTAGGTTAGGCTGAGAGTCAGTGACTGGCCCAAAGTCATCCAGTGAGTTTCATGGCCGAGCGGGGACTAGAACCCGGATCTCCCGACTCCCAGTCCAACACTCTCACCACTATGCTGTTTGCGGCTGTTTTAAGGTACTTTACCATGGTATTTACGTAAAAAGAGCAGTGTTGGAGAACCAGGAAGTGACCCGTCACGTCACTTCCAGTTTTCCGAAAATGCTTGCCTGGAGGCGAGCAGAGGGACGAGCAGCGGGGGGGGGGTGTTCACCAGAGCTCACGAGCACCCCGACTGCCAGGTGGGGTGCTTGCGGCATGTCCCGGCCGGTGCGGGGGCCAGAGGTCCCGGCCCGGTTCCTAACAGGCCACGGACCGGGATCGGTCTGTGGCCTGGGGGTTGGGGACCCCTGATTTAGAGGTGTCAGTGGTATGCTGATGGCAGCCAGCTCTATTTCTCCTTGTCATTTGAAGCAGGTGAAACTGTGCAGATGCTCAGCGCCTGGAGGCAATAAGAGGTTGGACAAGGTCTTACACTGAATCCCAACAAGATGGAAGACCTGTGGCTGGGTGGTTCTCAGGTGGGATTACATAAATGGCCTGTTCTGAATGGGGTTGCATACCTCTGCAAGAGCAGCTGCTTAGTCTGGGCTTACGCCTGGATCCAGCTTTGCGACTGGAGGCCCAGGTAGCCTTGGTGGCACAGACTTCCTTTGCCCAGTTTCGGCTGGTGTGCCAGCTGCAGCCATTCCTGGAGAGAGAGAACTTAGCCTGGTTGACTCCAGCGCTGGTACCTCACATTTGTATTATTGCAACATGCTTTAAGTGGGGCTACCCTTGAAGGTGATCCAGTAGTTATAGTTGGTACAGAATGCGGTGGCCAGGATGCTGACAAGCACAGCTGTTAAGGATTATATAACACTGATCCTGAAGGAGCTGCATTAGTTGCCTATCTCTTTCTGGCCAAATTCAAGCTGCTGGTGCTGACCTAGAAAGCCCTAAATGACTTGGGACCCATGTCTCTCAAGAAAGCCCTCACCTTGTACCAGCCTGCCCATGCTCTGAGATCTGCAGGGGAGACCCATCTCATTGTCCCAGCGCTGGGGAAGGGTACATAGCACGATAAAATGAGACAGGACCTTCTCTGTGGTGGCATCCCAACTTTGGAATGACCTCACCCAAGACGTTCACACAGTGCAAACTTTACTGTCATTGCTATCGTTTACTAATATTTTGGTGCCAGGCTACGACCCATTGATTCAACTAGGAATTTGTGAGTTGTTAGCCCTGCTGAAAGGCCTCCCTCATGAAGGCTCCTCCTCCCTCAACTGTCACCACCAGCAGCCATTCCAGCAGGCTGTACAGAGGGAGAAGAGAGGGAGCCTGCAGGGCCATTCCACCAGCCCTGCCAGGAGTATTAATTAATATCCCCCCTTCTTCCCTCCCTATTCCTTTTTCCTTGTGTGTCGTGTCTTTTTAGATTGTAAGCCTGCGGGCAGGGACTGCCTTCTTAATTGTTGTAAACCGCCCAGAGAGCTTTGGCTATTGGGCGGTATAAAAATGAAATAAATAAATAAATAATAGATTTTATTATAGTTTAATTATATATATATATATATATATATATATATATATATTATTGTTGGATGTTTTAATGTTATCCATCCTGGTAATTTTTTAAATGATGGGCAGAATATAAATGGAAATAAATAAATAATAAATAACATTAAATAATAAAGTGTGTGTGTGTGTGTGTATATATCTATATATCTGTATCTAACCTACCTCACAGAATTGTTGTGAGGATAAAATGGAGAGGAGGAGGGGGATTCTGTAAGCCGCTTTGGGTTCCTTGCAGGAAAAAAGGTGGGATGGATGTATATGTATTTCCTGAAGGAAGTGGAGGAGTATAAGGGAAGCAGCATGTTAGCATTTACCGTATTTTTCGCTCCATAACACGCACTCCCCCCCCCCCAAATAGGGGGAAATGTCTGTGCATGTTATGGAGTGAATATTGTAAAAATAGTGTAAAAAAAAATTTTTTTTAACCTTAATTTTTTCCCCCATACCTCCCTCTGCCGCTTAACTGATTCCCCGCCTCTCAGCTGCTCCGGCAGCGGTAGCTGCGGCACCCCCCCGCCCGGCAGCAGGGACGGGGCCGGGCGGGTGCAGGGCCAGACCGGCGCGCGGCTGGGCAAGCGGTGGTGCCCCCCCCGGCAGCAGGGATGGGCGGGTGCAGGGCCAGAGCGGCGCACGGCTGGGCGAGCGGCGGCGGCGACCACCCCTCCGGCAGCGGCAGTCTCCCCCCCCCCAGCAGCAGGGACGGGCGGGTGCAGGGCCAGCCAGAATATTTTTTTTCATACCTCCCTCTGCCGCTTAACAGCTGATTTCCTGGAACAGCTGATTCCCTGGGAACAGCAGATTCCGCTCCTCTCAGCTGCTCCAGCAGCGGCGGCAAACATAAACAAATATAAACGCGGCGCGGCTGGGCAGGTGGCTCCACCTTCTTCTCAGCCTCTTTGCAGCCAGAGACTGGCAACTGCAGACTGGGGGAGTTTGCTGCCTCTGTGGGTTCCCACCTACTGTGAGCACCTTCCCCCCTCCCCCCTTCCCCCGCCTCCTCTCTCTCGTCTGCTGCGCGTTTCTCCTGCTGGGTATCTACAGGCGTGGGGGAGCCAGGAAGAGATCACGCGTCGCCAGCAAGGAGGGGGAAGGAGCCTCAATTTGCAGCAAAGCCCTGGGCTCAGCATTTACGGTACTACCTACACCTACTACGGTATTCTACTGTGACTCTGGACCCTTTGTGTTTATTTATTTATTATTTATTGCATTTGCCGGTATACCCTGCTCTTCAGCCAGAAAAGGCTCTCAGAGTGGCTTACAAAGATTACGGTAATAATAAGACAGTCCCTGCCCTGGGGGCCCAACCTCACGGGATAATGTCCTTTCTGTACATGCTACCCTGTGGAAAAAACAAAACAGGGAGTTCAGCTGTTGAAAGCACCCAAAAGATCGGTATCTGTCTTTCCCCCTGGTCTCTGTCTTTTTCCCCATCCTGCCACGTTTCTTTGCCTGTGAGTGGGGCTTGTAATTCCATTCACTGGACAGGGCTTTGTTTTGGAAACACTTTATGGTGATGATGAGGGGAATGCCTGGAGCAGAGCTTACCGTAAGCTGTCTGCCTGGCAGTCCTTTGTTTGTGCCCACATTTGTTATGTGATGATGGTTCTTAATGCCACTGTTGACTGCTGTTCACTTTACATGGTTGAAATAAAAATATTTTAGTTCACCATTTGGTTCAGAATATTTTTTTCTTGTCAGAATATTTTTTCCTTGTTTTCTTCCTCTAAAACCTAGGTGCGTGTTATGGCCAGGCGCGTGTTATGGAGCGAAAAATACGGGTAGTTATATATACACTCAAAAAAGAAAAGGAACAACAGACACTGCCTGGGCCTGCTGGCCACCTGATCCTAAAAGCACAGACTTTTATTCTGTTAAAGATTTACTAGGAAAACTATAATTGTCCTGTCCTGTAATACTGTTACCCGCATGTCATTGTCCGGCTCCTTTTTGGAGCATTTACTGCTGTGGTGGTTACTGTGGTTCCCTGACAGTTCTACCCCCCCCTCCACCCCGCAGAAATATATACAAATTTAATGGCTGGGAAGTACATGGAGGGGAAATTCGCACACCTGCAGTAGTGAGCAGTTAATGCAGCTGCACAATTTCCCCCTGCATTTACTTCCCAGCCATTAAATCTGCATACATCTCTGCGGTTTTTTTTAAAAAAAGTCAGGGAACCGCATTAACCGAAGCAGTCAGTAACTGCTCCGAAAAGGAGCCGCAAAAAGTGTGGGGGGGACTTAATCTCTCCCCTTTCTGGAGTAGCTGGAGGCCAGGGAAGTGTTGAAAAGGTGGAGGACACTGAGAGGTGTCAGTTCAACCCTTAAGACTGAGAGGATCACATTGCCAAGGGGGAGATATTTTGGTGCACTCACTCCTTTGGTCCCCCCCCCCCCTGGTGCTTCTGACTTGCGCTAGTACCAGGTTCCTCCTTTTTCTTACTGTTATTTCTCTCCGGGTCATTCGCAAATTAGCAGATAGGCAACCTCGTCTTGTCAATAGACATATTGAATACCCGAAAGTGCGCACTTGTGCACTTATGAAAGACTGACACGCACACACACGCACACGCACACACACAACCCCAGTTGTGCATTCTTGAGGCACTGTGTGTGTGTGTGTGTGTGTGTGTATATATATATATATATATATATATATAGGGAACAAGTGATGGTCCTTCAAAAATGCCATTTTGGCATAGGTGGAAAGGCAGTCACTGGCAAGATTGCAAGAAGTGAGCGGCATGGTCTTTTTTTTGCTGCTCTGGCCTGCCCATGATAAATTCGCCCTTCTGGGTTCGGATGACATGACAAGCCACCATGGGTATCAACAACCCTAAAACATGCCATGGGTTCTCAGGGAGACTTGTTTGTGAAAAATAAGCCATCCTGCAGAAATGGTGCTTGGTTCGTATGACACAACAACCCACTATGGCTGATCACCCATGGTGGGTTGTCATGTTGTCCGAACCAGGTCAATGGGTGTACAGCGAGCGAGTCTTGGTGAGATTGGAACTGATAGAGCCTAAGGTGTGTATACATTCTGGAAATCCCATGCCTGCTGAATGGAGGGTGGGAACCATTCTTTTTTGTCCATGCCAACAGAACAGCCTTTCCCAACCTGGTGCCCTCCAGATGAGTCGGACTACAAATCCAATCATCCACAACCAGTATGGCCAATGGGGGCACTGGCAAGAGATGATGGGAGTTATAATCCAACACATCTGGAGGGCACCAGGTTGGAGAAGGCTGCAGTACAGGAAATCTCCACGTACATTTGCAACCCCCTTGCACTTTGTGATTTGTCCCGTACTTGCTTACTTTTCTGAGTCAAGGTACTGGGGAACCCCACAAAGTACTAGGGAGCATGCTCTCTCAACAACAATATGTTACCCTTAACCATTCAGTATGAATTTCCCTGCAGCTGGTATTAACATTCAAAGCCTCAAATGGCTTGGTGCCGGGTTACCTGTAGGATAGTCTCCTCCCATATACTCCTGCTCAGACACTAAGGTCATCTTCAGTGGTCCTTCTTTGGGAAGGAAGTGAGGTGGGTGGCTACTAAGAAGAGGGCCTCTTCTGCTGTGGCACCCTGGCTGTGGAATCAGCTTCCCAGATAAGAGTCACCTAGTGCCTACATTGTGCTCTTTCTGGTGCCAGGTGAAGAGCTTTATATTTTCCCAGGCATTTTAGATTTTCAGTTTCTATTTTACAACTGGAGCTGTATTTGCACTGCTGCTGGGTGCTATTGGGTTGTCATTTTTATTTTATACTGTAGTTTTAAACTTTTATATTGTGTTTTATCATGTTGTATTCTGTGTTTTTAATTGAGGTGAACTGCCCAGAGAGCTTCGGCTATTGGGCGGTACAGAGACATGTAATAAATAAATACGTAATGACATGTTGCCGCAGTGTTTGAGTGCAACCGTATGCAAGTTTACTAAGAAGCACCCCCCTCCGATTTCAGTGGGACTTACTCCCTTGTAAGAGTGCATAGATTTGCGGCCTTCATGTGCATACATTCACATGCATGTGCCCTAGAATGAAGATGTGTTTGCCACGCCGCCCAATTAGAGGTTGAACTTTGAGAGACCCAGGGAAGAGAACTGAAAACTCAGCAATGGCAACTCTGGTACATGCATGCTCATACTGAACTGCAGTTTATTAAAGGTCTCTCCAAGATTTCCTCAAATTGCAAAATAGGGAAAGTGATTTACCAGAGACAGGTAGAAGGGAATAGAATCCGTCTCTGGTTAATAAGGACATTTAGAGTACATGTTTAGATGGTAGTTTAAAGGTTTCCTATTTTAAGAAAAAAAGAGCTGAGTGAAAATGTCCTACCAAAATTGTCCGCTGTATTCACGGGTGGAGAAATGCACACGCACACGTTTGTGAAATATTCCTCAGGGAGGAGATTGAAATATTCCAACAGTTTCTTGAGACTGGGGCTGTCCATTCGTAGCAGCACAGCTTCTTTCTTTCTTTCCTAACTTTTGTGGGCCTTTGTGTTGTTGTCACCACTGCTGCAAAAGTCCGTGGTGCTCCTGTGTTGCCCTAGATGCTAATTCTGGGGCACTGTATGGGACACCATTTTGCGTCCCATACAGTGCCCCAGAATTAGCATCATTCTGGGGCATTGTGTGGGGGAAATGGTGGCTGCCACAAAAATGGTGGAGAATATTTGGCAAAATGGTCCTCTTTTCTGTGAAATTTAGGCTTAGCTCTAACAACCCCCTTCCTGCTCTCAGTACCATGTAATATGATGCTGGCTACTGCTGCGGTTATGTTTGCTCTGAGTTGCCTGTTAAGTCACTGTTTAAAAATTAGGCAAGTGTTTGCCCCACAGTGGAGAACAGAGAGGAGCTGCCAAATGTGACAATGCTTTGTGTCTAAGTTGGGGTGAGCAGCCCACGGCCTGTGGGATGCATGTGGTCCTCAGAAGCTGCCTTTCTGGCCTGCTGTGGGCAACCTGGCCCACCCAATCCCCCGCCACTGCTGCCACCACCACATGGTGTACAAGGAGAGCTGTCCGGGTGTGCCCTGTTCCCAGCAAATTTGGCTCCTGACGGCCAGCCAAACAGCTGTTTGGAGGGTGTTAGGAACTTGATTCTACATGGAAAGAGGGCAAGTGGGGATGGCTCCCATCATGCACCCTGTTCCCCTGCAGAATCAGGCTCCCAACAGCCTGCCAAAAGCTAATATCAAGGTTGTCTAACCTACCTCACAGGGTTGCTGAGAGGATAAAATGGAGAGGAGGAGGATTATGTAAGCCGCCTTGGGTTCCTTGCAGTAGGGGAAAAGGCGGGATCTAAATAAATAAATAAATAAATAAATAAATAATAAATTAATATCAGCAAGGAAATGGTGATCTCAATTGGTAGCTGACTTTGCCAATCGCTGATAGCAAGACTTCTTACATCTGCAATAGTAGTTTCTACATGTATAGCTCCTTAGGGGCTTAGAGATTTCTTTGCTCTGTGTTCTGAATACATAGTCTACAGCTGTTGCAGGAAAGATTGATAGGAATACTCAAATCTTAAATAATAAAGTCATCCCCCCACGTTTTCTTTTTTGCTGTAAGTTGTGATTGGCAAAGTGTTTGATGCAGATTTAGAGAAAATAAATAACCAGGTGCAGAAGGCAGCCTACTTGTGATCTGTACTTATGCATACTCTTGCAAAAATTGCCCTGCTGTGTGTATATCATAGGAAAAGCCCTTGTTTTTCCTGAGGTGCTTTGCAGAACTACTACGAGACTTTTGAGAAGTCCATTTGCATTCTCGACTGCAGGTATCCATCAGGACAGTGCTCTAAATACATACACTCTAAATACATCAGCATCCAAAGAAGCGACAACAAGTAAACCCAATAGATCCAATTTATCTGGCAGTGAAGTGATGGCTCCAGTTCAACCTCCCAAATAGCTGCAATTTCCCAGCAGAGAAGGAAATTAAGCCTTGCCAGTGCATAGCAGAAAAGATGGTAGAATGGATTAACTGCCCCTCAATATCTTCTAAAAAGAGAGCTGAGTTAGCTTTGTACAAAAATGCTATACTTAATTTTTAAAAAAGCAAAGGTAGACATATTGGCCATCATGGAAGCCTTTGCTTTTTGTGTGTCCTGGATAATACCAAATCTAGCCATTCACCAGTGAGATCCTGCACTGGAAGATGATCATTATACCACCTAAAGCTGGGACTTTATTTTCTGAGGGTACATCCCCTCCAACTATTAGGTAAAGCCATTCAAGTTGGCTTCCATTGACTTTTGTTACCCAATACACTACCTAAAATCATCTTCAGCTTTAATAACATGAAAACCAGGGGTGTGCACCAACCACAGGATTCAGTTTAGACTCTGATTTGGCAGTTCTGAAAACAGTCCGATTCAGCTTAGACCAATTTGGAGGCCACCTGCTTTGACCTGAATCCAAATCTTGATTCAGAAATCCAGATATTCATGTCTCCCATGGATTATCACTAGGAATTAACAAATGGTTGATAGATTATCATTATCATTATGGATTATCATTATCATTATGGATTATCATTAGGAATCAACAATTTTTTCCTCCCCTTTTTATCAGAAGTGGATGAAATCTGCAGGCATGGTACGCCCGTATGACAGGATTACATCTGCCACATTGCAGACAAATAGGTGCAGGATTTTAGTGCTACGTGCCTTTACATTTAGATTCCCCCCCCAAAGGGAACTGCTGATAACTGTTTTTATTCCCTGACAAATTGGATGGCATTTGGATAGTTGCCCCTTTTGAGGGGATCAAGCCTGCCAGGCTTGAGATGAATAGGTACAGGGGGGTTTGTGCAAGAGCAGCCCTTACAGTTTGGGGGTTTCCAAGAAAAGGATGCATGATGTATCCCTCTGTGTTTTTGTTGCCAATTGTTATGAAAATAACATTAAAAACATAGAGGTAGCCCTAGTTAAGAAACCTGCAAAATGTTGGAAGGATAGGTGCAGGGGCTAGGGAGTTATGATGAATGAAAAACAGTTTGTCGTCTTTGTTTTCTGCTCAAATTGTCACCAAAGTCATAGAAAGTCCAATAGCTGCCATAGGGTGGATGCAGGGCTGGATTAAGAGCATTATGGGCCTGGTGCTGAGGATTTTGGTGGGCCTTTTTATGGAAATAAATAAAATGAAGACACAATTTTATATTAAAACAAATTAAATATTTTAATTACCATTAAAGTGCCAAAACTCAAAAACTCCTGCAGCTCATCAGTAAGGGTCTTCCCAATTTCCCCCAAATTTATTTATTAAAAAAGAAAAAGCAGCCACAACAAAAAGCCAGGAAGCTTTGCTTGACCAAGAATAATTGTGTTGTTCTTGTTACTTTGTTTCGTTTTCGTTTTCGTTTTTTTGTTAAACTAGCATTTGAACAATTGAGCTGCGAATCAGAAAGATCTTTTGCTCGAGGCTGGAGAGAGAGGTCCCTTCTAAATCTGAATATTACAGACCCTAGCAAGCCCCCATGTGCTTCAAAGAAATGTAGTAACAGTGATTGAAATGCAAAAACCTACCGAAATGCTAATTTGAGAACAACAGTTCTTGCCAGGTCTTGCCTCAAGCCTGTAATGCAGATGTGCTTAGAACACCTTTCTAATCTTGAAAAAATCATTAATTATGCTGAATGATAATGATCAGAGCTAACTCAAATCGTGCTGCGTGTCCCTATATTGTGGGCCTATTGTCTGTTATGGGCCTGGAGCGGCCGCTCCAATCGCCCCTATGTTAATCCGGCCCTGGGTGGATGATGGATGTGGAGCATACAGTGGCAGAAGCAGAAGGACTTGAACATCCAACATTTGCCAAGCAAGCACCCACTACTACACGCCCCCCCCCCCCCAGTTTCCACAGACTCCACCAAAGTGCTTTTAAGTGTCCTGCCCCTGGGAGAGAGAATTAGCAAAGAGCCGCAATATATTAGTTCAACGTCCCTCCCCCAAAGCACTGGGATTGGAGAGCCCTGGTAAAACCATTCACTGTGCTTAGAAGCTAGAGCTGCCAGTCACAAAACTACACCCCCTCCTCTCTTTTTCCCCCTCTCCCCACCCTGTTTTTCCCCCTATATGGAGATGTTGGCAAGACCTGTATCAATTTTTCGAGACACACTGTCTGTGTCCTTCCGAATCCTGAATCTTTACAAGTGTTCAGCTCTGGATTTGGTCCACTTCAGAGGAGACTCACTTCCGTTCAGACTCCTCCCAAATCTATCCAAATCAGCCTGATTTGGTTCGAGACTCATTTGAATCCAAAGCACACGGCTTATAAAACACACCTGTGTGTTTAGCTTAAGGATGGAGAGTGCAGCAGGGCCATTCCACCAGCCCTGCTGAGAGGCCTCCTTCATGAAGGCTCCTCCTCCCTCAACTGCCACCACCAGCAGCCATTCCAGGAGGCCGTGCAGAGGGAGAAGAGAGGGAGCTGCAGGGCCATCCCACCAGCCCTGACAGGATTATTAATTAATATTCCCCCTTCTTCCCTCCCCATTCCTTTTTCCTTGTGTGTCGTGTCTTTTTAGATTGTAAGCCTGCGGGCAGGGACTGTCTTGTTAATTACTGTAAACCGCCCAGAGAGCTTCGGCTATTGGGCAGTATAAAAATGAAATAAATAAATAAAAATGGGGATCAACCATTGTTTGTTTGTTTGTTCTTCCCAGAAACTCTTAGAAAGGTCCCAGGTGGAAGTTGAAGCCATCTCTGTACCTGCTAGAGCCTAATTTGAATTTCTGCAGCCCAGCCCCTCCTACTTTCCATCTTAAGACTCTCACCAGATGAAGGGTCGATGGCTCGAACATCAACCACTTTTTTCCCTCCCTCCCACTTTTGCTTTGTCTACTGTCTTGCCTGAATAAGAGCTCTGGAGAACTCAAAAGCTTGCACAGTATTTTATGGCCTTTGAGTTGCATAGGGATGATGTCTGAGAATTTCATTTCAGTTTGCCCTCAGAACTTGCCCTCTTCTCTACCAGAACATGAACGGGAGCATATATATTTTTGTGGGGGGGGGGGGGAGCTTGTACATTTCTGAGCTTTTGATCGCATTCAAAAGATGTGTATTTTTAAACTTTACTCAGTGGGGAGCAGTGTGCACTTTTGAAAAAATGTGCACTGAAATGTGCACTCCCCCCCCATTTGAGATGCGCACTTTTCACATTCAAATGAAAAGAAAAAACAAGTTGCAAATAAAAATAGGAGCAAGGCCAACTGAGCTTTGAAGTAGAGTTCAGAGAATCTCGGTGAACTTGAGCATCCCTGCTGCTCCCATTTCTAATGGGTGTAATCCTGTGGGGATGCCCGTAACCCTCTGAACTTGGTGGGTTATGGGCATACTATGCTGAGCTCGAGGAGGTCACCTCCATGCTCCTCTCACTCTGCAAAGCAGTTAGGTGACTAGGAGGGAAGGAGGCAGAGGCATCGCCAGGATATGTCGTGTCTTGGTGGTGCCAGTTTCCGCCCACCCCCTGGAATCCCCCCCAACCCTGCTCCCAGGTCCCTCTTATGACCTCAGAGAAGTAGTCGGCGCTGTTCTTTCTATGCCGGCTGCAAGGGGGAGGGAGTGGGATCCAAGTATGGATCCCTAGCTCCAAGATCAGAGAGATTTTCCTCCCTCGTGGCTGGGAATCAGAAAAATCCTATGGCCATCTAGACGCTGTCTAGTGGCCACAGGATTGCGCTGTAAGTTGGTCTAACAAAGGTATCCCCAGTATCACAATCAAGCACCCCTCCTCTCCTTTTGTGTTCTAAATTTCTCCCTCTGCATTAAGATATATAAAAATTCAACTGACCAATTTTTTTTTAAAAAACTACTACAGTAATACCTTGGATTGCAAGCATAATTCGTTCCGGAACCGTGCTTGTAATCCAAAACACTCTTATATCAAAGCGAGTCTCTGGCGGGCGTGAGCGGGGCTGATTTCAGCCCGTTACGCCCGCTCCAGGCGAGAGGTTACATCCCTACACTACTTGTATTGCAAGATGTTGCTTGTTTATCAAGTCAAAATTTATTAAATTTTTTTGCTTGTCTTGCAAAACGCTCTCAGACCAAGTTACTTGCAATCCAAGGTATTACTATGTTTCTGACAAAACAGTGATCATCCCATGACACCAAATGTATAGCCCTATTAGAAGAACGCACATGGAATCATAGAATACTGTAGAGTTGGAAAGAGCCTATAAGGCCATCGAGTCCTGCAGAATCCAA
Source organism: Shinisaurus crocodilurus (assembly GCA_021292165.1). NCBI lineage: Eukaryota > Metazoa > Chordata > Lepidosauria > Squamata > Shinisauridae > Shinisaurus > Shinisaurus crocodilurus. The sequence continues at coordinate 113,873,201 of CM037878.1, read as the reverse complement.
GTTAAAGCATCCCTGACAGGTGCCCCCCCCCAATGTTTGGTGGTTTCCTGGCCTTTGTGTGCATATTCATCCTGTGATAACAGCAACATCAAATGATGGCTTGCCAGTATCCTATGCAATCAGAAATAAGTCCCAAAGTGTGCTTTGGGCCTTATTCCCTAATAAGAGTGTTTAGGATTGCAGCCTGCATGAGTGAGTTGACAATCACAGTTCCAACACCACAGATAAAACTTTTTCATATCACCTCGAGCACAATGGTTTAAAATGGTGTCAGTTCACACATTCAGCTGACAGTTATCAAGTGTCCAATAATCAAGCATGGAGAAACCAAGCGATCTTTTCAAGATGAGAAATAAAACCGAATAAATCAGCATGTCTAAAGTAGCTTCTCTTTATAGCATAATCGCAACTCTTTCTTAGGGAAATGTGTCTTACATAATAGTTTTGTCAAGCCAAGGAGGTCATTGCAATGCACTCTAAATTCATCTCATTAGTAGCTCACCATTAAAATGGACTGTCACTCAGGAACGACCTAGGTCTCTGCCCAAAAAAGAGAGGCAAAAGAAAGAATGGTGAGAGAACATTAGATCATTCCCTTCAGGATTAATTAATTTGCCGGAAGCTGACAATTAAAAAAAATAAAATAGCTGCAGGCAAGTGTTAATTGGAGATTTATCTTTCCTGCTTCAGAGAACATTTTAACCCAAACTAAAATTGGTTAATTTCTTTTAAAACTTCAGTTGCTTAAGTTGTAATCGAGCAGTATACCTGCTCACATATCTGATAAAGAAGAAAAATGCCTAGAGTGCCTGGGTTGTTTTTTTTTTAACCAGAACTCAGTCTTGTTCCTACCGGGCCTTGGAACTTCAAGACTGAACCAATCGCAGTGAGTGACTGTTTGGGTGCTGTAGCTCTATTGATATCCTACAACACTGGGTCCTTCCTTGGTAAGTCAGCAACTGGCTTAAGCAGGGTCCCTACATTGCTGTTTGTTTGTTTGTTTGTTTGTTTTAAATACTTCTTGGCCGCCTTCCAGGGCAGATGCCCTCCCAAGGCGGCATACAGCAATAAAACCAATACAATATTAAGAGTGATAAAAACACAGCAAAACAGTAAGAACACAAGAAAAACAGCAATAAAAGTCAACAACAAAATCAGCAATAGAAAAGCAACAGCAACCATATCAGAAGAAGGCCAGAGTAAAATAATAAGTTTTCAAGGCCTACTTAAAAGCCTGTAGTGATGGAGCATGGTGGACCCCTGATGGCAACTTATTCCAAAGGTGTGGGGCCACTACGGAGAAGGCTCTCTCACATGCAGTTTACATATGAGTATCAAACTGCCTATCTATTTAGGGCCAAACTAATGGTGCTGGTGGTAGACACATATTTCTTTCTATTCACCTGCCCCATTCACATATAAAGTGGGGGTGGGTGGTCTTAGTAAGAAAAGCGGATGGAAGAGGGGCACTGACTCCACCCTCTGAGGTCAGGTAACCTCCCTCAGTATATTGCTCCAGACACTTTTCTCCCTTGCTGGCCGCAGTATTGGAGCGCAACTGGGAAGAAAGCGCCTGATGTGGCGGAGTGCTGGGAAGCAAAGTGGGGAAGGGTTCAGTGCCCCTCTCCCATGTGCTCCTTTTACTGTGAAAAATGAGACACCACACCTACCTCAGTTGATGTGTGACTTGGGCAGACAGACATATGAAAGACTACACGGGTCTGTCACCATCTCGATTGGTTTGGCTCTAAATTGATGGGATATTTGGGGAGGACTCTCAAATGATGGCCTCATCAAGTCTTGTCCTGTCCAAAGGATGCAATTTCAGCGCTGCATTTTATTTTATTTCAAACCAAAGCTTTCATACAAACGTGGCCCAACCCCCTTTCTTCTGACAAATGTCAGAACTGGCTTTTTGAGCAGCTCTCCTAAGGACCAATGCACATGGCCATGTTCTGTGCAGTGAAATTCCTGCAACTTTGACTCTTCAGGGGATTTTGTTACAGCAGGCCAGTCTTATGGTTGCTTCCATGTTTGTTGAACACTTAGGGCTACTAACCAATGAAATAATGGAAGTGATCTGCTTTATTAAACTAATGGAGGGCACAACCCTATATAGGTTGCCACCTGCTAGATGGAAGCCTCTGATCTCGGAGGCTTCTGAGATTCCTATATGGTGCCAGGCTGCTGCTGGCAGGGCAGGAGGAGTGATGGAGGCGATTTTCGTCTCTCCATGCTCCTTTTCCATTCCCCCAGGTCTCTGAGCCTGTCTACTGGAGTCGTGCTGGCAGGCCTGGGGCTGAAGAGGCTGCAAGATACAGCATTTCCTCCTCCCTCCCCTCCCTCCCTGCCTGCTGGCACCCCCCTCCCTTTCCCTGTCATCGTCCGAGGTCATTACACCAACTTGGGTAGAGGAGTCACCACAGAGCTTTCTGCGGCAGCTTGGAGGGGGGTGGGGTGGGGGTGAAGACCTGAGCAGATATTTTCACCTCCGAGTTTGTAGCTCTGTCTATGGCCTTGGAGATGAAAATCCCCAGTATCCTATGGCCTCTCAGATAATGACTGGGTTCACATGATCACAGAGAAAAAAGAAGCCACGGTGGCTTATCTTTCCTCCCGGCGCATGCCGCCTAATTAGCATAATTAACCTCACCGGGTGCAAGTTGTCGTGATGTCCGAACCTGGCGAGGGCGGGTGGCTGGGCTGGTTGATAAACCACCCTGAAATCCATGGCTTGTTCTAGGGTTGCTGGCTGGGTGGTTTGCAAACCACCCCAGCCAGCCACCCTCGCTAGGTTCAGACATCATGACAACCTTATGCTAATTGGGCGGTTCACGACTGGCATGTGTGTGGGGAGGCTTATTTTCCCTCCGTGATAGTACGAACCCGCCCAGTGTCTAGGGGCCATAGGATTGCATCCTTACTAGCTTAAATAAATTTCCAAATTTACAGTATTGGTGTCTTTCTGAGATATTGAAGGAAGTGTGAGATCACAATTTTGTTTAGTAAATGGTGAGGTATAAGAAAGGCCACCTTTAACATCTTCTTTTCCATTCCCTATTATAAGTAATCCACCAGACCCAAAATAAACAAGTTTGCCCTTAACTCACATGTGATTGATCATCATCATCATCATGATCAATCAGCTTAGGTTGATTAATATATCAGTTACACAAATTAAAGCCTGTAGCCCTAATCACACCCTGCGGGCTTTGGGCTGAGTATCCTCTGTCTGAGGGGGCATCTACTCCAAGTCCAGTTTACAGACAAAGAACTGTCAGAAGGAAGAGCAGGGCTCCTGGACAGCAGACTGAGCAGGCATGCAGGTCACCTGATCAGTCTTCCCCAAAATGGCGAAATGTGTTGCATTTCTCTTTAAATTTTTATCATTTCTATCTATACATATACATTAGCACACACTATTTTTATGCATATCTGTCTCCTTTTGTCCTCATTTTTGGTGATGCATGGATGGCCACCCTAGGCTATAGGAAGCCACCTCATACCGAGATCAGAACATTGGTTCATGTAGCTCAGAATTATCTGCATTGACCGGGTTCAGACAACACGATAACCCACACTCAAGGGTTGAGAATGGGTTGACTGTGGGTTGTTGTTGCTAAACTGTCAGTTGTTGAAACGTGGGTTATCGTGTTGTCTAAACCCAGCTAACAAACCATGGTGAGCAACCCACAGTTCACAACTCAGCAACAAACCATGGGTTCTCTTCATGGGTTGTTCATGGTGAACACGCCATGGCTTGTTAGCACAGCTGGGTTCAGACAACACGATAACCCACTTTTTAACAACAACCCACAGTTCAACGACAACCCACACTCAACCTGTACTCAACCCTTGAGTGTGGGTTATCGTGTTGTCTGAACCCAGTCACTGACTTGTAACAGCTCTTCAGAGTTGCAGACACGAACCTTTTGCAGCCCTATCTGGAGATGCACAGGATTGAATCTGGGACCTTTTGCCTGCAAATCATGTACTGTAATACTGAGCTACAGCCTGTCCCCCTTGCTTCTCAGGAGAAGAGAAGAAGACTCAGTGGGGCTAAACCTGTTGTTGCTGCTGCTGCTGCTACACTTTTCTATTTATGTACATACTCATGCTATAGTAAAATATCTGCTAATCCTATCTTCCATCTTTCTCTCCCATTGTTATTTTGATTTTATTTTACATTTTTATTTTTTCTTAACAGCTAACAACTGGAATGGATGGAGAAAGCGGGGGGGGGGGGATGATTGCACATTACAAAAGAAATACACGGATACAGTGGATATCATTTGGGAACTGGTAACTCAAACTTTGTTTTGTCTTTTTATCTCAGGGTGTCTCTCCAAAATCTTCCACGCTTATTGTGGAGGTAGCGCATTATGTTGTTATTTTTGTTAGCATAGTCATTAAAGCAAAACCATGTTTCGAAAGTCATCCTGCATGGAAAGGCAGAATACAAATGTACACAATACATCAACAGACAAATAAATAAAATTGCCAATTCCTGGAACTTTAAACAGCCTTCTTCATTCTCCCAGCAAGACAACCTTCTTTGAAAAATGTTTCATGAACTCTGCAAGCTCCACCTTACCTGCTATGGTACTCTAGTACAGGAGTGGGCAGAAGGTAGATCTCCAGATGTTTGGCACTTCAACTCCCAAACCCATACCCTCAAGGAGAGACAAAAAAAAATGCAGGCATCTATGTTGCTCCATCTCTCTGTGTATTGTCTTTTTTAGATCTTCTGTAAAGCTAATGGGTCTTAATTACACGTTCAAGTCAAAGCCACACCCAAATACTTTGCATTACAACAGAGGTAGCTCACAACAATATATTGTTGCTGGGAAAATCTATCCTCATATCCCCCAGCTACTGTGTGGATTTCAGCTAAGCTCAGAAGGAACAGGGAAGCCTGAGGGGTAGCAGTCTGGCAGATGATTTCATTGCCCCTGCTGATCAAAATGTCCTAGCACTTTAGCCCTGTGAACCTTGGCTCCACTACACCACCGGCCTGGAATAAAGAAGCTTCAAGTATTAGTTTCTGGTGTTTGGCTATTCATACAATAACCTGGCAATGAAGCTGGGATGGATCTTTGACTCCACCACCCCACCACCTGTTCTCCGAAAACCAGGTGAGCCTGTGATTTCATTGCCTTCTTGGATTAGAATGTTTGATACTTCTTTGCTGGTATTCATGAACAGGAACTCCCCCAGTGGCAAGGAAGCATTCATTACTCATTGATTGCTTAGGAGAAGAAGCTCAAAGCAAGTCTTTATAATTTGTCTGTTGTAGATGATAAATATGAGAGACAGCTCTGCCTGCTTTAAGGAACCTTTTGTGTGCCAGAATGCTATAAATTTCACCAGTAGGGACAGGACCAAGGAGAAATTACAGACCAATATATTGCTGCTTTAAGGGAAATGGTTGTTACTTTTTATTTTTTAAGAGAAATGAAATGGTTGTTACTTGTAATTTTGGGGATATGGCAGAGGAAATAAGAACATAAGAAGAGCCATGCTGGATTGGACTAAGGGTCCATCTAGTCCAGCATTCTGTTCACAAAGTGGCCACCCAGCTGCCCACGGAATCCCACAAACAGGACATGAGTGCAACAGCACTCTCCTGCCCATGTTTACCAGCTGCTGGTGTACATAGGCATACTGCCTCTGATATGGGAGGTAGCATATAGCCATCAGGACTAGTAGCCATCAATTGCTTTATCCTCCATGAATTTGTCCAATCCCCTTTTAAAGCCTTCCAAATTGGTGGCCATCACTACATCTTGTGGAAGTGAATTCCATAGTTTACCTATGCACTGTATGAAGACGTCCTTCCTTTTATCTGTCCTGAATTTCCCACCAATCAGCTTCATGCAATGACCCTGGGTTTTAGTATTATGAGAGAGGGAGAAAAATGTCTCCCTATACTCTCCACACCATGCATAATTTTGTACACTTCTATCATGTCTCCCCTTACTCACCTTTTTTTTTAAGCTAAACAATAATTCAGGATCAGTTAGTAGAGATGTCTGGTACAGAAACTTCATTAAAGGTTCTTGAGACTGGGCACTTTGGCATACCCTAGTAAAATATCCTTCCTTTTTTGCACTGTCTGCAATGAACCTCCATTGCAGGGCAGTTAGCATAATTCGCTATATGTTGTGTTAATCCACAATGGTAACATTAGTGTCTTCACATTTTGGGGGCTGCAAGTCTGTCTTTAGACTTGCTCAAAGACCTTGTTGCTGTCTACAATTGCAAAGGCTGCACTGGTTCTATCTTGCCTTGACCCATTGATTTTCCTTCTGCTGCTACAGTTCCTATCTGGCAGGAAATTGTCATGGCTTTCCATAAAGTCATATCAGGTTCTAGCAAGAGACATTCCCTGATGTGAGGTACCACTGGTTTTTCTGCCCAGCCCTTTTCAGGGAACAGGGGTCCAGGCAGGCTGGAGGTACCACATGCTAGTTTGGGCTCAGCATCTTTCTCCCTCATCCACTCCTGTATGAACCCAGGTCCCCTGGTTTACACCACACCACAGGGTTGCTAGTAGTGAAAGTGGGATTAACATTTGGAGCCACCACTGGGACCTGGGTTCATACAGTAGTGGATGAGGGAAGAAGATGCAGGGCCCTAATTAATATGCACTGTCTCCAACCCACCAGAATGCTCCCAGCACCTGGCCATTCTTTTCACACACAACTACAATAGGAGATGCATAGAGGCTCCTCGATTCTGTGATGATTCCCACCGCTATCTACTCTTGCAAATGGTGTCACACTTCTTACACATTTGCATGGGCAATTCTTCAAGACCTTTTCCAAAATGCGGTGGCTAAAAACCCAGTAAGCATCTTATTGGGATAATAAAACAATAGGCCAGGATTTATTTAACAAGGAAGGAAAAGTGGGAGGAAGTCAAACACACATTCAAATGAATAAACAATTTAAAATAAGTCTCTATGATAACATGGAGGGAATGGAGTCCTCTAGGCCGCCAGTGTAAGGCCTTAAGACCTGTCTCTAGCTGTGCAGTCCGGGGGACTCAGAAGTAGGTGTACTAGGCCTCAGTCACCAACAGTTGGTTATGGAGCTGCTGCTGAGGGCAAAATGCTGCTACTGCTGTCAAACCTTGTGTGACTTTCCAGCTTCATGACCAGATAGCAGCCATGCATTTGCCACCATTACAGCCTGTCACACTTCCTGATTTGGGCTGGGAGAAGCTGACCGTTGACATTGCAGGGCTGTTTGATAAGGGACTTGCTGATTGTTGTTATGCTATTATCCTTATCTAGGGGTGGGCGATGTGCCAGGACCAGACCCTGCCTCTGCCTTGGCGGACGCTGGTGCTGCACCTGCCAAGCCAGGCTGAAAAGCTTTCGAGTTCCAGGCGGGCTGCTGTTTATGTAGAAAATGCCTTAAGATGGGTCAAAAGTGGCAGCAATTTGCACAAATTATGCAAATTGCAGCCACTTTAGGCGTATCTTAAGGCATTTTCTACGTAAACAGCGGCCCACCAGGAACCCGGGAGTTGCTTCCCCAGCTCCACTCAGGAGAACATGAGTCGAGCCGGGGAAGAAGTAAGCGGGATGGAGTTCGGGGGGTGGGGTCGAGCCTGGCTAGTCCGCCGGATTTCCACCCCCGAACGAAATCCTTGCACATCCATATAAAAATAGACTATTTTAGTAAATGGTCTGGTGGCTTTTACTCCATATGCTACTTCTGCTACTGTTACCAAGTTCCTCTCTTCAGTTTTCAGTTGAGCAGGAGATCCAAGGGAATTGACCTCAGATAATGGCACCCAATTTACTTCACTAGAGATTGAGAATTCCACGTCAGAAAAGAGTATTCAACATAGACACCATTTACGACGAATGGAGAGCGAGTGAGTGACCTTTTAAATAGAAATTTAAAGGAAAGCCTACCAACTACTGAGTTAGAAGATAAGGCATGAAAACCTTTCATTGCAGATCTTTTACAGTTCTATAGACTCTGTAGCATAGATCGAACTACACAGCATGCCACAACACTGGAGTCACTGTCTGAATTATTATATGGAAGGGAGAAGCACACAAAGCTCGGTGCTGCTTGACTGCAGATGTCTAAGCCAGATGCTTCTCTATAGTCAGGCATGAGACAGGAGGTACAATAGAAACAACAAAATTATAAGAGGGATACAGATCAGGGTTATGAAGCCAAGGAACTAGGAATAAAATTTGATTCATTTGTGCAGGTAAGCAAACTGGGCATCTTGCAGAAAGGAGAGCCAAGATTCACTTTACTTGACTGGGCAGGGCAGTACACTTACGAATGATCAGATAGCCAGATATGAAATGCCTGACACCTAGCTCTGCTTATTATGGTCTGGTTACTGGTACTACTGGTCATTCAGTTGGCACTGATGATTGGGGATGTGTGAGTGCTTTTTTAAAAAAATGAATTTACTCAATTTGTACCTCCCAGAACCAAGCACAGATAACCCCCCCACACACACACACACACACAAATTGCGGTCAGAAATCTCTATTTCTGAGCTTACAACGCATTCTGCGCACACACAAAAATATGTTCGATAACATGTGCACATTTGAAAAATGTGCAATGAAAAATACATACATTTCCAAAATGTACACAAACAAGTATTAGTCAATGGGCGCAGACATCAAAAAATGCACACAAAAATTGTACACATTTTGAAAAATGCACACTGAAACTATGTATACACGTGTGTGTGTGTGTGTGTGTGTGCACGCGTGTGTGTGTGTGTGTGTGCGTGCATGTGTGGTGGAAAGCCTGTATGGAACCAGGATGGAATGCGCTTGGCCCAACCCTTACTGATGTGTCCACCACGTTACCTCCTGTATGAACTAGCTTACCAGGACCCCTGCTTGCATTTTCCAACACCTAAAATGCAGCTGCTACAGATGCCAATGTGAAATGCATACATTTCAGAGAATGACATATTGTGTCAAGAAAGGTTAACAAGATTTATTCATCATCTGCAGTAAGCAACAGAAATTTCTTGATCGGTGGAAGGCTGTAAATGCAACCCAAACCCTATTGATTTTCAGCAGTTTTTTTGTCCCATGATTAATTGTTTACACAGTGTACAGTGTTAGGCACCAGATAACACATTATTTTTAGTGTTATGACAATATTCCCCACTGACAGCCTTTAGCTGTCTACACTGTCTCCAGCAGATTTGGCAAACATTTCCTGAATGTTTAATGTTGGCTTGTTTTTCATGAGCGGAATGTTTTTCTTTTTTTTAAATGAGAATTTTGTTAGGAGCAGGAAATCACAGACCTTCTGTAGCAGAACTGCATTACTTTACATGATTAATTTCAGATTAATTTCAATCTGTACCTGTACATATTTAATGGTATTCTGTCCCACCCTATATATATATATATATATATATATATTCTGTGTATTCGGTGCATGTTCATGAAACTGACAAGTCTGAAGGCATACCCTGTAGGGCACAAATTAGTTAGTAAAATATTAACCATGTTTATAGAGAGAAAAATATTGTCTGTCTTAACCTCCCTAGCTTGATTCAAATGTGAATGTTTTATTCCTGCAGCAGTTCTCCAAATCCCATGACAGGGGAATTAATTCTGAGGCTTTTATTATGCCCCCAAAGGTTTGTGCACATATTACATTTTTGTGCTTCTTATCCTAGGAAAGTTGCCATCTGTCTTCATAACACTGTAGAAGTAAAGTGTATCTGCCTCCTGTTGATTCTCACTTATTATGAGTGAATTATCTCTAGCCATAATTTAGAATATTTATTATTTATTTTATTCTTATTTTATTTGTGAAATTTTTATACCACCCATCAGCCTAGCCCTCTAGGTGATTTACAAAATTGTACATCAACACAACACAACATGCAATCCGACAACAGCAAGACATAAATTTAACACCAATATCAGTACAACCAACATAAAAACACCCAAACCTGGCACAAACCCAGTAGAAAACCCAACGGAGAAGAAATGATCAATGCCAAAAATCTAAAACACATGGAAGGCATGTAACTAAAAGGTCTGGGAAAATAAAAAGGTATTGGCCTGGTGCAGAAAAGATCACAGCGTAGGCACCACTCTCTCTGGGGAGGTCATATTCCATAACGGAGGCACCACCACTGAAATGTCCTGTCACTTGCTATGGAAACCAAGTGCTGTACTGGCAGCTAAGACTTCAGACTCACATCATTTTAATTTAAATCATTCCCCCCAGATCTAGAGTGGCAGTGGGCTCAGCAAACCCCTGCCCCCAAAACTAGCTTTAATTGGTGGAGCTTGCTGCCACTCTTGCTCTGGTGTGTGTGTCTGTGTGTGGGGAATCTAGTTAGTTAGACTATTGCTGCAACATGCTGTATGTGGGGCTGCCTTTGAAGATGGCTCAGAAGCTGCAGCTTGTGCAAAGTGCGGCAGCCAGATTGATAACAGAAGGTCTGAACATATAACACAGATTCTGGCCCACTTGCACTGGCTGCCTGAGTTTCCAAGTGCGATTCAAGGGGCTGGTTTTGACCTACAAAGCCTTACATGACTCAGGATTGCAATACCTGATGGAGAACCTCTCCCATGAACCTACCCATTCATTATGTTCATCATCCAAGGCCTTTCTCCAGGTGCCCTTTCCTCTGTAGTCTGCATACCACCTATTCCAGAGAGGGGCCCAACCCTCCATCGGGGGCTGCTAGAGGAAGGAGGAATCTGTGAAAATTGTCTTCCATCTTCTTCCCATGGGATCATCCCATGAGTAGAACTTTGCTCATCATTATTTATTTATTTATTTATTACATTTATACCCCGCCTTTTTTCCTGCAAGGAACCCAAGGCGGCTTACATAATCCTCCTCCTCCTCTCCATTTGATCCTCACAACAACCCTGTGAGGTAGGTTAGGCTGAGAGTCAATGACTGGCCCAAAGTCACCCAGTGAGTTTCATGGCCGAGCGGGGACTAGAACCCAGATCTCCCAAGTCCCAGTCCAACACTCTAACCACTACACCACACTGGCTGGGGAACACCAATATAAAGTGGTTTTGGGTTTGTTGGTCTGTATGCTTGTTCTTACTCAGTAATGCTAGATCTTCACCACAGCATCAGACCATCCATCCATCACTTAGGGATTTTAATTAAGCAGTATACAAGTATTATAATATCTATCTATCTATCCATCCAGGTTATTGTGTAATGTCCATTTAGGACAGATTCTTAGACTATATAAAATGTAATACCTCCTAAATGCAGGCCTCATGGCACGAAAGCATTCCTTGCTAGTTCTGGCTTATTGTTGCAATCGATGATTCAGCACATAGCCTGAGTCTATAGAAAATGTGTCTTTTCATATCATATATATAAAAAAAGGTTTATTGCATTTATTCTGTTCCGTTTTCAGCAGTTGTTTCTATAGAGGGAATAATGGTGATGGATGGGCCTGTAATTTCCACATTCACTACAGTCTTTTGAAATTGGCTTTTTCATGTACTCAGCAGGGGTGGGTGGAGAGAACAGGTGTGTACTTTGAGAGACTGACATTAGTGGTGATTTGGTTCACAATTGTTTCTTTTCCTCACGTTTGGATCATGCCGTCTTTTCTCTGCCCCCCTACTTTTCTTTACTTAATTTTTAACACCAGCTAATTTTAGCTCTGTGTGCATCTGTTCCTTACTTTCAATTCATTTTAATGTTGCTTCCCCCTCAGATAGTTTAGAGGTTTATGTATTTATTGGGCACTTTGAAACAGACTTCCTGAGTCGTTTGGCTTTCCGATGAGGCATCAATATACAGGCCACATTTTAAGAACGGTTGGGTATTGAGTAATTCCATAAATCTCGATGTTTCACTGTATGCGCTGAAAAGGGACTGAGCTCTTTTCAAAATCTGGACTCAAAACAACCTCACAGTGTGGTGGTTTAACTGTAGCACGGGGGCAAGGCTATGCAGCACCCAAGGGATGAAGGGCTTTCTCTGTGAACAGTGTTATATTGCATTGGAGATCAGTTGCCAAATTGCAACAGCTAACATGAAATATGTGGGGGATTTTTTTTTTCGTAAGTAGCTTCAGGACAATTATTAATCCACTCCATATCCCCCACCCCAGATGGTAAGAGTTGAATCCTGCCCGAAAGCCATACAGCAGGGATCCTCAAACTTTTTACACGGGGGGCCAGTTCATTGTCCCTCAGCCTGTTAGGGGGCCAGACTCACTGGGACTCCCCTGTGCCGCCTCCTTCATGCTGCCCCCCCGCTGCCGCTGCAGGACACCCCCGCCGCCATTCCCCGCCCCCCACTGCTGCCACCGCAGGACCCCCCCGCCCCCGTAACCCGCTGCCGCCGCCATCCTACCTGGTCCTCTGCGCGCTGCTGCTGCTGCCGGTGCCTCCGCCACAGCCTCCGCTCGAGGCTGCTGCCGCCGCCGCGTCCATCCTGGACTCCGCCCGCGCTCAGTTTTGAAAAACAGCGCAGGCGGGGTCCAGGATAGACGCGACGGAGCAGGGTCCCGTCGCGTCACTTCCGCCATGCTGGAAGTGACGCGACGGGACCAGCGGACGGCGAGGCGGATGAGGTAAAGCCCCCCCGCCCCCCGTAACCCGCCGCTTACCGCCCGCCCACGCACCCACCATAACCCGCCGCTTCCCGCCCACCCACCCACCCGCCGCTTCCCGCCCACCCACCCACCCACCCGCCGCTTCCCGCCCACCCACCGCTTCCCGCCTTCATCCCTGCCGCTGTCCTACCTGGCCTCCGCCACCGCCCGAGTCCGCCGCCGCCGCTGCTGCTCCGGCGCGTCCATCCTGGACTCCGCCCGCGGTCAGTTTTGAAAAACAGCGCGGGCGGGGTCCAGGATGGGTCCCATTGCATCACTTCCACCGCGCCGGAAGTGACGCGCCGGAGCAGCGCCGGCGGCGAGGCAGATAAAGTAAAGCCTGTCTGCGCCCCGCTACAGGCTAAGCCGCCCCTCCTCCCCTTCCCCCCCTGCAGGAGATGCAGGGCGGCAGGCAGGCAGGCGGCCCGGCAGGCGGCCCATGCCCCCCCCGCCTGCTCAGCCGCCCCTCTTCCCTCACAACTCTAGATCGGCCGCCGGGCCAGATGAAAAGTAACTTGGTTTGAGAGTGTTTTGCAAGACAAGCAAATTTTTAAATATATATATATATATATTTACTTGATATACAAGCGACGTCTTGCAATACAAGTACTGTAGTATGGCTTAAATTAAAAATCTCTGTACAAATATTTTTGGGGGGATTTCATTTTGATATAAGAGTGTTTTGGATTACAAGCACGTTTCCAGAACGAATTATGCTCTCAATCCAAGGCATGACTGTACTCTGATTGAGAAGCCTTCTTGCCTCTTTAATCTCATGCGTGTGTGAAGCTTGCCTGTAATTACTCTGTCACATGGAAAAGGCATCCTCTTCCACATGCTGATTTTCTTCTTCACTGTGCTTCATGCAACTATTTAAGAATTACCTTGCTGGATCGGACCCTGGTCCATCTATTTCCAACCATTCTCTTTCCAAGCTTTCCAAGAGTGCCCAATTAATCAGATTCCTCTGGCTGTGCATAAGCAGGGCATGAAGGTGATGGTGGCTTTCCTCTGTTGTTTGCCCTCCCAGCCTCTGGTATTTGTAGAGATATACAGTACAGCCTCCGTATATCGGGGTTCTGTTTAGCTAACACATTCAATTGGAAAGAGTGTGACTTATGCTGGCTCAGCTTGTCTGAGTGTGGAAAGCTAAGCAGGGTCAGGCCTGGTTATTACCAGGGATAGGGACTCGGACTCGAGGATTCGACTCACGAGTCTGACTGAGTCCTCCCTCTGACTCGAGTCCCACTCGAGTCTGTATATTTTTAATGGGACTCTAGACTCAACTCGGGACTCGGAACAAAAGTTCCAAGTCCCTGTTTCCAGTAGGTTCCTTTTTCATGATGCGCCACCTCGGTGTGGGGGAACCATTTAAATGTTACTCCAGTAGCTGTGGAGCCAGGCAGAGTGGCTGGAGGACAGGAGACGCCGAGGTAGGCAGCACTGGAGAGGGGGGAAAAGCTTTTACAAAAAGGGTTAAGTTAGCTGCTTTCTTTCTTTTTTAAACTGCTGTGTGTGTGTGTGTTTCTGTGTGTGTTCTGCAAAGGCAGGTTTCTTCCAGGCAATTCCATCCACTTTCCAAGGAACTTAAATATTACTCATGACTACAAAGTTTGTTTGATTCCCCCCCCCCCATCCGTTTTTACAAAAGGTTTATGTAGTTGAGTTGTTGTTTTTAATTGTTGGGTGGGGTGAGGTAATTATTATTTTCATAGAAAGGTAAAACAAATCTTAAGAAGGTGGGTCGGGTGGGAAGAAGGGGGAATATGTCTAATGATCTGCCACCTTAAGAAATCTTTTGGTTTTTCTTACCTTGAATCGAAGGTATCTCTGCATGACAGATTTTTGAACTGGTTTAGGCTGCAATCCTTGATACATTTACCTGGAAGTAAAGCCCCACTGAAAACAGTGGGGCTTGTTTCTGAGCAGATGTGTAGGGTTGCATGCTGCAAAATCATACCTTCCCCACCATAGTTTAACTGGTATAAACACAAATACAGGTTTGTTGTGCAGATCTGCCCTAAGCGATACAAAAATAAGTGCTTTCCCATGCCACCCCCCGCTCTGTTGGATCATTTACTATTGATGTGGGAAGATGCAAGCTTTTCAGTTACACAGAACTCTTCATCACTCATAATTCTTTATTTGTTGTTGCTCATGGCTGCATCTCAAGTTCAACACCAGGGTGTTGGAGTGAAAAAAAAGCACTGCCAGCAAAGTTTAGTTTTGAAAAAATTACAATTGTAAGGGATCAAGCTTGCTGGAAATTCACCCCCTCTCTGCCCCTACGCTTTAAGAACCTAAGAAGAGCCATGCTGGATCAGACCAAGGATCCATCTAGTTCAGCATTCTGTTCACACAGTGGGTTCTTAAAGCGTAGGGGCAGAGAGGGGGTGAATTTCCAGATATAACTGTAGTAATAACTACAAAGTAGAGAGTGGTTATCTACACGTGCAGAGATCCTTTCCTCCATACTGTGTAACATTCAGCCAAGAGTAAGGGCTTTAGGGCAGAGGCAATAGCTTCAAAGCAAGCTTGACCCCCAGTGGCTCTCGAACTAAGAATGAAGCATTTTGTAATCCAGCTTCTTTCTCCAGGGAAAGACCGTAAAATATCTAAAGGGGAAGGGGCGTTTCTAAATCCAGTGCGTGTGGGTTCTCTCTCTCTCCTCTCTCTTTGGGCATTTTCACTACTGACTCTCTTTGGTCAGTAGAGTGGGTGTTCAGTGAGGGTGGAATTGTGATGAGACCTCACCATTCCAGAATGGGGGCCAAACATTTAGAAAAAACCGTGTTCCTCAAATGCAACATGGATAAGTTTTAGGAAGTACAGCAAGTTTATTTTTTTAAATCATTTTCCTAAAATGCAACCTTTCAGACATTTTGGGTTTGGCTGCCTCTGCCTGCCTGTTTGGGGTTCCCTGCCTCCTCTGCCTGCCTGCTTATTTTGGGTTTGTCTGCCTGGTCTATTCTTGCCAAAATCAGTTGCAGAGTTTTGAAATAAAAAGGCATACTTGTGCCTAGAATTTATTTAAGCCACACATCTGAAGTAGCCTTATTTTGTTTGGGAACCCCACCCCCCCATTGATTTTAATAGGGACTTGTGGAGTCAGCTTTGGGAGTGACTCGGGACTTGTGAGTCACCATTTTGGACCAAGGACTCTGACTTGAGACTCGGGTTCAAAGACTCGTGACTCGACTCGAGACCAAGGACTCTCCAACATCCCTGGTTATTACTTGGATGGGAGACCCGCTCCTCTAGTTCCCTGCACTAAGCAGGGGGTTGGACTCGATAGCCTTGTAGGCTCCTTCCAACTCTATGATCTATGAAATCTATGAAATGGAGGTCAGATTGTGGACATTCACACTGGAAATATTGATAAACTGTCTTTTCATGTAAATGTCCAAGAAGGCAGAGACATGTAAGTGAATGCTGGTATTCACCTGAAAGCTATTGTCTGGTTTCACTAGTGTATGTGCAAAAATGTGTGTGTGTGTATGTGTATATACACATACACATACACATACAGTACACACATTCAGAAGGAGAGACCAAGATTGTCCACATTCCCATGTGAATGTCAACAGACACCACATTACTGACACTCATTTTAACATAGATAATAGTTAGACATGAAAAGTAGGTGAGCATGGACAGACTGCCTTGACCTAGACCCTTCTGAAAGTGTCCTTGAGCTGCTGGGCCCACTCCAGAAACCCAGTAGCACCCAAGCCACGTTAGACACTTTACACCCACTTGAAGAGGTATCTGAGGAGGATAAGAGGTTGTCAGCTGCTGAACTTGGGACTGGTGGTTGAGAGCTTTGGGGCAAAGAACCTGAAAACCCTGTTATTATGGCTTCGTGTAAAATGCCCATATATCAGCTCACTAAGCACCTGTCTCTTCTTCTTGAAGACCCCAGTTGAGGTGACACCAGCCATCTAATGGTGTCACAGCAAGGAGTGCTGCCCTTTTAAATCCCTTGCATCCTTAATTTAGGATAGGGGTGACAAATGAGGACTGAATTCCATTTGAAATAAGCTGTCGGCCGACATTCCGGTGGGTGGGTGGGCGGGCAGGTGGGCGGGGCCCCAGGCAAAGTGGGCAGGGCCCCAGGCAAAGTGGGCAGGGCCCCAAATCCCCAGAAATCCAACTGTTACCAATTTATAGCAGGGAGCATTTTCTGCTAACATGCTATCCATTTTTACTTAGAAGTAAGTGAGAGAAGTAAGCCACAGCGAGGGATGGGCGAATCTGTCAGTTTCGCTTTCTCCCACATTCAAAATGTTAAAATCTCAAGTTCATTCTCTCTTGAATATGAAGAACTCTGCAATTTTTGGTAAATTCTTATCCAAACTGAACTGAAATGAATTTCTCACCCATCCCTAGCCCTCATTGCTATGTGCATGCCTATTCGAGAAGTAAGCCAAAGGAGCCACAGAGCAGAGTTATCAACAAAATGGAGCATTTTAAAAATCCAACCCACCCATCCATCCAAGTACAGAAAGTAAAGCACAAGCACAGCACAAGAAGCACAAAACATTCCCCCCCGCCAATTCCATTCAGCTGATGAAAGCTCCCCTCTCCCTCTGTTTCTCTTAAGCACAGAAATCAAAGTGGAGCAATAAAAAACAACAACCATTTAACAGTGACAGAACTACATGAACAGAAAAAGGAAAAAAAAACATAAATATTAGATCAAGAAATTAACAGATTAATGGAACAATATAAGAATACGGGACAATAATAAGGAAGGGGTGAAGGTACAATGTATAGAAATAGAGAGAGAGGGAATTGATGGAATTACGGGAAGAAGAAATACAGAATATGTTTTATATTTAAAAAGTGTATAAAGCAACAAATTAGAAACAAAGGAAGTACAATAAAAGGATTATTGAAAGTATGGCACTTCAGAAAAGAGATATTAATGCCAGGGGTTTCACCACTAAGACCAATTTGGGCGCACCCAAATATTGATTTAAAAGGGAAAGCGGTCAGGAAAAATAAGTGAAAAGAAATAGGATTGACTCAAATGAGAAATTTTTATGAAGAGCAGTAGTAGTACCCTATAACAGAGGAAATATGGAATAATCGAGCACAAAATATAGGGGTGTGATGTCATGGTTATCATGGATGCAAATTAATAAATTCATTAGAACCAGAGAGATATTAAGGCAAAGTACAAGAGATTTAACAGAATGGGAGAGATTTATAGACAAATATGAATTAGGAGATAAGGGTACAATATCCAAAATATATAAAATTATAATAAAACAAGAGATAAGGGGGACTGTGACAATAAAACAGATATGGGGAAAAGATATTGGAGAGGAGATAAAGGAAGAAGAATGGAGGCAAATTTTTGACAGATTTCCCTATCAAACAATATCTACTAAAATAAAAGAGGGTGCATTAAAATTGGTTCAAAAGTGGTACCTGACACCAGTGAAGTTGGCAAAAATAAATAAGAATTTATCACCTTTGTGCTGGAGAGAATGTGAAAATAATGGAACACAAATGCATATGTGGTGGGAATGTAGGCAGGTAAACAAGTTCTGGTGTAAGTTATTTAAAGAAATAGAAAAAATTACTGAGCAAGAGATATGTAAGACACCAGAATTAGCTTTATTGAATATGTTTGTGAAAGAGGTAAAAGAGAAAACGTAATTGGCTGTTTGTTGACAGCCGCAAGGCAATCAATAGCAAACAATTGGAAGACAGCTCGAATGCTGACATCTAGTTGGAAAAAGAAAATATGGGATATAGCAATTAATAAAAAGTTGACACAAAAGTTAAGAATGTATAGAGGAATAAAGAAAAAAGATACTTTTAAGAAGGATTGGTGGAAGTACATAGAGTATATAAAAAAGATTCGAATACATTAACGTTGATGGAAGCATATAGAAAATTGTGGGATTCATGAAAAGAAGACGTTTATAAAGAAATGAAATAAGATGATTTAATGTGGATTAATCTGGGGGAGGGATTGGGGTGGGTTTATGTATTAATATTGTTAGGCTTTATTTTGTTTTTTGTATGTATTTTCTTTTGGAAATGTAAAAAAAATTAATTTTAAAAAACAAAACAGCACCACATGGACAGAGAGCAAGGGTTTGCTTGCTAATTTGTATCTTGCAAATGATCACTCTAGCAAGTGATGCTTAGCTGTGGCTGAGTAGACACGGGAGAGTCCAGAGCAACTGGAAACGGATATTCCAGAAAGACCTGGAAAGACCCAAGGACGTGGGAACACAACCAGTTTTTTTACCCACAGGCTGTGGCATGCTCCAGAAAGACACACGGTCATCCCAGGTTGTGGGAATGCAACTTGTTTTTTCCTTGGCCCTCCAGGAAGTTGATGCATTAAGGCAGCGGTCCCCAACCTTTTTGGGACCAGGGACCGGGTCCGTTGAATAAATTTTTCCATGGACCGGAGGGGGGGGGAGAGTCGCCCACCGCTCACCTATGGTGCGGCCCGGGCGGCAGCGCTGGAGAACCAGGAAGTGACATGACAGGAGATCCGTCGCGTCACTTCCGGCTTTACCAAAATGCTCGTCGGGGAGGCGAGCAGAGGGGCGAGCGGCGGGGGGGTGCTCGCTGGAGCTCGCGAGCACCCCGAGAGCCAGGATGCTCTCCTGGCACTGCGGCTGGGCGTGGTGCGCGCCGCCCGCCGGGACACGCCGCGAGCACCCCCTGGCTCTCGGGGTGCTTGCAAGCCCCAGCGAGCACCCACCCCCACTCGTCCCTCTGCTCGCCTCCCCGACGAGCATTTTGGTAAAACCGGACAAGCTGGAATGCAAGGCAGAAGATCAGATTACATTCCGGTGAGGGTTTTTTTTTCCAAGTTAACTATTTTTAACAAAGGGAAACCACATACTGACTGATGGGCCCCAGGAATGCTAGGAGATCAAAGTGAAAATGTAAGGGGAAGGGGGGGGTGTTCACCCCAGGAAGCTTGGCAGGCCGGATTGGAGACCCCAGCAGGCTGGAGTTTCCCCATCTCTGGTTTAGGGGTTAGGAACCATTGGTTCCACTTAGACTATGTAATTTGGAGCTCCTTTGAAATTTAGCCTTTGTCCATGTAACATTGGTGCTGCTGCACTTTGAGATATTTCAGGCAGCCTATACTAATGTCCATGGCACTACAAGCTCTCATTGGCTGGGTTCAGACAACACGATAACCCACTCTCTAGGGTTGATTATGGGTTGAGTGTGGGTTGCTGTTGAAACATGAGTTATCATGTTGTCTGAACCCAGGTGCACTAACAAACCATGGCGTTAACCCATGAAGAGAACAAGTTTTATTTATTATATTTATACCCCACCTTTTTTCCTGCAAGGAACCCAAGGCGGTTTACATAATCCTCCTCCTCCTCTCCATTTTATCCTCACAACAACCCTGTGAGGTAAGTTAGGCTGAGAGTCAGTGACTGGCCCAAAGTCACCCAGTGAGTTTCATGGCCAAGCGGGGACTAGAACCCGGATCTCCAGAGTCCTAGTCCAACACACTCACCACTACGCCACACTGGCTCTGCAGAAGTACAAACGATTAGGGGTCACAGAATGCTGGATGGGGAACAAGAAAAGCCAGGGGATGGTGTACAAAGAACCCATGCTTTGTTGTTGGGTTGTGAACTGTGGATTGTTCACCATGGTTTGTTATCTCAGCTGGGTTCATGATAACCCACATTTCAACAACAACCCAGAGTTCAACCCACACTCATCCCTTGAGTGTGGGTTATCGTGTTGTCTGAACCCTGTCATTGTGTTGCCTCTCTCCTTGCTGTGTCAGCCTAGTTGATTCTAACCTGAACACACTTCCCCTCTTGGCTCTGCTGCCTTGACTGACCATCCAAAGTCCAAGGATACTGATGGAAATGCATCTGGCCACTGTAACTCTCTTCTATCATTGCTCCTGCTCCACCTGGTTCATAAGATCGGCTGAGTAAGGTGTGGATACAGAAACCATGTGTACATGCAGTCATGTATACTATGCCTGTGCAGCTGAGGAATGTGTATATGGAACAGCAATGATGCAGGCACCTGTAGACACAGGTTGCAGCTCCTAGGGTGGTAGAAATCAGTTTAAGCACCTGAGGCAAGACTTTCCAGCATTTCTTACTATACAGCAAAAAGAAAAAGATAGTAAAACCTTCAGATAATTTGGAATGCACAATTGGTGATCAAGCAGTGAGGAAAGGAAACGGTGTCACAGAGGCCAGGTATATTCTCATTGGCATCTTAAACACACTTACTCAAAACTAACTCTCACAGAAGCCGACTGAATCCAACTGATTGAGCAAATGTTTAGCATCATTGTTTTATGTTCCACTGAAAGTCAAGAGTTATGGCCAATCCTCACTATTCATTTCATAAGGCATAGAGTAAAGAGCTCTGAAAAGCAGACTGCTTGTCTTCTAATGCCATATTTATAGAAACGTGTCAAAACATTTCCCCAAGTTTTGCAGCTATTTATATAAAAAAAGCCCTAGGAAAGCCAGCTTCTGTTTCTTAAGATGTTGTGGACGTATAGGTGGGAAATGAAGAACCGAGACAATCAGTTGGTGTTTAACTGGGCCACGTTTATTTACATATTTACATACACCGAACTGCAAAGGGATCGAGTGCGGGTTATTCTATTCTGGCCTGGTAGGCCGCTCTGTTATGCACTTGGGCGGAGCATCCAAAACCGGGAGGTGGCGAGGAATTCCGCCGCCTCCCCCTTTTGCACTTTCCAGTGTTGGGAGCCTTTGTTGCGTCGCACCCTCTCGGAGTCTCACGACAACAAGCTTGGCGAGAACAAAGGCCTCACAGGCGTTCCTGACCCCCAGCTGTCTGAGCCTACTGACCCATCCATCTGAGGCATCATAAAACCGCCTGTCACCTGAATGGTGCCAGAACAAAGAGGGTGTGGGGCGGTGCTGCAGGTCCTAATATTGGCTCCTGTAACCCCGCCCCCTCTACCTGAGCATACCTGCGAGAACTGGTAAGTCTCGCCTCTCTTCCCACCACGTCCGCAAAATTTCTCCCCGCCCACAGCTGCGCGTGATGCGGGGGAAGGTCAAAATTTGAACACTGTTAACAGTAGATTCTTTTTGACTTGGGTTTGGTAGCATTGAGATTGCATTCTTGAGCTTAAAGTGGAGTAATTCAGTTCTAGTATTTTTAATGTGCTTGCTGTGGAGTAGTTGTTTAAAGAATAGAACCTGAAGCTTTCACCGTGTCCCCCCCCCCAGTAGAAAGATTCCTGCTATTGGTTAGAAGGCACCTAAGTGCTTTTCATATGCCTAAGGAGTGCTAAGTGGTACTTGAGCCTTTGCGTGGCTTTTAAAATTTAGCCTGCTGTGCTGAATTTACTTTTGGTGATGAGACTTCTAGTACAGTCCTAAATTCTAATACATTGGCAGCCACTAACAGCAGCAAAATATACTTGTAGAAACAAGAGATAGTATAGCAACACACACACACCTTCTGCGACACTACCACCCAGCAATCACAGCATCGTCCACCAATGATGCCTGCACATTACCCATGTGCAGAAGGCATCTATCAATGAACACGGAAGGCTGAATGACACTGTGACAATGGTGACATCTCCCTTCCTAGGGCACACATAAACTACAACAAGGAAGTCACAAAGGCGCCACATCCCTTTCTCAATGCAGATGCCTGCGGCACAGTGAGCAGGATGTCAGGGCACACCTTCTATAACCACACACATAAGGGATCCCTGAAAACGGGTTTGATTCCCCTGGCAGCACTAATGGAGAGGACATACATAGAACTACTCTTTTGCCAGGCGAACAGACTGGGCCACCCAGAAAAGGAAGGGCTGGCACTCCAATCATAACACCCCGCCAGCTCCATAGTTCAGTGGGTATTAAATATGTGTGAAGAGCCCATGGACTTCCAGGAGACAGGTTCAAACCCGAGTGGCATAGGATGCCTTGCAGGCACTCATCAGAATGTCTCAAACATCATAAACAGGAATCAGTGCCAATGTGAGGGCAGCCAGGTTTTTGAAAGGACATGGGTCATATGCACAAGTAAGAATGCAATTCATAGCAGGAAGCTCAAAGAAGACAACAGCAGGAATCTCTTAGTAGTTCAGACAATGGCCATATGGGAAACAGAAAGGGGGATTCAAGTCCCACCATGGGAGATGTTTGTAGTAACCAATAGAAGGCAAAGTTTGCTTTTCAGATATTCTGCCAGCAATAATTATTTGAGATGCAAAGGGGGGCAGGAGGGAGCAGGACTAGAATCCAAACTTCCCAATCCACAAAACAGCCAAGAGAAAGGCACCTTATGGGACCTTTGTAACTGCCATGGGACACCTCTCACAAGATCATTTGGTGACTATCCCAGTAGGTCTTGTCTAATTCCTTGCCCCTCCACTGCTTGGATCATTATTACATCATCAGTAACCAGGGGAAAGCAAGAAGACAGAGGGTGGGCCCCAACCATTCAGTCCCCTTGGCTGATACCCCAGTGGTGTGAGCCAAGTCATCAAGACCCTCAGTCTTTATGGGGCGTGGTGGAGGAGGATCCTGGCCCCCCTCCTATGCATATGCCCCATCCTACAGAAAGCTGAGTTAAGAAAGAAGGGTGGATGGCATCTACTAATTCGGATGACGACAGAGGCATAGCTGGAACAGTTTCAGCTTTCATTGAACATCAGTTTGGGACAAATATTGTTGAATATGTTCAGTAGGTAATAGCTAGATAAGAACTGCCACTGCAACCTAAAGTGATCTTGTTAGGATGTATAATGATTTGGTGGAGATGTTAAAAATACAAACACCCGGCAACATTATATTGTCAGCAAAATTATAAGTCAGGAGTGGGCAACCTGCAGCCCTAAGGCCTGCAGCCTAATTTCAGAAGTCATCTGTATGTGATCAGTTCAGATCTGTATAAGTTGCATATTGCCAAAAAAAAAAGAGGACA
Organism: Shinisaurus crocodilurus; assembly: GCA_021292165.1. Lineage (NCBI taxonomy): Eukaryota > Metazoa > Chordata > Lepidosauria > Squamata > Shinisauridae > Shinisaurus > Shinisaurus crocodilurus. The sequence goes on along the minus strand of CM037878.1, from coordinate 113,849,645 downwards.
AAAGAGGATACCAATTGGCATAGAATTTTCCTGTGCTAATTTATATGTGTACTGTATATGCAAATTTGGAAATAACTGCTAGAATTTAAATTTCACAGAAGACAAACCAGTTAATCATCCATCCAAATCACCCTCCCAAAATTCTTAAATTAATTTGCACCCCACCCAGGTCACCAAATCAGGACTCTTATTCAATTAATTAACCCCCAGATGATTCAGATCCTGTTCCAAAATGAATTCATCTTCAATAAATGACCCCAATTCAGTCCAAACATTCACATCATTGCCTCCCCTAAATCAAATTAAATAGGGTCTGCATTGCAATCCCCCTGAAAGTGGCGGTCCCGGGATGCTTACTTTGAGATGAGAACATAAGGTGGGTGGCCGATCTGTCTTTCTCTTTTTTAAAAAAGTAGGCAGCCAAGGCATTCAGCAGTTCAGCTGAACTGAGCTGCCTGTGATGTGACATGAACTGAAACTTCAGATGTCTCAGGGTGGGAGGGAAGGGAAGTGACATAATTTCCATTTCCTTTATAGGGCAATTGGAAAAAAGACATGGAAAAAGAAATGGCTGCCTGCATAGCCTGTCCATAGGGACAGCCATCCCCCCCCCTGTACAATTGTTGCTGTAAAAGAAATGTGAACAATGTCAATTCCCTTCCCTCCAGGAACCCAGAGGTATTTTAAGTTTCAAGCTGTGCAGCGTGTCAGGCAGATCATCTCAGGTGCTGCAGCACCTTGCGCGTGGCTGCCATTTATTTATTTATTTATTTATTTATTATATTTATACCCCGCCTTTTTTCCTGCAAGGAACTCAAGGCAGCTTACATAATCCTCCTCATCCTCCTCTCCATTTTATCCTCACAACAACCCTGTGAGGTAGGTTAGGCTGAGAGTCAGTGACTGGCCCGAAGTCACCCAGTGAGTTTCATGCCCGAGTGGGGACTAGAACCCGGATCTCCCAAGTCCCAGTCCAACAAAGGAGCCCCCTTCCTTTTTGTCTAGTACCAGGCAATTGAATCCAGACACTTTTCTAGGCAGCCCTTACAATACCGGCTAGTCTGGGAGAAAAGAGGACACCTGGAGCTTTTCTACATGAGGTGTTTATTGTGTGCTCATCATTCCATAATCACATTTGTTTATGGGTTCTTTAGGCGATGTGGGACCCTCCAGTTTCACTTCTGTCTTTAAACAGCACTTTCAGCAAGTTATTTTAGAGCAGGAAAAATGCGGTATTACCTAGAGGTTATGTAGTGGAAAAGCAGGAAAGGAAATGCTTGTTGTGTAGTGCTCGGATCTCAATTCTGTGACAAAACTGAAAGTAGATACAGTGGATTAACAGATTTGCTCCTGGCCACCATAGACCTCCAGAAAGAGTGATCTGTTACTTCCTGGTAGCCTGCTGGGAGGGAAAGGGGGGAGAGAGAGAGAGAAGTCAGTGGCAGAAAGAGAGGGAGAATGCAGCCCTCAACAGAAAAAAAAGGTTTCCCATCAGTGCAATAAGTGGGGATCTCCTTTTGCCCCAATTATAACAAGGAGGCTCAATAAGGTCTGGGATATACTTACAGAAAAACAAACAAATGCCTAAGTGTGTGTGTACAATTAAGTTAACACAGAACCAAGTAAACAGCAAGAGGGGAAGGCATTTACTGTATGTGTCCCAAAACACATCTTTCCTATGCTTCCTTTGTTTTAAAATGCATTTTAAAACAGAAGAAGCATTGAAAAGATTATTTGCAACATATTTGGAGAAAGATAAGCAGCCCCTGAAGAAGGAAAGTCCTTTCCAAAATGCATTGGGCATAATAAAAAGTTTTTTCAGGCACCTGATAATCTCTTCTGTTTTGGGACACACTTTCAAGTGTGGATTATTTATCAGATATTGGTTATCCCATCATAATTTTTAAAAAGCTAGATATGTGGCTATTCAGCATTTGCTTTTTAGCTATAATGATTATAGGACATGGTCATGTAAGGACTGACTCATGCTAAATGCATAACTTACCGGTAGTTCAATTTAAGGAAACCATACTTTGTCATATCATTATTTACTTTTTTAAATAAATTTATTTGTTGCTTTTTCAGCAAAATAATTTTTCAAAGCTGCTTACAACACAATCTGTTGGCTGCATGTTTAGTATACTAGAAATATATTCTAAAATTCTATCCATTATTACATTTTCTGCTTCCTGAAGTTGTCCAATCATGCCACTTTAAAATTAAATTTCAAGTGAGAGTTCAAACTCAAAGAAAGGAGACAAAAATTGCATGTCAAACAAATATCTTCAGACCTTAAGTTAATATTGAAAATGCTGTAGGTCACATTTATTTATATTTTAAAAATTATGCAAAGGCATCAGTAGACAAGCTATAATATGCATAATTAAAGTGAGCTAAATGATATGAATAGTGCCTTGAACAAATAGCTGTGGGGAACATGTACTTATACATAACCATTAGAGAGAATCCATAAGTCTACTTAATTAGACTTAATTTCAATACTGCTGTAGTCGATGCAGAAAGCGGAGTGATGTGAAAATAGACATTGATGTGGCTGTGCGATAAAGGGCTAATTGGATGAATTGGTTTTGACTAATCTGGAAATGAAGAAAGTTTAGAAAAAGCCATGCATACTGTAGGCCTATTCGATAATCATATCTGTCATCACTTCTGACATGATGATCATGTGAAAATGATGATCAGGAAGAAGATCATGCAAACAGTTAATTTGTGGTGTGGATTGTAGGGATTCTGTTTAGAACAGCACCAATAAACTTCATACACAGTTGAAGACTTTAAAGATTAGGAGAATGCAATCCTCCCTGTTATTCTTTTGGCTGAAGGCAGATTAGGTCTTGGGTTTCCTACCACATCAGTGGAAGAAAAACAAAAGAGATGCTCCAAAAAAGTTTCTTGGATCAGGAGTTAATATTATAAACAACATTGGTATTGAAGTTAATGGAAGCCCTGATGGTTATGATAGTATCAGGAGCATGTTTGACCTGGACTCTGGGGGAACCTCATCTGAAGAAGAGGCTTTGGACCCGCAGAAAGCCACAGCATGTCTGAAGAACCCATTAAACAGCCTGACTTGCCAGGTCATTCAGACATCTTGCCCGGGGCCTTGGACAAACCCCTACCACATACAATGGCTCCAGACTCTACCCCTTTACCCTCTGACCACCCAGGAGCTAAGATGATGGCGGGCCTGGAGGGAGATACAGAATCAGTGGAGTGCTCATCTGGCTGCAAGGAGACTTCAGAACCAGAGGACTACTCAGAAGGAGTGTGTCTACTCAAGAGTAGGATGCACCAGTTGCATCGTATTGCTCAGCAAATGATCAGGAAGGGTCTGGCTGTATTATATATTTAAAATATTTCTAGGCCACCTTTCAGAGCAGGAGCCATCCCAAGGTGGCATTCAACAATAAAAATGTATATACCGTAATAACTGCAAACAACATAGCATAAAACATCTCAGTCTCTGCTTGTCCTTTGCTGGTGCAACTGCTCCTCATAGGTCTCTCTCTTGCTTAGCCCTTCTTCCAACTTCTGTCTACTTTCTCTTGGCTCCTGTTTGTCTACAGTTCCAGCTGTTGTTCCTGATCCTGGCTGGATCTACCTCAGCTATGGGATTGCTCTTGCACTGGTGCACTGTCCTGCAGCTCCAGCTTGGGAGTTGTAGGCTAAAATATCTGGAGGGCCACACCCCTGGAATAGATAAATAAATTTGCAGCATATAAAAAAGGATGAGAACAAAATCCTCAAATGATGAATGATCTCATGTCTGCTTCTGTGACAATCAAGATGAAATACCAAGGGGACCACACGCATGTAGGTGGGTCCACAGCTGTAAGTAGCCCTTCTGAATACTGCGAACTTGAAAGGTATTGCTGTTTCAGCTCCTGCTTTTATGTGTTGAATTTATAGGTGTTTGAGGTCCTTGGATTGTAAATTGTGTGGCGTATTTCTGGAGAAATTTGGGTGATGAGCAATACTGTGAGAGATGTGCAAGTCCCATGAAGCAAATGAGAACTGGGTAATGCAAAAATAGCATACCAACATTTTTTTTGCATAAGTCTCATTCTCTTAACTGACTTGCTCAAGAGAAATTCATGGTGGAGTTTTAAAATAGCAATTGACTATCATTCTGATGGCTATTTTGATGTCTGCAATGCTTCTGACAAATTTTCTTAGGAGGTATGCTTCCATAAATTATTGATGTGTATCTTTGCTGCTTTCTCTTTCAACCTTCTTGAGTGAAACCAGTTTTACAGGGCTACACTGAGCTGAATGAGGCATGATCAGAAATCTGAATGTGTTAGCAGTGAAACGTTCAAAATGCTTGAAAAGAGCAGACTGGGCTCAGTTTGGGTAGTTCTGGGCTGCAGTTTGCCTAAGCACAGAATCACTTTCAAGTCAGTTAGGAAAAGAAAGTGACTTCTTTTCATGGGAGGGTTGTGTGTATTAGGCTCTTAACAGGCGTTGTCTGCTAACAACTGGCTCTGAAGGGTGAAACATGAGGGGAAGCACTAGGCTCCCATTTTGCTTTTCTTATGACACCTGCTGTGATGGAAATGAACCACATGGTCTTAGTAATTTTCACTCGCAGCAGGTTCTTCAGATCCTGAGTGGTGCAAGATTCTATAACACACCAGGTATCTCTCTTCTCTCCCCCCCCAACCCAGGAAAATAAAATGGCTTGGGAGAAAGGCAAAAAAGTAAAAGAACAAAGAGAGAGAGAGAGAAGGAAGTTGTGATAGGGGAGAGGTGAATATGGGAAACCATGAACATGTTAGGCGCAGAAGGCTGCTGCAGAAAAATCCATGAGCAACGTTGCAGGTTTTGCATGGAAAACTCTAAAGTTGAGTCAATAAGGAAAAAATGGCAATACATGATCTAGTTAGTATAAAAGTGCTGCAGTGTGGTATGGATACGTAGTTGGTCTAATGTAGATGATGGGAGATTGGCCATCAGGAAGGCACACCATAGTCGAGGATGGGTGAGGATCTTTTGGTATAGTAGTTAGTGCCCTAATTGTATAGTGTTCCAATGATTCTGTTCTCCACCTACTAATAATGGACACTATCTCTCAAAGAAACTGCCCTGGAGATAGAATTCAAATACTCCTCTGCCTCATGCTTCTGTACCTGCTCAACATGTCTGTGTGCACACATGCATGCACACACATAACCATCCCACTTTCCTAAATACAACTCATCCTCTCAAAGATCCCAGGACCCTATGATTGCTGCCCTGCTAGTAACAAATTGAACTGCCATCACTCCCCACTTGTAAAATGAAGGCGAAGATCCGTGCAGTAAGTTGTGTTTGTAATGGCCAGGAAGAGGGATCATTCATCATGGGGAGGCATTTTCATAGATTTCATAGATCATAGAGTTGGAAGGAGCCTACAAGGCCATCGAGTCCAACCCCCTGCTCAATGCAGGAAACTAGAGGAGGGGTCTCCCATCCAAGTAATAACCAGGCCTGACCCTGCTTAGCTTTCCACGCCCAGGCAAGCTGAGCCAGCGTAACAGCTGTAGTGCGTGCTCCAGCTCTTGGTCTCTGAGCTTGGTGAGCAGCACAGTCTGAAGATACGTGGCAGGTTAGGTGGCTCTGTTAACTACGAACCCCCCAAACTAATATCTCCTCCAAGCATATGCCAAAGTTTTGTGCCAGTTTTGTGCCACCAGCCACAACTATGTACTGACACATCAAGTGCGGGTTCATAGTTAACGCATACAGTAGCCACCATTGTCATATCACCTCCAAACCAGTGCCAAGGTTTTGTGCTAGTTTTGTGCCACATCCTGAGTTTAGTGCCACCACCCACAACTACTGTGTACTGATACATCAAATGTGAGTTCGTAGTTAATACACCAAAAAAACAGCTTTGTCATATCATCCTTGGTATGGCATAATGAATTCATTAAAAAATCCACATTCTCATTTTGGCATAGATCTCCTCCAGATCTATGCCAAAATTTAGTGCTAGTTTTGTGCTCTTTTTTGCAACAGATCCTGAGTTTTGTGCTGCCTGCCATCAAAAGCATGAAAATGACTTACGGTAAGTGTGGCCTGATGAAGGCAAAAAATCCACATTTTCATATCTCCTGCGAACCTATGCCAAAGTTTTGTACCAGTTTTGTGCTGTTTCGTGCCATGAATCCTGAGTTTTGTGCCACCACCAAAAGCATGAAAATGGCATACTCTAAGGGGGGGGGGGGGCTGGTGAAGGCAAAAAAAATCCATATTCTCATATCATCTCCAAACCAATACCAACATTTTGTGCCACAAATCCTGAGTTTTGTGCTGCCACCAAAAGTATGAAAATAATAATTTTGTGCTGCCACCAAAAGCATGAAAATGACATATCCTTGTGCTGCCACCAAAAATCCATATTCTCATTATCTTCTCTGAACCTATGCCAAACTTTTGTGCTAGTTTTGTGCCACAAATCCCAGACTGTAAAGTGGGTTGTAACCCATTAAAGCTCATGATAATTTATTACAATTTCTGAACAACTAAAAGTTATTTTAAAAAGTGAAACTCTCCCCTTATTCATGAGGGAGAAAGCCCCATTGAACCCAGCAAGACTTAAGTAAACAGGAGCACAAAACATGGGATTTGCAGCACAAAACAGCACAAAACCTTGACACATGATGAGAGGTGATATTAGAATGTGGGTTTTTTGTCTGTGTTAACTCCTGCATTTGATGCATCAATACCCAGTTGTGGGTGGTAGCACAAAACTCGGGATTTGTGGTACAAAACTGGCACAAAACTTTGGCATATGCTTTGAGGAGATATGAAATGGTCAGCCCCCCTTTCAGACACCAAGACTGCTTCAGAGATGGCGCTACCCCGGATCACTCAAAATGTTTCTCAGGGCCTGCTCTGATTCTATTAGGTTATGGATCAAGCTGGTAAGTGGTCTGCTCAAATAATTTTATTTTGAGCAGTACAATCTGATATTTGGCATAGGTTGATTTGGAAATAATTTTCCAAATATAGCCAATATTTGCTGAATTTTCAAATTCAAACAAAAATATAGGTTTTTTTTTGAAGAAGTCAGTAATATTTCCCCTCCAGAATTCTGTGTTAAAACACATTTCAGCCAAAGTTAAGCACTTCTAAGTCCCATTCGTTTCAATGAGAGAACTATATTGTATCTGGCCTTATATTTGGACCTGGAGAGCTTTCCTAGTACACAAGGCATTTATTGTGTGCTTGTCATTCCCTACTCATGGTTATTTACTGGTTCTTTAGCTGACATTGTGACCCTCCAGTGTCACTTCTGTTTTTAAACAGCATTTTCAGTGAGTTTTTTTAGAGCAGGGAAAATGAGGTATTATTTGTGAAAGCGAAAGAAAATGCTTTTTCCATTTATGTAATTGCACTATTCTGCTATCCCGCTGTGCCACCTAGAGGTTATGCAGTGGAAAAGCAGGAAAGGAAATGCTCCTTGTGTAGTGCTTGGATCTCAGTTCTGTGATGAAACCTAAAGTAGATACAGTGGATTAACAGCCTCCTGTAGAAAAGCCTGGAGTCTCCAGTTGCTGATCTGTAGTGGATATTATTTGTTTGTTTGTTTATATTCCTCTTTCATGTCTATGGATCCATTATTTAATTTAACCAGCCACAGTAATTTCCATGGTGGCTTTTTGGCTCCAAGTTCATTTTCATTCTCTAGCTGCACAATCCTATGCATGTTTACTCAGAGTCAGAAGTCTCCAATCCAATCCAATCCAATCCAAGTCTCATTGGATTCAATGGAGCTTACCCCCAGGTAAATATGCATAGGATTGCAGCCTAAGTTTTTCAACTTTCCAATTAATTGAAAAAAAAGTTCAGTTTAGCTGATGTAATAAGCACGTTACACTTTTCAGTTTTTAACCACCACCCCAGCTTTATTTACACTTTGCAATTTTGATGTGTTGCGTCAGGCTCCATCAATCGTATAGCCCTCAGTTCTATCAAGCCGGGAGATTGACAACAAGGAGCTGACACACAGCAATCCAAGCAGTTCAAGTTCTAAATCAAGATGTATTCAATGAATATATTTAGAGCTTTTCCTGCTCATCTTTATAAATGAGACTACACTTTTTTTTGTTAAAAAATATAGCACACATCTTTTCACCTTACTCTTTTAGCTGTCACTTAAACTATCCAGTTACAACGAGTCTCATAATCTTCATTCATAACCTCGTCAATATTTATTTGATGTATGGAAGCTTCTTTGAATATGACTTTCTTAGGAGCATGCTGACTTAGATTAGATGAAAATCTGGACATCTCCCATATCTGCTGTGCCACTGCCAGCCAAATCTTCCGGCTACCTGTGTGCTATCTTTTTTACAGTGCTGCTTACAGTGCTTTTTAACACTGCTGTTTATAGTGATCACTGCAGCACAAGAGGAGGGGCTAAAAGTCTGGTGTGTCCCATCTGTTCCACATCCTGTCCTCTAGAGACCTTTGGTTGATGCCAGGCTTCATTGGCAGCACTAACACCTATTCCAATCAGTGGGCAACTTGTGGCCCTCCAGAGGTTTTGGCCTACAAGTTCCATCAGCCAGAGCCAGCATAGCAAATGGTGAGGAATGATGGGAGTTGTGACTCCCCAGCTGTTTTGGCCTACAAGTTGCCCACTCCTGACCTAATACAAAACACTGAATTCTGCATGGACAAATGCTTGTGTATGGAGGTACAGTGTCCATGTGTGATTGGTTTTCTGCCTGCCTCCATTGTGTTGGCATAACCTTAAACCAGGGGTAGGTAATCTGGTGCCCTCCAGGTGCTTTGGACCACAACTCCCGAAGTATCTGACCATTTTCCATGTTAGCTGGGACTTATGGGAGCTGTAGCCCAAAAGAACAGTGAATTGAATTGCCAGTCAGTTAACAGCCCCAACTTTGGATAAGAGTATCAAACTATTATTAAGGCTGCAATCCTATGCAAGCTTACTTGGGAGTAAGTTCTGTTGAACCCATCTGAGCGCGAGGCGAACGGTTACATCCCTACAGATGCTGGGGATCAAACCTGGGACCTTCTGCATGCAAAGCAGGTGCTCTACTGCTGAGCCATGGCAGGAACATATGGGAGAAGACATTCCTTCAGGTAGACTGATCTTAAGCCATTCAGGGCTTTAAATGTCTCAGCACCAACACCTTGAATTAGGCCCAGAAACTGACTGGCAACCAGTGCAGTTGATACAGCACTGGAGTAAAATGTTTTTTTAAAAGTGAGTGAGTGGGGGGCAAGACACATAGCATGAATGCCATGGGGTCAAGCAGGAGTCCCTCAACACCACTTTTGGGGGTGCTTGACCCTCCAGGGAGGTGCAGAATCACTATGCCTCCAACTCCCAACCCAGAGAGTCTATCCAGAAGAATTCCATGGTCAGTAGTACTAAAAGTCCCTGAGAGGTCCAGTAGGTTTGCACTCTACCTGTCCTTCTCTTAGCATAGGTCATCCATCAGGGCAACCAAGGATCCGAACATTATCTGAGCACAGCTTGGAATATGATGAATCCAGGTAGCCTCATATTGCTTACCTCAATATGAGGCAAGTATTATAACCCTGGAAGTTCTTCTCTGGCTTGGATTAAAACACCAGCTAGAGAGGCATCTAAGCCCTCTCTTTGTCCCTGCCTTCCATCCATCCACACAGTTCCCTCCCAAACCCTTACCATTTTTTGCTGTTCTGAAGCCCCACCCCTCAATATGAAGAGCCCCTCTCACTCAGGATTTTGCTTTAGGAGTCTAGTCTTAGCCTCTCTCACTTTCCATGGAGCGGCAAGTTTAGTGTCATTCTCTAATTTGGGTCCAGCCAATGGAAAAGTTGGTTTTGAAGCTGGCCTTGCAAAGTCTTGGTGTTTATCAAAGGTGGTTGGGCTGGAAAAGAAAGAGATGGTTTGTATTTTTGGACCCATGTCAATGTACCATACTGGCAATGATCTACTCTATGATATTTGCAAGATCCACCATACAAGAAGAGAGAGTATGGTGACTATTTGAAACCAACAGAGTGTGTATTACATGTCATATTTATCAATGGTATGCCTACAGAAGCTATCAGTTTGTGGCTCAAACTTTGTGTTTCCCAATGTAGGAAGGGAGGAAAAATACTGTTTATATTTACATTCCAGAGTCGTGTTGTCTCCTTAACTGTGTGAAATATATTCAGTCAGGGTTAGTGGCTAGTTTTTTGTTTTAGCCCAGATAGTTGAAATTTAAGTTGGCATTCAGCATTCTATAATATAGCATGAAGACTTTTTGTCATTCCTCATGCTCCAACACCAAGCTTTGCATTTACGCTCAACAAGATCTGCCACGGACGGCCTTCTCCCTGTCCCATCAGTCAGAGAAACCAGGCTGGTGGGGACTAGGAGGAAGGCCTTTTCTGTGGCAGCCCCCAATTTATGGAACTCTCTCCCCAGTGACCTCCGCCATGCCCCTTCCTTGATTAGCTTCCGCCGGGCATTAAAAACGTGGCTTTTCAGGCGGGAATATGGGGTGGGTTAGGATTTTTAAGTTTTGTACTGTTTTTAATTGTGTTTTATACTGTGTGTGTGTGTGTGTGTGTGTGTCCCCTTGTATTTTATTGCATTGTACATCGCTCAGAGTGGCTGGATGTCTGGCCAGATGGGCGATTCATAAATATAATAAATAAATAAATAAATACATCTAGTTTCCTTTTTTTTTTTTTTTTTAGGGTTAGCAAATTACAACAATATTTTTGTTCACCAATAAGTGAATAAAGTGATGAATACAGACCTAGGGATTGTGGCCCAAATGTGTTATATGTGCAGAGAACTGAAATTTCAAATGATTAATACATAAGCAGACATAATACAGTATAGTATTTTGTGATGTTGGATACCATCCTAGCTACTTCAGTTGAAAATGTTTTAGTGGGCATCTGTGAGAAAAGGAAATTCTGTCACAGAATGATCTCAAAAACCAGTGCCACTGTACATTCCTCAAAGGTGAGAGAGTTGTCCATGGATCTGGAAAAGCAATTCCAGAATGAATTCAACCCCTAGTAGATTTCCCTGCCTGGAACAGATAGCAGGCAGAAACTCAAATGGTGGGGAGATACTATGTTCCAGTCATAGGGTAGCCAGGAGTCCTCTTTTACAGAGGAGAGTCCTCTATTTGCCAGAGAACTATCCTCTATTTGTTGGGCTGTCCAGTCCAAGCCAAGTCCAGTTTTAAGGCAAAGAGGCCTGTGGCTTATGCTGGCTCAGCTTGTCTGAGTGTGGAAAGCTAAGCAGGGTCAGGCCTGGTTATTACTTGGATGGGAGACCCCTCCTCTAGTTTCCTGCATTGAGCAGGGGGTTGGACTTGATGGCCTTGTAGGCTCCTTCCAACTCTATGATCTATGAAATCTATGAAACCATCAGAAGGAAGAACCTTGAAGTTGTCTACCAACAGCACCTGGACAGCACTGAGCAAGGCATGCAGGTCACCTGGTCACAGTCTTCCACGCTATGGTGAGATGTACTGGATTTGTATTGAATAATTGAAATTATAATAATTATTTCTAAATTGGCATCAATACATATAAATCAGCATATACAAATTTTATGCAATTTTGTCCTGTTTTTTTGGTGATACATGCCTCTTGTTTTGGTCAATTCACAAGCAGTTACCCTATGAAGCAGAGCCTGAGATTTTCAGCCCACAGATCAGATGGGTGGTTGTTTTCTGCTCATGAGGTGGATGAATGTTCCAAAATCCCTGTGTGGCTCTAGGCAACACCACTGATTCCAGAGGTCAGAGTGGGCACATAAAAGCGGCTTGAGACAACCCCAGGGCACAGGGAATAAGGTACAGCACCATTCAGAGCAGCCCTTTTAATTTACATTTCATTGTTTGGCTCAATAACTTTCTTATAGTTGGAGGGATGGAGATGTAACTACCTCACCAGGTAATAAACCAAGATCAGGAATGAATTTTGACACGTTTTACTGACAAATCATAAAGTATAAAACAGAATATGCTCAAATTACACCGTGTTTTAAAACAGCTTCTGAACAAGTTAAAATTAAAGTAATGGTACAGAGAAATAATTGGTTTTTAATAACTTGTTCAGTCTTGACATAAAAAGTTACAACAGAAAGGATTAAGATTACTGTAAAAGAAATAAGGATTAAGAGACATTTGACCTAATTAAAGTAATAACTCTTTCTCTTTCTCCTGGCCAGGCTGAGGAGAATGTTTTATCCACAAAAGTAACTTCTAGCCTAGTTTAATTAGGAGAAGGTATCGTTAGTGGAAAGTGGATATACCTTAGGGTGCAATCCCATGTCCCTCTGACCTTGTCTGTGGGGACATAGGATAGGGGCTAGAAGGTGCTCTCGGAAATTTTTTCCAAGGTTGCAGCGCTGCGGAGATCCTGCCCTCCCCCTCGTAGCTGGCACGGTTCTTTCCGCACCAGCAGGGAACCGAAGACGGTCTTCCGTCTTTGGTTCCCCCATGGGGGGGTGTTCCTGGGGGCAGGGAGGAGTGAGGCTCTGCTAGATTCTGAGGAATTCAGGCAGCACCTCAGGTTCTCCTCTTCGTGAGGATAGGAAAAACATTGAGACAGCCGAAATTGGCTTTCTCGGTGCTTTTGAGGGTGAGAGGAGCATGGTGGATATCCTATCCACTGTGCTCCTTCCACCCTGCATAGGATGCCTGCGATCGTCTGGGATCAGAGGGTTGCAGGTACCTTCATAGGGATTGCGCTGCCCATGTTCTAGAATTGTCCATTTTGTATCTAAAATTTTACATTCTCTGTTCTTCTGCTGGCTCAACATCAGCATTCACGATCAATCTATTTTCAAGCTGTAAAGATGTGACAGTTCTATTTTCCTTTGAGCTTCTGTTTTTCTTAAAACAAACTAACCTTCTAAATAAGCCATTATAGGTGTGAGAGAGAAAAGAAGCCACTTTACCAACCCGTCTGTTGCAAGGCCTTTTGCAGCCAGTGTTATGGAATGCTGGTCCTCAGAGAATAACTATGTGTTGCCAGGGCAACCAACTGCCAGAAGGCAGAGCTGAGGGAGCCAATGACTCCAGGAAAAATATATATTGATATGGAGAACTTTATATTCTTTTTAAAAGAAGAAGGTGATGTGTGACAAACCTGTATTCTGATGTAGCTCAACAGTGTCTCCTAGAGCATCTGGTAAGTGGCAACCATGTCCAGATCCCTGAATAGGCTTATCTCACCTTGTTCTCCAGTATGCATCCAAAAACTTGAGCTCTTTTTAGAATTGGCTAACTGGTTCAAACCTTCTGGTCCTTTTGAGATGTATGTTTTGGGCCATTCGGAAAGTGTATCCAGTCACTAAGTAATTTTCTGATTTGCTGGCTAACCACTGACATCAGAAATGGAGGGTATTGCAGGATTGCACAAAACAGGAGTCAATCTCTGCAAAGGGGCCAGCTTTTACTCAGCTAAGATTCCCATAAAAGTAAGAGTTTGCTCACTCCTTGTGAGCCTTCCCTATAACATCTAGCTGGAGATCAAGATGCTCCCTCTCACACCATTCTCTCTGCAATGAACTCTGCAAATGCTCTGGAACCCAGTACTCTACTCAAGTAGTAATAAAGACATTTCCTTCTGCCAATGCAACAAGGAATTCAGCAGACACTGAAACTGAAATTTTAAAGAAAAGTTAGAGTACCTTTATTAAGAAAACAGACCGTGCGCATAGGGGAGACAGTCCTTCACCTTGGCTTTGGACCAACTCTGCCCACTTTCTCTACATAACCCCTTTTGATACATTTCCATGGTTATCTATACAGTGCAACACTATGCATGCTCTCAAAAACTACGCATACTTTCTTATTCACCAAGATATATTTTTCCTCTCCCTCACGCCACTATAATAGGTGACCACCATTTGCTTTGTTCCCTCTTAGCACATACAGTACACTTTCGATAACATTCTTGGAATTCTTGGCCTCTGCCTTATCAGGGCTAACAGGATGGAATGGCCCTGCAGGGAGGGGGAAGAAGTGAAGGAGGCAGAAACAAAGAAAAAGGAACATCTAGGCCTGTTCTGGTTCTGGTGGGCCTGCACCCCCCATAAGACTGGCACTGTCATTATCAGTAGGCAATGTGACTAGATAAATTTGATTGACTTTTTGACTTTATTTGGATCTCTCTCTCTCTCTCTCTCTGTGTGTGTGTGTGTGTGTGTGTAATTGTTGCCTTCCCTTGCTTTTTCCCCTTTCCCCTCCCCAAATAAATCCTTTTTATATATTTGGATATTTGATTGTGTTGTTCATTAAAAGAAACTCTTCCCCATGCAAAGGATTGCAGAGTTACAAAACTAGCGCTTGTATTCTTAGGATTTTAAGTTCTGTGTTGGGCCGTGGGCAAGGAAATAAAAAACACCTTTCTTTTTCTCCCCCCCCCCCTTCAGGGTGGACTGAAGGGAGGGTCCTTTGGCATTGGGCTCAGAAACGCCCCAAGCAGCTGGACAGCCATGGGTGTGACAGGAGGTTCATCCTGACTGCTGGGAGCCTATCAGTAATTCTTTTTTTGGGGGGGGGATCCCTTGTAAAGAAGGGCTCCACCAGTAGGGAAAGTCACCCCCCTCCCAGTCCATAACAGGTGGCCTTGTGTTCTACTTTACAGAGGGCAGTCTATGTGAAGGAGTCCTCTGTTTGAAGGGCTGTCCAATCCAAGTCTGGTTTGAAGATAAAGCGCCATAAAAAGGAGGAGATGGGCCTTGAAATTGCCCATCAACAGTTAGCACCTGGACAGCAGACTGAGCAGGCCCACAGGTCATCTGCTCACAGTTTGTTACAGCCCCGGGAAGGCTGTCATCTGATCTCGAGCTAGGAGGATTTGGAGCTCTGGTGTGAATGCCCTCACTGGAACTGCCTGTAGTTCCTACCTCTAAGTAAGCAGCCTTAGTGGCACAAGGGACAAGGGTCTACATAGTTCTTGGTTTGAGCCCTGTGGCACCTGATAGCGAGGAGAGTCATTATCACATGTCAGCTTCTTCTACACAATGCAGCTCTATCCTAAATATGCCCAATTCTCTTTCCTAAGAAACAATGTAAGGATCTCATCTTAAGAACACAAGAAAGGGTTTTTCATCTCCTTGTGGGTGTTTTCTTACCCAAAATTACTACAAAGTTGACATTTGAGTTTCCTACATCTGAAAGCAAAATGAGCCACATGACACAGAGACATTTGATTTAAAAAGGGCTACCCTGCTCACCCAACCCCCGTGTTGCACAGTCAGCTGTGTTGCCATTGATTATAGCTTGCTTCATCTCAAATGCATGTCTGGCTGGGGAATGCTGGGAGTTGTAGAACTTTTTCCTGCCTAAACATGCATAGGATTGTACCCTAAACCTATAAATCCCCAATTATAATCAGTTACCCTTCTACTCTCACCAATTGCCCATCTACAATCAATTTGAATAAAAAATGCCTTGTACCATTTCCAGAAGATGCTCAAGTTTTGATGAATCTCCAGTGGCATGGTATTCCATAGCCTATGATGCCCTCACCTCTAAACACATCCCTCTGTCCACATTTACACTGTTTCCCACATCACACAAGATGAGAACATTTATCTCTTCAGGTACTTGACTTAGTTCTTTCCATTCTGCTGTGTATTTTCACCATGACTCTTTCCACATTCCGCTGAGGTGCCCCTACAGCCACAAAACCATAAGCCATCCCTGTGAAGTTGCAGCCTTGGGCAACTGCAGTCTACTAGATGTGTCATCTCTTTGTGCTGACTTCACAGTTACCACACAATGCTGCCTTCAGCTGCATATGCAAGACAAATCCTATATATGAATTTGCGAGATGCCAGTTTAGAAAAAGTTAGTTTGTCAACCTTAAGCCTCATTGAAATCAAAGGGTCTAGTTAGTTACAACTAACTTAAGTTCCAGTAATTTTGATGGGAAAGCAAGTGACTTTCTTTGGAGTGGGGTGTAGAAAGCAAATACTTGTATTAAAATACCCCCATTTGACTTGAGGTTGTCAAATGTTAGCTTGGAGCTTCAGCAGGTTCTCCAAAAGAAGCGTATCTGAAGAAAATATATATTTTTTCTTTCTTTCTCCAGCTATTTGAGGAGGCTTCAGAACGTAATTAAAACTGTGTCAGATGCAGAATAGATGAGATTATCCCATCTGGATCAATTCCCCCCCCCCCATCCAAACTGGACCAAAATAGTTGAAATGCTTTCCTACCCTGAAAAAAATATATATCTATAGATATATTCCAACGTTACATTGACCTATCTGGTCAATATGTTTGTCTCTAACCAAACTGGATCAAAATACGTGAAATTATTTCCTACCCCGAAGTAATCTTTAGAATTCATTCCCATCCTACATTTTCATAATTGTCCAATGAAATATAAGAAACATTCTTAACTAGATGCTTCTATGAAAAACCTTTTTTGTAGCTAATGGGTCATTTTGGGATGTCCATAATTTTTAACACCTAAAAATATAGTGTCTGCTATTTTTTGATGCAAATATCCTGTATTTCAAATGTACATGAGGTACGTAGTGCATTTATTCAAGGTGTAAAAAATGCAAGCTGAAAACTAGGAATGCAAACACAGAAAATCTCTTTAAGTGTTTCTTTTTCCACTCTTTAATTCTCTCCAGCAAGTAACCCTAAGATTCCATCTACAGATATGTTTTGATGGATATGTTTAGAAATGGAAGATACAAGGTTAGACTTGGGCTGTTAGATGCACTGTATACCGAGAGCACATATGGGCAACCCACAGCTCATATATTCCTACTGAACAGAAAATACCAGCTTTTTTCCCCTTCATGTTTCAACATTACAGTTACCATTTTATCTTACATTTTTGCACCCAGTAACAATGGAAACTTGTTGCTTAGGTCTCCTCCAGAAATGAGGCTGTTGTGTGGCATATGGACCAGCTTTTCCCATCTGCCTTTCCTGATCCACTCCTTATATCATAGTGCAGGAGTCTTTATGTCCAGCACAGAAATTAGTGAGGTGAGGCAGTTGCTGTTGCTTTGATTCATTAAAACAGGGGTGGGCAACATGGCCCATGGTCCATATGCAGCCCCTACTCCCTCCAGTGTTGCCCCCACTGTCACCCCCCCAAAAAAAAAATTGGGGAGGAAGGGGAAAAAAGACCATTTCCAACCAAAATTTAGTGGCAAACCACTACAGTGGCTTAGTAAGGGCAAAGGTAGCTTGTTTTCAAGCCTATTTTTTTGCTGCTGCAGCAGCAAAAGTGCAGCCTGCGAGGGGGGAGTTAGGGCTGGGGGAAATTGGCCCCCAGACCACCTGAAGTTGCTCAGCCCTGCATTAAAAGGTCCACCCACCAGTAGTCAATGTCTCCATCTTGATTCTCAATTTGCACAGGGCCCGGCCAGGTTGGAAGTAGTGTGTATCTTTCTGTCCTTACTCAAAGTTAAGTTTTCTGCAGTGCTCTCGGGTATGATGTGCTTAGTTTGGTGCATTACCAGAGAGTGAAGACTGCCTCCTATTTGGCATGCATGGGGATTTCGATGTAGCTTTGTTTTGATGGAAATAAATACTAAGCACGTTTATGGAAGGAGAACCACAGAAAGGGGGAAAGAATGAATGGCACCTTTGCCCTTGTTGTAAGTGGGCTTGTCATTTCCAGGAGTGGGTCAGTGGGCTATGCTTGCTCCAGTGCAGTTTGGAGTTGCATAATGAAATTGCTTAGGGTACAATCCAATGGGGATGCCTGCAGCCCTCCGAACTTGGAAGATTATGGGCATCCTATGCAGAGTGGGAGGAGCATGGAGGCGAAGGTCGTCTCTGCACTCCTCCCACTCTGCAAAGCAGCTAGACAGCTGATTTTGAATGCCTAACTGTGGTGCTTTGGAGGGGGAGGGAAGGAGGCTGAGGCTCCACCAGAATATGTTGTATCTTGGGGGTGCCAGTCACTTCCCTCCCCTCCCCATTCCTGTCCCACTCCCCACCCCGTAAATCCCTTCTCCGAGGTTGCTCTTATGACCTCAGAGAAGCAGCTGGCGTGGTTCTTTCCACACCAGCTGTGAGGTGGGGAGAGGGGGATCAGAGCGCAGATCTAGGAATCCAAAAAATCCTATGGCCTTCTAAATGCTGTCTAGGGGCCATAGGATTGCTCTGTTAGTGGGTTGATTGGCTTTGATGGAGCTAACTACTCCAAAAATGTGTCCAATTCCTAAGTTGAATTGGACAGAATTCTCGAAGCCAGTATCAGTTTGGTAGGTTAGATATACATGGATCTAAGGAGGTCAGAATGCAATTTGTTCTGCATTGCCTTTGATTGTCGCAGGATCTGTTTTTGCATGCACTGTTCAATAATGTGACTTTACTGCTTTATAGTTAGGCTTTATTATTAATGGCTGAAGAAGGAGTTTGCCAAGATCTTCACTGGAAAGCATTTAATTTTTTTTTACGTTCAAATAAATGCAATATATTATGATATTGTAATTAAAAAGCATCATTTAGAAGGCTTAAATGTATAAATCAAACAATCTAAACCTAAAACAGATTAGATTATAATGATGCAGCTATGAATATATTCTTCCCTAAATCAGAGGGAATGTGTAATCAAATCTTGTTATGTAATGGGTGAAGAAAGCTCTGAAAGGCATTAAATATTTTGCCAGCTACATTTCTGCTTGGAATATTACAGGAACCCAATAATGCTTGAACATTTCCTTAGATATCTAAATAGTTTTGAAACAGCCATGGATTCACTTGTGTGGAAAGAAAGAGATGATGGGGCCCATTAAAAGGAAGTGAAGATGTAAGTAGGAATGTGAATGTAAATGAAATTTAATGGGACAGTTGAAGAAGGTTTTCCATTCTTTCCTCGAACACTTTCCTTACAGAAGTAGATTTGAAGCTGGAACTGGAGCTAGAGTTAATTAGGAGCAAACTACACATGACATTAATTGTGTGGTTTGCCACCGAGTGCAAGATTTTTATTTCACAAATCGCCAGTGCAGGCTCCCAAACAGGAATGAGACTTTATCCCTTTGCCCCCTAGCCAAATGGGAGTTTCCCCAATCCTAATAGCAGGTGTGGGCTCCTTTATCTAGGTCACGGCCACACCGAAGGGCAAAGGGTTAACAACTCTGTACCCCCAGATTCTCCACCACTGCTCACCATTTGTGAAAGGGTGTTTTTCTCTCCACTTGAAGGCAAAGTATGTGATTAATGTCACATGTAGTTTGGCCTTTAGAGGAAGGTAAACAGAATCTTCAAGTGCAGGTTGGGGCAATTTTCTCTTCACTTCCTTTCTTCAGCGAAGGCATCACTCCTGAGGTGGGAAGCTGGTAGTGACATATCAGAGGCAGCAGCAGGCTTAGAGATGTTATAGCCCCTGTTTCTCCATGCTGCTTCTTCATGCTGGACTGAAACCAAGGCACACTGAACTTGTATATATGCTCAACTAGAAAAATGCCCGTTATTATGATGGGTAATGTATATCAGGGGTGGGCAGAAGGTAGAACTCCAAGAGTTTTCGACTTCAACTCCTAGAAGCCCCTGCCAGCATGACCAATGGTCAGGAATGCTGGGAGATGAAGTCTAAAACATCTGGAGATCTGCTTTCTGCCCACTCCTGGTGTATATGTCTTATCTATTGCAAGAGCCACAGAAAAGAATGCAACCATCTGTAGGATCCCTATTAAGATTATAAGGAGGTTTCCAAATGCAGAGCTTTAATCTTCTCAACTGGAATGAATAGCAACTGTTCTTTTATATGGGGATGCATTTGGCAACACCTGTGACTTTGTAGCTCTATTTGCCCCTTGCTCTGGTGACCCTGCCACCCCAGTGACCCAAGCCATTGAGAATCAAGTCTGGTGCTATTTACATGGTACTGTTATCCTGAGCTCAGTTTCTTGGTCATGCTAGAGTATGATAGAATGTTGAAATCTGGCTTTCATATTTATACATCTTGTATTAACCCATTAAACTTACTGAGCAGAGGCTAAAGGGAAGACAAAGAGAAGCTAGCTTATTTCTGTTCCTGACTCCCAGCTGAGCAGGAGCACAACAGGAGAGAGGCTCCAGCTGTTTTTGGGACTGTTTTTGGGACTGTGATAAGGCAAGCAGGCTCCCAGAGAGCGAGCGAACAGAGCGAGCGAACAGGGAGAGCAAACAGGAGTTTGGCAGCGGAGTAGTAAAACAACAAGTGCTGCAAGGGAAAGGCGTGGCCTGAGAGCTCATTCTGTTGAGCAGAAGCTCCTGCTGACTGCAACTACCTGGGGCTGATTGCAGCTGATTGATTGCAGGAAGTGGGGCTGATTGCAGGGCGTGGCCTGGGAGCTCATTCTGTTCCTGACTCCCAGCTGAGCAGGAGCACAACAGGAGAGAGGCTCCAGCTGTTTTTGGGACTGTTTTTGGGACTGTGATAAGGCAAGCAGGCTCCCAGAGAGCGAGCGAACAGAGCGAGCGAACAGGGAGAGCAAACAGGAGTTTGGCAGCGGAGTAGTAAAACAACAAGTGCTGCAAGGGAAAGGCGTGGCCTGAGAGCTCATTCTGTTGAGCAGAAGCTCCTGCTGACTGCAACTACCTGGGGCTGATTGCAGCTGATTGATTGCAGGAAGTGGGGCTGATTGCAGGGCGTGGCCTGGGAGCTCATTCTGTTCCTGACTCCCAGCTGAGCAGGAGCACAACAGGAGAGAGGCTCCAGCTGTTTTTGGGACTGTTTTTGGGACTGTGATAAGGCAAGCAGGCTCCCAGAGAGCGAGCGAACAGAGCGAGCGAACAGGGAGAGCAAACAGGAGTTTGGCAGCGGAGTAGTAAAACAACAAGTGCTGCAAGGGAAAGGCGTGGCCTGAGAGCTCATTCTGTTGAGCAGAAGCTCCTGCTGACTGCAACTACCTGGGGCTGATTGCAGCTGATTGATTGCAGGAAGTGGGGCTGATTGCAGGGCGTGGCCTGGGAGCTCATTCTGTTCCTGACTCCCAGCTGAGCAGGAGCACAACAGGAGAGAGGCTCCAGCTGTTTTTGGGACTGTTTTTGGGACTGTGATAAGGCAAGCAGGCTCCCAGAGAGCGAGCGAACAGAGCGAGCGAACAGGGAGAGCAAACAGGAGTTTGGCAGCGGAGTAGTAAAACAACAAGTGCTGCAAGGGAAAGGCGTGGCCTGAGAGCTCATTCTGTTGAGCAGAAGCTCCTGCTGACTGCAACTACCTGGGGCTGATTGCAGCTGATTGATTGCAGGAAGTGGGGCTGATTGCAGGGCGTGGCCTGGGAGCTCATTCTGTTCCTGACTCCCAGCTGAGCAGGAGCACAACAGGAGAGAGGCTCCAGCTGTTTTTGGGACTGTTTTTGGGACTGTGATAAGGCAAGCAGGCTCCCAGAGAGCGAGCGAACAGAGCGAGCGAACAGGGAGAGCAAACAGGAGTTTGGCAGCGGAGTAGTAAAACAACAAGTGCTGCAAGGGAAAGGCGTGGCCTGAGAGCTCATTCTGTTGAGCAGAAGCTCCTGCTGACTGCAACTACCTGGGGCTGATTGCAGCTGATTGATTGCAGGAAGTGGGGCTGATTGCAGGGCGTGGCCTGGGAGCTCATTCTGTTCCTGACTCCCAGCTGAGCAGGAGCACAACAGGAGAGAGGCTCCAGCTGTTTTTGGGACTGTTTTTGGGACTGTGATAAGGCAAGCAGGCTCCCAGAGAGCGAGCGAACAGAGCGAGCGAACAGGGAGAGCAAACAGGAGTTTGGCAGCGGAGTAGTAAAACAACAAGTGCTGCAAGGGAAAGGCGTGGCCTGAGAGCTCATTCTGTTGAGCAGAAGCTCCTGCTGACTGCAACTACCTGGGGCTGATTGCAGCTGATTGATTGCAGGAAGTGGGGCTGATTGCAGGGCGTGGCCTGGGAGCTCATTCTGTTCCTGACTCCCAGCTGAGCAGGAGCACAACAGGAGAGAGGCTCCAGCTGTTTTTGGGACTGTTTTTGGGACTGTGATAAGGCAAGCAGGCTCCCAGAGAGCGAGCGAACAGAGCGAGCGAACAGGGAGAGCAAACAGGAGTTTGGCAGCGGAGTAGTAAAACAACAAGTGCTGCAAGGGAAAGGCGTGGCCTGAGAGCTCATTCTGTTGAGCAGAAGCTCCTGCTGACTGCAACTACCTGGGGCTGATTGCAGCTGATTGATTGCAGGAAGTGGGGCTGATTGCAGGGCGTGGCCTGGGAGCTCATTCTGTTCCTGACTCCCAGCTGAGCAGGAGCACAACAGGAGAGAGGCTCCAGCTGTTTTTGGGACTGTTTTTGGGACTGTGATAAGGCAAGCAGGCTCCCAGAGAGCGAGCGAACAGAGCGAGCGAACAGGGAGAGCAAACAGGAGTTTGGCAGCGGAGTAGTAAAACAACAAGTGCTGCAAGGGAAAGGCGTGGCCTGAGAGCTCATTCTGTTGAGCAGAAGCTCCTGCTGACTGCAACTACCTGGGGCTGATTGCAGCTGATTGATTGCAGGAAGTGGGGCTGATTGCAGGGCGTGGCCTGGGAGCTCATTCTGTTCCTGACTCCCAGCTGAGCAGGAGCACAACAGGAGAGAGGCTCCAGCTGTTTTTGGGACTGTTTTTGGGACTGTGATAAGGCAAGCAGGCTCCCAGAGAGCGAGCGAACAGAGCGAGCGAACAGGGAGAGCAAACAGGAGTTTGGCAGCGGAGTAGTAAAACAACAAGTGCTGCAAGGGAAAGGCGTGGCCTGAGAGCTCATTCTGTTGAGCAGAAGCTCCTGCTGACTGCAACTACCTGGGGCTGATTGCAGCTGATTGATTGCAGGAAGTGGGGCTGATTGCAGGGCGTGGCCTGGGAGCTCATTCTGTTCCTGACTCCCAGCTGAGCAGGAGCACAACAGGAGAGAGGCTCCAGCTGTTTTTGGGACTGTTTTTGGGACTGTGATAAGGCAAGCAGGCTCCCAGAGAGCGAGCGAACAGAGCGAGCGAACAGGGAGAGCAAACAGGAGTTTGGCAGCGGAGTAGTAAAACAACAAGTGCTGCAAGGGAAAGGCGTGGCCTGAGAGCTCATTCTGTTGAGCAGAAGCTCCTGCTGACTGCAACTACCTGGGGCTGATTGCAGCTGATTGATTGCAGGAAGTGGGGCTGATTGCAGGGCGTGGCCTGGGAGCTCATTCTGTTCCTGACTCCCAGCTGAGCAGGAGCACAACAGGAGAGAGGCTCCAGCTGTTTTTGGGACTGTTTTTGGGACTGTGATAAGGCAAGCAGGCTCCCAGAGAGCGAGCGAACAGAGCGAGCGAACAGGGAGAGCAAACAGGAGTTTGGCAGCGGAGTAGTAAAACAACAAGTGCTGCAAGGGAAAGGCGTGGCCTGAGAGCTCATTCTGTTGAGCAGAAGCTCCTGCTGACTGCAACTACCTGGGGCTGATTGCAGCTGATTGATTGCAGGAAGTGGGGCTGATTGCAGGGCGTGGCCTGGGAGCTCATTCTGTTCCTGACTCCCAGCTGAGCAGGAGCACAACAGGAGAGAGGCTCCAGCTGTTTTTGGGACTGTTTTTGGGACTGTGATAAGGCAAGCAGGCTCCCAGAGAGCGAGCGAACAGAGCGAGCGAACAGGGAGAGCAAACAGGAGTTTGGCAGCGGAGTAGTAAAACAACAAGTGCTGCAAGGGAAAGGCGTGGCCTGAGAGCTCATTCTGTTGAGCAGAAGCTCCTGCTGACTGCAACTACCTGGGGCTGATTGCAGCTGATTGATTGCAGGAAGTGGGGCTGATTGCAGGGCGTGGCCTGGGAGCTCATTCTGTTCCTGACTCCCAGCTGAGCAGGAGCACAACAGGAGAGAGGCTCCAGCTGTTTTTGGGACTGTTTTTGGGACTGTGATAAGGCAAGCAGGCTCCCAGAGAGCGAGCGAACAGAGCGAGCGAACAGGGAGAGCAAACAGGAGTTTGGCAGCGGAGTAGTAAAACAACAAGTGCTGCAAGGGAAAGGCGTGGCCTGAGAGCTCATTCTGTTGAGCAGAAGCTCCTGCTGACTGCAACTACCTGGGGCTGATTGCAGCTGATTGATTGCAGGAAGTGGGGCTGATTGCAGGGCGTGGCCTGGGAGCTCATTCTGTTCCTGACTCCCAGCTGAGCAGGAGCACAACAGGAGAGAGGCTCCAGCTGTTTTTGGGACTGTTTTTGGGACTGTGATAAGGCAAGCAGGCTCCCAGAGAGCGAGCGAACAGAGCGAGCGAACAGGGAGAGCAAACAGGAGTTTGGCAGCGGAGTAGTAAAACAACAAGTGCTGCAAGGGAAAGGCGTGGCCTGAGAGCTCATTCTGTTGAGCAGAAGCTCCTGCTGACTGCAACTACCTGGGGCTGATTGCAGCTGATTGATTGCAGGAAGTGGGGCTGATTGCAGGGCGTGGCCTGGGAGCTCATTCTGTTCCTGACTCCCAGCTGAGCAGGAGCACAACAGGAGAGAGGCTCCAGCTGTTTTTGGGACTGTTTTTGGGACTGTGATAAGGCAAGCAGGCTCCCAGAGAGCGAGCGAACAGAGCGAGCGAACAGGGAGAGCAAACAGGAGTTTGGCAGCGGAGTAGTAAAACAACAAGTGCTGCAAGGGAAAGGCGTGGCCTGAGAGCTCATTCTGTTGAGCAGAAGCTCCTGCTGACTGCAACTACCTGGGGCTGATTGCAGCTGATTGATTGCAGGAAGTGGGGCTGATTGCAGGGCGTGGCCTGGGAGCTCATTCTGTTCCTGACTCCCAGCTGAGCAGGAGCACAACAGGAGAGAGGCTCCAGCTGTTTTTGGGACTGTTTTTGGGACTGTGATAAGGCAAGCAGGCTCCCAGAGAGCGAGCGAACAGAGCGAGCGAACAGGGAGAGCAAACAGGAGTTTGGCAGCGGAGTAGTAAAACAACAAGTGCTGCAAGGGAAAGGCGTGGCCTGAGAGCTCATTCTGTTGAGCAGAAGCTCCTGCTGACTGCAACTACCTGGGGCTGATTGCAGCTGATTGATTGCAGGAAGTGGGGCTGATTGCAGGGCGTGGCCTGGGAGCTCATTCTGTTCCTGACTCCCAGCTGAGCAGGAGCACAACAGGAGAGAGGCTCCAGCTGTTTTTGGGACTGTTTTTGGGACTGTGATAAGGCAAGCAGGCTCCCAGAGAGCGAGCGAACAGAGCGAGCGAACAGGGAGAGCAAACAGGAGTTTGGCAGCGGAGTAGTAAAACAACAAGTGCTGCAAGGGAAAGGCGTGGCCTGAGAGCTCATTCTGTTGAGCAGAAGCTCCTGCTGACTGCAACTACCTGGGGCTGATTGCAGCTGATTGATTGCAGGAAGTGGGGCTGATTGCAGGGCGTGGCCTGGGAGCTCATTCTGTTCCTGACTCCCAGCTGAGCAGGAGCACAACAGGAGAGAGGCTCCAGCTGTTTTTGGGACTGTTTTTGGGACTGTGATAAGGCAAGCAGGCTCCCAGAGAGCGAGCGAACAGAGCGAGCGAACAGGGAGAGCAAACAGGAGTTTGGCAGCGGAGTAGTAAAACAACAAGTGCTGCAAGGGAAAGGCGTGGCCTGAGA